>CM051032.1:51468615-52148615 GCA_027627225.1 Congeria kusceri | reverse complement strand
TAAAATGAATTTTAATCTTTATTGTTTCTTCTGTAACGTCTACATAATTATTAGCAATTCATTTAAACACCCACGCAATCTGTTCAAATACAATAGCACAGGTATATTTCATGTTACCCTTTCGCGCGTAAGAAGGGATGCGTTGTGCTTTTATTTCTGAAAACTCAACCTAACGTTAACTAAATCGATTGAATACGTGTTTAAAACCACTCATTTGCTCATGATTTATGTACTGCAACTCGGCACATTGTTTCGAACATTTACAAAGAAACCTTCGACAAGTGGGTCGCGAGACGCAGGAAATGTCTTGCGATAAGTAGGGTTTACGTGGAAAAGTGTTGATGTTTTGTTTGACGTTCGCGTTACAAAGGACGTACTGCGTGCGCCCAAGTGCCTTTGTAGACTGTTTTATTTGATGTGTAAACCAGTAACTTCAATGTATCATCGTGAAATTTTCATATCATGTCCAGAAATAAATGAATGACAATGCTATGTACATTGCATTTGCTTAAGTTCAAAATTATTCACACCGTGAGATAAGTCGTGGAGAAAAGTCCACGAACTTCTGCGACAACCCTCGTATGCAGACAACTATTTGTAGCCATGTCTTTTGCATATGGATTTTTAGCTCACCTGAGCACAAGGTTAATAATTTCGCACTATATTTAAAATGACTCAATTATTTCCGCTCACATCTAGCTTATTGTCTGCAGTAATTATAATATCGATTTAAAGGTGGAAAGTATCGGTTGAGCTATTAAAAATAACCAATAACACAATTCAACTTTGTTTGAATTTTAACTTAAGAATGTATGATTCATTTGAACAACTTCTTTCGCAAGTTCATGTGTGATTTGTGATTTAACATTACAAATAGCAGTGATCTTTCACGTTAAGACGACGTGTTATCTTATTACCAAACATCGAGAGCTGTTACAACATAACAATGTATTTTGGCACATTTTAACACAGTTTGTGTTACTTGCCCATTTGTCTTGTGCTAAAATTGCGACTGATATTTTTTTTCTCATGCACTAAATGCCATTAACTCCACGATAGAAAAGATACAATTGGTAGAAGTGTTATGCTGGCAATTCTGGTAATAAAGCTGCTGTAATTGTTGATAATTGATGTTTTAGTTGTGGTTTTGTTGTTGATGATAAGGAGGAGGAGGATTTTAATGATGGTGACGATGATGATGATGATGATGATTTTTTTTAGTTATCTTAAATTAAAAGGCTATAGCATCTTGACTAGACAACATCAAAATTCTATCACAAACACCTATTGAATATATGCCTTCACCGGGATCTGAACCAACGGCCCCTGGTTCAAAGGTCTGACACGCGAACCACTTGATCAAAGAGGCGTGTCTGTTATGCGTGTGTCCATGTAAGAGATACAAGTGTTTTGAAAAAGTCGACGAAAAGCGTTGCAAACGTTTTATATTGCCATTTCAGTTGATGTTTATTCATATAGGACACATTATTTCGAATATGTTTGTCATGAGTGTCTTTTTATGGCCGTTTTATTTAATGTACTTCAATTTTTGGAATGAATGACAAAGAGTTTGGAAAGCTGCAAAAATCCAATCTGGGAATAGGTCGTTTTATCAGTTTATGTCCAGGTACCAGATTTTACTCGTTCAAATGTCGTTAATGGTGGTAGGGCAGACGCGTGTTACCTTACCGCCTGTGTGTTATACCGACTTAAAAATGATTTATTAACAGGTGAGTAACAATACCGAAACCACTGTTAACTAAATATAATGAACCCTTTGCTTGCTTAAAACAAATCGTTAAAATGCATAGTATCGTAATGCCTATTTACCGTAAACAGGCTCTCACTGAAGCCTGCGGAAGTGAACGGCTTTTGATGAGACGTTTGTAAATACGCGCTCTACCATTAGAGCGTTACACATGCAAGGTACTGCCAATTTGTCTTCTAGAAAAACTGTGCTTTCACCGAAGGTCCCCTCATGCAACCATTAGTCGTACCACGGGTTTGGGTTCATCTAGATTCACAGCGTTAAACTACAAATTATAACGCGTAATTTATGGAAACATTTCGTGTAATATGAAACGTGTTGAGTAAAATCTAAGAAACCACGGACACTATAGTGTTCTCGGACCACTTCGCAAAACCACGGTAGTCCTCAACATAACTCAAGATGTAGTACAAAATTATCATATCAAAACGTGGTCATGGAAGTAAGAACTATCCCCAACCTGTGTTCTAATCCAGAGTGTTCGAAACTTACTCAGATCTTGAAAATAGGATGGAAAAATGCACGATTACAGATTGTACAACTAAGAACCGACATTGCACCACTGAGGCATTAGAAACGGATGGTATTTATGTGAACACGCGGAGTCTGTGCCCTATAATTAAGTCCTAACGTAGGCACGGAGGGACTCTTAACCTCGAATCTATAACTCCATAATTAGATAAGTTAAGCGATTCACAGACTGTTGATACAGAGTTGTATGTGTGGCTAAGTTCTTACGTCTACACCACAGCTAGAGATACCTCCTCTTGGTAATGAAGCTTCCCATAAAGTTTTATTGTATTCTGGTCAGCTGTTGCGGATAACAAGTCCGGACAAGAATTGTGCAGTATATACTATTTTAGAAATCTTTATAACTCTGAGAAAAATCAATGAAGCGGAATGTCCAGGTTCAGAACAGAACAGAACATTTCTTTATTTGTTTGTTTCACAGATTACAAAACATAAATATTTTGTAATAACATGTGAGCATATATAAACACAGAAAAGCAAACAAATAAACACAAACAATATTTAGTGCAACACTTCATGTGGGAAAGTGGTCACGGTTAGATGCTTCTGTTAATAGCAAAAATAATTTTAATGGAAGCATTTTAGCAGAAAAGAAGTAATTTAACAATACATATCACATCGTGTGCTATATTAAACTATACACTGACATTACGCATATTTATGTAAGTTTATAATTCAAATTTATTTGAGCTTAATGTAGTTTTATTTAATAGAAAGATATACATCTATTTAGAAAGATGAATTTTGAGATTTTAATTTGAATAATTTCTAAAACCACAAACATCTTATTATGTGTTGTCACAAACACTAACAAACATATGGAATAAAAACAACAACAACAACAACAAATAAAATAATTATGCTAATAATGATAATAATAATGATGATGATAATAATAATAATAATAATAATAATAATAATAATAATAATAATAATAATATCATGGTATTACTAAAATAATAAACATGATAATAATAGTGCTTGTAATAATGTAAAGGTTATATTAATAATAGTAAGAGAGTTACTTTAGTATCTTCGTAAATTTGTAAATCTTTAATATTAATATTATTTTACATACCACAAAGGTTGACATAAAATGTACAATCACGTTATACACAAAAGGTGGTATTTCTGGTATCCTATACATTTACATTTCCTATATGTTGTGAATACAATTTCTCACTTCAAAATAATGCCAATAGATAGATCCGTACACGAAATATGTACAAATAATGTTATATAAAATTTTGCAATTACGTTCAAGTGTCTTCTCATTTATCAAATACGTGTGCACTTATTTGCAAAATAAACTCAAGATTTCAACAATATACATTTCATTCAGTGCGATTTGAGTCTCAAAACAAAAAAATTTCTAAGTAGCGTTAAATTAATTCCCATGTACATTACTCCCCCATCGAGTCGATTAAAGTTTGGGAGGGCTACAGTTGGGCAACTAGTTTCGAGAGGTTTTTATTTTCGACTTGGAACATCAATTTCTTTGTTTTATTTTATAGAAATTGTTCTTTATTGCTATGAATTGACATTGTTAGATTTAATACAATCAGATCGCAGTTCTATATTTCGTTCGAGAAATTATGTGCTAATACTTTAGTTGCTACACATTGTGTACAGCTCCCTTATTTAAACCCCTGTGTTATTACTGTTACGCGGTGGTGTCTGGGATTGGTCATTTAATAGTGCAGGAATTTCATTGACGGGAGTGTTGTATAGACATGAGACGGTAGTGCGATAATTCATAGATGGTTTCAATTTTGCTCGATGTGTACAAGGCAAAATACAAAGTGTTGCGAAGGAGTTGGATTATTTCGTGCAGGACCGTAAGTGTATTTTCTTTTGATATTGTTGACTTATTCTCCATCTGTATTTATGTTAGTCAAAAAAGATATGGATCGACATAGTTTTTATTGTGTGCATTTAAATGCATTTATTAAATGTTTCATAAATAAAGCTGCGTTTTTAAGTGTAACAGGGTTGTTAGTGCACATTATTTCCTTAAATTTAAGTACATTGGGACGGGAGGTGAATTTGGAAGGGATTAATTTTGATCTCTTTTCTTTGAAGTGAGGGCATATTAACAGGTAATGCATTTCGTCACCGATATCGTTTTTATTACAGAGACTGCATTTTCGGTTCTCGTGAGGGGTGAAGGAGTGCAAATATCGGCCCGTTTCTACTGGGAATCGATGGTTACCTGTACGGAAATGGAGCATACTTAGTCTTAGAGTTTCTGGTAATTCGGTTAAGTAATGTTCAAATTTGGTGTTTTCTTTAAATAAACCATACGTTCTACCTTTAGAAGAGGCTTGGATTTGTGTGTTCCAAAATTGGATAAACTGGTCTATTAAAACGTGTCTAACTTGTTTATGGATGCTATTGGTTGAAATGTTTCCTTGCTGTTGCCATACATATGAAAAGCCAGTGGAGTTTAGTATATTGGTAATACAGTTATTCCATTAAAGATTAATATTTACCGGTTATAAGTTTATTCCAGAACTTAATCATTCTTGTTTTAATAACAATTTCAAGTGGGTATCGTCCAAGTTCTGCGTATAAGCAATACCTTGGCGTAGATTGTTTTGTTTTGGTGATTCGTTGTAGGAATGTGCAGTGAAAGTTTTCAATAATGTCTGGATTCTCATACCCCCACATTTCACAACCATATGTTAATATTGGCAATATAGTGTGATCAATTATTTAATTTGCAGATCTATTGGTAAATTAAGGTTATTTATTTTAATTAATAAATGGAACAATGCTTTATTGGCTTGTTCTATGAGATATTTTTTACATTTTAGAAAACTTCCAGATGCTGAGAAAATTACCCCTAGATATTTGTACTCTTTGACAGTCTCTAGCATCTGATCATTTAAATAAAATCTGTATTTAGCTGCACACTTCCTCTTCATGAAGCTTCTCATAAAATCCATTGAATTCTGGCCAGTAGTTGCGTAGAAATAAACCGGACAATATTGTGCACTATATGCAAATTTCAGAAATCTTCACAAAGTCCCATTACTCTGAGAAAAATCACTGAAGCGGAACGTCCTGGTTCAATGAACACCTCCTCTTTGTAATGATGCTCCCCATAAAGTTTCATAAGAAATCTATTAGTAGGTGCTGATAAATAGTCCGGAAAGGAATTGTGCACTATATTTATTTATTTATTTATTTATTTATTTATTTATTTATTTATTTATTTATTTATTTATTTATTTATTTATTTATTTATTTATTTATTTATTTATTTATTTATTTATTTATTTATTTATTTATTTATTTATTTATTTATTTATTTATTTATTTATTTATTTATTTATTTATTTATTTATTTATTTATTTATTTATTTATTTATTTATTTATTTATTTATTTATTTATTTATTTATTTATTTATTTATTTATTTATTTATTTATTTATTTATTTATTTATTTATTTATTTATTTATTTATTTATTTATTTATTTATTTATTTATTTATTTATTTATTTATTTATTTATTTATTTATTTATTTATTTATTTATTTATTTATTTATTTATTTATTTATTTATTTATTTATTTATTTATTTATTTATTTATTTATTTATCTAATCTCTAATATATCACTAACTCACTTACTTAATTTACTTATTAATTACTTTCTAATTAACTCAACTGTGCTGCAAATCAAGAATCAAACACCTTAATTACTTTGACCGGTTATATGGACATGATTAACGGTTTACACAAACAGGCCAGACAGTTGTAGCGTTTCGTATTGCAAAACAAGTTAAAGACCAGTGTTTGAAGCTTTTTGTTAAATACCCTTACCACGTTCGTCTTTTCAATTATTTAAATACGGGAGACAACTATGTGTTTTTTGTTTATGAATAGGAGCGATATTGTCTGTCGCATGTTTCTTGCTCGGAAATCTGAACCCCTATGCGCTGAACTTTCTGAATAAACATATACTTGTATATACGATATGTCGGAATAACTTTAACTTTTTTTTTAACGTCATTGACGTCATCTTGGTGGCAACCTTATGCAGGAAGCCTCGACCGAAAACGCGTGGTAGCGTGCTTTGGACAAATAATACATACGGGTATGAGGTTACTTGTAAGTCTTTTTGGAGCAATGTGGCTGTCCAATTTGGCACCAATCTCGACATTAATCAATCATATTCCGATTTAAGCGCACCTAAATGTATTTACCGCTTTTAACTATACTGCTGGTGCAACTATATAGGATATATACGGATAATGTTGACGTCTTTTTTACGTCACTGACGTCACCTGGGTGGTAATCTTGAGCAGACAGCATCGGCCGCAAGCAAACTAATGTGATGTGCTGTACTGATGTGCCAAGTTTCGTTGATAATAATTTTCTTAATATCATGCACAAACCAACATTAGATATATACTGTACTGGGCTATTTTGAGCGGAAATGTCCAACAACGCGTTTTAGCGTGTTGTACACAAACGGTACATCCGGGAACCCTTATTCTTGGTAGTCTATTAGGGGTCATGGTGTCGCTTAGTTTGGCACCAATCGCGTCTTTAACAAGTCAACTGCTGATTTAAGTGCCTCTATTTACCTTCTGTAACTGTACTACACGTATAACCTATATATGAAAAAGTTGAATGCATTAGTTTTGAAAGTGATTTCGCGTTGAATAGATATATAAATGCTTTTCAATGATCAGGCGCACATAGTAAAATGGAGAATAAAACAGGACAGGAAACAGTTTTATCAGTTGCGGATGTTTCATTTTCAAAGTGCGAAGTACTGTATAAATACATCCTTCCACCGCTTGTATATGTTCCCGTTTTACAAGTCATATCCTGTTTTCACTTGAAACCTCCTTATCTGTCTCTACAGTACGGACTGTGTTGAACATTTTACGTATATGATGTTGAATTAATATTGTGCTACCATATTCATCTATATTAAACACTTTTACCTTGTATCGTCCCATTTTGGTAGATGTATATAGAGGACAATACTGCTTTCGGTGCCGGAATGTGTTTTATTTTGTTGAAAAAATATGTTTATTTAGCCAAAATAGAATAAATATGATTTTAAAATTTTATCCAAACAATTTTGTGATTTTTTTATATTATTTTAGTTGCTCGTGTCAAATCTCAAATCATCAGGTTGTCATTCACATATATTGTCTACTATTCATTTGTTGTTGCATTATGTACTACAATTTTGACATTGTATATTCGTGTACTCGTCGTCTAGTTTTCGAAAGGTCCGCGGTAATTGAAACGCAAATGTTTGTTTGTTTCTTTGTTTCGTTGGGGTTTTTCGCCGTTTTTAACAGTATTTCAGTCATATCACGACGGTCAGTTAACCTACTCACGCTTTTCCTGGGCAAGCTTAGCGGATCGAAGCGGTTTACCAGTACTAAGTGCACATACCTATGCCAGTTATTGACAACTGCCCTACTTGAATCAGAGGTAGGGGGAGAATGGCCGTAGAAATAATTTCATGACCAATCCCCACACAAGTTATGTGACCGGGCTGGGGTTCGAACTCAATATTCCCGGCAAACGCAAATGTACTATAATTATAATCACATTATCAATCGAATTTTTCGCCAGCGTTATCTATAAAGTTACATCCGTGGCTATACAGAGCAAATTTAAGTATTAAAGGAAATGAAATGTCGAGTGTTCAGACATTTTCGTACATGCGCGCATCTTAAAAAATCAGTTTAAACATGAGGACCTGTGGCAAGAGGATGTATTTGTTTTTCGGATGTATCGCCATAGTTTCGGCCGCCTGGATACTGCTCGCGTATGACGTCGTATCAGTGAATTCGAGGCTAGTTGAAACGTTGACTAACAATGTGGAAGCTCACAGGCAAACATGTGGACAAGATTCTTGCGTCCGGACGATGCCTTCCACTTTGAAAAACACAGCAGTCCAGCCGATCAACAGATGCGTTGATTTGAAGGTTCCAGGATTTAAAGTAACACCGATCTGCATTTACGATCCGGCAATCGATATCTATGTGTCGGCGTCATTGTCAGCCAACGGACATTGGGAAGGTCACCTGGTGAGAGTTGTGCACGAGATTTTATCACAGAACCCGGATATGGAGTTTATGGACATAGGGTGCAATGTCGGAATTTACACAATAACTGTTGCCCAGCGGGGACGCAGAGTGGTGGCCATCGATGCCAACAAACGCAATCTGGAACTTCTTCTGACGTCATTGGAAATGGGTAAGCTGACGCAAAACGTAACGCTGTTATGGAACGCGTTGTCCGACAAAGTGGAGACAGTGGCATTGAAATTAGAATCCGCATTAGCTGATAAGAATATTGGTGGCGCCCGTGTTGAAAGTGGAGGGACTATTTCCGGAAATTATAGCAATACGGTACATGCGGTGATGCTAGATGATCTTATTGGACATTTTGATAACCGTTCACTTTTCATTAAAATCGACATTGAAGCGAGTGAATGGAAAGCGCTGATGGGTGGTGCACGTTTCTTTGAATCGGTACATATTAAGTACATACTGATGGAATGGATGCATTATAAAAACGATCAACTGTTTTCAGGCGACTATATAATAAACTTCCTGTCCGAAAGGTCTTTCGAAGCATATGATCCTGAAAATAAAAACCGAGCGCTTGAAACTAAAGAGAGATACTCTTGGCCAACGGATGTCCTGTGGGTGAAAAAACATGACCTCTTGACAGCGTAACACATGGCCAACACGTGGTCCTAGAATGTCTGAAATTCGTATGCTGTCAATATTTATAGTTTAAAAGTGATGTTTGATATGATTCGAAACATTATTAAATTACACAACATGGAACTTGAAATGCTGGATTTTAATAAGTTTTATTTTTGTTTAGTTAAAGGAACTAAGGTATATCGATGTTAGATTAGCTTAACTTTGTTATCTCACACTCGCCTATGTCACTTAATTATGTTGGATTGTTATGTTTAAGTGTTGACACCCTTGACAAGACGTACTCGATCACGGTCCATGTTTATACTCGTCTCTTATTTTCTGAGGTTTTGGTGATTTAGCGTGTCTTTGAAATTAATGAATGAATTTGCTTACCAGTCCAGAACATGCGTAATAAATCGCTGTTTTATATTAGGATTTATCAGTCATTTGAATTCCATACTTTTACAGAGTCTGTATCGGATATGTCGAAGTCATTTCGAGTTCTTCGCGACCAAGAGATCAAGAAGTTCAGCTGTATATGTTTCTGTACATGTACGTAGACATACGAACCTTACTCGTACAGTTTTTTTTTCATATACAATCAGTTACATAATCTGTATCCGTTGAGTAATTTGAAGCGACCAGTCATGGAGTTAATATAGTTTGTTTGTTTATTACAAAAATACAATAAAACAAAATCTCAAAATAATTTCGTTATCTTTTAGATTCAGGTGATAACATGCTTCTTTAGGTTCAACTAAATATTTTAATTTTAATCGTTACTGTAAAAATATCGTATGACCAACTGTTTTGTTGAATTATTTGCAATTGTTTGCTTGGTATGGAAATGAATACTAGACATGGTTAACGATTTTATCTACCTAGGCGTAACACTGAATTATGCTGGAAATTTTAATCTTAATACTAATACTTTACGTGGTAAAGGTTTACAGGCACTAAACACATTGTTATCAAATTTGAAAACATATGATTGTTAACCAAAGTTAGCTTTGCAGTTATTCGATGCTTTTGTTTCGCCAATTATTACATACTCATGCGAAATAGCGAGTTAGAAAAATTACACCTAAAATTCTGCAAGGCTATTCTTGGTGTCAGAAAATCAACTTCAAATGTTGCCGTATACGGCGAACTTGGTAGATACCCGTTATGTGTTAGCAGATATGTACGCATTATCAAATATTGGTTTAAACTTATTAAAAATGACAATATAATACTGCGATCAATCATGGAAGATACCCAGCCAGCAAGCAAGCCTACATTGGTCCGATATCTATCCGAAATGTTCTGAATATCGGATAGATATCGCTCGCGATATCTATCCGATCAGCGTTTTGCCCATCGGCATTTGATCGGGCCGTCATCGAAGCATTGCATATCGGATACATATCGGATAGACATCGGGCCAATATCGCCCCAGAAAGCGAGCCTACATCGGTCCGACATCTATCCGATATATTTTAAATATCTCGGATAGATATCGCTCGCGATATCTATCCGATCAACGTTTTGCCCATCGGCATTTGATCGGGCCGTCATCGAAGCACTGCATACCGGATACATATCGGATAGACAGCGGGCCAATATCGGTTCGATATATATCCGATAAGTTTTAAATATTTCGGATAGATATCGCTCGCGATATCTATCCGATCAACGTTTTGCCCCTCGGCATTTGATCGGATAGATATCGGAGCATTGTTTTCCGGACGTATATCGGATAGACATCGGGCCAATATCGTTCCAGCTAGCAAGCCTACATTGGTCCGATATCTATTCGAGGATGTTGTCAATATCTTTGGAATTGATAACCACACTTGTTTATTTTAATGCTAAATTTCAAAATGATGTGCAATTTGGAACAACACTCAAGAAAGTGTACATATCTTCATAACTACATCTATTTCTATCTTCTCAAAACATTTCATACGTTTGAGAACCAAATTATAATAAAACAATTCCAAAAAGCTCGGATAAATATAACAGAAGCAATAGAAAATCATCAAGGAAATGTATACACTATTTATTTAAACAAAGGTTTATATGATCTTTCAACGTCTTCATTTTTAATTAATATTTCAATCAGTTACGAGTTTATAGCTACAAACATTAAAGGACATGTCACATTGAAATATTATAGGTTTGTATAAAAAGTCACTTACAACATGTCAGTGACAGTAACCAAAACAAAGCTAAGAAATGCAATCATTTATTGTAAGTTGAATTGCCAATGAAAACAGTTACAAATGCTTTCTATCAACATGTAAGTTATTTATGATTATTAACATCATCCACCATCATACATGCTATAAAACCAGTGCAACAAAATTGAAAAAGTTAATAATTCAGCAATACTTAACCGACAATTAATTGTATTAGACATTTAGTATGAAATTGAAATTTCCACATTTCAGTGACCTTAATTTAGATAAAACTAAATATTTTAAAATCATATATAATAAACAAATGGAAATCTGATTCGAATCCAAACTGGAAATTAAAACAAAATCGAATGCAATTCCAGTAAAAAGTGTAAACACACTGAAATACAAAAAAAAACAACAACACATATTTGACAATATTATGCTTCCAAAAGCATCCTTGATGATATGGTTTCTTTGTTATCCTCACAACATTTTTACATTTAAATTTGCAAATAAAAGAAAACTATGGTTTAGTCAAGATTATGTATATTAATTACATGTAATTTGTTAGCATCATATATAGGTTGCATCACATCTTTAAAAAGAATCAGAATTCTAAGTCCTTTGCATGTGTTCACAAAAAACATGAAAAATGTAAAATACTACAAGAAAATGTTGAGTCATAATAATAATTATTAAATCAGAGTTGGACAAATTGTACTTGATCTCTGCAATGGTGTTATGTAGAAACTGGTTAAAAATGTGTTACTAACTTGCTCACATCACCAGAAGTGAACTGCATGTCCTGACCAAGAAGTATTACTACATCCAATGTATATTTGATTACCTTCATCTTTTCAAATGACAAATTCGAATTAGATGATTCTGTCCATATTGATATGTAGCCGGTTTGTCAGTGATGAACGTTATCAAGTCCAAGACCTTATTGTCATCCAAAGATGCCCAAGAGGCACCATTGCGAAGCAGGTAATTCATCTGAAAACAAAATTGTTTTCAGTATAATTTGTTTTAATTGTGGGTTCATTAGTTTAGTGTATTCATTTATTTAAAGGGACCAGTTCATAGATTGGCCCACTGACAATTTTCCAACTTTTTGTCACAGATTCCCACAATGAAAGAATAGCATATATAAAGGAGCGAAATAACACAAATGACATACTGTAAATACCGTTTTGTTAATGAGTAATCATCAGAGGAAATTTAGAAAATCATAACGCGTTTGTAACGCTAAACGATGGAATAATTTGGAGAGTTTCTGTTGTTTTCGTTAAAATTGCTGACAACACATGGATCGCTTACATAAATTATACAATCATATAATAAAATATATAATGCATCCCCATATATAAAAGTTGGAATGGCCGAGTGGTTTAGGCGGTAGGCTTTTGATCTAGAGGTCGGAGGTTCGAACCCCGGTGGGAGCAACTTTTATCTTTTCTTTTTTTTGTTTTTTTTTTCTCGTCATTATACTTGAGCTTTTTAGTTTCGATGCTTAAATCTGTTAAGTTAAGACAATGAATGGAATACTACAAAAAATACAAAAATATGTGAACAAGCCCCTTAAAAAATAATGTATACAATACTGTTAAAATTATAATACATTTAAACTGTAAGCCTTTAAAATACAAATATTTGAAGTATATTGAACCTGTAACATGTAAAAAAATAACTTATCTCGCTGTAAATACTTACATTCGTAGATACGACAAAACAGTATCGTAATATACTAATAATAATAAACAACACTCGCGAAAATACGTTATATTTCAATAACCAGAATTTTTCTACGCCTACAAGACATTGAATAACTGATATAAAGAAACACGATGTCTACAAATAGTCATAAGTACTTACTTCTTGTTGTTTTTTCTGCGTTGAAGAGGAAACTGAACATTTTAATGTTACTTTTCCTTTCTGGAGATCAACGGTTCAAGTTTAAACGAACAAGAATTTTGCGCCAACCGAAATCGATTTTGTTCGACGAAAATAATTTTGAAGCTATTTCAAATATGATTTGTGAAGTCATAGAACGCACGTTCATTTCAGTAAAATACTCTTTATTATTACCGGATTGATACACATAAATAATTTTATGAAAATACAGGGACAATGAATGGAATCGATCCGACATCGTTACTTAAAATGACGACAACGTAACACATATTGAAGAAATGCCACTCATATATGGATTTGTTTAACATATATCACATACACTAAATGTATACATCTACTTTTTATTTTTCACCAAAACTATATCGGATAGATAACGGATAGATATCGAACTATTATATCGATAGCCGACAACTGGCCGATATCTATCCGATATGTACAGTAGGTACATGCTTGCTAGCGATAACGGATAGATATCGGGCCGTTTTGTCAATGCGATATCGATATACCGATATCTATCCGATATATGCTTGCTGTCTGGGTAGTCTGACTGATTTAATTGATAACAAGATAAATTGGTTTGGAAAGGTTAAGGACCTACTTTCTAGATATGGATTTAATTATGTTTGGGCTAATAACTCACAAATCAATGAAAGTAATGTTTTGTCTTTGTTTAAGCAACGAGTTATTGATGAATACTTACAAGAGTGGCAACGTGACGTAACTGATAATAGAGTTTTTATTGTGTATAAAGCAATAAAACAACAATTTCTTTTGAATCATATATAGAAACAATCGTATCAAGAAATTTGAGAACAGCGATTACAAAATAACGTCTTTGTGCACATAATCTGAGAATACAAATTGGTAGATACGATCAGGTAGATAGAAATATGCGGCTTTGTCAATTATGTCAAAATAATGAAATGGAAGATGAATTCCACTTCTTGTTGAAATGTACTACATTCGTTCAAATACGAGAAAAATATATTAAAAATTATTACAGAATCAGAGCTAGTATCTTTAAACTCACGCAATTGCTAAATACACAGAATACAAGTGAAATGTTTAGGTGAAGCAAGTACATATCAGAGGCATTCAGTATTCGCCAAAATATTATGATGAACAATTAATAATAGATGTTTGTATATATGTGCATATTGATGTATAACATCACAATACAACACAGGTTAGAAATGTTTGATAAATTAATTTATCCTGTTTTAAGTTATGGCTCCGAAATATGGGGATTACAGAGCAATATAAAGATAGAGCGAATACATTTAAATTATTGCAAAGAATTATTAGGAGTCCGAAGGCAAACACAGAATAATTTTATATATGGAGAACTCGGTAGAACATCTTTATCTGTCAGACATAGCATTAATGTAATTAGATATTGGTTAAAGATAGTAAACACACGTGATATAAAATATGTAAAGCTTGTTTATGATATTATGTCCCGGGAATTAGAAACATACCCCAATAACAGATCTTGGGTCTACATGGTTAAAAGCCTATTAGGTAATTGTGGTTTTAACGATGTGTGGCTGAATCAAGGGGTAGGGGATGTAGACATATTTTTGAAAATTTTTAAAATAAGAGTTACAGATATGTTTATACAGAATTGGAAAACCGAATTGAGTGAATCAACTAGAGCAAAAACATACATATTAATATCCGATTTTAAATTTCAATTCTATTTAAGTGATGTAAATATTCCAAAGTATAGAATGGCACTCTCTAGATTAAGAGTCTCTGCACATAGACTTAAAGTTGAAACGGGTAGATGGCAAAAACCAATAGCTATTCCTTATGAAGAAAGAAAATGTCCTTTATGCAATGTTTTAGAAGATGAATACCACTTTGTTATGGAATGCACATTATATACTGATGTAAGAAAAGCTTACTTAAAACCATTTTATTACGTAAGACCAAATATGTTAAAGTTTATAGATTTACTGACCTCTCAAAATAGTAATATTGTTAAAAATTTAGCTATGTTTATTTATAAAGCAAGGGAAATAAGAAATACTTATAATACATATTACGATTAGGAAAGGATTTTTGGTATATATTTATGCATATGTATGTATACAAATACATACCACCTCTCGCTGTATATTGTCTTATCTAAAATACCCAATATTTTAAAATGTACCGATTTAATTTTGATGATTATCCTTTGAATGACCAGTGACTTTGTTTTATGTATATTGTATTGACATTTCATGTATACTCATGGGCTTATTGCCTACTGTATTATCTAATAAACTAAAACTATATCTTTAAACATATTCTATACCACTACTGCTTAATTAATATGATATTCATGTTGTTATTGTAATATAATTGTTGTTTACTTCAATGGACATACGAAAACAGTTTCATTTTAACTAGATATTCTATTCTTATGTGTGAAAATGCAAGTTTCATTTTATCTTGTCAAGTTCATCCTGTTCTAGAAATATTGATATTAATGATCACTTACTATAATGTATTATGTATTATTGTTAAACACTAGAAACTGTAAAGTTTATGTGTAAAAAAATTCTGTTCTGTTCTGTTATGTTCTGTTCTGTTCTGGCATCCTTAGTGCATCACCAGTGCATCACAATTACAGCACAATAACATCACAGTAGCATCCAAGAAGTATCATAGGGGCATCTCAAGTACAGCACAATAGCATCCATGTAGTATCACAGGGGCATCCCAAATACAGCTCAATAACATCACAGTAGCATCCATGTTGTATCATAGGGGCATCACAAATACAGCTCAATAACATCACAGTAGCATCCATGTAGTATCAGAGGGGCATCACAAATACAGCTCAATAACATCACAGTATTATTCATGTAGTATCATAGGGGCATCACAAATACAGCTCAATAACATCACAGTAGCATCTATGCAGTATCAGTGGGCATCACAAATACAGCTCAATAACATCACAGTAGCATCCAAGTAGTATCACAGTGACATCACAAGTACATCACAATTACATCACAGTAGCGTCCACGTAGTAAAGCAGTGGCATCACAAGTACAGCACAATAACATCACAGTAGCATCCACGTAGAAAAGCAGTGGCATCACAAGTACATCACAATTACATCACAGTAGCGTCCACGTAGTAAAGCAGTGGCATCACAAGTACAGCACAATAACATCACAGTAGCATCCACGTAGTAAAGCAGTAGCATCACAAGTACATCACAATTACATCACAGTAGCATCCAAGTAGTAAAACAGTGGCATCACAAGTACAGCACAATAACATCACAGTAGCATCCACGTAGTAAAACAGTGGCATCACAAGTACAGCACAATAACATCACAGTAGCATCCACGTAGTAAAACAGTGGCATCACAAGTACAGCACAATAACATCACAGTAGCATCCAAGTAGTATCATAGGGGCAACACAAATACAGCACAATAACATCACAGTAGCATCCAAGTGGTATCACAGTGACATCACAAGTACATCACAATAACATCACAGTAGCATCCAAGTAGTATCATAGGGGCATCACAAGTATAGCACATCGCAGTAGCATCAACGTAGTATCATAGGGGCATAACAAGTACAGCACAATAACATCACAGTAGCATCCAAGTAGTATCAGAGGGGCATCACAAATACAGCACAATAACATCACAGTAGCGTCCAAGTAGTATCCAAGTAGTATCACAGTGGCATCACAAGTACATCACAATAACATTACAATAGCATCCAAGTAGTTTGTTTCAAAGTGGCTTCACAAGTACATCACATGAATATCACATTAGCATCACAAGTAAAGCACAATAGCATGCCAGTAATATCAAAGTAGCATCACACGGGCTTCACAAGTACATCACAGTAGCATCAAGGGGCATCACAAGTACAGCAAACAATCATCATAAGTGCAACCGAAATTCAAATGTATCAGAAGTGCATAGCGAATGCTGCACAATACTGTCAGAAGTGGATCATTAATGCATGCCTTGTGTATCGCAGGTGGAACAGAAATGCATCACCGTTCATGGGAAATGTATCGAACGTGAATCGCGGATGAATCCAAATTGTATCAAAAATGCATCACTAGTGCTTCAGTGCATCACAAGTGCTTCACAAATGCGTCACAAGTGCTTCAATGCATCATAAGTGCTTTAATGCATCACAAGTGCTTCAATGCATCACACGTGCTTATATGCATCACAAGTGCTTATATGCATTCAATGCATCACTGGTGCTTCACAAATGCATCACTAATGCTTCAATGCATCACTAGTGCTTCACAAATGCATCACTAGTGCTTGACATCTACATCACAAGTGCTTCACAAATTCATCACATGTGCTTCACAAATGCATCTAAAGTGCTTCACAAATGCATCACTAGTGCTTCACATCTGCATCGAAAGTGCTTCACAAATGCATCACAAGTGCTTCAATGCATCACTAGTGCTTCACAAATGCATCACTAGTGCTTGAATGCATCACTAGTCCTTCACAAATGCATCACTAGTGCTTGACATCTGCATCACCAGTGCTTCACAAATGCATCACAAGTGCTTCACAAATGCATCTAAAGTGCTTCACAAATGCGTCACCAGTGCTTCACATCTGCATCAAAAGTGCTTCACAAATGCATCACAAGTGCTTCAATGAATCACTAGTGCTTCACAAATGCATAACTAGTGCTTCTATGCATCACAAGTGTTTCAATGCATCACAAGTGCTTCAATGCATCGCAAGTGCTTCAGCAATAATACATTGACGAGATATTAAAATGTCATATGTCTCAAGTTGTTGTTTACAATAAAAACGATGAAGTGGTATGTCAGAAGAAACATGACGTCAGACAAGCGTACGGAGCAGCGTTGGACACTCAGTAATTTCAGTGTTCACCAAATGACTCCAGTCTAAACATGTACATATTTAAACAAAATAATAAATGACATTCATGGTGGTAAATCACAAATATACAAATCCCGCAGACAAAATAAAGATAAAGAGACCAATACATCAGCCAAACATAGGAATGGTTCACCTTAGGTCAGATCCTAGGGATAACCCTTATGATGATTTGATCAGTGAAGGGTGGTTTGATAAGCTTTAGGTACATATTGCAAAACATGGCACAGTTATATTTGCTTGAAATGGTTTGAATGATGTAAGAAATATGTTTCAGTTTATGGGGAATACTTCATACGTCTAGAATGTTAATGATCTTCCATTGTAATTTGACGTCAACTAATACATTAAACTGCTTCGTAGATGTGAATGTGTATACACTCAAACCAATACAAGTTTTCTATTTATCAATGCATTAAAACTATTTTTAATGTGTTAAGTAACACTATATTGTTGTTCAAGAAAATACATAAATTAATTAAGTATAGCACAGAGTATATCAGTAAATTAGGTTGTGAACAGACGTTCTTGACTACCCTGTATTTAAGACCAGACAGTAACCTGCTATTCTCAGTATATCTGATCTTATACAGCTTAAAGACGTTCGCAACAATTTCCTTCAATTTCTTTCCAATGACAGACTTTCTTAAAAATTGGCACAAACATGCATCAATGTATCCTTAAACTAAAACTAGTCTTAAAAAATAGGGGTCACCGGCCTTATTCCGGAAATATTGAATTTTGAACACGGTACCTGTCGAAGCCTTTTTTCAGTTTGTGTTACTTAGAATGTTGAATAATATAGAGCGTTTATCTTCAAACAAAGATGGAGATTTTAAAATGCATCTGTTTTTCGGCGTAGCTGTCTAAGATCACTTTTGACCCAGATTTTCTTGCGATAATTATGCAGCGGGACAATTGAATGCCAATAGAATTTGGCAAATTTTCTAATTCTAGGGAATGCAAACTTCAAACAATGGTTTAACGTATACCAATAACTGTTGCATACTTTTGGGGAATAAAAAATTAAATAATTGTATACATAAGCGGTTAAAATGAAATTATGAACGTATTTTCTCATTGTATGCCATAAACAGAATGATATATTCATTCACGTAACGAAATAACTATTTTGTTTAGCGTACATTTATATAAGCGTTACGCTCTATAAATAGCAATTGTGCAATGTTCCCATGCATAAATCTCACTCACAGAGTTGCCGTTCCAAGTAGCCCATTGATTCTAGCGAGTTCATCGCATTCCACAAAAAGTAGTGGCATTCTAAAAATAGCGCGCTTAGCTAGCAACGGCTGTATAGCTGTGTTAATATACTCGTACATGCATACATAATAGCGTTCAGAGATTCATAAACCTAAAAATTTCAATAAATGTGGAATGTATATTATAAACTTACTGTTAATTTGATTTAAAATTGTGGTTACGATTTATTAACGATTATTTATAATTGCATCTTTCTATCAACTTCTCCAGTAGATGTTATTTAATCTGTAAAAAGATGCTACATTTTCTATAGATAAAATGTTATGAAAGAAGATTCGGAATATGTCGATTTGTTATTCGCGTAGCATGAATACACAATTTGCAATACTAATTATACACAGGAACCCTTGATATATCATATTTCTACTGATATAATTTAAAATCGTCATAGTCTAATGAATATTTATGTTTGCGTTATCAAAAAATAAAGTCTTAACATTTCAAAAGTCGCTGAATGTTCCCTGACTATTGCTTTTTATTGGGATACACAGGGTACATGCTTATTTGACTTCAAATCGTTATTACATGAGATAACTAACATGAATGGTATATTACCGGTACTATAAATAACTATATAGACTCGTCTGATACATAATAATTTTAATTCATTCCCGAAATTATTTTCTTACATTGTTAATTTGTTAAATTGGCTTGACAAATTCAGATAACAATTATGTTAACCTAAATTATTTTGGTTATTCATATATCACTGGTGGAAACATGGAGTTGTATGATTGGTTTATTCACGGCATAGATATTAATTATAATTCTATTTAATTTTTAAATTAATAAATTTATCTCAAATTAACTTTTGGGTCCGAGAAGTTTTCTTATAGTGTCCGAAAAATCTGGGGTCCAATAAGTCCCCTAATATTGGTGGGGACCAAAAAATCTGGGATCTGAGAAGTCACGTAACCGATCATCTTGGCCGTCTGTTTAGGTAATCTTTAAATGACATCTCAATATTAATTTCAACGCCGATTGTCTTTTTTTAAAGACATTTCTTGTTTAATGTTTCGTTTGGCACTATACAAGTGCAGTTTAATGATAAAATGCGCTTTATCTACAGTTATCATTTAACAAATGACTTATAATGGACACTTAACGAGGTTAATTATGCATTAAATATGCCTGTGAAAACATCAATATATTTATCAAATATACCAATATCATTTGCTCCAAACGACAAATTTTGTTAAAATATCCACATACATGCGTCATTGTATACTGAAACTAAAACAGTCTTAAAAAATAGGGGTCACCGGCCTTGTTCCGGAAATATTGGTTTTGAATACGGTAACTGTCGAAGCCCCTTTTTCAGTTTAGATTTTTATCAATGTTTTAAGTGTATAGGATAGTTTTTGTTTCAAAAAAGGTTATGGTTCTTTCAACTGATATGTTTGTACATGCTTTGTTTGGCAATATAAAAGTGTATGTTGATAATAAAAACGCTTTACCTACATTTACTGCTAAAATAATGAATATGACTGGACATTTAAGTGTGTCAAATGGTAACTAATAATGGTTTCTGAAACTTCATTTTTATCAAATGCATATTTTGTTCCAAACGACAGATTTTCTTAAAATTTCGCACATACATGTATCAATGTATACTTACACCAACACATTAATAAAAATAATGGCTCACTGAACTTGTTTGGGAGATATTGGATTTCATATAGGGTGCCTGTGTAGCCTTTTTTCCTGTTTCGTTTTAACATACATAAACAACTTATCAATATAATGAAGATATTTAATAGATCATTTCTGAACTAATTTGTTTGGAAATACATTGCATACGTGTGTTTTTGTGTTTTATTATATATGCTTTATGAACTTTAACTATTAAAAATATTTATTTTGAATGGACATTAGTATATTGTAACCTATATACAATAAAGAAAAAATGAAGCAAAAGGAGAAATTAACGCAATTAATATGTCATCAGCTTTATGTTTTAAGATGTTTTAATCTATATGAGGAACATGTTTACATCAGAGAGAGTTGAAATAAAAAGTCTAACCCACAGTCACAATGCTTTGTATTAACATACTTATTTTGTCACTTAGGACACATTAATTTTATAATATTTTGAAATTCTACCTAAAAGGTGTACTACTCTAATTGTATTTAGGATCAAGAACGTAGTACGTTTTTGCTAAATTGCACAGATTACATTAAAGTATTAAATCCATATAATCATCATCATCATCATCATCAATTTTTCTAACAAATGTCTGATGGAATCGTGCCCAATTGTGTCTCAAGTGATGTGTTCTGAGATGCATTCCGTCATTTCAGTGGGTATTCCACCAAATATTAGATTTAGTTTTTACGGCATTGAGCGGGGTTCTACTTAAGAAGAGATTTTCAACTTTGAGTTTGTTTACATGTAAATAAACAACGATTTTGGGTTCTGATGCCGAAATATTAAACCACGAGTGCGTTAGAGGATTAGTACGAAAAATCGTTGTTTATTTACAGATAAATTATGACAAAGCGAAAATTATTTCCATTCTAACATGACCTGAGAACATTTTCTGCAATTACAATGCGAACTATATTTTACAGTTTTTGGACTACTTTTTGGAGTTGTTTATTGGCAATTTAACAACGGAAATTTTGGGCGTGTCATTTAAGAATTGAGCATTAGGTATTGCAGTCATGGGATTGTTTGCTTTTTCTATTATTTCTCTATTTGTTCTATATGTGATAGGAATCAGTGCATCAGTGATATGTCGAGTGTTCATCGGATTTTCCTATGAGAACTTAGGATACACGTGTATCATTACCTTTGTCTTAGTTTGTGAACCGCCATTATACGGAATTTGTAGCCGTTTCTATGCTGTCAGTTTTGACAATTTGTCCATAATGACGTGTTACTATATCATTTAATCTAAACCTACTGAAGTGTTTTATTATTTCGGCTGAACTGAAAACTGTCCGGCGGAGTGTGCATAAACTGACTGACAAACGACTGTGAACAAATCGGATTGCCCCAGTTGTTAATCTTTTAGATTGTACGTGTGTAAAAATACAAATGAATCTTTTTGTGTCATCCGTTCTCGCTTACTCATTTATAAATAAAATAACACATATCGCAGAGAAGTTCGTAACTGGTTTTGTCATGTTATGCAAGGAAAGAGCAGGAAATGCTAGTGATTGACAATCTGATCTTTTAACTATGGATCGAGTGATATGAACATTTGATCGTTTTGCACTGTGCTATATAAGACTAATATCTAAATATTTATTAGCGTTGATTAGATCTACAATTATTGACATGTAGCTGTATATAAATGTATATACACATAATTATTTCCTATGTAGCAGCAGACAAAATATTAATTTCATTAATTTAAATTAACTTTAATTTTTAAACCATGTGGGTCCTGTTACAGAACGACACTTTTAGAATAACGTTTGACATAAAGTTGCTTTCTTCGGCGTAGTACTCTCCATTTGAAGATGGCCATGAAGAAAATGGAAGTGACATGTGATAGCACCAACTGTTTTTAATAAGATATTATAAAGTTAAACTTCAAAGTGTGTTGATTTAATTCTACGTGTGACCATAGAGTAGTATTTTCATGAAATAAAATACCTTCTTTCGCTTAAATAAATTGTGTCCGCTATATCTCTACCAAACTTGTATGCAAACAGTGACAAGTATTAACAGTGATGAACTGCAATGCAATATTAATTCAACAAGACAAACGTAAAATATTTAGGTGGACTGTAAGACAGATTAGAAGATTTTAAGCGCCTAATTGGATATGACTTGTAAAACGGGAAATTAAAATGAAACCACTGTTACTCAGCTACAAGTATTACTACTACTGATATAACTACAATTAGAAATTTCTGTATGTATTCTCTATTATCTAGTGTGCATGTTACTATCCTTCACGTGTTTATTATAAAGCATTAATATGTCTATTTAACACGATTCCAAAACAGAAACGGATATATTCTTCTTTCTTCGAATCAATTTTCTCAGCTTCTGATCAGCTGACCAACACACGTGGCACAAAGAAAGTAAAATCAGCCAACGGAGAAAGGGGTACACTCCACAATTTAATACATCGCAACATCCAACGGGGCCACATATGTACGATCGTATAACATATATATAGACATAAATTTAAACAACCTGATAAAGTTAATTTTGATATACTTCGATTTAATTGCTATGTGAATGCAGTTCAGCTTCCTTTGAGTGTAACATTTATCACATATAGATAGTAGTATGTGTGTGTTGGATAAAGATCAAATTTATAATGCGAGGCTGAGTAACAAGACTCGACAAGACTCGCGCATCCCTGTTTCGAGCCGAGCATGATAAACTTGATCTTTATCCAACACTCACATACTATTCTATTTATCCTTTAATACTGCTCTCATAAATCATGAAACGGCTTAAAATATGTATAAAATAACAAATAAAGCATTGGTTTCCCAGTTTAACACTGGGTTTCTGTTTATATAAAACGTCATAATTTGATATGACCCGACATTAAAATACATAGGGTTCTAAAATTGAAAAACGTGCGCTAAAATAGCGATCGAATAAAGATTAAACAATGGGTTGTTATTCGATCGATTTGGCTGTAGTAGTAGGATAAAATTTAATACAACTTTACAATGTAGAAAGACATAGAGAATGCGAGGTTATTACCAAGTTTATCATGCTCAGCTCGAACATCGGAAGGCTCGCGCTTCCGGTGTTCTAAGCCTAGCAAGATAAACTTCTCTATATTCAACACTAATCCTAGTATTCTATTAATCCCATCACGTTTTCTTCCCCAAAATAAATGTTGAACAAATCGTGGAAGTCATAAACTAGAAGTACTACTAGTTTTACTAGTGTTAAATACAAAATGTACGAATTGTAACAAAGAAGTAGTCCCACGATTCTAGAAATACAGTGAACAAAGTAAGGATGTTAACAAGTTTTGTTATAAATGTTTGTGTTATTACTACAAAATATAATCGAATAGTAACTTTCACAATGAAACGGACCTTTAAAGTCATCAAAGACACAACTGCGTATCCTTACAATGTATGATCTATAAATAAATCAATACACAATAAAAGATCATGACCTTTCTGCTCGTTTTGAAAACCTCGGAAACGAAGCACATGTGCGACTGCAAATTTAACCTGATTGTTAGGGAAACATGTTTGCGTATTTTAAATGCAATATATGTAAATTATCTTCAAATGACTGACCACACAATGCGATCGGCAAAAGTAAACATTGCGACTGTATCGTGTACGGAATAAAATACGTAGTCCGTGCACGCGACAAGTATATTTTCACAGTGGAAATACAGCTAAGTTTATCCCACGGGGTGTTATTTCGTTAATGACAGCGTGAAGATGGGATAAAGAATGAGGCACCTAGGATGAGAGCGACGTAAACGTGCTCAATGTCGGCGATTTGTTGGGTACCGATTTATATTTGTTGATTTACGACTACATTAAAAATAATTATTTCATTTTAAAATCCAAAATGGCAAGAACTCCACAATACAAAGTTTCGCTATGTAACGTTTGAGCTAGAAGTTAAAGTTGTGTGTTTATAATGTAATTCTTACATGTTTTCTGATCCCGTACAGTAACTTCTATACATAGCATACTTCATGTACAATTAGAGCAAATATATTCAAAAGCAACAATCATGCAAGCTTGTATTACCCGTTTACACTGTTATTATCCATAAGAATTTATTTGTTGAGCTGAGTGTTTTTTGGGGATATTCTCTACTGAAATATATTCAAATTGTTCGTCTGCGTGTTTTAAACTATGCATGAATGCGACGAACATTTATTTAGCTACTGGAATGTTATAGAAATCTCCAAGATTTATCTCGACAAACTTATCGTATTAAGATAAAAGTGGACCCTTGTATCGCGCATTGACGAGCATGTTTGGAAGATACATTTCTTTAGGAGTCCAAAGATTTAAGAAGGGATCAATCTTTCCCTGCATAAGGCGACGGACGTGCAAATTCGTGCAGATGTAGTGAACAGTGCATACGTGTGTAGCATGCAAATGTGCAAGACTGCCTCTTATAAAGGAATTGACGATAAGGGCACATCAGCACAAGTTGTGAGATGTATTGCCCACTTTGTGTTGGTATCATTCAAGTTGCGAGATGTATTGCCCACTATGTGGTGGTAACAGTCAAGTTGCGAGATGTACTAACCACATGGTGTTGGTATCATTCAAGTCGCGAGGTGTACTAACCACATTGTGTTGGTATCATTCAATTTGCGAGATGTATTGCCCACTTAGTGTTGGTATCATTCAAGTTGCGAGATGTACTACCCACATTGTGTCGGTAATATTCAAGTTGCGAGATGTACTAACCACGTTGTGTTGGTAATTTTCAAGTTGCGAGATGTGCTAACCACATTGTGTTGGAAATTTTCAAGTTGCAAGATGTACTAACCACATTGTGTTGGTATTATTCAAGTTGCGAGATGTATTGCCCACTTTGTGTTGGTAATATTCAAATTGCGAGATTTATTGCCCACTTTGTGTTGGTATCATTCAACTTGCGAGATGTATTGCCCACTTTGTGTTGGTATCATTTAAGTTGCGAGATAAATTACCCACATTGTATTTGTAACATTTAAGTTGCGAGATGTACTAACCACATTGTGTCGGTATCATTTAAGTTGCGAGATGTATTGCCCACTTTGTGTTGGTATCATTCAAATTGCGAGATGTATTACTCACATTGTGTTGGTAATATTCAAGTTGCGAGATGTATTGCCCAGTTTGTGTTGGTATCATTCAAATTGCGATATGTATTTCCTTTCCCACATTGTGTTGGTAATAATCAAGTTGTGAGATGTATTGCCCACTTTGTGTTGGTAGCATTCAAGTTGCGAGATGTATTGCCCACTTTGTGTTAGCAATATTTAAGTTGCCAGATGTAATACCAACATTGTGTTGGTATCATTCAAGTTGTGGGATAAATTACCCACATTGTATTGGTAACATTCAAGTTGCAAGATCTTTAACACACACTATGTTGGTATAATGCAACCCGCGTGATGTATTACCCTCATTTTTGTTGTTTATGTCTTTCAAGTTGGTCATTCAGTTTTACCCACATTCTGTTGGTGTAGTTCAAACAGTAAGTTGCATCACTCACAATTATTTGCTATCGTACCATAATATATTTGTAAATTACTAACATTTATTATTGTATAGTCTACATTGTCGATTTTCAACAACTCTTAAAGGAACACGCATGTACAGCTGATTGAGTTGCGCATAGTAAATACGCGATGTTTTCTGATTGAATTGAGGAAAAAGTGAATACGAAATGACACATGTTTGATTTTCGAAATTTTGACCATGCAACGATGTCCTTGCGCAAATATTCATTCAGTTAGTCATTATCAATGTGACATGGTGGGCATTCATCACTGACATTAATAGTTCTCGTTGGGCAGTATCGCTCATAATGAAAGATGGACAAAGTAAATTCCATTAAGTTATTACGTAATAAATTAGTATATTAAACACCTTTAACCTTCCACAGAGGCTTAGAAACATTCATTTGAATAAAACACAATGAATTATTATATAAATAAATGTACATATTCTCAAATTAAGCACTACCCTGATTATTAAAGGGACCTGTTCACAGATTGACGAAGTGCCAATTTTATAACTTTTTGTCACCGATTCCAAAAATAAAACACCAGTGTATACAAGGGAGCAAAATAACACTACGGACCTAGACATATACTGTAAAACAGTTTTGTTTAGGCTTAATCATCAGTTGAAATTGATAAAATTATAAAGCGTTTGTAACGCTAAACGATGGAATAATTTGGAGTGTTTCTGTTGTTTTCGTTGAAACTGTTGACATCACGTGGAACACATACATAAAGTGAATAATGAAGTGAACAATACAGTAGTTGGAATGGCCGAGTGGTGAAGGCGATAGTCTTTTAATCCAGAGGTCCCTGGTTTGAACCCCGGTGGGACCAATTTTGTTTTATTTTCTTTCTTTTTTTCTGAATACTTTTCTTGTTATTATACATGAGCTTTTTAGTTCCGATGCTTAAATCTGTCAAGTTAATCCTTATATTGGCATACTTCAAAAATGCGAGAATCTGTGAACAAGTCCCTTTAAGAAGCAAAACAAATAGATGTTTCCATGTACAAAATAAATAAGGCAGTAAATGAAGTTTAAACTTATCAGTATCGTTTAAGTGCATGTTGCTATTTAAACGATTAGAAAACAATTTGTTTTCAATATATTTACGTACTAGTAGGGCACATGTGTTCGCAATCATTAATAGATAAATAAAGGCTTCTTTATGCGAACATAAAAACGCTGCATGGAAAACACGCATTACATACCATTGTATGTAGATAAGTGCAAACATTGCACCTTAGACTTTCTTACAAAAAGGACTACACTTATTCACCATCATCTACTTAAAAATTTGTCTCTACGATTATTACTGCAACGGCACGATACGGTGAATATATATACCGATACGCACTGCTCTCGATACGTATCGATACACACAATACAAATATCGATATTTTGAACGTAACGATATCCGCACGACATCCAGTTAAGTTTCATGTTATGTTCCGTTTGACGGTTTAAGTCTTTTTTCTAACGTCATCATAGTATGTAAAACAGGATTTCGTGGCTGTTAAGAGGGCTTTTGATCAATCAGAACGTCAATAAGAACTTGCTTTGTTAATACCGGTACTATCAAGATGTAAGATGAAAAAATGTTATGTTTATCGCCAGATATGGTGGACATACTTAAGCGTTTGAAACACAACATAAACAATTGAACATGTGAAACTTTGAGCATATTCAATTCTATTTAGTTACAAATCTTCTACCAGTGTTTGTTTTTGATAAGGTGCGTACAGTAAAATAAACCAGTGTTTTTGACTTTACTGATTAAGGATATTGAATAACATTTCAATAAACAGTGTGTCACTTTATTTTGATTTAGAGAAAATTTAAAATATCTGTTGTGAACTTTAACATGAATCATATTTAAAAACAGTATTAACTATTAACAAACAACAATTTCCGACTGTGGTATTAATAAATAAGATATTTAAATAACTTTCAAGCATAAACTATCGTATTGGAAGCTTTCCGTATCGATATGGTTGCATCATTTTGGGGATTAAAATATACAGAATTGTTTAGATAAGCGGTTAAAATAAAGTTATAAACATATCCTCGACATACACTCTAGAACTGAGCATAATTATGCCAAGTGTTCACGTTGTATGTCATGAACAGAATGTTATATTCATTCACAGAATGAAATAATTATTTGGTAAAGCATTTATAGGCGGCACGCTCTATAAATAGTAAAGATCCCACCACAGGAGCCTGTAACACTGTTTGTTTATGTTCCATATACGTATCCGCCGTATTTGCATACACTCTTTAATATAGATTTTACATTAAGGTGTTTTCCATCGTCATGGTCTGAGGGTTACGTTTTACCACTACATAAAAGGCAGTATAAACGAAGTCAATAATTACAGAGGTATAACTTTGCTAAGTACTCTTGGAAAACGTTTCACAAAGATTATAATCAACAGATTAACTGATTTATCTGAACGATATTATGTTGATATTGAAGCACATGCAGGATTTCGATCGCAAATGAGTACAGTCGATACTATATTTGTATTGCACGGTTTATTAACGCATGTTTTAAATCAAGGTAAACAATTATATTGTGCTATTATAGATTTCACTAAGGTCTTTGATCATATTGTAAGAGACCACCTATGGTATAATTTAATTAAATTGGGCATACGTGGAAGCATACTTAATGTAATGAAATCAATGGTTAACTCTATTAAATCAAACGTTAAACACGGAAACACGTTAAGCGAAATATTTGAAGTTTGAATGCATTGTGTGAGTTAGGCAGAGTCAGTATTTGTCACCATGTTTGTTTAAAAAGTACTTTTACTTGAAAGGTATAAACGGTATAGATATTAACTCTTTTGAAACGTTTCTCTTACTTTACGCCGACGATATTATAATTTTTGCTAATACCGCGGAAGAATTGCAAACACGGCTTAGATTTATTACAGGAGTACTGCCTTAAATGGAAACTTGTCATGATACTGAACAGTCTTAACTAATGATTTTCCGTAAAGGCGGTCGCCATTCTGCGAATATGTTTTACTATAACTATAGATATTGTAAACCGATTTAATTATCTTGGTATTGTATTTACACCTGGTGGTTCATTCTGCGATGCCGCAAACACTCTTGCTGGGTAGGCTCTAAAAGCTATTTTTAAAATGAAAAAAAATATTTGCATACATTTATAGACATTCCATTAAGTCACAAACTTGATCTTTCTTACAAACTAATAACACAAATTCTGTACTAGGTAAGCGAAGTGTGGGGATTTGTTAAAGATATGCCTTTTGCACGGGTTCATATATGCAATTGTGTAAACAAATACTTAGTGTAAAAAGATGCACCCAAAATGACTTTGTGATGAGCTTCGGCGTGTTACCTTTCAGTCCAGACGATAAGTATATAATTTAATATTGGATAAAACTTTTAAGAACATCGGATAATAAATTTAACAAAAAAGTATATTTGACTATGTTAATGGATATAAATGAATATCCATAGAAGAAAAATTGGTGCACATTATTAAGAGAATTATTGAGTAATTTGTGTTTTTATGTTGCTTGGCTTTTCCAAGGTGTTGGAAATGAGAACATTTTTATCTCAGCTGTTAGGCAACGATTGAGTGACACGTTTATTCCGAATTGGAATGAGAGACTTCAAAACTCTAGTAGGGCTAACTTATATAAATTTATTGCTATATTTCAATTTCAACCATACCTGAATTGTTGTCATGTCAAAACATTTCGAGCAAGTTTATCTAAATTGCGCCTGTCGTCACATATATTGTATATTGAGAGCGGCAGATGGGCTAGACCCACTCCTATTTTATTAGGTCAATGAAAATGTAATGTTTGTAATAAACTTGAATATGAGTTTAATTTTATCCTTGAATGTAAATTATATATGGAACTAAGAGTAAAATACATTCCATTATATTACCCACAAAGGCCAAATATGCACAAATTTATAGAGCTAATGAAAATGAACTATTAGTACAAAAGCTAAGTTGTTATATTTATAATTGATTTCTGGTTCGATCACATAATACATATGTAATATCAATTTAATTTGTTTTGTACTATTAAGGTTCACCACACATATTGCTTTTGTAATACAAATGATTGTACATTTATAATTTGATATTTTTTTTAGTGTGTGCTATACTTCGACACCTGTACCATTTAACATGTTAAAATGTTTAGGTTATTAATTTTATTATTAGTAATATTGTTTAAGCCTTAAGATTGTCTATTGTTTCGTTTCAAATAGGTAGTCTGGAATAAGGCGTTCACAATAGAAAAAGGTGTATTATTCTATGTTTTCGGACACCCTCAAAATTGGCAAAAATAATCATTTTTTGTGTCTGTATGTTTTCGGACACTTTCAGAAAAGGAATTAAATTGAGATTTATGTTTTGGGGTGTACATTGTGACGTCACAGGTGTGAAAACATGGATTTTCACTCTTATAAAGTTGTGTTCAAAATCATGGATTTAAAGTGAAAATCACCGGATTTTTTGACTACAATGTCACTAATTAAATTTACTTGATGTCACCGACGAAAAATAAAGGAAATAAAGAGAATAAAAGTGTAAAATCAAGTTGAAAAAGAAGAACAATGTCGCCTATCGAGCCCGCCAAACAAAGCACGGGATTTTTACATGGAGAAACCTGTCAAACCGGTTCAGATGTAAACAATGTTTATAGTGTTAACAGTGTTGGTGGTGTAAAAAGTGAAACGAAGCGTATAAACTTATCCACAACACCCACTTATTTGACCTTTGACAATAATTATGAGCCAGAAACCTTCTGGAGTATGAATTACAACACAGGAACACCGCAGTTTGGTAATCAGTTCGGGGTCCCGTCTCTGCCGTTCAATCAGTTTGTAGGCCATAGTCAAGCAAGCCAAAATAACCAAACACCTCCACCATGGGCTTCAGGGTTGATAGAAGACATCAGAAGTATCAAACTACAGGTATCCAAAATTGACAAAATTGTGGAATCTATCAATAAAATATCACAAAAAGTAGAAAAAAATAGAAGAGCAAGTGAAATCTGTGGAAACTGATTGTAATTTCATCAATGACCAGTTCGAAGAAACAAAACAGAAACTTAAGCATTCAGATGAGCAAATTAAATCGATTAATAAAAATGCAACATTTTCGAAAACACCCTGCAAGGTTACCAAGCAAAACTGAGTCAGATCGAAGAAACAAACGACAAGAGAAAACCTGTTATTTCACAGCATCAAAGAAACATCTTATCAAGAAAACTGTAAAGAATTAGTCAAAACGCTAATTCGATATGTTTTACATATTGAAGAAAACCTCGAACTCGATAGAGTTCACAGAATAGGAAAGGGGAAGCTCGGAGAACGAGACCCATCGAAGCTAAATTTCATCGTTACCAAGATCGGGAGCTCGTACGCAAAACCTCAACTGAGAGGGACCAGAAATTAAAAGCACTGAATCAGAGTGTTGGAATACAACAAACAAGGGCTACGCTCGACAAACGACGAAACCAGCAGCACATAGTTGACAGAGAATGGGCAGCAGGCAGAACCACCGAATGGGCCGGATTCAAGCTTCTAGTGAAAGGGCAAGACGGAAGTTTTCATGAAATCAAACATTAGGACAATGGGAAGTTAAAAATTATATCGTGGAATGTACGAAAATTAAATGATATTGACTTTCTAGAATAAATTAATCCATATGACATTATTTTATTAAGTGAAACATGGACCAATAAAGTATACATATTTATGGACATAAATCTTACGGAGTAAAAAACGACCGACAAGCCGGAGGTATTTCAGTTTATTATAAAAAATTCATTAAAAGATAAAGTATCAGTTGTAGAAATAAATAATTTCGGAATAATTTGGTTAAAGTTAGATAGTTCATTGCTGAATTTTGATAAAACATGTTTATATTTGTTGTACTTACATTCCACCTGCTAATTCGAAAGTTTAAAAAAATGAGGATTTTGATTTGTTCGAAGAAATTGAAAATAATATAGAAAATTATTGTAATTTAGGACACACTTTCATTGTTGGCGATTTAAATTCTATAACTGGTTTACTATCTGATATATTAGAATCTAAAAAAACATTTGGACGACAATTACATTGAGTATGCGTATTCAAATGAACCAAATTAAGGACACGCATGATTTCCTAAACGAATGAATGAAGATCACACAATTGACTGTCAAGGTCGAACATTAATCTCTCTCTGCAAATCAACCAATCATATAATAGGTAACGGACGTTTACCCGGTGATAGGGTGGTTAATTACACTTTCACTTCACTTCGTGGTATAAGCGTAACCGACTTTGTTACTACACCACGATACATTTTTTAATCGTTATGTCTTTCATGAATTTGAAATACTTGATTGGACAAAATTCTCTGACCACGCTGCACTGTATTTCAGTTTCCTCACAGCTAACAAGCTACATGTTCAAATCAATTAAACAAAAACGAAGCAACACGAATTAAAAATATTTGTTGATTGTGATAAAACTCACAAATGTAATGTTTTAATAAATGAAAACAAACCTGTATTAGATACAATTTTTTATTAAAATACTACAAATAATCAAAGTGATATTTTAACACATTATTTGCAAGAAAACAGCGCTCATGCAGTTGGAAAATTGTTTACAACAAACAATAAAAATAAAACACCTTTCAAAGTACCACAATGGTTTGACGATAATTGTAAAACAGCACAATACAACTTTAATAACGAAAAAATAGCTTCAAAATAAGAACAAATCAAACGAAAATAGCGATTTGTACACTGCAGAACTAAATATAATAATGTTCGCAGAAAAGCAAAACGTAAGTGTAAAGTTAATGAAAGTGCACGGCTGTGTTATATTGCAAAAAAAAAAAAAAAACCAAGCAAAATTTAGAAAACACTTTAAAATGCTACAAACCAAATAATATAAATACGGATCAAACGAAAATGAACGACATGTTCAATCATTTTAAAGACTTGATTGGAAATGATTCGGTAGATAATATGGATAATGATATAAATAATATAAATATACCAGAAAAAGAGAATGATCAACTGGATCCAACAATTACAGAGGCAGAAATATATCAAGCAGTTTTCGAACAAAACAATTGAAAAGCTGGTGGGCCTGACAATATTTCGGCAGAAATCATCAAAACAGTATACAGTATTAAACCGCACCTCATAGCTATATTCAGCAACATGTTTGATACTGCACAATACCTGAGAGCTGGTGAAAAGGTTACATCACACCAATATTTAAAGGTGGGGATCCGACTAATGCAAAAAAATTACTATGGAATAACATTGAATAATATTTTATGAAAGAGATATTCTCAAGTACTTCTAAACAAATTGACCAAATGGTGTGATGAAAACACAGATATATCTGAATTTCAGATTGGTTACCAAAAGGGAAAGAGCACAGTTGACTGCATCTTCATTCTCAACAGTATTATCAATAAGGTTTTAAATTCTGGTCAAAAACTATATTGCATTTCAATTGATTATGCTAAATGCTATGATAGTATAAGTCGATCACTATTGTGGCAAAAGTTAATTATATCAGAACAAATCAGCTGTAAAATGGTTTCCGCACTCAAAGTCATGTATTCATCAGTAAAAGCAGCCGTCAGGTTAAATGATCAAACATCCGAAAACATCAATTCAAACATGGGAGTAAAACAGGGAGACCCTTGTTCAAGCATCCTGTTCAAGATGTTCGTTATTGACATGATCGAAAATATAAACTCTAATATCGAGGGAATCATAACAATTGATGATATAAAATTCTTCCTATTATCATATGCTGACGATCAGGTCTTATTTTCAACCTCACCCGTATCAGTCTAATTAATGTTAAATGACATCGAAAGTTATTGTAACAGATACAAACTTAAAATTGACACTAACAAAACAAAAGTTGTTATCTTCGAAAAAAGCAAACGACACACATATTTTAATTTTTATTGATAAGGAGAACGGTTAACATCATTCAAATATTTAGGTGTAACTTTATTTAAAAACGGAAACTGGTATAAAACTATACAATCAATATCAGAGCACGGTAACACAGCATTACATCGTTTCTTCTCTACAATAAACGAATATGAATTCCAAACCAAAGAAATATTAAATATTTTTGATAAATTAGTAACACCAGTTCTTCATTATTCCGGATAAATTTCGTGTCATAATTCAGGAAAAGAGTAAGTGATTATTCACACAAAATTAAAAAAAATAAATACTGTGTGTAAATAAATCAACAAATCTTTCAGCATTATATGGCGAATTAGGAAGATATCCCTTATATGTTATGAGAAAATTACACATGTTTAGATATTGGTTTAAAATAATCTTATCGACAGAGGTTAGTCCTATAAAAATAGCCTATACATTACTGCTAAATGACGCGGAACACATTACACTACATACAATAAAAGAAATTGGGCATATCAAATCAAATCCTTACTCGAACAATTAGGCTTAATTTACAAATGAAATGGACAAGAAACCCTTACAGAAAAATCAGAACAAACATACACTTACAATCTTATCTAACAACGATCATTGGTTCATTAAACAACTCTGGTACAGTGAGATAAACAATGCACCAAGACTCATCATATTCAGCCGCATCAAATACACTGTTGATACAGAACACTATCTTGATATCATTATAACGGAAAAATACATACTTGCTTTAACGAAATATCGTTTGTCATCACACGGATTAGAAATAGACAGAGGTCGATACAACACTATTGGTCGAGAAAATAGTAAGTGTAAATTTTGTAATCTCAACGTCATAGAGAGCGAATACCTTGTTTTCTTAATATGTCCAATATACAGAGATATAAGAAAACATATTTGAAACCTTTTTTCCACCGATGGCCAACATTAAATAAATTTGATGATTTGATGAGAACTCAAAATAAAAAGGAAATCCTCAATCTTTCTAAATATATATACAATGCAAACCAATTACGGAATAGTTTAGAACCTAATTACATTTTAACAATTTATCTATTATAATTGCTATGTAAATGGCAATAAATAGAAATATTAAAGTGATACTTATATTCTTTGTTAATTGCTATCATTACCTAATTTCCTATTTTTCTTATCCATGTATAGCACTTGTGTTATTTTGTATATGGCTAAAGAGCAATTGTATGCTTAAGAGCTAATAAATGTTGTTGTTGTTGTTGTTTTCGGACAGGTACTAATTTGCATTTAACACCCATTATAATTTAATGTTTCCCAGGTAGCAACAGTTGTTTTCACGGGCTTCTAATTCCCCATTGTCTGTCAAATTAACATTGCGAAGTGTTTGCTGAACCATGCATGCCAATTAGCAAGTTGTATAATGGCTTCAGTATACAACAACGTGTCATAAATTAACAAGTTGTATAATGGCTTCAATATACAACAACGTGTCAAAACTTAACGCTTTCAGGAATAAACGATAACCATCATCGGAGAAAAGTTATGAGTCCGTTGTTTTATTGCGAGTTGTACGACAATATTGCAGATACTATGTTTTCGGACAGATTTTGAATAATTATTTTGTGTGACTCTAAATATTCGGTCACTGAAAAAAATATTTATTTTTAAGTGTAAGAAAAAATAGCATACATACGGTACTTTCATTAACAGCATGCTTTATTATAAAATTGCATTTGTAATAATAGATCATTATAATTTTATAATAACTTTTTCATAGTGTGAATTTCATGATTACTTTCTTGTTTTTCGTTATGTATTCTGATAAAGGATCTTTGAAACAAGAAGTTAAGTTCAAAAATTGTAATGTCCTATTTTATAGTATCGGTAGGTTTTGTACATTCATATTGCCTTATGAAATTGTAAATTATACATTGTCCATTTATGTCAATAGGATTTGCTCACTTCCATTTGCCATCACATTATTATTATTATTATTATTATTATTATTATTATTAAGACTTTATTTTTGTATGCTGATAAAGGATCTTTGAAACAAAATGAAATGTTAAATTCAAAATATGTTTACATTGTAATGTCTATTCTATGTTATACATTTTGCCATATAAAATTCTACATTGTCCATTTGTGTCAACAGGTTTTGCTCACTCCTATGTTCCATATGTAATCGTATGTACAACTATATACTTTGTGTGTGCATATGCTAATTATTTGTAAACACTGTATGCCAAACATTGTCCACTAGGGCTGTAGGCCTTCTGGATGTTATTTGAAATAAATAAACATATGCACCTTTTACAGTGAATATGTTTACGAACAGTTACAGGGTGGCCACTGAAATTCCAAAATAAAATTCCATGACATTTTCCTGATGCTCCCTGACGGAATTTGATTATCCATGACATTTATTGTAAAATTAGTCCAAAGTGGTGATTCCGTACAAAACTATATGGCCACTATTTTCCATTTTTAGCCATTTTTAGCTCGACTATTCGAAGAACAGGTGAGCTATCCTACAACCCCCGACGTCGGCGTCCGCGTCTGAATTGGTTACAGTTTTTATTAAAAAGTATTGTAACTTCAAAACTACATAAGTTATTTACTTGAAACTTGGAACTAACGTTTTTCATCAACTCGAGTATCAGGGGCAACATTCCCCATAACTCTTTTTGTATTTTGACATAGTTATGACCCTTTTTCAAATAGATTTTCTGGTTAAAGTTTATTTTCGAAAGTTTTGTAACTTCAATACTACATAAGCTTTTCACTTGAAACTTGGAACTAACCTTTATTGTCAACTCTTGTATCAGGAGCAACATTACCCATAACTCTATTTTGTATTTTGACATAGTTATGCTCCCTTTTCACTTAGATATTCTGTTTAAAGTTTGTATTCAAACGTTTGGTAACTTCAAAACTACGTAAGTTATTCACCTGAAACTTGGAACTAACATTTGTCATTTGTCATTAACCATAGCTCTGTTTTGTATTAAGACATAGTTATGCACACTTTTTACATAGATTTTCTGGTAAAAGTTTATATTCAAGAGATTTGTAACTGCAAAACTACATAAGTTATTCACTTGAAACTTGGAACTAACCTTTGTCCTCAACTCAAGTATCAGGGGCAACATTACCCATAACTCTGTTTTGTATTTTGACATAGTTATGCACACTTTTTACATCAATTTTGTGCTAAAGTTTTTGTTCCAAAAATGTATAAACTATACAAGACTTCACTTAAAAGTTTGGTATTTTAACAAATTAATGCCCCTTCCACTATCCAAAATATTTACCAACTGAAATACTTCTAGCGCGCTGTACTGTGACAGCTGTTGTTACTATTGTTAACTTCTAGATTTCACCACTTCATTTTGGATTTGTTCCAACACTTTTGGTCAAATTCCCTGAATGTTCCCTGATTTTTGCCAAATTTTCAAATTCCCTGATTTTTCCCTGCAGGAAGTTTTTTCATACTGTTTCCGTGTTTTCCCTGTTTTTCAGAGTCAGTGGCCATTTATTCTCGGCTTAAGGTCAGTGTAAGGTCATTCATGCTGTAAACTAAGCCAATGAATAGGCAAGACACTTTACACAATCATCGTTGTCGACATATTTTCAAATTAACAATATATTTAGCCATAAAAACTCTTAAACATTTAAATGCACGTGCAAGCCTCGGAAAGAAATGCACTAATATAGCTTGCCATATATGAACCGATTACCATACTCGATGCATTAATAGCCTTTAACGCATTTTTTTCTGTGCTGCTCTCTTTTCCTTGAATATTTTTCTTAGAGAATCTGTATTTCAGAATCCTTAAGATACTGAAGAAAACACATATTTATTTTAAATGTTTCAAAAGTAATTTAATATAATGATATGTTCTTAAAGGGTATAGTACGATTTAGTATATCTGTAGCGTGTGCCGTACTGATATAGCGCTACATGCGATGGATAAGTAAATTTAAGTGAAAATCCACAAAGTACATATATATCAGTTTGGACTATTTACATAGCAAGTTAAATTGACATTCCTTATTATGAAACATACCGTAGCCGCCAAATATCTTTTTTAAAAGATATTTATTGGCGATAAGCAGCAGACGAAATGCAACATGTTAACATAAATGGTCGCAATTAAATGTATGTACTTGTAGTCCTGTATATAAAGTCTTAGAGACATGAAATAAATATATAAAAAGCAGACAGTCCCTCTTTAAACACACAAGACACAACATTGATAATATGTTCGTTACAACTCACACCATCACTTTACTGGTCACATGCTCATTTTATCATGTGCATGCTACATGTATTCTTTAATCAGATACAAACGTGTTTGAATTCAAGTTCTTTACACGACCTTTTCAATTGTATAATGAGAATCACGTATTAAGTTTCACATTTCATGCTAACCTTATAATTTACAGATCAATAAAGGTCTGTATTGTTTAATTAAAAAGCAAACCCATAGAAAGCCCATAAAAAAGGTATTTGATCTAGAGACATAAATGTGTATGATACATGGCCAATAATAAACTTTAAAAGATCATTGTTAGACCTAACTACATTATTTCTCATCGTCCATTTAACATATCAAAACTAGCTGTTTTCATCATTTTGTTCGTGACAACTCACGCAATCAATTCATTATTGGTCGCATGTTCATTTTATTATGTGCATGCTATTCTTTCATCAGATACAAAAGTGTTTGAAATCATATTTTTTATATGACCTTTTCAATTGTATAATGTGTTACACCCCAGTAGAAGTAGCACTAGTAGCAGCAATAGTAGTAATAGTAGTAGTAGTACTAGTAGTAGTAGTAGTAGTAGTAGTAGTAGTAGTAGTAATAGTAGTAGTAGTAGTAGTAGTAGTACTAGTAGTAGTAGTACTAGTAGTAGTAGTAGAAGTTGTAGTAGTTGTAGTAATTATAGTAGTAGTAGTAGTAGTACTAGTACTAGTAGTAGTAGTAATAATAGTAGTAGTAGTAGTTGTTGTAGTAGTAGTAGTACTAGTAGTAGTAGTAGTAGTAGTAGTAGTAGTAGTAGTAGTAGTAGTAGTAGCAGTAGTAGTAGTAGTAGTAGTAGTAGTAGTAGTAGTAGTAGTAGCAGTAGCAGTAGTAGTAGTAGTAGTAGTAGTAGTAGCAGTAGTAGTAGTAGTAGTAGTAGTAGTAGTAGTAGCAGTAGTAGTAGCAGTAGTAAAACCTAATCAATTTATAATCAGAGATGTGATCTAACATAGAAGTAGTAGTAGTAGTAGTAGTAGTAGTAGTAGTAGTAGTAGTAGAAGTAGTAGTAGTAGTAGTAGTAGTAGTAGAAGTAATAGTAGTAGCAGCAGTAGTAACAGTAGAAGTAGTAGCAGTAGTAGTAGTAGTAGTAGTAGAAGTAGTAGTAGTTGAAGTAGTAATGGTAGTAGTAGTAGTAGTAGCACTAGCAGCAGTAGCATTTCCACCACACCACCACCACACCACCACCACTTGAAGCAGCAGTAGAAGTAATTGTAGTAGAAGAAGTAATAATGTGTTTCTAATCGTGAAGTCAAATGACCCCGTAGTCGTCCTTTATCCACATTACATCCTCAGGCCAAGACATCCGGTTTTCAATTTTTAACGGAACTGACCTCTGTAGTGGACTAGACGGGGTATACCCTCTGCACGTCATAAACTGTATTATACTGGCACCGGCATCCGAGTCTTGATGGTGCACCCATTCCATTAAAAGAAATTTTACATCCACCTCTTTAAAAAATTTCTTTCCACCTATGATAGCTTTAAGTTCATACGCTTCTATGTCCATTTTGATAATCACGGATCGATTCCTAAGCATCGGCACTAAATCATCCAGCACAATTGCTACCGAGCTATTTTCCTCATTGACAATACTAGCGTTAATGACTCCGCTCACCATTTGCAAAGCACCGACGTTTGTTTCTCTTTCTTTAAATCCCACTATTTCTGCTTTGTCTGAGAGCGCGTTCCAGATCAACGTAACCTTTTCTGTAAGATTTCCCTTCTGAAGCGACGTCGTAAGCATCTCGAGGTTCTTCCTGTTAGCGTCAAGAGCGGTGACCTGCCGCCCGAACTTAGCGACTGCAAGAGTATACACCCCAACATTACATCCGAAATCCAAGAATTCTAGATTTGGATCACCGCGAAGTATGTTAACCACTTCTAAGATACGATCTCCTTCCCAATTGCCTTCGGTTATGATGTATTTGGAAACGAACAAATCTATCTCCGGATCGTAGACACAGATCGGTGTGCTTTCTAGTGACTTTACTTTAAGATCAACACATTTGTGAATCTGCTTTGCACTAGAATAGTCCACAGAAGTGTCAAACACACGAACACCGTTTTTCAGGCCCGTCAAGTACCTACATGTAATAGATTTAGTATTTGTTCTTCCTGCGAACGTGTCCATAAAATGTTTATATATCACAATGAAAACAGAATAACATGCGCACGCTAGCAACAGCGCTAGTATCGACCATTTAATGTACTTTCTTTGAAACATTTTTAAAACTAATTTTAAATATTATATAAGAATATGGATTTCTACAGTTGTTGTATGTAAATATTGTGACGGAGATAATATAATATCTCCAGACGTCAATGTCTTCCGAACGTTGGTAAAAACAGACGTCCTATTCTGTTTTGTCACCATGCATTTTCGCCAAAAATATTTTTTGTTGTTTCTGAACTTCCATATGTCTAATTATCCGATATATTTCATATTTGGTATAGTTGTAAAATATGTAAACCGATCTTAGAATCTCACGCTTTCAACATGAATAGCGCACTCGTGCAATTTTAATTGTTTTAATCGATAATGCAAAAACATAACATATTAACTTAATTAAATTACACATTGTTAGTTATCCATGGTTCATAATGGACTTTTACTTATGGTGTGCCGATTAATGTCCGCGACAAATGCGCGCGTTATCTATGACCTGACTGAGTATCACCGATAATTTAAGATTGTAGCATAATATTATCTTTAAACATGAAAGAAACCATTTCACAAATGTATTTATCTAAAATACAAACACTAGAAAGCGTTCCTAACTACGTGTACGATCTGACAAAAGACTAGCTGCAGTTTCTGTTAACCTTCTGTTAATCATTATTGGTTTTGAGAGATATCTAATGGCCCATAGAGTTACGTTATTACGCACCAGTTTAAGACGAATTTGATACGTTCTGCCAAGTTTTTTACAACGATGCGCCTGGAAGTACTACGTAGTTACTGCGTTATCACTACGTTACCGTTACCTTGGTAACTGGAGTAATTAATCAAAGTTGACGCCTTTTTACCAGGTTTAGTTTGGTTTCATCTCTACCAACACCATAATTACAAGTTACAAATCCTGGGTCAGTTGAGATGAACGTTAGAATGTGGTATTTTAGTAACCCCGTGGCACACAAAATTGGCCTAAACACTGTGTCCACTAAAAGATATTTAGAGTTTCATCCACAACATGTAAGGAGATATGGACGCTGCGAAACGATCGTCTCACACTATTCGGTACATCGTGCAATTTAATGCCCTAAAACTTAAAGCAAAATTATTGTTAAATGTTTATATTTTATAGAAATGTAGTTAATGAAGTACATAATTACAATGTAGTATGTGTATAAGCATACAAGATAATTTACTGTTTTATTTACACAACATTAAAAAACAAACAAACACTACTGTTAACAATTAACTATATTAATACCATGTGTCTGAAAAATAAAACAAATGAGAAAATGTATTGTAATATGACAAGATAAACTAAAGAAATGAAAAGTGACATAATAGTGACAGAATAACCTGTAGAGTCTTAACCAATTTATCCATTTATTACTCCAGATTCCGAAATGTTGATCAAGAGCAAATTGCGTGTGCAATCAGTCGTGTTATATAAACCTAAAACAATTCGTATCATAATGAACACATTAAAATTATACTGGATAATCTGCATTTATTATCATAATTATTGCTTTAAAATCGACAGATCGCAAATTTAGCGTAAGGATCATTGTGTATCAATTGATTGAATAATCAGCAATTTATACATTTCAACTGAATATGATCCAGGTTTAAACGTTATTGGTAAAAATCAACAATTACCGGCAGTCCAACAATTAATTATAAATGTTTATTGACTTTTATTTTTTTTTTAAACAGCAATAATAACACGACTGTGAAATTAGGTTAGTGAAAGATCTAGGATAAAATATTACAGGTTGCAGCTCAACGGGACATTGTGGAAAGGGACATTGTGGAAACATTGTGGAAAATTGTGGAAAGGGACATTGTGGAAAGGGACATTGTGGAAAGCCGCCCCACTTCTTTGACATTTTTTTATGAATTGCTAAATTCATCTTTTAACTAATTGCTTCTATGGAAGGTTTCAAACATAGTGTATTTATTTGTCATTGAAGATTTGCCAACAAAAACTGAATTTCAAAAGAAACATTACCTGTTCCTTCACAACACACACCAAACACCTCTATCTTTCTAGGAGTTCGAACGAACCTGAAACTGGTTCGACATTTACTAATGCTTGTATAGTCGTATATTATATGTAAACTATTTATTACTTAAACAAAATAATGGTTGAAATGATTATATGCACGTTATTATCTAAATATAATGCACTGTACAAAATTAAACAGTGCACCATTTGTGCAATTAAAGACATTGGGTGTCCTAGTTTCCCGTCAAAGGAATGTTAATCCCATGCATGAATTTTGCATGCAGAAATCCCGATATTCTGGTCAGTGAAGTGTTTCAAGTTTGAGGGTCGTCTCATAAATCTATACTAGTATCCAAAATTGAGCAAAATGATCGGTACAGCAAATGGAGATAAAATAGGTAAATTATAAATACATTGGCTTGGTTTTTCCATGCTAATTTACTTATTGGTGGACAAAAACTTACCAAGTGATTTTTAGTTCGTAAATTGTTGAATTTATTATATATTGTAAACTTCTAATAATGTTCAACATGTTTCATAGACGGCCTTTAAAATGACTTGTCTATTTGATGACAGTTAATATTACCGTTAGAAGTACAGTTATTCATGGAAGGCATGAAACATGAGAAAATCAATACAGTGTTTTTAACAATAGAGTGACATTTTGTCTTTAAGCTTTAAATAGTTCTGATCACAACAATAATAAAATGTTAGTTATTGTTTATAACGAAATCGAATAGACAAAATTAATACAACTAGTGACAATATTGTTTGAATAAAATAACAGTATTTTGTAACTCTGCAATATCATAGTATAATATATATACTCAATGCAATTCAGTATTTTGGTTGTTTTTTGACGTGCATTTCTTATGATATATCATTAGTAGATGTATATGTAATAATACATTTGAAATTACTGTGTGTATGCGCATTTTTGTTGTACTTGTATTATAAAATGAATTCAAAATAAAAATTGTGTGTATATATGCATGTATGTATATTAATTTGCTATGAGAAATTAAAGGGTCTGAACTCCAGATGGTCCAATTGTAAAAACGAAAGAAAATCGTAAAACATGCATGATTTTCTTACATAATGGTAGTGCGGGCTTTTTCAACTTCTGTGTTTAATTGAAATATAGAGTTTATGACAGTATTCGATTGTGTTCTATACAAATAGTGATGGTTTTACGCATGTTTCTACCGTTTAGGCATAGCTACAAACTAGACATGTGTCCGTAGGACACGGATGCCCCCACATTCCGCTGGTTGTCACAAAACTCTGCTGATGTCGGAAAAAATGCACCAAAATACTCTGGTCCACATGCTGATGAATATGTTTATAAAGTTTCATCAGTTTAGCAGTTATACTTTTTGAGTTACACGCAGCACAAATAAAAAAAATGTCATTTTTTGCTAAAAAAGTTTCCTCACTCTAGCAGTAATAATTTTTGAGTTATGCATTACACAAGTCCAAAAAATGTCATTTTTGCTAAACAAGGGCCGTAACTCTGCTTATGTCAGAAAAAACTGCACCAAAATACCCAGGTGCACAAGTTTACTGATTAATATGTTTATAAAGTTCCATCACTAGCAATACTACTTTTTGAGTTACACGCAACACAATTCATATACAGTTTATGACAGTATTCAATTGTGTTCTATACAAATAGTGATGGTTTTACACATGTTTCTAGCTTTTAGGCTTAACTACAAACTAGACATGTGTCCGTAGGACACGGATGCCCCCACATTCCGCTTGTTGTCACAAAACTCTGCTAATGTCGGAAAAAATGCACCAGAATACTCAGGTGCACAAGTCCACATGCTGATGAATATGTTTATAAAGTTTCATCAGTCTAGCAGTTATACTTTTTGAGTTACACACAACACAAATCCAAAAAATATCCTTTTTACTCAATAAGGGCCGTAACTCTGCTTATGTCAGAAACAAATGCACCAAATTACCCAGATGCACAAGTTCACATACTAATTAATATGTTTATAAAGTTCCATCACTCTAGCAATAATACCTTTTGAGTTACACACAACACAAGTCCAAAAATGTAATTTTTTGCTAAAAAAGGGCTACAACTCCGCTGATATCCGAAAAAACGGCACTAAAATATCCAGGTGCACAAGTTCAATGCTGATTAATATGTTTATAAAGTTTCAACACTCTAGCATTATTACCTTTTGAGTTATACGCGACACAAGTAAAAAAAAATGTCATTGTTTGCTAAAAAATAAGGGCCATAACTCCGCTGATGTCGGAAAAAAACTGCACCAAAATACCCAGGTGCACAAGTTCACATGCTGATTAATATGTTTATAAAGTTTTAACTCTCCAGCAGTAATACGTTTTGAGTTACGCGCGACACAAGTCCCAAGATGTCTTTTTTTTTTCTTCTTAAACGGGCAATAACTCCGCTGATGTCGGAAAAAACTTCACCAAAATACCCAGGGGCACAAGCCCCGATGCTGATGAATATGCTTATAAAGTTTCATCAGTCTAGCAGTTCGTGGAAATTCCACGAAAACCACATTTTTTGAACGAAACGCATTACAGTCAGTACAAAACTAAAAATTTTAGTATTGATGATTTTGATCCCACCAACCTTATACTCAATATTAAGCGAGGCCTACATACAAGATATCTACATATGAAGTTTCATTAAAATATCTCAATGTCTTCTCAAGCTATTGAGTGGAAACTGTTTGTCTATTTTTAATAATGGTGACCTTGACCTTGACCCCACCCACCACATATGCAATCCCAAGCGAGGTCTAGACATAAGATATCTATGTATGAAGTTTCCTTAAAATGTTTCAATGTGTTCTCAAGTTATTGAGCGGAAACTGTTTTTGTTTTTTTTGTAACGGTGACCTCTACCTTGGCCCCACCCACCCTATACGCAATCCCAAGCAAGGTCTCGATATAAGGTATCTATGTATGACCTAGACATAAGGTATCTATGTATGAAGTTTCATTAAAATATCTCAATGCGTTCTCATGTTATTGAGCGGAAACCGTTTTTCTATTTTTAGTAACAATGACCTCGTCCTTAACCCCACCCATCCCATATGCAATCAAGTCGAGGTCTCGACATAAGGTAGCCGTGTGTAAAGTTTCATTAAAATATCTCAATGAATTCTCAAGTTATTGAGCGGAAACCGTTGTTCTATTTTTAGTCACAGTGACCTTTACCCCACCCACCCCATATGCAATCCAAAGCGAGGTCTCAATATAAGGTATCTATGTATGAAGTTTCAATATAATATCTCAATGCGTTCTCAAGTTAGAGAGTGGAAACCGTTTTTTTTATTTTTTGTAACAGTGACCTTGACCTTGACCCCATCCACCCCATATGCCGTGTGTAAAGTTTCATTAAAATATTTCAATGAATTCTCAAGTTATTGAGCGGAAACCGTTGTTCTATTTTTAGTAACAGTGACCTTGACCCCACCCACCCCATATGCAATCCAAAGCGAGGTCTCAACATAAGGTATCTATGTATGAAGTTTCAATATAATATCTCAATCCGTTCTCGAGTTAGAGAGCGGAAACCGTTTTTTTTATTTTTTGTAACAGTGACCTTGACCTTGACCCCATCCACCCCATATGCAATTCCAAGCGAGGTATCGATATAAGGTATCTATGTATGAAATTTCATTAAAATATCTCAATCCGTTCTTGAGTGAGAGAGCGGAAACGAAAAGTGCTACGCCCATACGACATACACCAATCTAATGACCGACATTTTTCTTCGAACAATTTGGTTAAACACTTTTTTAAAACGTTGTGCAGTTAATAGGCTAATGGTGGTAGTTTTACACCAAACTCTGTTTTAACCTTTAGACAATGATTAGGAATGTGAACCTGCTAGGCAAAATCAAAGATGCAATGCAAAGTGATCGCCAATATGGCGGAAATGCATTTTCCAAAAATGATATATACGTGTAGTATATATATTATATCACCAAAATAGATTGTAGTCACCCAAAATCAGAAACATTTTCATAAATTGTATATCATAATTAATTAAAGGTAAAATCCCTTTTATTTTGATAATACAAAATAAACAAAGATTTGCAGTGGTGTGATTCAATATGGTGTCTGCCTTGAGATCGGAAGGCCGTGAGTTTAATCCCTACATGGGGAGCGTTTCAATGATTCTACAGATACCATGTTTACATTTTCAAGATAAACATAATTATTATTATCATTATCAATAATATCTGTAAAATCGCCTATTTTACTATTTTCACCAGTTTAACTATCATCTTTGCATTTATTTCGGGCACTGATTTAGAATTAAGATTTAGAAAAAAGGACATTCATTGTAGTACTAGTATAGAAACCCGACCTCATTGATTTTCGCGAAAAAAATTATTTTGACTATATTAAATAGGAATTGTAGAGACTATATTAAACATGAATTGTAGAGAAATAGCTTTTGTGAGACATTATCTTAATATTTTAAATATATCGCTATTAACTGATGTCGCTATGGATTTATCAACAAAGAAAATTAACTTATCAAAATGTCTGAGTTTACTTCCGTGTTAATCAATCGGCTTTTAATTTTTAACATATTTTAACACGTACATGTCATGACAACTAAAATACATTTAACGCTTACCTTAAATATTGTATCTGCTACCAAGAACAAGTGGAATATAATAGGTATAACTAGCAGTGTGCGAAGAATTTAGCAAACAATTTCGTCAATGGTCTACTGCGCCATTTTGCAGAAAACAATGTTGATTGTTGATTGCATAAATTAAAATATATAGTAAAATGAAAAATACTCCACCAAAAATATATTCGTTGATGCATTTGCGGTCGTTTGATTACAAATTAAAGAAATGAAAAAAAATCTTTGAATTTTCAGTTAAATGGTAGCGTATTGATAACCACAAACTAATTGAGGTTTAAAATCACGTTTTATCACATGCTAATTTGTTTTGAGTGTAATATATGCATTACATATACTTTTATCTTACACATGTGTACAATAACATATCGAGCATTTCCTTTGACTAGATTCATAACTTATGTACATATTAGAGAAAGATCTATAGTGAAATAGCAGGGCGATTCACCCTGCTCCTTTTTGGTCCCCCCCCCCCCCCTGCTGCCCCTCTGGACTGGTCAATACAAAAATGATAAATATCTATCAAACGTCAATATATTCATGCAAATATTCAATAACAGATGAAGAGACACTGATTAAAAACCTTAGTACGAAGCATTAGACTTAAACCCATTAAGCACATTATTAAAAAAAATATCAACAAACTGGTGCGGCTTTTCCATCACAATCCCTTTTAGCTGCCCCCTGTTCCTTTTTGGATCCTAGATTTTTCCCTACGTCATGTATTGCAAGTAATCTCCGTATGACGTCATCAAATTTCTGCAGTTGGCATTTTGGTTGAAATTGTAATTAATTCGTGTTCTTTGATATTTGATTGAATATGTTTTATTCATTAGTATTGTTAAGGGCATTTACATTTTTGTCATTTCGATTCGTAACTATTTTTAAGCGCAACAAAGACATTCCTTATGCAGTAATTCGGCTGTGAAAATATTTGGGTCCGAAATTGTAACGAAGTGAGTAAACCTGCTGCACCTCTCGTGCCAAACTCCTCGCAGCGGTTACTTCCTCTTTCAGTTAACAGTAACGACTGCCGTCATAAGTGAAATCCCTCCTGATCTGGAAGGATTACGGGTTTGCAACTTTTACTCATTTAATGCAACTTAGCGAAATTGTCTATACTATTGGACTTTTTGTATATCGTTTGCAGTCAATAATGAAAAAAGGAAAAGAAAATAACTAATTTTTATAAATAATAACTAGTAGATTTTAATCGATCATCATCACGGGGGAGATTTGATTAGAGCTATGCTCGGAACCAGTCAAAAATCCGCGCGGAGGTTGCTCTCGTGCGATACGACTTCAAACGACCAGCTGATACCAGTTCTCAGAAAATGAATTGTGTAATTATGACGTCTTTCGAGTATGTCAAAACATCAGCTCCGAATGGTTATGTGATAGTGTGTTCAGTGGATATTATTGTTTATTTTATACTTTCCAGTAATTTATAGGGAAATACCAATGAAATAAAATTGGTAATTCACTGTTTTAAAACAGAGAAAATTACCACTCTGGTAATTTTTACTGTTCCACACTGGTTCCTGATTTCATGCAGTAAATGAAACAGGGCTGGTATTCACAAAGCATCTTAAGTAATTTCTTAAATATTTTCACTTAAGTGCAAAATTTTAATGTATTATATTTCTTAACGTAATAAACAGATGCATATGTTGTTGATATTCCTCAAAAACATGTTCATAATGATGCTATTTTAAAGTGTAACGTAGTGCTAAACAGTTCCTTTATGGAATTATACAGTTGAGGAAATTTCCAAATTTAAGGATAATGATAAAAGTTAACTTAAGATGTTTGTGAATACTGCCCGTGATCATTTTCTATGAACACTCGTGACGTAAAATTCGATCTTACACCGAAATCAACAAATATCCTCTATGTCATTTTTATTGTTTCATGTGTGTGAGATTTAAATAGGTCTACACAATAAATCACCATCGCTGTATGTTATTATCTTGTGCCAAATTAGTTAACGAGGGTGAATTTGAATAATAACGCTCGATTGTGCTGAATCAGCTGAAAACTTTTGTGGTTTGTTTGTTTTTGGATCTGTTGAAATTTGCTGATTCTGTGGGTGCCTCTAGGAACAAACTAGACTACTAGATATCTAGATGCACACACACGCACGCACGCACGCGCACACACACGCACGCACGCGAACATTCACGCACGCACACACTATTTGAAGTTGTAAATATGCTTTCCGAGTATTGCCGAAATCGGCCTAGTTTTTGTTTTGACATAAAAAGTAGTCCGGCTACTAGTAAAATACGGAAAAAGAAAACGCTAGTAGCGAATACGTTTACTTGTATTGAATGTTAAATACAGTATGTATTGTTGGCAGAAAAAACGATAGGTATATAATAAAAAATGTATTAAATGACAACTATTGCCAGATCCCATATTTTCTCCTTAACGTCATTTGCACAACAGTACCCGAAATCGCTGAGAACGTCACAAATAGTTCTGAGTAAACATAATCTGTACGCACAGGTCTGCAATTAATAACAAACGTAACAGTGAAACTGGCAGTTATGAACCTGCAAGTTTTAATAAAGTATTTTAGTTGTAAAATCATTTAAGTATTTACAATTTGCAGTATTTATATGGCTATACTGAAAACTTTAAAATCTTTTTGTCTGTAACCACTTGCTGGATATCTCAATAATTTCAAAGAAATGTTTGTTAGGTGACCCACTACCAGATTCCTTTAGATCATTTTGACTTGTTAAACAACATAGCCACCAGGGACGTGCCAGTTTTTCTTATATGGCTATAATGAAAACTTCGAAACACTTCTAGTTTTAAACCACTGAATGGATTTCGAAATGAATCGCTGTCATCGGTTTTCAACATTTTTCTTCAAACATCTCTGAACACTATTAAATGTTTCACAAGCTATTGTGATTCACTTAACTCAGGTGAGGCACCCACTGCCAATCTGTGGCTTTCTGGGCTAATTGTTTATACTTAATATGTCATACTTTTCAGTTTCAAATCTTATTATGTGTGTAACATTTATGGAAATATAATAATTATTATTTTGAATACAGTTTTCAGATAATAGTCGTTAGCTTCGAGCTCAGGTGAGCTATTGGTATAGGGGACCTCTCCTCCGTAGTAAAGCGTCCGTATCCGTATGCCGTCAACAATTAGTTCGTTCTCACGATAGAGACTTCACTTCTTATTCAATCTTAACCAAACTTGCACAGTTTATGTATGACCATCAAATATCAGACGGGATTGTTATTGGGCCCGATCACACCAGTAACACTAGAGTTATTGCCCCTTTTGCATGAAAAAAAATTGCAAAAATGCCTTTTTCCAACATAATAGACTTTCTTTTCCATCCAATCTTGACCAAACTTTCATAGTTTGTGAAAGACCATCAGATCTCAGCAGATGCCAAAAATGGGCCAGATTGTTTTACAAACACCGGAGTTTTTGCCCTTTGTTCGTGAAAATGGACATTTTTCAAGACAGAGACTTCATTTTTCATCCAATATTCACCAATCGTGCACGGTTTGTCTAGAACCATACGATTGCAAATGAAGTTGAATATAAGCAAGATCGGGCCAGAAACACCTGAGTTATTGCCCTTTGTTTGTGAAAAAGTATGCAAAAATGGACTTTATTCAAGATAAAGACTTCATTTTTCATCTAACCTTCACCAATCTTGCATCGTGTGTATATGACCATACGAATACAGGTTAAGTCGAATATAAGCGGGCTTGAATCACCTTAATTATTGCCCTTTGTTTGTGAAAAAAATATACAAAAATGGACATTATTCATGATAGAGACTCATTTTTCATCCAATCTTCACCAATCTACTTAGTTTTTCTATTTATTGCCCCTTGTGAGTGGATAAAAGCATCAATTTGTTATCAATGATTAACTTTCACACGCGATTTATTATTCAATGTTGACCAAAGTTACACAGATTGAGTATGACCATACAATTCGTAGTTGGGATTCAATGGTAATGGGCCAGAGAGCACCAGGAACATTTGAGTCATTGTCCCTTATTCATAAAAAAAAAAGCAAACATGCCTTTTTTGTTGAACTCGCCTTCGGTCAACTCGACTTAGTTGTCACAATGGCGGTTCGGTGTATGTGCGTGAGTGAGTGCGTCGGTGCGTCCGATCTTGTCCGGACTGTAACTTCCTCATTCATTAGGCAATTATAAAATAACATGCCACAAATGTTCACAATGTTGAGACGGCGTGTTGCGCGAAAGACCTGTGCCCCTAGCTCAAAGGTCAAGGTCACACTTAGAGGTCAAAGGTCAAATATGTGCATAATACAGCTTGTCCGGACTGGAACTTCATCATTCATCAGGCAATTTTAAAATAACGTGCCACAAATGTTCACTATGTGGAGATGGCGTGTCGCATGCAAGACCTGTGTCCCTAGCTCAAAGGTCACACTTAGAGGTCAAAGGTCAAATATGGGCATAATACAGCTTGTCCGGACTATAACTTCCTCATTCATCAGGCAATTGAAAAATAACTTGACACAAATGTTCATCATGTGAAGACGTTGATCTAATATGGACTGAGAATAATTCATATGGGCTGTTGTGTCCTGCATCTACTGGAGATATCTGTGTTTATCAAGCACAGCATGTTGTTTATATATAATTATCTGTGATGCTGTTAATTATACACATTTTAGAGCAGTTTATGTCAAAATCATGTCACAATTTCAGGTTCTCCAGAGCACCCAGATGGTTATGCAGAAAAGGAACAAGAAAAGAGGTTATATTCAGGTAAACTGTGCTTCATAAAGGGTTATTAATTAGCATCATATTCAGGTGCTGATCAAAACACTAATGCAATTGCGCTGTTTTTTTCATTATTCGATCATTTTGTTGTTTTGTTGTTGTTTTTTCTCCACCAAATGTTTAAAATGTTACATTGTAACCTTTCTTAAAAAACCTCATTTATCGGTTCAATATAGTGTATGAATTGTCACTTTGAGATTAGGCTAAGAATGACTATAATTAGTGCTCACTTTCAGATACAGTAAGTGTATATATGAACTGGATCTTGCTTAACTTAAACTAACACTTCTAGTTACACTTGACTGAATAGCTCTCGTGGTTGATGCACTTTTAAACAAGTTTGTTCTTAATAGCTCTGCATCATGGTTTTTATTCTCTTTTGCACCATATAGATCGTGCCTTAAATTTTTTATATTTGTTTAAACATACAAAACTTATTTTTCTTTTGTGTACATACTTCATGATTTAATTTGCTGAACAGAACAGACTTGATTTGGAGTCAAATGACCCCTAGCTTGAAAATATTAGGGGTCAAAATGGAAAAAGCAATGGTCAAAATACTATGTTTCAGGAATTTTGTTTCAGAATATATGTTTAATGTTTTGAAAATGATTACTTGTGTTAATTAAGGTTAAGAGCTTTGCAAAAACACAACAAGTATAATAAAAATATTATTATTAGTGCTTTTGAAGTTGGCTTTTGATGCAAGGCAGATAATTAGCTGGAGTCAAAAATGAGAAAATTGCAAATGCTTGCATCAAAAAGCAGGATTCTGCATCAATTGAAATCCCTGTATGCTTGTTAAGTCTTTATTGATTTTTTTTTTTTTTTTGGGGGGGGGGGATTATGCAGCTATTTAATTGTACATTGCAAAATGTTTACAGGTACCCGCAGTAGATGTTCCAGAGCAGAACACATTGTGTGGTAGTCTCCTGTACCATGCAGCTATGGGCTTGTCAACACTGGAATGGTCAATGGTATATTTATATTGATATGCTTCTGCAAAATCTCAAAGTACAATTAATTGACAAATGTTAGCTCAACTATTCGAAGAAAATGTGAGCTTTCCTTCTCGCCCCGGCGACGGCGTCCGCGTCTGATCTTGGTTAAAGTTTATATTCAAAAGTCTTGTAACTTCATAACTACAAAAGTTATTCACTTGAAACTGGGAATATACCTTTGTCATCAACTCCAGCATCAGGGACAAAATTCCCCATAACTCTGTTTTGTATTTTGACAGAGTTATGTCCCCTTTTCACATAGATTTTCTGGTTAAAATTTATATTCAAAAGTCTTTAACTTCAAAACTACATAAGGTATTCACTTGAAACTTGGAATATACCTTTGTCCAGCATAAGTTGCAACATTCCCCATAACTCTATTTTGTATTTTGACAAAGTTATCCCCCCTGGTACATATATTTTCTGGTTAAAGTTTATATTCAAAAGTGTTGTGACGTGAAAACTGCATCAGTTATTCACTTCAAACATGGAATGTACCTTTGTCATCACCCCCAACACCAAGTGCAACATTCCCCATAACTCTGTTTTGGTTTTTACAGAGTTATGCCCCTTTTTACAAAGATTTTATTGTTTAAAGTTTATATTCAAAAGTCATATACCCGGTAACTTCAAAACTACACAAGTTATTCACCTGAAACTTAGAATGTGCCTTGTCATCAACTCCAACATAAAGTGCAACTTTCCCCTTAACTCTGTGTTGTATTTTGATAGAGTTATGCCCCCTTTTCACATAGATTTTCAGTGTTAAGTTTTTATTCAAAAGTCTGATCAGTTCTAAGCTACATAAGGTATTCACTTGAAACTTAAAATACATCTTTTGTAATCAACTCCAGCATCAGGTGCAACATTCCCCATAACTCTGTTTTGTATTTTGACAGAGGTATGCCCACTTTTCACATAGATTTTGGGGTTAAAAGCTTTCGTTCCAAAGTCTTATAATTTTTAAATTACATAAAGTATTCACTCGAAATTGGAATAAATTGATGAAATAATAACCAAAACTCAGCTTTGTATTTCAACTAATTTATGCCCCTTCCACTTACCATAATATATACCAACTGAAATACTTCGAATAGTCGAGCGCACTGACAGCTCTTGTAAAAAATATTGCCTATTCATGCACTACATTTAACCTGCTAGGAATCATAACTATGTTTGCAAGTGTTAAATGATGTGTAGATACAATCGCCCCTTTATGCTAGGCTTTGGCAACATATACATATTTCTCATTTGGGTCATGTTCCATAGGGGGATTTACAGAGGGGCAGAAGCAGCATACACTTCCCATAATATATTCCAAGATTCGATTGTTCAAACTTCACAACAAATTAGAATTACTTAGACATTGTTGCTAGAATCCCTTCAAACAGCTACACAATAATATTGCACAATGAAAGTGTTGTTAGTTTGCCAAATATATATTTTTATAAGTATATTGTGGTATAGTTCAGACACATGAACCCGACACGGATTTATGCATGAATATATTAAAGTCTGTTACAATGAATATATTAGTTTACATACTGGGATCCAATTAAACCATTGAAAGAGCATCTCACTGAAACTACAGTTATGGTGTCATTAAACTTGTGAAACACATGCTCAGACAAAACTGAGTATAAATATACAAAACAATTCAGGCGCGTAATGTATGTTAATAAAGTTCACGAGTGTCTGGATTATGTGTTCGAGATAAAGGTACCAAATTTTTCTGCTTTTTGAAAGACTTTTCACAAATGTTCATCAGGGATATGACAGTGTGATAAAACTAACAAAGCTAACACTGCCTTAAATAATGTATGTTAACTGTGTGCAATCCCCGGGTATATTGTTTATTGCTAAGAAATTGACATTTTATTGCCAAATAGTTTGGTGCTAATTCATTTTATTTACTTCAGTGTTCTTTGCACCAGTGACGCAGTTCCAGAGAAATCACATTTGTGTTTCAATGATCTGTATGCTAACGAACAGAATAAAATGATGGTTTATATATAATATTTGTGTTGCATTGAATACAGAACTTTCTTTCTCTGCCATGACATGGAAATGTAGCTCGTAAAATATCCTCTGCACATCATGTTTAGCAGTGTACCGCAAATTAGAACACAGAAGGTGGCTAAAGAATAGTGTTCGTGCAGTCTGAAAAGTATGATGATCGATACACTACATCAGAGTCAAAGTCATTTTCATTTAGGTAGTTTTAATGTATAAACAACTCTTTTGTAATAGTGAATTGTTGATATTTAAAGTTTAATTGGCTGTAAAAAGATTTAAGCTTAATGGGTTCTGGGTTACTATCATTGCAAAGTGTATGTACAAGTGAAGCATTGAGTGGACCATGGGTTACCTTGAAGTGATTAAGTATATGGCTAAAATAGCCCGATCCATCTTTTTCCCTATAAATACCAAAACTTTGCAATTTGCATAATGAAAAGTACAAACACGTTACATGGATTATAAATATATATTTAAAATATAGCCAACGCGTTTCGACAAAGCTCATCAGGGCATAATACAATATATCATAACGTCAAAATGTCATAGAGATAACGTCAACAATTGTTATTTATAATTTAATTGTGGTTTAAATATATGAATAAAATATTGCTCTTTCGCTAACCTAGCTGAAACACTGTCAGAAAATAGTTTATAAAAAGGAAAAATTTCGGTTCAGATGTGTGTATATATATATATATATATATATATATATATATATATACTTACAAATTGAACCTTCGGGATACTTTGCATATCTAACAAACCTTTGGTAGACAATATCCTTCATGTGAAGTATATCCTTATAGAATATCTTTTTTACTTAGTTTGTCATAAAAAAAGGTTTTTATAAGTATAGTTAAGCTTTACTTACACATAATACTCTTTTAATACTAGGCGTGTAGGATATACATAAATTGGCTGTCGCCTAAAGGTAAAGCGCTGTTTGTTCATGAAAAAAACCAACCTTTAGTGGAAATGATCACCATAGGTTGCATTATATATATTAATGTCGCCAGAAGGTTACATATATGATAGTGATTTATACTGCGCCATTTTGTAAGTGGATCTATAAAAGTGGGCTCCTTTTTTTTGGCGCACACTCGTTTGGATTCAATTTTTTTCCATTTGCAATAAACTAATTTTGTTCTATATAGTGTTTTATTATTATGCTAGCAGATGTGCTAAACAGATCAACTACAACATGCTCTATATTGTCGGCTTTAGCAGACTAAAATTGCCAATCCGAATTCGCAAAGAAGTACACACATACCAAATTTGGAATTGGAAGATATCCTGACAATTTTTATGTGGTTTTATAATATATAAATCTAATCGTTTAAAATGTTGAAGTGTTTATTATTATTATAATTATTATTGTTATCATTATTATTATTATTATCATTATTATTGTTATTTATCATTATTATTAGTAGTAGTAGTATCATTATTTATTATTATTATTATTATTATTATTATTGTTATTTATTATTATTATTATTATTATTATTATTATTTCTATGATAAGGATGATGATGATGATGATTATTATTATTATTATTATTTTTATTATAATTATTATTAAATCGTTGTTGTTATTGTGGTGTTTTCATTGTTGCTGTTTTTGTTGTTTTTATTTATTATTATTATTATTATTATTATTATTATTATTATTAAGGGCGGATTTAGAGGGGGCGGAAATGGCGTACGCCCCCTCTAAAATTATCTAAAATTAGATTTGTAAACCTTAAAATAACTGAAGAACCTACATTTTTGTTACAATAACGTGCTTTTCTACCAATTATTGCACGTATATAGTATCAGTTCTGTTGAGTTTTAAATATAGGAACAATTAAACTCCAGAGACATCATCGGGAGAGGAACCTTATTAACATCCGTTGGGTCTTCATGTGAGGCAAGTTACCAAAAGCCTATACAATAAAGGACATTAAAAACAACACAACACACAACATTAAAATAATTACAACTGGGGTCACCGCCTTGGAACGGTCAAAGCAAAGCATTTGGGCTTTAAACCAGTTTAAAGGAATGCCAAACCTCATAGTTAGCCCAGAATTACTCACTTAAAAGGGAAAATACACACTTGGCAACTTAGAAATCACACAAGAGACACAAATAAACCAAAAATGATTAAAGCTGGGGTCACCGCCTTAGAACGCTCAATGCAAAAGCCGAACCTCACACTTAGCCCAGAATTTATCACAAAACACGCACTTTAAAATAAACTAAATCCACATAGCAGTGCAATTCAAATTAGATCGTAATACAAGAGAATATTAATTCAACTGAATTAATAGAAAAATATATATCATCATTATGATTAAGGATCGATTTAAAAAGTGATAAATAATGATCCCGAGTGATTCTAACTTGGAAGTCCTTGAATTCCTCTGTTTCATGTCTAATCCAAACAAATGTGACCAGTTGTTGCAGAACAGATCATTTCTAGAATAATAAAAAATAAAATGTGTATGTTTCACTAAGTTATTGTATAAGCATTTTATACGAATACTATGGTACAAACTCTGAACAAAATACAATGCTGTAGCTTAACCTCAACACATTAAATGCATGGGTACACGTTTCAATTGTGCCACAACTCTCCAACCATAATTAACGTTAACGTACACAGAGAAGTTACATTTAGTATATACACAGAGCGCATGCAATTAACGTTCTGACTACGGAGGCAAAATCCTAGGAGCCCTTTCAATCCAACTGAAAATAAAAACATCTTCACAATCCTCTTTTACACAGCGCTTAATGTTTCAACAGAGGTGTGCAGTAAATACTTGTATTACTTATGTTTGCCATATGCCATAAATAAAAAACCTCGGGCTGCTAATAAGAGTTCTCTCCTGCTGGAGTTTCGCTTTGTTTATACTTGTCTAAATATTTTTTAAAGTAAAGGCAATCTGATCACAATAAATTAACTTATAACTTGAAATCAGGTTTTTGTTTAGTTTCTTTTTAAGGAGCGCATCATTCTCACTGGAGGTATTTTATTCCGTCATCTGCAACATCCTCTTTTTCGATAATGCCTTTCTTTTATTTTGTTCGTTCATGATTTTCGTTCTTAGTTTAATGGCTGTAAACCTGCATCTGTTGTCCCGAATGTAGGTTTCTAACTGCGATGTGCCTGTAACACAAACTATATAATTACCACCAGCAACAAAGCTATTAAACATCATTAGCCTTGATTGATAACTTGGTTTTGTAACTGATAACGTTATAGTTACTTTGGTATTTTTTGCTAACAGTATCTTTAGATTACTCTTAAGTTGCATCAGTGATTGATAATACTGATAAGACATGTTATCAGTTATCATGAATATATTTGATTTATCTTAATACAAACCGGGCAGAAATTTAGGCATATATCTTCATGTATGGCTGATTTACAAAGTTTGATAATGCATTTAATAATGGAACATTTTTATGTGCGCAACATAAAATACGGCTAGTAAAACAAGATAAATGTGACTAGAACAACAACATTGTCAGAGAGTTTGTTGTTTAAAGCAATTCAAGCAATCATAGTCACGCGACATGTTATAATCATATGTGTAATTATTGCATGGACACCTGCAGCACAGTAAATGCATCTCAGGTAGAAAAGTGACACAATATATAGTTGATATTAATAAACAGTGCTGATACAAAGGCAATTTACTAGTTGATACCCCATGCAATGTTGACGATGTACGTTTTATGTATAAAGAAAATGACTTCACTAAACAACATTTCATACATTTATTCCATATGAACTGATATAATTACATATACATAAAAACGTATACTATTTTGTTGTATGATATGCAGTCAAAATGACATAACCTGATGTGTCGCAGTGTTGCTCAAGTTATACAGTAATCAAAAATATTCACGATTACAGGGCTATTATCCGGGTTTACGGCGCGTCTCTTCTCGCAAGAATAGCTATGTTGTGTTATATGTTATCATCTTATTATATAATTATAGCTAATTAGGCCCTTGAATGTTAATGCGACGCACAACCAACTCCAAATGTATTGGCATATACTACATGTTGGTTAGGTGAAGCTTGGGTTTGTTGGAACTTTTTTCCCATTCAACACCATGGACCAGTTCAATACATTAAACGAACGGTGAGCATCTCTAATCACTTCTAATTCTAATTATTTTATAATAATTATCATCATTATGAAGGACTTAAATCTCTGGGCAAACGAGTTGCCTTCTTCTTTTTCTATTTTGTGCCTGAAGTCTCTCTTTATTGCTGCTGTCTCAATACTTGTCCATCGGAAATAGTCTCTGTCTGTAAAGCAAATGAAATGAGCAAAACGGAGCATTTACCTTACTCGTGTTTGTTAAAAGTCGAAAGCTCCAGAAGAACAATACCATTACTGATACAGAAATAAGTCGATTTTGATCCGTTTTATAGCTCGTTCAGAGTGAACTGAGACAAATTTATACGTAACACCCTTCATTGAGGCAAAGGAAAAATGAATGCAAACCATAATACAATGGTATAAATCATCTCAGGTCAGGAGTTTTTAACTTTGTATATTGTGAGCCCCATCACCAAACGTTCTTTGAAATAATACATTTTCTCCAAAGTTCAATGTTTTTCTTTCATGTTCATGGTTTTGTCGATAAAATCATATTCTGGCAGCAAATAAGGGTCCCGTGCTTCTCAATAACTGAAAGAGCAACAACCTGCAGATCAATCTGAACGAGCTATACTATACACGACTTATTGTAAACACATTTAATGACGGATCAAATCCGCAAGTGACCTCTTGTTAAAGTGTGTGTATGCGTGCGCGCGTACGTGTGATCTTCATATCCATTTTCCGACAATCGATTGAAGTGGCGAGCAACATGGCATGTACCGTATCGATTCTTGTTCTCGGACAGCCTCAAAATCACCAAAAATAATCATTGTTTGCGTCTCTATGTTTTGAGACACTCTAAAATACTTAGTAATCTTTGTTTTCGGACAGATACTAATTTGTAATTATTGTAACAGCAAATATCTGCACCAGTAAACATTTCATGGGTCCTATTGTTTATCAATTTTATCTCGCAACGTATTTGCTGGACCACGCATGCCAATTAACAAGTAGTATAATTACCAATATACAGTAAATAGCAATAAATTTACTCTGCCGACAAGAAAGGGAACCGTCGCTGAAGATAACAATACTAACGAGCATGTCTACCCTTTGCGGTTTTTGTGATAATATTGTAGATATGGTTTCGAACAGATTCTAAGTATTCGGACACTGAAACAATAATTTTAAATGTCCGATAACATAGAAGTTTCAGTTATGTAAACTAATTTTGATTCTATTTTTCTGACAATGCATTAAGTAATGTTGCATGCAACTTATATAATGATTGTTCTTTATTTTAACACATATTCTTCCTTTAAAAGGTAAATACACAGCTTTAAATCATCTTTATAAAAACAAAACAGAACAAATCACCTCTGTTCACTTTCTTTGATGATCACTAGATGAATTAAACGTGGTTACATGATCCGTAAATAAAAAGAAAAGCAGAGCGACTTACCCTACAGATGATTTGGGTTTTAAACACAGGTTTTGTAATAAGGTTATCTTTGTATTGTCAAAAATGAAAAGACAATGTTAAGCTTGCTTTTGTGATCACCCTTTGTCTGTCGTGCGTCGTAGGTCACCAGAGCTAAAATAGATTAAAAAAGTGAAAACTTTAAAAATCTTCTTCCCTGAAACTGCATGGCTGAGAGCTTTCATATTTGGTATGTCGCATGTGGTCATCTACAAATATTGTTCAAATGCTGCCCCTTGGGTCGAAACTGGCTACGCCCCGGGGGTCACATTTTTTATATAGACGTATACCGCAAATTGACTTTTAAAATCTTCTCATCTTAAACCGCAAGGCCCAGAGGTTTCATATAAGGTATGTAAAAATCGAATTTGAATACCTCGGCGAATACTGACGAAAAATCATTTCCCATCAATAAGTTCTGAAACTGATATTTTCGGCACTGTTGATAAAACTATTAAATCAATTATTTACCGCATAAATCAAACATACCGGCTATTCCGGCTATCGAATTCACAAATTATTATTGTGATTTAAAACGATTCGAACATGCGTTTTGTTAGCTACATGTACTTTCCTTTAACTAGCTTAATATCTTTTTTATATGTCTTCTACAACGCTGCACGTTGACTGCTGATCTGTTACTCTGTCCCAATTGGTATCCCACTGAAACCTGTGTTATATAAAACATAAATATCTTAGACGATTCAGGGTGTCCGACTTTTGAATTCAACGGACAAATAAGTGCTACCGTAAAACAAGCAAGTACATTGATGCAGCCTTTGGATGACACCGATGCAACCTTTAGGAGACATGAATGGGAGCTTTCTTGGTGATAAAATGGCATGCATGTACACTTCATAGTACTAAATCACATTTTGTAAAGTAATGCATATAATAATAATGTTTATAGTTCTGAGATCTCGATGTTTAATCTCAGTATTACGCATACACATGTACATATATTTCTTGATGTTAATGTTTTTACTCATGTAATATCTTCATAATAAAAAGGGATAAATTATATATTTTACCATCTAAATATAACAACGCCCTTGATATGACTTAAAGGTGTGGTATACTTTAAGATGATTCGAACAACAGTTTTTTTGCAACTTATATTCTAAGTCGATACTGATTCCCGTTTAGATGCGCACGATCTTTTGTAGTATGTCTTTTTTTCGCATAACTTTTAATATTAAAATGTGACATAAAACATTATCGAAGTCAATTCACGGTGGCCGACTCTTGATTTTATCCTGTGAGCGATATTTAATGTTACAGGAAAAGAGCAAGGAACCATTGAGATTATACCGATGCAGTGTTTAGGTGACACCGATTCAACCTTTAGGAGACATCAATGTACAACCTTTAGGATATATAAATAGACAACCTTTAGGAGACATCGGTGGTTTACCCGGCATTTTGTTAACTTGTGATACCCCTTTCATTGAAGTATAAGGATTGGAGGCTTTTTTTTGCCCTTACAGTAATGCAGTCGCTTTCCTTGAAAGAAAACGAATCAAATTTATTTTTTAAATAGGCACAAACTCCTAAATAAGATTGCTTATAAAAGAATATGTTAGCGTTGTTGTTTTATTTTTTTTTCTCTCACTGAAGTGCGTTCTAAATCATCGGACATTAAAATGTGAAATGTTAAGACTATTCAAACATATAACTGACAGCTGATTTACTAAAGTGTTTACTTTTAAATTTTGGTAGCATGCTTCATGCTTACATCTTATTATTTATAGATCCGCTCTAAATTAAGTATTATAAAATAAACTTTTTTTTTTAAATCGAACCGATGATTCACACCAGGAATACCGACATTGATGTTTAAATTGAATTAGAATTAAATAAACAAATATATTGATGACATACACATAACATTGTTCTTCATCACATTTATATTTTTGTCAATAATGCATGTAATTCAAATAAACACATGTTTGATATTTCGCTTTTTAAGCTATAGACTATGCATGACCATATACCTGTATTTGGTTTTTGTTTGTGTAAAAAATAATATAATTTTAGTTGTAATATCTTCGTAATATGGAATAATACAAAATATATTGTCTATTCTATAAATAAGGCCAATTAAGATATGAGTTAAAACTGTGGCATCATGTTATATATTTGGAATAACAGCTTTTTTCTAACATATATTTAAGACAGGCTTACTTTCAGATACGTTGCGCACTGACTTTTGTCGTGTGTCGTTTACTAAATACCATGGAATGCAAATAATGTTTGACACTTTCTTGCATTTTATCTTACGTAAAGAAAGTATAAGATTTATAACACGAACCTAAAGTGGTTGTCATTTGGCAGTTCTATGCCACCATACGACAAATATTAATTAGGCCAGTTAACCATTCACTGATCTGGGTTTTGATAAAGGATAATGTTCATTAATCGAATTTCAAAATCACAATACATACTCCGTGAATATCACAGACATTACGCACGTGGTCTTTTGTGTAAAATATCCAAGTAATATGGATAATATTGCAGATTGATTTGAATATAATTGACATTTGTAGAAGCATCTTTTTTCACAAGCAAACGAAGACGGGACTCAAATGTAAATACATAGAAATCCAATGTATTTGAACGCAAGTACGCAAGATTAAATATGTTTAACTGGTCATTTTTGTCCTTTTAAGTGAAGAAGAAAACAATTTAGCATCGAATTGCAATTATAGGCATTGAATGTATATTGTCTGCGCTTCGTCAATGTATGAAGGTCAGCTTTTGGAACCTAATTTATTCATACAGGCCAAAACAAACCTCAAACATCGCTGAAGAGCAGATCATGGTAGTTCAATTCTTAAATAACCAACATGTATGTAATGTTCAACTTAAATTTTAATAAATGTGCATTGCTTTTATCAAACTGAATTCGTTCAGACATCTTGAAAAACTAATAATTAAAATGTGTTGGTTTTAAGGTGGTGGGAATTGTTCGCATTATGATATTTGTATTTTTGAAGTATGCCCTAAGAAATCTTAACGGTGCATCGTAACTACAATAGATCACAAAGAGAAAAAAGTTGCTCCCACCGGGGTAAGAGCCTCAGAACTCCGCATCAAAAGGCTAATACCTTAACGACTCGGCCATTACGGTTTAATCGTTTTTGTATAACATTATATCATTGATATAGGTGATGACAACAATTTTAACGAAAACAGAAACATTCCACATTATTCTGTCGTTTAGCCTTACAATTAATGATTAACGAACTGGTGTTTACAGTATGTGTATCATTTCGCTCCTTTACATACAGTATTATTTTTATAATTGGAATAAGAGACAAATTGTCAAATGGAAAATAGTCAATTCGTCAATATGTGAACAGGCCCTTTTAATGTTTTAACTTTAATAAAAAAGGTTTGCTGTGATCTGTAACAACCATATTGAAAAAACAACATGATTGCGCGCAAAGTAAAACTGCTAATGTGAAGGGAAAGGCTATCGCACCCGATATCATTATTAATCGCATTATAACGGTCCGATTTTATAATACATGTATAAATATAAAGCACGTTAGTGTCTTACCATTTATTTACTTTCCCATTGCTTAAGAGCATATCATTTTAAAATAACAACAATTATACAATAATACAAACAACAACACAATTTAAACAATTAAAACAATCACTGAACAGAAAGAAATACTTCATGTAATGTCAATTAAAACAAGTAAATAATTCAATGATTCTTGAAAGAAATACTTCATATAATGACAATGAAACAATTGCTATACGCTATGATATATTCGTTTTAATTATGATGATATAATAAATTGTCATTATCAAGTTGACCTTCAACAAAACGAAATTTCAAGCCTGATTAAAATTGCCGCAAGTTGATAAGGTTATCTGCATAACTTACGGAAAGGTACTAAACTCTAAACTTACCGAAATAAGGACATAAGAGTCAATACAAATAGACACCCATCCTTATAAACATCAGCTAACAATTATGCTCAGAAAACTGTATAACATAAAAAGCGATATAACATCATCATCAGGACGAAATTGAACGAAACGAAAATTCAAATAAGAAATTTTGCTTTATAATGTGATCGATTTGTTGATCTACTTAATTAATAAAAAAAAAACAGGCTGGTACACTCTGGTATTTTTTGTGTTTCCTCCCTGCTTACTATTTGGGCTGGTCAACACAGAACGGTAAAATGTCTTTATTTAATATGATGTTTTTAAATATTAAACGAGAATTTAATAGCCCATGCTTAACAACTGTAATTATAAGCATTAGACAACTAACCACCCTGGATTTAGCAAATTGTTAGAAAATGTCAACATACTCTTTGTTTTAGCAGCACACTGTACCTTTTGTGATCTTTCCCTACATAAACATCCGCATAAAATAACATAAAACTTAGCTAAAGCAATATTAGAATAACCAAGAACATCGCCTTCGGGTTCTGGACGCTTGACTTTCACACATTTTACTGTACTCTGGTCTTTTGTTTATAGAATGGGTTCATCACTATGATGACGTGTATTGAATTTCAAGACAATATCTCTTATAGATACTGTTAAATTTGACCTAAAGTGGAATAGTTGATAAAAACGGACAATTACTCTAACAAAATCCTAACGGTCTCTTGTCAACTGAAATCTATCACTGTGATCAAGTACAATGAGTTTTAAGACCAAACGTCATATATGTATGGTCAAATTGGACCTAAAGCGAAAATTATTAGTTGAACAAAATGGCCATGATGGCCCAAAGCGGTGACCAAGTTAATCTGGCAATCGACAGGTGCAATACAGATGCATGTCCGGCCTAGGTGTACATATACTATTTACCTTGCAATTTGCATTTGCAATACTGTACAAAGACATTCATGGTCGAAACTTTTGGGACCAAGGTAAACCACAATAAATCTCTGATATGTTTACCAAGCTCAATCATAGTTACATTACACAGAGATTTACCCTATATCTGGAATCCTAGGTTCTAACATCCAGCTTAATTCCATATTCGGTGATATGTTCTTTTTCACCAAACAATAATTAAAACAGTGACAACAATACATTAGTGTAAGTTTGGTCAAAATGAGACAAAAACGTGGATTCTGTATCCTCAACGGTGTTCATTTTTGCATGTTTTTTGACAAACAAGGAACAATAACTTAATGTCTGTTCTCCAATGTAGACCTTTTTGAGATTGTTTTTATATCTTATGGTCCTACACACGCTGTGCAAGTTTGGCCAATATCTGATGAAAAATGAAATAGTTTGTTGCAGAAAGTCCATTTTGCAGTTTTGTTCCATAAAAATGGGGCGATAACTCTGGTTCTCCTGGCCTTATGTGGCCAATTATCACCATTATTTGAGGTCATAGACAAACTGTGCAATTTTGGTAAACATTGAATGAGAAGTGAAGTCAGTATAGAGCCCAAGGGTTGATGCATTACGGACACAGGATGCCGAGCGACGCAGGACAATCCCAATTTACCAATAGCGATGTGCTAAGGTGGTGGGCTTAAAGGGTAATAGCTCCAACAAATGCCTTGAAAGAGTTACTTCGTTATGTCTGCAGAATGGGGTAGGCACCATAAACAAGTATCTTGAAGTATCTTACATTTCAATAGTTATTTGATAGTTTTTGAGAAATTATATATTTATCAAAAATGTAAGTTTTTTATAAAAACAAAGGGTAGATAAATCTGGAAATTCAATCACATTACCTGAAATTTATTAACCTTTAGATATAAACACGTATTGAATGTTTCAAATAGATACCTTTCATTGTTTTTGAGAAATAGACTAAAAACTAAAACAAAAACTTTACCAGGAAAAAAACAAACGCTGACGCAGACGACAACGCGGCGATAAAAGTTATTAGTTATTCATTTTCATAAAGATCTAAAGACACACATAATTCGCACATCGTATAAACAGAATGAAAACATCATTATGATTAAGGATCGATTTAAAAAGTGATAAATAATGATCCCGAGTGATTCTAACTTGCAAGTCCTTGAATTCCTCTGTTTCATGTCTAATTCACAAAAATGTGACCAGTTGTTGCAGAACAGATCATTTTTAGAATAATAAAAAAGTTATTGTATCAGCATTTCATACGAATACTATGGTACAAACTCCGAACGAAATACAATGCTGTAGCTTAACCTCAAAACATTGCATGCCTGGGTACACGTTTCATTATGCCACAACTCTCCAACCATAATTAACGTTAACGTACACATAGAAGTTACATTTAGTATATACACAGAGTGCATGCAATTAACGTTCTGACTACGGAGGCAAAATCCTAGGAGCCCTTTCAATTCCAAATGAAAATAAAAACATCTTCACAATCCTCTTGTACACAGCGCTTAATGTGTTAACAGAGGTGTCCAGTAAATACTTGTATTACTTATGTTTGTCATATGCCACAAATACAAAACCTCGGGCTGCTAATATGAGTTCACTCCTGTTGGAGTTTCGCTTTGTTTATATTTGTCTAAATATTTTGAAAGTGAAGGCAACATGATCACAATAAATTAACTTATAACTTGAAATCAGTTTTTTTGGGTAGTTTCTTTTTAAGGAGCGCATCATTCTCACTGGAGGTATTTTATTCCGTCATCTGCAACATCCTCTTTTTAGATAATGCCTTTCTTTTATTTTGTTCGTTCATGATTTTCGTTCTTAGTTTAATGGCTGTAAACCTGCATCTGTTGTCCCGAGTGTAGGTTTTCAACTGCGATTTGCCTGTAATACAAACTATATAATTACCACCAGCAACAAAACTATTAAACATCATTAGGCTTGATTGATAACTTGGTTCTGTAACTGATAACTTTGATATTTTTTGCTAACAGTATCTTTAGATTACTCTTAAGTTGCATAAAGGATTGATAATATTGATAAGACATGTTATCAGTTATCATGAATATATTTGATTTATCTTAATACAAACCGGGCAGAAATTTAGGCATATATCTTCATGTATGGCTGATTTACAAAGTTTGATAATGCATTTAATAATGGAACATTTTTATGTGCGCAACATAAAATACGGCTAGTAAAACAACATAAATGTAACTAGAACAACAACATTGTCAGAGAGTTTGTTGTTTAAAGCAATTAAAGCACAATCACTGTATTAATGACTGTTTTCATAGTCACGCGACATGTTATAATCATTTGTGTAATTATTGCATTGACACCTGCAGCACAGTAAATGCATCTCAGGTAGAAAAGTGACACAATATATAATTGATGTTAATAAATATTGCTGATACAAAGGCAATTGACTAGTTGATACCCCATGCACTCTTGACGATGTTCGTTTTTGATGTACAAAGAAAATGACTTCATTGAACAACATTTTACACATTATTAATTCCATATGAACTGATATAATTACATATACTTGTTTGTTATATGATGCACAAGCACCACGTATTGACATAAATATTAACATTAATACAGATATCGTGAATGACACTATGATTCCTCTAAATGAGCCAATTTCACTCAACGAAGTCAAATTTCAAATCCATAAATTAATGTGTGGTAAAAGTAGCGGTATAGATGGAATACCATCTGAATTCTATAAATATTCAATAGACAATATCGCACCGTACTTACTTTCCCTTTTTAATAGAATCTTTGATATGGGTGACTTTCCGAAGTCCTGGGGCCAGAGTATTATAAGTCCTATACATAAATCTGGACCTACATATACGCCAGCAAATTACCGTGGAATATCGTTAACAAACACGATGTATAAGATATTTTCTGGTATCATAAATAAACGTCTATATGAATGGGCGGCAGATAATAATACATTTGACGAATCTCAAGCTGGTTTCCGCGCCGGCTATTCGGCGATAGATAATGTATTTTGTCTTCAAGCTATGGTCCAGAAATATATCTCAAAAAAGGGGGGTAGATTCTATTGTTTATATATTGATTTTAAGAAGGCCGTTGATAAAATAAATCATAGTGTATTATTTTATGCTTTGAAGAGAAAAGGAATTGACGGTAAAATTCTCCGCATTTTAAAACAAATGTATAGTTCACTTTACTCCTGCGTTAAAGTTCAAAATACAGGCAATGACATGTCTGCTGCGAAATATAAATACTCATGCCCAATAACAATAACTGAGTTTTTTAAATGTAACGTTGGCACCCGACAGGGGGACAAGTCAAGTTCGACTATTTTTGCATTATTTATTGATGAACTATCAGTGATGCTGCGTGAAAGTTGTGGATCTGGGATATTTATTTCCAATGAAATTAATGACATTATATGTCTTATGTTTGCTGATGATATCGCTAGTTGTGCGGAAACAGGTATTAAACTACAACAACATTTAAATGTCGTAGATCAATTTTGTATTAATACAGGAATGGAGATTAATCTAGAAAAAACTGAAATTATTGTTTTTAGAAATGGCGGACCTTTGAGAAACTATGAAACTTGGACTTTTCGTGGGATAAAAATAAATATAACATCTGTTTATAAATATCTGGGATTGCTTTTTACGCCTAAATTATCGTGGAATGCAGCACATGATAAATTAAGTGCGCAAGCACAAAAAGCAATATTTTCAATTTACAGTTACAAAAAGACTTTTGGAAATTTCCCTACTAAAGAACTATTTGTACTATTTGACAGTATGGTAAAACCTATATTGTGCTATGGATCACAGATTTGGGGTTATGAATATATAAACATTATTGAATCAGTCCAAAACAAATTCTGCAAACGAAATTTATATGTTAAAAAAAATACTAATACATGTATCATCCTTGGCGAATGTGGGCGGCTTCCTTTATGTGTCACATATTTTGTTAACTGTATTAAGTATTGGTGTAAGCTTGTGACAATGCCTAACAATAGATATCCTAAACAATGTTATAACATGTTAAAGACGATAGATGACGCTGGGCGTATTTGCTGGGCCACACAAGTAAAATCTTTATTGTTTACGTATGGCTACGGATACATATGGATCTCACAAGATGTTGGTAACATTGATTTATTTATTTATAGTTTTCGCCAACGCATAACTGATTGCTTTACCCAAAATTGGTATAATGATATAAATAATTCATCTAGATGTAATCATTATAAATATTATAAGACTTTGCTTAATACTGAGCGATATTTAGACTTAGAAATCCCTTTCAAATATAAAATTGCTTTTGCTAGATTTAGATGTGCGAACCACAAATGAAACAGTGAACTTGGAAGGCAGTTAAATATTGCTCAAGATTTGAGAATATGTACCTTTTGTTTCAATGAAAATAACATATCAGTTATTGATTGTGAATTTCACGCTTTTTTTCATTGTCCTAAATATGATGTTATCCGTCGAGAATTTCTTTACAACTGGTATTTTGGAGGAAATACTGTCAATGATTTTTATACTATGATGAGTACAAATAACAATGAAACGATACATAAATTATGCATATTTTTATATCATCTTATGAATACTATTAATACTTAAACATGTATTACTATTAGTGTTGGATGTTGGAATGCAACTACATTTATCTATTATGATTTGTGTACTATATTGTGTATTATGGGCCAGTGGCCTTTATTTACTTAATAAAGTGAGTTGAGTTGAGTTGAAAATTCACGTAACGAAAAAATATACATAAAAACGTATACTATTTTGTTGTATGATATACAGTCAAAATGACATAACCTGATGTGTCACCGCGTTGCTCAAGTTATACAGTAATCAAAAGTATTCACGATTACAGACGCACTTTGATCTTTAATATTGCATTGTATATTATCATATTCACATCAGTAATCCAACTGCCCAATACATTAGGATAGATGCATTGGATTAATACATTACAAGCTATTACAATTACTTAATTCAATTATTCAACGATAAAACAGGGCTATTATCCGGGTTTACGGCGCGTCTCTTCTCGCAATCATAGCTATGTTGTGTTATATGTTATCATCTTATTATAGACAATAAGACCCTGGAATGTTAATGCGACGCACACCAACTCCAAAAGTATTGGCATAAACTACATGTATGTTAGGTAAAGCTTGGGTTTACCTTACTCGTCTTTGTTGAAAGTCGTTAGCTCCAGAAGAACAATACCATTACTGATACAGAAATAAATCGATTTTGATCCATTTTATAGCTCGTTCAGAGTGACCTGAGACAAGTTTATACGTAACACCCTTCATTGAGGCAAAGGAAAAATGAATGCAAATCATGATACAATGGTATAAATCATCTCAGGTCAGGAGTTTTTAACTTTGTATATTATGATCCCCATCCCCAAACGTTCTCCCCAAATGTCGTTCTTTCATGTTCATGGTTTTGTCGATAAAATCATATTCTGGCAGCAACTAAGGGTCCCATGCTTCTCAATAACTGAAAGAGCAACAACGTGCAGGTCAATCTGAACGAGCTATACTATGCACGACTTATTATAAACACATTTAATGACGCATCAAATCCGCAAGTGACCTCTTGTTAAAGTGTGTGTATACGTGCGCGCGTATGTGTGATCTTCATATCCATTTTCCGACAATCGATTGAAGTGGCGAGCAACATGGCATGTACCGTATGCATTATTGTTCTCAGCCAGCCTCAAAATCAGCAAAAATGATCATTGTTTGCGTCTCTATGATGTGAGACACTCTCAGATACTTAGTAATCTATGTTATCTCTCAGATACTAATATGAAATTATTGTAACAGCAAATATCTGTACCGGTAAACGTTTTATGGGTCCTATTGTTTATCAATTTGATCTCGCAACGTACCATGCATGCCAATTAACAAGTAGTATAATTACCAATATACAGTAGCGAGCAATAAATTAACTCTGCCGACAAGAAAGGGAACCGTCGCTGAAGATAACAATACTAACGAGCATGTCTAGTCTTTGCGGTTTTTGTGATAATACTGTAGATATGGTTTCAAACATACTCTAAGTATTCGGAATCTGAAACAATAATTTTAAAATGTCCGATAACATAGAATTTTCAGTTATGTAAACTAATTTTGCTTCTATTTTTCTGGCAATGCATTAAGTAATGTTGCATGCAACTTATATAATGATTGTTCTTTATTTTAACACATGTTCTTGTTTTAAATGGTAAATACACAGCTTTAAATCATCTTTATAAACACAAAACAGAAAAAAATCACCTCTTTTCGCTTTCTTTAATGCTGCATCTCCATCACTAGATGAATTGAATGTGGTTACATGATCCGTAAATAAAAAGAAAAGCAGAGCGACTTACCCTAGAGATGATTTGGATTTTAACGCAGGTTTTGTAATAAGGTTATCTTTGTGTTGTCAAAAATGAAAAGACAATGTTAAGCTTGCTTTTGTGATCACCCTTTGTCTGTCGTGCGTCGTAGGTCACCAGAGCTAAAATAGATTTTAAAAAAAAGTGAAAACTTTAAAAAATCTTCTTCCCTGAAACAGCATGGCTGAGAGCTTTCATATTTGGTATGTCGCATCTTCTAGTGGTCCTCTACAAATATTGTTCAAATGCTGCCCCTGGGGTCAAAAATGGCTACGCCCCGGGGGTCGCATTTTTTATATAGACGTATACTGCAAATTGACTTTTAAAATCTTCTCATCTTAAACCGCAAGGCTCAGAGGTTTCATATAAGGTATGTAAAATCGCACAATAGTCCTCTACACAGATTGTCCCAATGAAAAATCTTTTTAAATTGTTTACATAGACTAAAATAGCAAAATAACTTCAAAAATCTCTAATGGCCCAATGGTTTTATATTTGGTATTTGGCATCCTCTAGTGGTACTCTACAAAGATTGATCAAATGATGCCCCTTGGGTCAAAACTTCCCACGTTCGGGGGGGGGGGGGGTAGTCACATTTCTAATCTAGACTTACATAGCAAAATGACTTGAAATGTCCCTGAGGTCAAAACTGGCTACACCCCGGGGGTCACATTGTTTGTATAGACTTCAACAGCAAAATTACTTCAAAAATCTTTTCCTGTGATACCCATTGGTCTCATATTTGGTATGCGGTCCTCTACAAAGATTGTTCAAATGATGGGGCCAAAACTAGCCACCCCCCGGGGGTTCACATTGTTTATATAGACTTAAATGGCAAAATGACTTTAAAAATCGTGTCCATTGAAACAGTTAAGCCCAGCGGTTTTATATTTGGTATGTAATATTGTATAATGGTCCTCTACAAAGATTGTTCCAATGATGCGCCTGGAGTAGAAAGTAGCCACTGTGGGTCACATGCTTTATATAGACAATAAAAATCTTTTTCTGAAACTGCAAGACCCAGATCTTTATACTCAGGTTAGTGGTTTTGTGCCATTTGGCCCTGTTGTTATAATGCCTTAAGCTCAGGTTAGCGACCTATAGCCATCGTGGCCCTCTTGTTAAATTATGTGCATGAAATATAACAAAGAAAAGTGCAAAATGCAATATATAATATTTTGTTCATCGGTAGGATGAATCCCTCACAAACTACTACGATGAAGATAACGCGACTCTATAATGATGATAACGCAACAGTACGATGATTATAACGCGACTGAACGATGATTATAACGCGTCTTTTCGATGACGATAATGTTTAAGTGCAATGGCGATAACGTGACAGAACGATGACGATAACGTGAAAGTACGACGACCATAACGTGACAGTACGATGCAATAAAGTAAAGTACGATGATGATATCGCGAAAGTACGATGACGATAACGTGACAGTACGATGACGATAGCGGGACATTACGATGATGACGTCGCGAAAGTACGATGAAGATAATGCGATTGCTATATGTTGATAATGTGAGAGCACGCGTTTGTTTGATAACGAAAACGCGAAAATACGTTAATGCGGTACACGTTCGTGCGTTCGTCATCGTACTGACTATAGATCTCATGTATCACCATATGTAGATCAAATTTACGACTTTGGCGAGATCCGAATATTTCTGGGATAATTTTTATCCAATAAGTTAAAAACAAACACCAATAAGACTTGACGAGGGACGAGTTTAAAATATTTATGTTTTGCCATTATACATGGAACTCTATTGGCTCTTACCAAACAGCAATGAGGTCATTAATCACATTTTGATGTACTGAACAAAATATTAATTCATTTACAAAACATTTTCATGAAACCGGTTGACTGTGTAATTGTAACCATGGATCCAAATTTGAATACCTCGGCGAATACTGACGAATAAACATTTTCTATCAATAAGTTCTGAAACTGATATTTTCGACACTATTGATAAAACTTTTAAATCAATTATTTTCCGCATAAATCAAACAATTTACGTCCAATTCACAAATTATTATTGTGATTTAAAACGATTCGAACATGCTTTTTGTTAGCTACATGTACTTTCCGTTAACTAGCTTAATATCTTTTTTATATGTCTTCAACAACGCTGAACATTGACTGCTGATCTGTTACTCTGTCCCAATTGGTATCCCACTGAAACATGTGTTAAATAAAACATAACTATCTTAGACGATTCAGGGTGTCCGACTTTTGAATTCAACGGACACCTTAAGTGCTAAAAAAAAAAAAAGTAAAACACGCAAATCAATTGATGCAGCCTTTGGATGACACCGATGCAACCTTTAGGAGACATGAATGGGGGCTTTCTAGTTGATAAAATGGCATGCATGTACACTTCATAGTACTAAATCACATTTTGTAAATTAATGCATATAATAATAATGTTTATATTTCTGAGATCTCGATGTTTAATCTCATTATTACGCTTAAACATGTACATATATTGCTTGATGTTAATGTTTTTACTCATGTAATATCTTCATAATATAAAGGGATAAATTATATATTATACAATCTAAATATAACAACGCCCTTAATATGACTTAAAGGTGTGGTATACTTTAAGATGATTCGAACAACAGTTTTTTTGCAACTTATATTCTAAGTCAATACTGCTTCCCGTTTAGATGTGCACTATCGTTTGTAGTATGTCTTTTTTTTCGCAGAACTTTTAATTTTAAAAAGTGACATAAAGCATTATCGAAGTCATTTCGCGGTGGCCGACTCTTGATTTTATCCTGTGAGCGATATTTAATGTTACAGGAAAATAGTAAGGAACCATTGAGATGAAACCGATGCAGCCTTTAGGTGGCACCGAATCAACCTTTAGGAGACATCAATTTACAACATTTAGGATACATAAATGGACAACCTTTAGGAGACACCGGTGCATTACCTGGCATTTTGTTAAATTGTGATACCCCTTTCATTAAGGTATAAGGATTGGAGGCTTTTGTTTTGCCCTTACAGTAATGCAGCCGCTTTCCTTGAAAGAAAACGAATCAAATTTACTTTTTAAATAGGCACAAACTCCTAAATAAGATTGCTTATAAAAGCTTATGTTAGCGTTGTTGTTTTATTCTTTTTTCTCTCACTGAAGTGCGTTCTAAATCATCGGACATTAAAATGTGAAATGTTAAGACTATTCAAACCTATAACTGACAACTGATTTACTAAAGTGTTTACTTTTAAATTTTGGTAGCATGCTTTATGCTTACATCTTATTATTTATAGATCCGCTCTAAATTAAGTATTATAAAATAAACTTTTTTTTATCGAACCGATGGTTCGCACCAGCAATACCGATATTGATGTTTAAATTGAATTAGAATTAAATAAAAATATATATTCATTACATACACATAACATTGTTCTTTATCACATTTTTGTCAATAATGCATGTAATTCAAATAAACACATGTTTGATATTTCGCTTTTTAAGCTATATACTATGCATGACCATATACCTGTATTTGGTTTTTGCTTGTGTAAAAAATAATATAAAATAAGTTGTAATATGTTCGTAATATGGAATAATACAAAATACATTGTCTATTCTATAAATAATGACAATTAAGATATGAGTTAAAATTGTGGCATCATTTTAAATATTTGGAATATCCGCTTTTTTGTAACATATATTTAAGACAGGCGTACTTTAAGATACGTTGCGCACTGACTTTGTCGTGTGTCGTTTACTAAATACCATTGAATGCAAATAACTTTTGGCACTTTCTTGCATTTTTTTTATTAAGCAGAACAATATCTTACGTAAAAAAGTATAAGATTTATAACAAGAACCTAAAGTGGTAACACGAATGTGTTCACGAACCTAAAGTGGTTGTCATTTGGCAGTTCTATGCCACCAGACGACAAAGATCAATTAGGCCAGTAAACCATACACTGATCCGGATTTTGTTAAAGGATAATATTCATTAATCGAATTTTAAAATTACAATACATACTACGTGAATATCGTACGTGGTCTTTTGTGTAAAATATCCAAGTTGTATGATTGGATAATATTGCAGATTGATTTGAATATAATTGACATTTGTAGAAGCATCTTTTTTCACAAGCAAACGAAGGCGGGACTAAAATGTAAAAACGTAGAAATCCAATGTATTTGAACGCATGTACGCAAGATTAAGTATGTTTATCTGGTCATTTTTGTCCTTTTAAGTGAAGAAAAAAACAATTCAGCATCGAATTGTAATTATAGGAATTGAATGTATATTGTCTGCGCTTCGTCAATATATGAAGGTCAGTTTTTGGAACCTAATTCATTCATACAGGCCAAAACAAACCTCAAACATCGCTGAAGCGCAGATCATGACAGTTCAATTCTTAAATAACCAAAATGTATGTAATGTTCAACTTAAATATTAATAAATGTGCATTGCTTTAATCAAACTGAATTCGATCAGACATCTTTAAAAACTAATAATTAAAATTTTTTGGTTTGAAGGTGGTGGGAATTATTCGCATTATGATATTTGTATTTTTGAAGTATACCCTACAAAACGGCGCATCGTAACTGCAATAGATCACAAATAGAAAAAAGTTGCTCCCACCGGGGTACGAGCCTCAGAACCCCGCATCAAAATGCTAATACCTTAACGACTCGGCCATTACGGTTTAATCGTTTTTGTATAACATTATATCATTGATATAGGTGATGACAACAATTTTAACGAAAACAGAAACATTCCACATTATTCTGGCGTTGAGCATTACAATTAATGATTATTCATTAACAAACTGGTATTTACAGCATGTGTATCATTTCGCTCCTTTACATACAGTATTATATTTATGTTTGGAATAAGAGACAAATTGTCAAATAGAAAATTGTCAATTCGTCAACGTGTGAACAGGCCCTTTTAACGTTTTAACTTTAATAAAAAAGGTTTGCTGTGATCTGTAACAACCATATTGAAAAAAACATGATTGCGCGCAAAGTAAAACTGCTTATGTGAAAGGAAAGGCTATCGCACCCTATATCATTATTAATCGCATTATAACGGTCCGAGTTTATAATACATGTATAAATATAAATTCGTTAGTGTCTTACCATTTATTTACTTTCCCATTGCTTAAGAGCATATCATTTTAAAATAACAACAATTATACAATAATACAAACAACAACACAATTTAAACAATTAAAACAATCACTGAACAGAAAGAAATACTTCATGTAATGTCAATTAAAACAAGTAAATAATTCAATGATTCTTCAAAGAAATCCTTCATATAATGACAATGAAACAATTGCAATATGCTATGATATATTCGTTTTAATTATGATGAAATAATAAATTGCCATTATCAAGTTGACCTTCAACAAAACGAAATTTCAAGCCTGATTAAAATTGCCGCAAGTTGATAAGGTTATCTGCATAACTTACGGAAAGGTACTAAACTCTAAACTTACCGAAATAAGGACATAAGAGTCAATACAAATAGACACCCATCCTTATAAACATCAGCTAACAATTATGCTCAGAAAACTGTATAACATAAAAAGCGATATAACATCATCATCAGGTCGAAATTGAACGAAACGAAAATTCAAGGAAGAAATTTTGCTTTATAATGTGATTGATTTGTTGATCTACTTAATTAATAAAAAATCAGGGTGGTACACTCTGGTATTTTTGTATTTCCCCCCTGCTGACCCTTTGGGCTGGTCAACACAGAACGGTAAAATGTATTTATTTAATATGATGTTTTTAAATATTAAACGAGAATTGAATAGCCCATGCTCAACAACTGTAATTATAAGCATTATACAACTAACCACCCTGGATTTAGCAAATTGTTAGAAGATGTCAACATGCTCTTTGTTTTAGCAGCACACTGTACCTTTTGTGATATTTCCCTACATAAACATCCGCATAAAATAACATAGAACTTAGCTAAAGCAATATTAGAATAACCAAGAACATCGCCTTCGGGTTCTGGACGCTAGGCTTTCACACATTTTACAGTACTCTGGTCTTTTGCTTATAGAATGGGTTCATCACTATGATGACGTTTATTGAATTTCAAGTCAATATCTCTTATAGATATTGTGAAATTCACCTAAAGTGGAATAGTTGATAAAAACGGACAATTACTCTACCAAATCCTGACGGTCTCTGAAGTTCTTCGCCGTGATCAAGTACTATGAGTTTTAAGACCAAACATCAAATATGTATGGAGAAATTGGACCTAAAGCGAAAATTATTAGTTCAAGAAAATGGCCATGATGGCCCAAAGCTCTGACCTGAGTACTATCAATGACAGATACCTTATTGGTGTTAATCTGGCAATCGACAGGTGCAATACAGATGCATGTCCGGCCTAGGTGTACATATACTAGTTATCTTGCAATTTACATTTGCAATTCTGTACAAAGATATTCATGGGCGAAACTTTTGGGACCCAAGGTAAACCACAATAAATCTCTGATATGTTTACCACGCTCAATCATAGTTACATTACACAGAGATTCACCCTATATCTGGAATCCTAGGTTCGAATTCTATATTCGGTGATATGTTCTTTTTCACCAAACAATAATTAAAATAGTGACAACAATTCAACAGTGTAAGCTTGGTCAAAATGAGACAAAACTGTGGATTCTGATTCCTCAGCGGTGTTCATTTTTGCATGTTTTTTTTTTACAAACAAGGAACAATAACTTAATGTGTGTACTCCAATCTAGACCTTTTTTAGATTGTTTTTAAATCTTATGGTCCTACACAGGCTTTGCAAGTTTGGCCAAGATCTGATGAAAAATGAAATAGTTATGTTGCAGAAAGTACATTTTGCAGTTTTGTCCCATGAAAAACGGGCGATAACTCTGGTTCTCCTGGCCTTATGTGGCCCATTATAGCACTTATTTGAGGTCATAGACAAACTGTGCAATTTTGGTAAACATTGAATAAGAAGTGAAGTATGTATAGGGCCCAAGGGTTGATGCATTACGGACACAGGATGCCGAACGACGCAGGACAATCCCAATTTACCAATAGCGATGTGCTAAGGTGGTGGGCTTAAAGGGTAATAGCTCCAACAAATGCCTTGAAAGAGTTACTTCGTTATGTCTGCAGAATGGGGTAGGCACCATAAACAAGTATCTTGAAGTATCTTACCTTTCAATAGTTATTTGATAGTTTATGAGAAATTATATATTTATCAAAAATGTAAGTGTTTTTATAAAAACAAACGAGGGTAGATAAATCTGGAAATTCAATCACATTACCTGAAATTTATTAACCTTTAGATATAAACATGTATTGAATGTTTCAAATAGATACCTTTCTTTTTTTTTTAGAAATAGACTAAAAACTAAAACAAAAACTTTACTAAAATAATAACAAACGCTGACGCAGACGACAACGCGACGATAAAAGTTATTAGTTATTCATTTTCATAAAGATCTAAAAGACACACATAATTCGCACATCGTATTAACAGAATGAAAACAAATATCAAATAGAAAAATATATATCATCATTATGATTAAGGATCGATTTAAAATGTGATAAATAATGATCCCGAGTGATTCTAACTTGGAAGTCCTTGAATTCCTCTGTTTCATGTCTAATCCAAACAAATGTGACCAGTTGTTGCAGAACAGATCATTTTTAGAATAATACAAAAAAAAATAAAATGTGTATGTTTAACTAAGTTATTGTATAAGCATTTTATACGAATACTATGGTACAAACTCTGAACAAAATACAATGATGTAGCTTAACCTCAAAACATTACATGCATGGGTACACGTTTCATTGTGCCACAACTCTCCAACCGTAATTAACGTTAACGTACACATAGAAGTTACATTTGTATATACACAGAGCGCATGCAATTAACGTTCTGACTACGGAGGCCAAATCCTAGGAGTCCTTTCAATCCAAATGAAAATAAAAACATCTTCACAATCCTCTTGTACACAGCGCTTAATGTTTCAACAGAGGTGTCCAGTAAATACTTGTATCACTTATGTTTGTCCTATGCCATAAATAAAAAACCTCGGGCTGCTAATAAGAGTTCTCTCCTGCTGGAGTTTCGCTTTGTTTATACTTGTCTAAATATTTTGAAAGTGCAGGCAACGTGATCACAATAAATTAACTTATAACTTGAAATCAGGTTTTTGTGTAGTTTCTTTTTAAGGAACGCATCATTCTCACTGGAGGTATTTTATTCCGTCATCTGCAACATCCTCTTTTTCGATAATGCCTTTCTTTTATTTTGTTCGTTCATGATTTTCGTTCGTAGTTTAATGGCTGTAAACCTGCATCTGTTGTCCCGAATGTAGGTTTCTAACTGCGATGTGCCTGTAACACAAACTATATCATTACCACCAGCAACAAAACTATTAAACATCATTAGGCTTGATTGATAACTTGGTTCTGTAACTGATAATATTAAAGATACTTTGGTATTGTTTGCTAACAGTACCTTTAGATTAATCTTTAGTTGCATCAGTGATTGATAATATTGATAAGATATGTTATTTCTTAATAAAAACCGGGCAGAAATTTAGGCATATTTCTTCATTTATGGCTGATTTACAAAGTTTGATAATGCATTTAATAATGGAACATTTGTATGTGCGCAACATAAAAGACGGCTAGTAAAACAACATAAATGTGACTAGAACAACAACATTGTCAGAGAGTTTGTTGTTTAAAGCAATTAAAGCACAATCACTGTATCAAAGATTGTTTTCATAGTCACGCGACATGTTATACTCATATGTGTAATTGTTGCATTGAAACCTGCAGCACAGTAAATGCATCTCAGGTAGAAATGTGACACAATATATAATTGATGTTAATAAACATTGCTGATACAAAGGCAATTTACTAGTTGGTACTCCATGCACTGTTGATGATGTACGTTTTATGTATAAATAAATTGACTTTACTAATTAACATTTCATACATTATTTTTTCCATATGAAGTGATATTATTACATATACATAAAAACGCATACTATTTTGTTGTATGATATGCAGTCAAAATGGCATAACATGATGTGTCACAGTAATCAAAAGTATTAACGATTACAGACGCACTTTGATCTTTAATATTGCATTGTATATTATCATATTCACATCAGTAATCCAACTGTCCAATACATTAGCATAGTTGCATTGGATTAATACATTACAAGCTATTACAATTACTTTATTCAATTAGTCAACGATGACACAGGGCTATTATACGGGTTTACGGCGCGTCTCTTCTCGCAAGCATAGGTCTGTTGTGTTATATTTTGTCATCTTATTATAGATAATTATGCCCTTGAATGTTAATGCACCGCACAACCAACTCCAAATGTATTGGCATATACTACATGTCGGTTAGGTGAAGCTTGGGTTTGTTTGAACTTTTTTCCCATTCAACCCCATGGACCAGTTCAATACATTAAACGAACTGGGAGCATCTCAAATCACTTATAATTCTAATTATTTTATAATAATTATCATCGTTATGAAGGACTTTATACTTTTAATTGAGACTTACTGGGCAACGAGTTGCCTTTTTCTATTTCTATCCAGTGCTTGAAGTCTCTCTTTATAGCTGCTGTCTCAATACTTGTCCATCGGAAATAGTCTCTGTCTGTAAAGCAAATGAAATGAGCAAAATGGAACAAGAACATTTACCTTACTCGGCTTTGTTGAAAGTCGTAAGCTCCAGAAGAACAATACCATTACTGATACAGAAATAAGTCGAGTTTGATCCATTTTATAGCTCGTTCAGAGTGACCTGAGACAAATATATACGTAACACCCTTCATTGTCGCAAAGGAAAAATGAATGCAAATCATAATACAATGGTATAAATCATCTCAGGTCAGGTGTTTTCAACTTTGTATATTATGAGCCCATCCCCAAACGTTCTTTGGAATCATACATTTTCTCCAAAGTTCAATGTTTTTCTTTCATGTTCATGGTTTTGTCGATAAAATCATATTCTGGCAGCAAATAAGGGTCCCATGCTGCTCAATAACTGAACGAGCAACAACCTGCAGGTCAATCTGAACGATCTATACTGTGCACGACTTATTGTAAACACATTTAATGACGGATCAAATCCGCAAGTGACCTCTTGTTAAAGTGTGTGTATGCGTGCGCGCGTATGTGTGATCTTCATATCCATTTTCCGACAATCGATTGAAAGTGGCGAGCAACATGACATGTACCGTATGCATTATTGTTCTCGGACAGCCTCAAAATCAGCAAAAGTAATCATTGTTTGCGTCTCTATGTTTTGAGACACTCTAAAATACTTAGTAATCTTTGTTTTCGGACAGATACTAATTTGAAATTATTGTAACAGCAAATATCTGTACCGGTAAACGTTTCATGGGTCCTATTGTTTATCAATTTGATCTCGCAACGTATTTTCTGGACCACGCATGCCAATTAACAAGTAGTATAATTACCAATATACAGTAACGAGCAATATATTAACTCTGCCGACAAGAAAGGGAACCGTCGCTGAAGATGACAATTCTAACGAGTATGTCTAGTCTTTGCGGTTTTTGTGATAATATTGTAGATACGGTTTCGAACAGACTCTAAGTATTCGGACACTGAAACAATGATTTTAAATGTCCAAAAACATAGAATTTTCAGTTTTGTAAACTAATTTTACTTCTATTTTTCTGACAACGATTAAGTAATGTCGCATGCAACTTTTTTTAACACACGTTCTTCTTTTAAATGGTAAATACACAGCTTTAAATCATCTTTATAAAAACAAAACAGAACAAATCACCTCTTTTCGCTTTCTTTGATGCTGGATCTCCATCACTAGATGAATTGAATGTGGTTACATGATCTGTAAATAAAAACGTAATGTCGCATTATCTTTCCCTCGTAACAAAAGTCTTTGTGCAACTACTAAGGTGGATGCGGTATGCGTAATAAATTGCCTGAAAGTGTGTTAAGTGTATTCACATTTCTCATTTATTCTAAGGCATATGTCTCTGCTGAGTTCGTCCGTTTGCTCGCAGTGCGAAATAATATTAAACATTTCTGACAGAGCTGAAATAGCATGCATATCTTTTGTCATAAATTCGTATGATAAAATGATCATGCAAACTAAATACACATTTAAACAAATTGTGAAGCTGTATGTTGATGTGACTGTCATGCTAAATAGTTTGCTCTGTGATTATTGAAAACGACTGAACAAGTAATCACTGTAATGAAAGAGTAATTTAGGTTCTCAGTTATACAAGTAAATACCACCAGGTTGTCATATCTGAGTTTGGTATATTTTTATTTTGCGATCATAGTCCAAGCATTCTGACTTTTATTCAAAAAAGCTATATCAATCGGCCGTATTCGCGAATGATTTAATATCTTAATTTTAACATTATTCATCAGCTAAATATTCATGGCTTACGATAAGATTACAAGATAAAAATAGATAACCAATGTAGTAAAATCAGAAAAGAACAATTACTTATATTAGTGCTGTCTCTTAAACATCTCATGTTGCCAATGTAAATCGCACAAACATTAGACTATTTTGTAAAATTAGACGAATGTGGAAGTTTAAAGTATGTAAAATGTATTGGAGGCTGGATAAGGGTTACAAAATCAATAATTCATACACAATCGGCATATATTACAGTGCGTGTTTATTGGTTACTCTTCCCATTAATTCCTGGGTGCAGAAATCAAAACGTACGCAAGGACAATTATTGTGTACGCAATGTACTAGTATTGCATCAATATGTTTTTTTTCAATGCTCATATATGCGTTACAATTAACTAGTTATTTTACAATTGTTTTTGTTTCCAAATTAAACATTATGTCAAGTAGGACCTTTAATATTCAATAAGAAGTAGTTTTGTTTTGATTTACCTGAATTCAGCTCCACTTCGTCTTGTAGTATTTCGGCTTCATGTGAAGTAGTTTGTGGACGAGAAACGTTACCTAAAATTATTTAAAGATATTTTTTATAATCTTACGAATGTAATTCTCACATTCAAAAAAACATGATTTACTATTAAACATCACATTGTGTACTAGAAAAATACATTCAATGATATCAGCAACATAGATAGCACTCTGAGCCGCTTTTTATTAAATGAACAATCGCAATTAAAAAACAAGTAGGGATACTGCATTATACTGAATATATTTATAATATAATCCAGATAGTGCATTTTCATACTGATAATAACCTTATGTAGTGGTCTTCTACAAAGATTGTTTAAATTTCAATGGTGACGTTTCAAATGCGTTGTCAGAGTTCGAAATATTTAGGCGCACATGATCACCATGGATAGGCCATGTGTTGCGTACAAGAACCGTGACGCCCGCTAAAATGTAAAAGTTACAGAACTCAGTTGAAATATGTCAATATTTGCTACATTTGTAGTCATGATCCTGGGTCTTCAGATCGATCAAAACTAATGGATCGTCTCAAGTTAGGATTTGTTTAACTTTGTACATTAGGGGCCGTACACAGGTCCTGTTTCCAAGCACAAGTTCACTGGAATCATGCATTGGCCATATATGTCATTATTGACATCAAATTTTCTGTCATGTTCATAGTTATTTCGAAGAAAAAAAAAACAAGTTCACCTTTTTTTGATTTCATTGATGCTTGATCTCCATCACTTGTATAATTTATCGATGACTTGAATGTAGTTAATTTATATGTAAATAAAATATGATGTCGCATTATCTTTCACTTGTCAAACAAGTCTTAGTGCAACTAGTAAGGTGGATGCGGTATGCCTAACTTATGTAAAGTTACATAGAGTGATTTAAATCACATCTTTTATTAATTGTAATGCATATGTCGCTGCTGAGTTCGTCCGTTTGCTCGCAGTGCCAAGTTATATTAGGCCTTTTACCTGAATTCTGCTTCGCTTTGCCTTGAGTTATGTCAGCTTCACGTGAAGTAGATGTTAAACGAGACACAGTACCTACAATTATAGTTGGATTGTTGTTTATTATCTTACGAATGTAATTCGCACATTTAAGTATTCGTGCGTTTCTCTTTTACGATGTTGACGCATTCTAAAAATTATATGCAAGAATGTCTTAATTTGCGAACTTATCGCATTCCAATAAAGTGATTTTTAATAAAAGTTACAAGTTTTGTTGAATGCAACAACTAAATACATACACTAATATGCTTTTCGAGATATTAGTTGTAGGTTTTTCATGATTGACTTGGGGTCGATCGGTGGACTGGACAAACTGATGGCCGATCGTAATGCAATATTATGTTTTCTTTGTGGAAATTAGTGATGATTTAAATAAATTACCTTGGTCTATGTCTTGCAGATGCTTTCCGACTTTAGTTACTTCCAAGACAGGCAGAGGGTACTGATACGTGCCACTGCCCCAGTTAACCTCCTTGCTGTGGCCCATATGCTTGTAGAAGTACTGTCTGTCTGTTGACTTTAAGGTGACTTGACTGCCTCATACCTTCTGCACATTGCCTGAATGTGATAAACATTTGAGGCAAGTTTCATTAAAATCCTTTGAAGGGCAGAGGAGATATAGAACGAACATGAAAATAGAGGCTCAAACATTCAACCTTCAAGTGTGACCTCGACCTTGAGTTGGCGTGACTGGCTTATGCCTTCTGCACATGGTCTCAATGAGCAAAACATTTGAGCCAAGTTCCATGAAAATCCTTCAAAGGGTATAGGAGATATGGAGCGGACACAAAAATGTTACGGACGGACGGACAGACGAAGGACATTCCTATAACCCCCTCCCGCTTCGCGGCGGGGTATTATAAATTACACAAGACAATTATAGACGGTCCGATTTTAATATGCCCTCCTTCGGGGGCATAAAAAGTATTATTATCTTGTAAAACTTAAGAAGGCAACATATTTTAATTTCTTAATTCACAAACTTTAAAAATTAAAGAACCTTAATTAAAATGGCCTATCTGATAAGATATTCTAGCACTTGACGAATTGAAACATAGTTATGCATTGTTTATCATAGCTTAGTATAAGTGTTTTACAGTTACCATTCTCCGACGAGCTGCTTTCTTCTGTTTCATTGTCTGGGTCATATATATCAGAAACATCCACCATGTTACACAATTCAATTTCTACAAATATATAGAAAAGTACCTTAACATTTTTTGTTGGAAAATGTATGATGCTTACTGAACTCGATTCATGAACATAATAAAATTCAATGCTATGTATACAATATCCAACACTGAAAGTGGATAGTAGCATTTTTCTCTTTACGACAATTTATTATTCAGACAATAATACATACTTTAAAGAGTAGACAATGTATATACTTTGTACTTGTATAAATATGTCTATTTTCATTACAAGAGGGCCCTAAAATGCTCATCTGAAGATTTTTTAAGTCCATTTTTTAAGTCTAGTGGCATGATCTGAACATTCTTTGTAGAGGACTACTATAGGATATTACATACCAAATATGAAATATCTGGGCCTTATGGTTTCAGAGGAGATTTTGCTATAAGCCATGCGATGTCTGCGACGTGAGCAGTTTTTATCCCACGGGCATAATTGAATAATCTTTGTAGAGGACCACTATACAAACTTATGCGCCTTGCGGCTTAATAGAAGTTATTTTGCCTGTTTAAGTCTATATAAATCATACCGCGGGGCGTGACCAGTTTTGATCCCTGGGGAATAATTTGAACAAATTGTGTAGAGGACCACTAGAGGATGTCACATGTTAAATATGAAAGCCCTCACCCATGCGGTTGTAGATAGAACTATAATTGTTTTTATTTTTTTAAATCCATTTTAAGCTCTAATGACCTACATATACAGCGGACCGGCAAAAATTGAAACAATTTTGCAACAGGGTCACCAATGGGTCATTTTTTGTGAGGTGTGGTGAAAATCTGTCTAGCGGTTTAGGAGCAGATGTTTTTTCAATAAACATTTGGAAAAATTTTGACGGATGACGGACAAAAGACGATCGAAACAGCTAACCATGAGCCTATTGTGTTTAGCATACTCGCGTTATCAAGGTTTTAACATGTCATAAAATATAATTAATTTTAACCATACCTTAACGGTTAAGGAATTATATTATGGCATTAACTTATAAGTGACTATTTTGCACAAGAGAATTCTACACATTTAACAAATCATATACCGCTTTCACTAGAAGTCTTCAAACAGGTCTGATTTTCCCGATCACGCTCAACATCAAAAGGGTCATCATCAGAATCTGCAATTCAAAATTGTAATCAAGGCAAATATCTTCAAAAATAATTGTGGTTATGCAAAGAACAGTTGATCAAACAAATTCCAAGCATATTTAAGAATCACAATTAAGATTGTACTAAAAAATGAAACTGATTGTTTTTCAATACATTACCTTCTGTGGTGGATTCTTTGGGGTGCGCGTTGGCCTAAAAATATAATGGTGTATGTTTTATATTTTTGTTTTCAAAATGCTTCAAAAACGTATCTGTAGCATCTCGATTACTAGAGATAGCCAGATACATTTACTTCTAAGGACAGTACATTAGCTGGCGGGTTCGGTTATAAGTTGGGAAAGATATAATTTTTTCTGTTACTTTGGCTGTGGTCATGGTGGCAAGACTGTATCAAATAATGATATTATAGCGTACACGTATCTTAGCAGTCTGGTCATAAAAATAGTATAACGACGATTTGTATACTTTAATGCTTTACATACATTTTCCCTCCAGTAGAGAGACCTCTTGTCTTCGCCATAGTCGTATCTAATTTCCTGCCCGGCAGAGATGTCTTTTATTGCATACAAACAGAGCCTTGGACTACCCCCGAAATGTTCTAGTTTCATCTTAGCGTTGCAACGATGGTCCCGAACAGCAGCATCGTTTGCAAACCGCGCCAGACCGCGCGCCTCTTTTGTAGCGTCGATACTTAAAAATAAGCAAAACAATTTGTTTTTCAATATTGTCACACTGTATTGATCCTGGAGATAAGGGTCATCAAACTGTGTCCACACTGCGACCACGTGATGGTATTTCGCATTAATATCATTCTTTCATTATACATGCACAACCTTTTGTAAGTTTATGCTAATAAGCTGGCGAAGTGATATGACTGTCGTGGCTGAGGCATGACCGTTTTTCATACATACTTATAGAAAAGACCGTAATTTAATGAGGGTCAATGCGATTATTGGTTGGAATAATCAACGTTTTATGCTTTCTTTGTTTGACTGAGTACATGACACGAACTTTGTATACGAAACATTTTTTTTATTGCTGACAGAAATTTACTGCATTTAATGTGAGTTCAAATGTAATACTTTAAATATATATGCATTTATGAGAATTATCTATTAATCGGATTTACAAACTTGCAAGTTACCACATCCTGTATGCCATGGTCAGTCTCAGCTAATATTATAAGATTTATGATTATTGAACATGAAATAAGTGTTCTTATCTACAAGGCCTGTTTGCATGTAAGCTGCCAAATCCTGTCTGTGAAAATAGTAACTATTATCTTAGAGATGATAATAAATTTGATTTGTAAGTAGATAACCGCATGTTTGCAAGTATTTTGTTCGTAAGTCTAGCTCGATCAACGTACGCTGTCAGTCGCATAAGGTCTCAGTGTACTACTTTACTAGTTCTCGAAATTTCTCAGTTAATCATACCAGAAATCGAAATAATTGTAGTATAATGAGGTATCTGATATGATTTACATAGTAGCCGGAATAATTTAATATACAATATTCAATTCAGATAAATGTTCAGAAGTTCGAATTTAGATTCCATATATTCCAGCAACTATAAATTTATAATCCTTCAAGCATAATTGCGAACTGGTTTGACGCCATTAATACATACTTAAACATAAACTAGTTCACTAGAAACATATTTACATGTATCTTTATGGGAGGAGATCAAATAATGTTTTTAATTTAATAATAATATAGTTCGTGCCACACAAATAAATTACACTCATCTGCTTAATATGAAAAGTTTTAAGTACATTGTATTATACTTTACATCGATTTTGACACAAGCTATCAGAACGCGTATTAATCTAGATGCTGCTTCCTGGGTTGAAACCAGTACTCGCGCCGCCAATGGGAATTCCGGAAAGCTGTTGATATACCTTCAGCCCTGGTGTGGCTTGAGCCAGCGATCTTCGAATTATAAGTCGAACGCTCTATCCCTCGTCCATTTTATTCGAAACGGCTTTCATTTTAATTTCTATTTAATTGTTCCTTAATTAAAATATATATAAGCCCATATAACGTTGAACTTAATGTGTGTGGTGCGAACTATTGTGTAATTAAGATGAAAGTTCTCCTTCCACATAGACACAGAAGGCGCGAAAAGAAATTCAGGTGTTGACTACATTTTCTAATTTTTTACAAATTGCATACCAGTAACGTTGACCCTTCAATTGGAAATAGTACATGAAACATCTGGGAAATGACACAGACTTTTGACGAGCATAGTATTTGCTACGTTCTTCAGCTTCTTCCTTGGATAGCAAAGTCCCTACGTTTCCAGAAGAAAATCGCCTTGTCTAAAGCTCTGCTCAGCAAATAACCCAAAACCTGAAATTAAAGTTAAATAAACACATAAAATTTCAATTTAAAACTCTGTCTTCGAATCCAGTTATCATGCTGAAAACATCTGTCGTTGATTATACTTGAAACACACTTTTCTTTCTTACGTATATTGCTTTTCTTTTGAAAATTAATTGTATACTACTACTACTTCTGCTACTACTTCTGCTACTACTACTACTACTACTACTACTACTACTACTACTACTACTACTACTACTACCACAACTACAACAACAACAACCATTACTACTAGTACTACTACTACTACTACTACTACTACTACTACTACTACTACTACTACTACAACTACTACAACAACAACTACTACTACTACTATTACTACAATTACTACTACTACTGCTACTGCTAATGCTATAGCTACTGCTACTGCTTCTGCCGCTGCTGCTGCTGCTACTGTTACTACTACTTCTTCTACTACTACTACTACTACTACTACTACTACTACTACTACTACTACTACTACTACTACTACTACTACTACTACTACTAATAATAATAATAATAATAATAATTATTATTATTATTATTATTATTATTATTATTATTTTAAACAAAGTGCAACTCCAGCTGCGACAGCAGGGGAGAACTATTATAAAAAAATATAATAATAATAATAATAATAGTAATTATTATTATTATTATTATTTTTTTTTCTTTTATTATTATTATTATTTCTTTTATTATTATTATTTTTATTATTATTATTATTATTATTATTACTATTATAAGTAGTCGTAGTAGTAGTAGTAGTAGTAGTAGTAGTAGTAGTAGTAGCAGTAGCAGTAGCAGTAGCAGTAGCAGTAGCAGTAGCAGTAGCAGTAGCAGTAGCAGCAGCAGCAGCAGTAGCAGTGGCAGTAGTAGTAGTAGTAGTAGCAGTAGTAGTAGTAGTAAAAGTAGCAGTAGTATTCAGTAGAAAAACTACAGGTAGTACATATATTTGTTTGTTTACTTCAATTCCCTATTACAAAAATCCCGAACATCGAACAATACCAGGTACTTTTATTTCTGCCTCCGTATCATTAAGAATTAGTGTATTGCCTCTCTAATCCGTAACTAAGTGGTGGATGAACAGGAAGTTGAATACGTGAGAGATTAATGACCGTTCTATGTGGCTTGTGTGTGCCATTACAATTTCATGGTGATTTGATCCTAGAAATGTACATTAACCGGGCAAACCTCACAGATAATGGCCAGCGATTTACAATGGACATTGATTTAGAGTATGTTTCAGCTTGTAAATTTGTTAAGAGCTGCAAAATAAATGTTAAACGAGGCTGCTGCATAACCATGATTAAACGTTTGTGATTGAAAGTCCAAAACAGACATTAATATTTCAGTTACAGACAATATAGTTGTTTAGTGCGCAATGAACTTAACTATATAGCATGCTTTGACGTATACTTTATATATCATATATAGAGAAAATTAGACATGACAGTATCAAAATGTTTGTAAAGGAAAACAAAACTTGCCGAAGAATGTAGGTTATCTTGCAAATATATTATTTTAATGATGACTGAGCTCGTACAAATGTTTTGAAAAGTGTCAAACTATAATACGTACCAATTTCATTATTAATGAAATTCCGCTTAAACCCATCTTTGTCCAGACCCGCCTCGCACCAAAATTGCGCATCTTCCCTAGGCGTAGTTCTCTTCTTCTAAGCAGAAAAATGCAAAACAAATTTTGTCCCATGCTATACCTTGTTTGCCGTGTAATACAACCATTACGAATATGTTTTATCTTTAACATGTGTAAGATAGCATTTTGAGCGTTTTGATTGGCTATATATTGTTTAACTGACCAATTGCATAACGTTATTTTGCTGAAATGACGTCGTCAGCGTCATATGACGTCACGTCGGCTAACAACAAATAGGATTTATCAACATTTGTATGCAATCATTAATTTTATTTTTTAGTTTAAAAGCATGTGATAAAAACGATCTGACACTCGTTGTCATTCCATACTATTGTCACTTTATATATTTCTGTAACGCCAGACCAAATAGAAGTTTTGGTAATTTGGATTACCGGGCCGAATTTTGCAGATTAAAAAAACAACAACATATTATTTGTAAAATGCTCTGCGCTCGTTCCATGAAAAAAAGTAAAATATTTTTGTGGAGGGAGTCATTTTAACAACATAATAAATGCAAATATTTGAGTTCGTTGTTTGATATATTTGTTTAATTGTTGACCTAAAGTACATTACACATGGGTATATCAAAAGTGGCATCCTCCAATCTCTGCGTGTAATTGTACCATGAACAGAATCCAAGCAAACATTTAAATTTATGTATATAAACATAACATCGATTTAATCATATTAACGTATTTGAATTATATTAAATGCTATAAAATGATACGTATTAATGTATTAGTCAAATTGCAAGGGATATCGTTATACTACTTTTAAAAAAATGTTGGTTAGTTACATAATACATGTTGTTTTTGAAAATGTTGAACACTGATAATTCAATGTGTACATTTTGTGTTTAATATCCATGCCGTTAATCTGTTTTTGAATATAAATCATCAAAAAATATATGTAATTAATGATGTGCATTAATGCTTAGTACTAAGTACTATGATTTGAGTAATCAAAAAGCTGATAGCGTAGAAAGACTGTCGGCGACAAATGAAATTAAAAGCATGTGAATCATGAGTGCATTTTTGCTAAAAAGGAAACATTGTTTGAATGAAGTTCAATTCCCCACCATTAAACTTTATAATGTGGCTCCTTATTTTATAGTATACGACGTCATAATAACTAACTAATTTGTAAGTAACGAAACAATATGTTTTCGAGCTAATTATGCAAACGGGATAATATACAGTTTACAAGTCAATCTGCAACGAGCCAGAATAACCGATGAAGCGTAAGAGTTAAGTCTCATTAAAATCATCACCAGTCAAATGCTACTATCCGCTGGCTGGATATGATGACATCCCATTAGGGGTCACGTTTAGATGACCTTTACAGGAGCGAATGAAATTGTTGCCTTAAAAGTGTTAAGGTATAACTTATATATACAACACAAGAAAATATGCACGAAGTTAACGTGAACGTCGGGTGTCTGTCTAATCGCCTAAGATACCACAATATATATATGGTTATCCATACGAAAATTAAATGTAAACAATTTATTCCCGAGGATCAGCTCGAAAGGCATTATTTTTTTAAAAAACGTGGTTAAACTTTGCTGTGCAAAAAGCATTTTCATTGGACGCAGCAGGGCTGAGATTTGTGATGATCGGAAGGTCATTTTAACGTGACCTGTTATATGATGCCTTCAGATCCTTACAACGTTAGATTTGATTTTAATGAGATTGCGTTGATGTTAGGTTGTTAGTGTTTCTTAGCCAAAAACCTACAAATAAAACATTTTCATTTATAGATATTCGTTCGTGACGTACATGGTCAAAAACAGTAAAAAACCAATGCAAGCTCTCGATTTTCCATAGTACTGTTTACAATTTATAAAATGCAGTAATTTGTTGTCAAATTTTTCAAAATGAGAATTAGAAACAATAAAAAACTTCTGCAACGAGTACAAACTAACAGATGTAGCGAATTAATTTGATGGTCTTATTCCAGGACACTCAGGCGAATATTTCGGTTACATACAAGTACATAGCAAAAGTAGGGGTGTCATTAGTTCAAAGTTATTTTGTTATAATTTGACCTTTTATACAAAGAGTAATTGTTATATAACATATTACATACATTATGTTTAAATAATTAAAATGTCAAAAAACGGGTATTCGATATAAAGGCAAATATGTGAACTTTCTTTCTCGTCATGATCTGCATTAAAAATAACGCGTTCTCCACATTTTAATAACCAAAAACTGGATATGCCGCAAAATTTCACTATTATTATATCCTATTATATCGCTATTTCCAACAATTAAATAACATTTTATTTTTGGTTTATCTGTATATTGAATAACAATTTTGGTATTAAGATGTCTTATGTTATGTCTGTTTATCTCATGGTTTAGTATTTTATACATGTATTACTTAAAAATACTTATTTTCATATCCATAAATTCGCGAAAATTATGCGCTTTCACCAGAATGATCAAAATTTAAAAAAAATCCGATGACCAAGCATTCAATTTGGTGTGGCCTCATTAGTATGTCAGTACAACCGATGGAATACTATGTAACGCGAGTTGAGTTGAGCACACAAATGCATATACTTAATAGAGAAATAAATACACATATAATATTAACATATATAATTATTTAATAATTGTGTTTTGTTTTTACTTTTCCAGTATTAAATTATTGGTAAACTATATTAATACATACATAATTATATGGAACAACTTTAATAATTCAATGCCTCAAACGCAATCGTATTCACGAGCATTATATAGCAGTATAAAACAATTCAAATGTAATGGAAAATAACATTTACAGAGAAGTGTATTAATTAATATAATGAAAGCAAATGTCAGGATTGACTCTAACTGTACAAGTAAAAAACGGAATGTAACTATTTCACATACCAAATGTAAAGATTGCACCTCTAAACTTTTTTTCACCTGCAATAAATAAGCAAGTAAGCAAAAGGAAAGGCAAAATTGCTCATCATATTGATATGTGAATTAATTTATAAATATACACAAAAAAGATCCAAAAAAATATACCATTACAATTATACCCGGTCATCGTTTGGTCATTGCGAAAATAAAATTATACGTTGTCAAACATAACAAGCAAATTCGCGGTACTTCGCTAATTGTCTACTCTATCTCCGACTTTACTATGTTTCCATAAAATTTACAAAATAATAAATAGGTTGAATTAATAATCGCGTCGGTGGGTGATGAACAGTTTAAAACTAAGTGAAACTTATTATCGATTTCCTGGGATATATTTGGAAACTAGTATTTAATTGGTGATGAAGTGGAAATTTTTCTGGCATTCATAAAACATAATAACAAAAACAACAACAAAACACCAACAGCACATATTTGGTTAATTCCGGATGCAAATGAATCCTTCATATTGTTGTCAATAAGAACACAGTAATAACTATATTATTTGAGCAGCATCGTATTAAAACAAAATGCAACAGTCTAGCAACTGGCATTGAATTTTCGCTGCAAAACGTCATTATATTTAATGAAACTTCTGTGAAAAGTTATTTTAGATTATAAAAAAAGTTAAATACGTACCGCCTTTTTCCCTCTGGTTAATTCCATTATTATTTGCTCTCAGTAAAAGGACACAAAAACAACAGTGCATGTTTTACAATGGTGTATTTCAGAATATATATATATATATATATATATATGTTGAATGGTAGGAACCAATCAGCGCTTAATTTACATGCAAACAGTCACGTGACGATACTCTTTGTTAACATTATTATTTCATCTAATGGCTAAACGACCTCCAGCATCTGGAGAGCATTCGGAACAGGTACGCTTAATTATCATATCAGGTTTTAACGGCGCTATTGTACTACTGAATAGCAGTGATTAGTTAGTTCTGACCACATGTTTAACTTTATAATAATAACATAGATTTAGTAACTGTCCGGAAAACATGTTCATAATCTTACTTTCACACCTAGGTAACTTCACAGTTCAGACAAATGCTTATCAGCTTGATTATAAGAAATGACGTGTATGTAAAGATCTAAAAATAAAGATTGTAGGTGCTAATTAATACCAGTCTAATGAGAGTAAGGGATCAATGCATTTTGTGATTAATGGTACAGGATAGAGTGAGTGGTCATTTTGTGTGTAAATAAGATTACTACTATTACTACTACTTCTACTACTACTACTACTACTACTACTACTACAACAACAACTACTACTACTACTACTAATAATAATAATAATGATAATAATAATAATAATATATATTTTATTTAGTTTTAGTTTTGTTTTATTTATTATTATTATTATTGTTATTATTATAATTATTATTATTTTATAATAATAATAATAATAATTATTATTATTATTATTCATTGTAGAAGATAAAAACAGTTTCCTAAATGACAAATTATTTAGATAATATAGTGCCACAATATCCTATGGATAGTGGGTAGTGGCATTTTAATGTTCATGATATATTTAAACCAAAGTGTTGTTGTTGTTTTCAAAATGGGCTGGCATTGTAACAGGAAACTTGAAAACATGTGGACCAGCCATACGGCGCCATAATGAAATCGCAAATTTTGCTGTATTGACTGTATTGACAGCTGTATTGTATCAGCTATTTACCGTGCACGCCACGGAACAACATGTTTATTTCAATGTCGTTTATATCAGGGCTTTTAGACAAGCAAATTAAATAGAATGTTCTTTCGAGTCAATTAGTGATACAAACAAAACATTGTTTACATTCTCCCACAAATATATGGTGACCGTTACTGCCAAAACCTTTTTTAATAAAAAGCGGGGTATAATTTTTATTCTACCACGGCACGCGGCTAGTGGTCCATAGATAAAGAAGGAAAATAACTGTGGGTTATTCTGCAACAAATTATGGGCGGAGCTTAATGTCTTGAAAATAGTTCCGGAAATTCGAAGAAATTGTTCCGTAAAATGCACGTGCTTAAACGCGCGATAGCAAATTGTGACCAACAAATCATTTTTGCATTATATAGCGCAATTAAACCACATTTGTACTACATATTTTATACTTAAGTTCACGTTTACGTTTTGTTAATATGTTTTTAATATGCGCGTTTTGGCATGATATGTTCAATGTATTATATCGATAAGTATGACGTCATTCGCTCAATGTTTATCAATATCGCTGACGTCGTTTTGAATAGTTATGATTTATTGACGTCACAGAAACGCACGTGTGAATGCACTTCTCGGGAAATGGGCGGAGAATAAATAAATATAGTTCTCATTCATAACCTTTAAAAATACGAATTTTATATAAGATCGTGTTAGAATCGAAATAATTGACGGGTAACAGTTGTTATTGCGTTAATAACCAACGGTTTGTCGTTCCGATGCTACCGCCCTCGTGGTTTAATTCCTTCGCATCGGAACTCCAAACCGTTGGTTATTACCGCAATAACCAACAGTTACGCGTCAATTATTTCTTAAATACACCCCGCGCGTGACTAAAATATACCCCGCGCGTGGGCTTAAAAATAGCAATTCGGGTTTTCCGAGAAATCCGTATTAGCTAATGATCAGGCGGCGCTTATTAAAATGTATTTTAAAAAATCATTGTCGATGAGCGCTTGATTTTCCAACAAAAAACTTTAGTTTAATTTGTACGACTAGTTTATCTTTGAATGACAGTATTTGTGTTCGGTATAATCAAATAAATATCATAGGCAGTTGAGGGGTATAGTATATATCGCCCCCCTCGAAGAGTAATGTCACCTCGGCCTTCGGCCTCGGTTGACATCACTCTCCTCGGCGTGCAATATTTATTATAACCTCAACTGCCTATGATATTTTATATAATATATATATACTTTAGCTCTTTATTTCCGATAATTAAATCTGTCATATTAAGACATTTAATGGCATACTTCAAAAATACAAATAAAAGCTGATCGTTTTTCTTTGGTGGCATAGAACTGCCATACGGTAACTACTAAAGGTTCGTGAACACATTCGTGTTACCACTTTAAGGTGCGTGTTATTCATTATGTATCCTAATAGCGTTTGCGATTTTTTTCTACGTAAAATAGTTGTCTGTGTAAGGAATAACAGGCATGAACGTGCTCAAACCTGACATTATAATTTAGTAAATGAAAGCATAAATTATGTGGTATCACGAATATAAACTAATTAATGTTTTGCTTTGTATTGCTTTTTTCACCTTGCGCACACATTATGAGGCAAATGTTAACTAGTTAAGATTTGCGTTGTACGACAATTATCTGGTAACGCAAATCTTTTCTCAAACAGTTTCGTTTTAGTAAGATAATGCGGTAGACCCAGCGCACAAATTAAGTAGTATTACAAATACCAACTAGTTAAGATTTAAGATGTAAGATAATGCGGCAGACCTCGCACACGAACTGTATGCTATCACGAATATTTTAACTAGTTAAGATTTGTGTTGTAAGATAATTATCCTGAAAATATTCTTGTTAGTAAGATAATTCGGAAGACCCCGCAAGCCCAAAAATTGTATATAATGTCAGTTCTGGCACTTATATGCCATTTTCTTTATATAAATAAAATATGTTGCAGAAAAATATCCGCAAACGCTATCCAGATAAATATCATAATAAATAAGCGGTAACATGAATCTGTTCACAAATGCTAAGTAGTTAATGCCTCAGTCACACATTCCCGATTTTTATTGTCGTTTATGAACCGACAGCGTCCCGAATCAAATATGTCAAAAGTAGGGACAACATTCCGAGATTCGGGGCTTGAAATTAAAGTTTTGATCATTAGATCGAATATGTTCTGACAGCATTTCGACAGAGTCACGACAGCGTCCCGATATTCAAAAATGCAATCCGACAGTTTCCCAACAGCGTTCCGACTTTCCCGATTGATTGATCATTTGTATCGTTGCGCTATCGGGACGCTGTCGGGAGCCATAATCGGAAATGTGTGACTGCCGCAATACTCCAGACGTGATATTTCTATATCATTTATAATGCATAATCAATCCCGGTCCACATGACACCGTCCGAAATTTGAATCGATACAGCCAGATCTAACCCGTTGGAGTCCTGACTATCATGACCGAGGCACGGCTATACAGATTCGGCCTGAGTCTCCCGAATGTTAAGGGAAAACCTTAAGTGTCGGGAGTGCTTGGCCTAGCACGCCGAACAAGTCATGATACTTCTCGATTCTTAATACATCGTACCGACAGTGTTCTGACACTAGACATTCCCATTTTGTTATTGTTTGTGACGGGACGCTATAATCGGGAATGTGTGACTGAGGCTTAATGTTTTCGGGAACCGTAAGTAGTTCTCGTATTGCAGTTCTATGCCACCATAATCTTCCACTATATGTTCCATATATGTTCATGTCCTAACATATTCTTCATTGAGTCTTTATTTGTATGTTTAGTCGATATGTTGCTGATGTAAACACTAAGAAGGTTTAGACGATAAATCGATAGCTTATTGTTGTGTTATATAAAATCTAACAACACTTATAAAATCAAATCTCTAATTATTTACAGGGAATCAGTCTGTGTATTTATTTTCATATGTTTTTTTTAATATAAAGATTTTCTCATTATTTTTTCTCTGTTAGTCTCTGATAAATCGATCTGAGTGGCAGTACGTTTTACTGTTTTATTGTTAATGTATTCTATGTTATGTATTGATCTAAGTCGGGTCTCCTAAACATGAAGATATTATCGAATTATTTAAATGCTCCCCCCCCAAAAAAAAAAAAAAATATATAAAAAATATAAAAATAAAATCGCCTTCTTACCTAGCTACGACGTCATGCACCGTCATAATATTGTTTTATCGACCGCGATCTCGTTTCTTGTTAAGCTCCATGTCATTGTGTGATTTTAGGCGATAACCTCAAACCTCTTTTGCACAGTACAAAAATAATATTTAGCTTTATTTTGTTCGTGTTTTCTTTTTAAGATTGTACAATTATTAAATATTTAAGAATTTTTCTTCCAGATCTCATCCTTGCATAATACAATATGCTCCATGCTCTTATATGCCGACGATATTGTACTAATGGCCAAGTCTGAAGCTGATCTACAAACAATGCTAAACCAAGTGAACGACTGGTGTAAACGGTGGCGAGTACTTATTAACGCCAATAAATCGAAATGCATGCATTTCCGGAAGGGTCGCGCGCAGCGTAGCAATTTTGAATTCAGAATTGGAAACGACGTCCTAGAAACTGTAGACCAGTATCGATACCTGGGCGTGTTACTCCACGAAAAAAGTGACTTTAGTTACAATAGTGACTCCCTAGGGAAAGCAGCTGGTCGTGCCCTGGGTTCAGTTATCAGCAAAATACACAACATGAAAGACTTCGGGTTCAAATCCTTCGAAAAATTGTTCATCTCTTGCGTAACGCCCGTCATGGACTATTGCTCTGCCGTGTGGGGTTTCAAGAAGTACCAGAGTATCGATAATGTTCAACATAGAGCGATGCGCTACTTCCTGGGTGTCCACAGATTCACACCCATCCTGGCAATGACTGGAGACACCGGTTGGCTACCTAGCACATATCGACATTGGCACTCAATGATACGCTTGTGGAACCGGCTCATCCGCATGGACGATCACAGGATTACGAAGCAAGTGTTTAATATTGACTTCATCAACCACAACAACGTGAATAACTGGTCAAGTGAACTCAAACAAGTAATGAACACGTTAAATATAAATGGTTACTTTGAAAATAAATCTATTGTGGCTGCGTCAATGGTCCAACAACACCTCCATGCATTCTATGAAAACAAATGGAAAACGGATGTGCAAAATGTTCCGAAACTGCGGACATATATACAATTCAAGGAAAATTTCTGTTGTGAATCATACGTCAACATGAATTTGTGTAAAAGTGAACGATCTGCGATATGCCAATTCAGAAGCGGAATCCTGCCCCTAAGAATAGAAACAGGTCGATATGTCGGTGAACCAGTGGAGCAACGACTGTGCAAGTTCTGTGAGAACGCGCACGTTGAGGACGAACTACATTTTGTATTTGACTGTCACCTGTACAGTGATATAAGGACTACTCTTTACCACCATATGTTTTTCATAGAGGGAGATTTCAACAGTGCTGATAAACTTAAATATATAATGTCGAACTTTCCACGCAAATTTGCTAAATTTCTTGTTCAAGCTCTTTTGTTAAGAAAACAGAAGATGTACCAGACATAGAGGGACTATCTATCAGTAATGTTTAAGAAAGAAAAGTAAATACACTTGATAACAATGGATATAACTTATTTTTATTCTATTGCATTAAACACATTTACTCAAACATATATACGACTTCTGTTTGCTTAACTAATAACTTGCACTGAACTGTCTGAACGTTCCCAAGATGTATATATCAGTATCCGTTTACTATACAGATAATTATATTATATTATGTCATTTCAATAGATGTCTTTCTTTGGTGACATATAGGCCCATTGGGCCGGGTGTTATTTGTTTTGTTTACGAAATACCATGTACTCTTGTATTGTTAAAACACATGTCACAATAATAAACAATTACTTACTTACTTACTTACTTAAAATAAATACTTATCTCTTAGTTAACAGAAATATCCTGTAATAATATCTCAGAATTATGTATAAATAGGGATCATAATGTAGCTCTATAAAACAGATTGTTCACACAGTTTAAATGTTTCAGATCCACCGCATCTAATCGAGTAGCACTCATTGCTCATTTTATCTCAATAATTATTCATAATAAACAAGTGGTGTATTAAATGTTATATTTGCTATCCTCATTTGCTGACTTTTGTGTTTTTACATGTACGAGTATAAGTCAACCATATATGTATCATATTGGCTTGATGGTTAGAAATAAAGTATGAAAAGCAAAAGTATTTAGCTGCACACGCATTGCACACGGTGTATTCAATGTGAAGCGTAGAAAATGAGCTCGTTGATGACGGGTAATTAAGGTGTAAATATTCTTAAAGTGAAATAATATGTTAAAATGTACACCTTAAACACTATTAGTTGCATTTCAGATTGTTTTACTCGTTTGTCTAATGAATAGTTGAGTTACCTATTAGCAATGGTAACTACTAATTAACAACTAACTTAATCAAATCTAGTATCGGCGGTAAATATCATGAAATGCTCTGTAAGTCTTATAATAATTAAGAACTTCTGCTGAGATTGTTAATGGGTCTTCGTTTACTAAATAGCAGTGATTAGTTAGTTCTGACCACATGTAGACTTGATAATAATAGCAGGTTCGGTTGGACGTTCCCAAACCCTAGATAGTGTTGCTTCTTAACCTACTTATAAAATAAGTTAATCAATCCACTTTATAGATAGATATGTTTTTGTACAATATTTTTATAAAGCCTGCTTTGTATAATTGGAATTATGTATTTTGAACTTGTAATGTTGCTAATGGCCATCTTTCATGATGTGTTTTGTAAATGGCCAAAGGCATTGCTCATGCCGATTTGCCAAATAAACCTGATAATAATAGCATAAATGTAATTACTGTCCTGGAAACACGTTCATATCTTACTTTCACACATAAGTAATATCACAGTTCAGACAAATGCTAATCAGCTTGATTAAAAGAAATGACTTGTATGTAAAGATCTAAAGCTAAAGATTGTAGGTGCTAATTAATAACAGTCTAATGAGAGTAAGGGATCAATGCATTTTGTGATTGATGGTACAGGATAGAGTGAGTGGTCATTTTGTGAGTGTATAATAATACTGATAGTCATGATAATAATAATAATAATATTAATAATATTATTATTATTTATTATTATTATTATTATTATTATTATTATTATTATATGGTAATATAATTGACTAAATTGGACAATTGAGGATGATCAAACAAATGTATCAGGAAGTTCAATAACATTCTTCGTGTATAAAAAACCAAATTTGAACTGAATTTCTGAATAACACATACTAAATACTTACAATATTATAAAAACAAAGCACTGTTGTTACCAGCCGCTTGCTATTTAATGATCACAAAACTGAAAGACGTACGAAATATGTGTATCGTCTATGATAACTGATTGAACCTTTCGGCGACAGTTACTTTCAACCTTTCGTAGACAAATAAGCTGAAAAATATGTCAGAGAAAACAAGCGCAGGTAACAAAATGATAACAAAAATATTTAAACCAAATTTTGGAATATATATCGATGGATATTTATTAAAATGACGACGAACAAAAATTTCATTTAGATATATCAATTCAATAAAATAACAAACCTAGGAAACAAAATGGTACCTAAAGTTTGTTAACAGAATATACACATTTTTTTGTTAATAATGAATAATTTGCTGAAATGTATGCTATATTTACCAAAATTATATTCCCCTTACCTTGTCATAAATAAAATGTTAATATATTGCTTACTAGAGATTTTAGATTACTAAATTAAGGAAGATAGATGGTAATATCTTTTGGGCGACATCACATATATCCTCAGGGCGACAAATGTCGCCCAAAGGTTTCCGACTTGTATCCAGAAGGTTGGATATGTACTAATATATATATATATATATATATATATATATATATATATATATATATATATATATATATATATATATATATATATATATATATATATATATATATATATATATATATATATATATATATATATATATATATATATATATATATATATATATATATATATATATATATATATATATATATATATATATATATATATATATATATATATATATATATATATATATATATATATATATAATAAACATAATGCACTTATCAATATTTTCCCCAAGGGGGAATATACGGGACTTTAGATTGAAAACGATTCCCGACAGGCAGAAATTTCACATGTCAAACGATTCCGGGTCCCCGGAAATAGACTGGGCAGATTTCCAATCCCAGCAATATTTGCCTCCCAGGCCATTTGATACACTAAACATCTCCCCCCTACTGTGGAGATTTAAATAAAAATGTTTGGCTCTAAGGTGGTGAACTAAAAATCAAATTAGTCAAATTCGCCTGATTCAGCCCGCAGCTCGCCCCCTGGGAGGAAATATTGATACATTAACAATATAATATTTCCAAAATATTGATCTACACTCAATAGCTATGACCATCTCCATAATTGAGCTAATCTAAAGTATTGCCAAATAATTGTCATGGTTTTCAAGTAAATACTTTTACATCACAATATGTTGCTTTATAATTTACCAGTCGCATGCATACACACGCACAAGACAACTCAAGCATCTGGAAGAAATGCTGCACAACAGTGAAAACTAGTAGTTTCGAATGCATTTTGGTGCTTTGATTATTGTTTCTAACAAATTCCATTATACGGTTATTCAATTATTATAACGCAGTTGATAGATCTGAAGTCATTTTATATCATGTAGTTTTTATTCTAACGCATCAAAATTGCTTTATATTTCGTTTGATATTAGATACACGTATTCGGAAATAATATCCGAATTACATATATCCGAAAGTCCATAAGTTAAAAATTAACAAACAACGAACAAATATTGATAAAATTACAAGAAAAAAGTACATATCAGATAATCGAATTACATGTTTTATTGCGATAAATAAATAGAACAAAAACGCGTTAGCTTTTAGCAACTAACGTTATAAACAACTATTTATCATTGAACGGTTACAATACACTAAGTTATGAATGCTAGTGGAATATACCAACTGAAATAAGAAAATGCATTTCCCGCAATATTCCAAACAATCATTCATTTACTAGATAAAATACTAAGTATACTTGTAAACAATATGTCCATTCTGGATATTGTATTGAATTATAAAAGCCACATGTCTATACATATTGCCGAAAAGATTTGCCACTAAATAGGTACTCCCGCTATCCGACCATCTCACATATTACTGCCCATTAATGTTTTCCATATTACTGGACAGATGCGCAGTGCAAAGCTAATGCCTAATAGGAGGACAACCCTACTACACGACCATCTCCCATATTAATGCAAAGGATATAATTTCCAGTAGATGGATATGCCCGCTATACGACCATCTTCCATACTACTGGACAGATGTGCAGTGCAATGGATAATAGCTGGTTGTTGGACAACCGCTCTACACCGTGTTACTGTACAACTGTGCACTGAATAAATACCTGGTAGGAGAAAAACCCCGCAACACGACCGTCTCCCATGTTCCTGCACAGATGTGCAGTGCAATGGATAAATGCCTAGTAGAAGGATAACCCCGCTACACGACCATCTCCCATGTTCCTGGACAGATGTGCAGTACAATGGATAAATGCCTAGTAGAAGGATAACCCCGCTACACGACCATCTCCCATGTTCACAGACAGATGTGCAGTACAATGGATAAATGCCTAGTAGAAGGATAATCCCGCTACACGACCATCTCCCGTGTCAGTGTACAGCTGAGCAATCGATAAATGCCTGCTAGGAGGACGACCCCGCAACACGACCATCTCCCGTGTCCCTGGATAGATGTGTAGTTCAATGTATAATGCCTAGTAGGAGGATAACCTCGCTTCACAGTCATCTCCCATATTAATGGACACATGTGCATCGTAATGGATAATTCCTAGTAGGAGGATTACCCCGCTTCACGGTCATCTCTCATATTAATGGACAGATGTGCAGTGTAATGGATAATGCCTTCTAGGAGGAAAACCCCGCAACACGACCATCTCTCGTGTTACTAGAAAGATGGAGGCACACAGTGCAAGGAAAAAACATAGTAGATGGATATCCCCGCAAGTCGATCGTATTACACATAATAAAAAACAAATACATGCATAATAACGGGAATGAATGCGTTCTTTCTCGCTACTCGACACATTCTTAATGCATATGATTACAACGCACACAATATTGAACACTGTCAATATTGCTACAGCGCGGGATCCTTCTCGTACACTTAACGTAGCGATTCGATTACAAATACCCGACAGTTTGGTTTAAAGGGACAGTTTCACAGTTTGGGGTCGGCAGAAAACAATTCTCTAAAATGGAATGTGTGTGTGTGTGTGTGTGTGTGCGTGCGTGCGTGCGTGCGTGCGTGCGTGCGTGCGTGCGTGCGTGCGTGCGTGCGTGCGTGCGTGCGTGCGTGCGTGCATGCATGCATGCATGTATGTATGTATGTATGTATGCATCCATGCATGCATGCATGCATGTATGTACAATCTTTAAAAGCATGCGCATAAAAAGAAACAAGCACAAATAAATATCACTTTATTTTGTTTTAGAATATATGTACATATACATGTATTATGTTTTCGAAAACATATGTTACAAAAATGTTTTAGCAATGTTTTAGAATACAAGACACAGGTTATTTCAATACACTGTACTCTACAACCAAATATAAAAAGCTTCTGTAAAAGCTTAAAAAAACGTTTGTAGTGACTATTAAAATAAATATTAAACTCATAGCAACAATAAGTGATTACAATTAACTAATACGGGTAATGTGCAAATCAATTTTAATGAAAAACAAAGTATCATTTTGTATTACCTTCAGATTTAACCAACATTATAATATATAAGCATTATATGTCAAACATACCTGTAGATCAGTACTAAATTATAGTATGCATACATTTGTGTTCACTAAAATAAGATGAGAAAATGTAAATGAAAATAACATGATAACATATTATACATGTACTCAAATAATATTATTTGTATTGATTTCATATTGTATAAAACTGATGTCATAAAAATTGCACCAAGACCTAAGAAACCTATTAGTAATTACCGACTGAACTGAACGTTACTATTCTGTGTAAAGGTCATTCAAAATGCTGACTTTCAGAAAGTGTAAAGTACGTATAAAAGTATCAAGTTGTTGAAAACTTTATTTAAATAACTGGATAACTGTATATTGTTTAATATGCGGTTATTCAAAACAGATTATGTGCCTTTAATGGTGAGAGAATATTGACTTGACTGCCCAATTGCTGTCCATCATAACTGTATACAAGCTCCAGAGCCAGCGGCATGCATGCATTGTCATTTTCACCACATTATTAGTCAATCGGTACAGCCAATCAAATGATATCTCTTTATTCTTTGTTATTGAAAAAGTTCTTCACACAAATGTATGGTTGTTGCTGAGACTGTTTTTCACTCCAATTTAGCACATCAACGGTTTTGACAGCCTGAAAAATGTCTGTTGAATGGTTGTTTACTCTTCTACCTGGTTATGCTTGGAGGTATTCGTCCATGGATCTCCTTTTTTTAATTATATCTGTAAACATCAAAATGTTTAAATTATGTTTGCAACTCGATACTCACAACGAAAGAACGAGCTTGTAATGTTGACCTTGAACTAGACTTCATAATTAAGGCTGAGTTTCTGACGAAGTTGTCATCTGAATTAATGCGACAAAAAGCTGGTATCGTGGTATGATCAATATGGTTTGGATCAAGGTTCAATCCATAACAATTAATATGGTGCAATACAGTATGGTGAGGCAAGAGCGGGTTTATTATGTCTTATTATTGTGTCAATTTAGATGATTAGGATTAAGTCAGATGAAAGTACACATAAATAAGTTGATGAATATTAAGATGTATTTCTTTTACACAGTGCACTTTTACAAGCTGTTGACCGCAAAATATTAACAGAAACAGTGTTAAATTATCAGTATCAAAATGATACATACAATTATGTTTCATTTCAATATGTGTTCAATATAAACATATGCATATTAATAAATCAGTACCGCTCTTCAAATCCGCCAAAAGTGGATCAGTCTGTTCCCCCTACATCCACATGTACGAGTGAACTGTCATCCTGGTAACAAAATAAGTATATGTATTCTTAAGTTTATCAATGTTAAAGCTACTTCTTTATTATCTAACACAAATCTATGTGTGGATTACTGATTACATTGCATGTCAGGACTGGAACATAACATTTAAGAAAGTTTAGTCATATTACTGTGTAACACTATGTACCGGTAATAACTTCTTTCGTTTGGTAATTAAACCCTCTCTACCAGTAGGTAGGGGGGCCGGGGCTATATAGGAATTACTTTGTCCGTTGATCTATCTGTCGATCGGTCGGTCCGTCCTGAAACTTGTCCGAACTCTAACTTCCCCATGCATTGGCATATTTTGAAATTACTTGGCACACATTTTAACTTAACTCAGACGGTGTGTCGTGTGCAAGAAACTGATTGCTACCTTTAAAGTCAAGGTCATACTTTGAGGTCAAAGGTCAAAACAAGAACGTCATGATGGCCCAAAGCGCTCACCTGAGTTCGTGCAATGACAGAGACCAGTTCTGATATCTGAATGACATTCGGATCCACATCAGACAGATACTGTTGACCTTTCTTACTGTTGTTGACCTAGCTGGCAATCGACAGGTGTGATACAGATGCCTATCCTGCCTTCTGTAATTGACCTGGCAATTCACAGATGCTATATAAATGTCTGTCTGGCCTACTTCAGATATTCACCTGGTAGTTGATAGATGGAATACAGATGCATTTACGGTCAAAACTTTAGGGAATAAGGCTGAAGCAATCGGTGATATGTTTACCATACCCAAGCACATTACACAGAGGTTCATCCAATCTCTACAATTACATGTGGTTCAAACATATAGCTGATTTCCATATACGACGTTTTGTTCCTTATTTTTATAGAACAATAATTAAAACAGTCGCAAGTGACAGCAATAAAGACACCTTTACTTTTATCATCGATTAGGACTAGTCAAACAAATCATCATACTGGATATATTTGCATTTTTAATTGCGTGTTCAGGTGTTATGAATGATGTTTAGCTTAAGGGTTAACAGCTCAAATGACTAAACCCATTAACCAGTTACTGAAATACTATTTGTTGCTACCCTAGTTACAAATGAAGTCTCTATCCTGAACCTTGTCCATTTTTTACTTTTTTCACAAACAAGGGCCAATAACTGTGTTGTTTGTACCCCAATCTGGGCAATGAGATCTTAATATTGTCATACACAATCTGTGCATGTCTGATCAAGATTTGATAAAAAAAAAAATGAAGTTACTATATAGCACAAAGTCCATTGTTTGCAGTTTTCTCATCAAAAAGAGGAAATAACTATAGTGTTCCTGGTTCTTTCTGGCCCATCATTGCACCCAGCTGAGATCTTATGGTAAAATATAAACTGTGCAAGTTTAGTCAACTTTGAATGAAAAGTTAATTTTCTATGGAGACTGAAAACCAATTGTTGACAAATTATTTATTTTTTTCACAAACAAGGTGCAATAACTTTGGTCTTTTTAGTCCGATCTAACCCATATTCGACCTCAGTTGAGACCTTATTGTCATACACAGACTGTGAAAGTTTAATCAGGATTAGACAAAAATGAAGTCTCAATCTTACACATTGTCCTTTTTTTTTGCACTTTTTCTCAAAAACTCGAGGGAATAACTCTGATGTTTGTAACCCAATCTAGACCATTTTTGGATTATTTTGAAATATTATGCTCATCCACACACTGTGCAAGTATGGTCAAGAGCGAATGAAAAATAAAGCCCATATTTTGCACTAAGTCCATTTTTTTCTCATGAAAAGGGGGCAATAACTGGTGTTCCTGGTCCAATCTAGGCCATTATCGACCTAAACAACTAAACAAGATTTAAATGTCATACACAAAATGTGCAAGTTTGGTCAAGATTGGATGAAAATTGTCTCTATCGCGTCCGTCGTCCCAAATGTTGACGCATTATGGACAAAGCAGGACAGTCACCTTATACCAATAGCTCACCGAGCATTTCCTGCTCAGTTGAGCTAATAAAGCACTGTCTTTTATTGTCAAAATACTGTTTGTCTAGGTCCCAATGCACAGCAGGATTTTGCAGTAATTTGATAGAAATGTTAACCAGGATAAGACGGTGTGTCACACACAACAACTGTATGGCTACCTTTAAGGCCAAGGTCATACTATGAGGTCAAAGTTCAAAATAAAGTTTTTGTCAAGATAGTGCCTGTCCGAGCTCTAAGTTCCCAATGCATTAAAGGATTTCCAAATAAATACAAATGTTAACCTATAAGAAACGGTGTGTTGCATTCAAGAAATGTATGGCTACCTTAAAGGTCAAACTTTGAGGTCAACACAGAGCGCTTTATTATACAAATACTACTTGACCAGGCTCTAACTTCCCTATGCTTGGAAATTTTTTGAAATAACTTATAACAAATGTTAACCTAGATACGACGGTGTGTCACGCACAAGAACTGGAAGTCTGTCATAAAGCTCAAGGTCAAACTTAGAGGTCAAAGGTCAAAACAAAACGCGTTCGTGTCAAAACAGCGCTTGTCCGAGCTCAAACTTCCTGAGGCATTGAAGGATTTTGAAATAACTTGGCACAAATGGTAACCCATATGAACCAGATGGCTACCATTAAAGGTCAAGGTCATACTTTGAAGTCAAATGACAAAACAAAGCGCCTTCTTTTCAAAATACTGCTTGTTCGGCCTCATAATTCATTAAATTTCGCAAACTCTGTAGTGTTATATCCAGGATGAAAAATCCAGGGCTTGGTGCTGGCTAAAAGGGCAGACATTTGTCGACAAAGGGCATTCATTAATCAGCGTTAATTTTGGATTGTACGGGCGAATTTTCATTCGAGATTTGATAAAGCAGCAATGGAAACAATACGTAAGTACATATAACAAAGTTTTATTAAATATAATATAATGCATCACACAAAATACAGACAGCATAGAGGAACCAGCTGCATTGATACCATGTGGGTGTGATAAAGCGTGTTATATAAGAGATAAGTGGAATAGGGATAAGGGCATTTTTATCAAGGCAGTAAGGTACATGCTATCGTAGCAAGGGCACATTGGCAGTAATTAAGGGCAGATTGGATTTAATAAAGGGCAGGTTGATGGCAATTAAGGGCAGCTTGGGGGAGCATTCAGCTTTAGACATAACACTACTCTGATATACATACATGTATGATTAAAATCTACAACTAGAAAAAAAAACTTTTCCAAATACTCAGTGTTGGTGGTACTTCATACCCATACTGTTTCCAACACAGCTTGTCAGTGAACATACCAATATATATACAATAAGTTTAGGCATAGTTTATTATAATGGATATCAATTCAATGTTATTCATGTATTGTGGTGCATAGTAAATTCATATTAATTATTTAATTTATAATGATAATGAGAACTTAGACAATGACAGAGTATCAATGAACTTGATCAACCTATTTTGCATCAGCAATGGCCTAAAATATGAAGTCAGTTTTGCATATTGTAGTATGGTAATGTAAGGCTGACAACCTGTTTGCAGAGTTATGTTCGCCCTTTATTCTGTTCACCCTGTGTCATTGTCCCTGAAACAAACAAAACTATTGTGTACGAGCCAATCAAATTTCTACCGATTTCCGACAAGTAAGTGGCTCTAACCAACCCAATACCATGAGACTCACTCATGTCATAGCAATTTTCAAATTAACGTTGTTGTCAACAAACATTGGAATAAACACATTTTTTTTTGTATGTTAAAGCGCTACTTAAAAATATCAAATTATATATAGTTGTTCTGGTATTATTCTCCAAATACTGTTTGTCCCTATAGATTGTAGCATCATTAATGCTCTTGAAAAGTTACGGGAACCATGGCTATTTAAAATGCTGATCTTTTATGCAGTATTTGTGCTGCTGTAAATCAATTCGGACAATAAACAAACACTGGTACCATAAATTTTGCACATGGTTTCATGTTTTGGTCTAGACTTCTTTGTTGCAATGATCCTGTTTTAACCTGAATGGTGAAATTTTTTTATTTTGTGTGCAAATTATCACTTTGACTGCGGTCACTGGTTTAACCAGAGTTACCCGTATATAAATGTATTGAACCATGCCCCACTATAATTGAATGTGTTACATGCAACCATTATGAATATAATATACTAATTTAATGGAGAACATTATAAAATTACAAACAAGCCTGGATATTCATTTATAGAAAATAACATTTTAACTAGATTGAACTGTTAAATAGGATAACACTCAATTACTAATATAGGTACACTACCCTTAGCCGTAAGTAGTGTGATGTTCTGACTAAACTTTTGTTCCACTACTGGTATATACAATTTTGTATTTTGGGGTGAAAAATCACCATCTTTTTTAGCCAATTACGGGCGTTTCCTCACATACCCATGTTAATAAAATGTGTGTTTACGACGCAGTAAAATTGCATGGGCTTTTTGTGTATTCAGTTAGAATTGTCATTGTTCTGAATTGGAAACAGAACCATATATTTTTTCTAGAAATTTTAAATGTTTTTCATTGTTTGTGAAATAAACTAAATGTGGATATTAACAATGAAAAACCTGTTATTTAACTTTTTTTAGAAAATGTCAAAGAACTGGTCTGGCTTCCCACCCTGCTTCTTTTGAGCAGCACCCTGTACCTTTTCTGATTCTATAGCTAGACATAGCTTACTTGTGTGGATACATGTAATAGAGCTCTATGATCATAAAGGTACAGCGTGCTGCTCATAGCTTACTTGTGTGGATACATGTAATAGAGCTCTAGGATCATAAAGGTACAGCGTGCTGCTCATAGCTTACTTGTATGGATACATGTAATAGAGCTCTAGGATCATAAAAGGTACAGCGTGCTGCTCATAGCTTACTTGTGTGGATACATGTCATAGAGCTCTAGGATCATAAAAGGTACGGCGTACTGCTCACAAGTAGCAGGGTTGAAAGCCAGACCAGTGCTTTCATTTAAAAAAAGGTTAATAAAGGGATTTTAACATATGAACATCTGAATCTAATAAAGGAGGTATTCTTTATTAATCAATGACAATTTGTAAAAATAATATAAATCTAAAGATATTAAATAATGCATCGTTGACTATTTTATGGAGGCAGTACTAAAGGGGGGACCAAAAAGGTGCAGCTGCACAGTGCCGCACCCTGCTATTTTGCTCTTGATCTTTACCTACAGTATATTATTTATTGTACAAACTACAAAGCAATTTATTTAGCCAAAATGCAATGAATGAAAATGAATGGTATCAAGAGATAATAATGGTCAACCAGTTCTGGAAACTCCCATTTTTTTTACAGAGTAAAACAATATATGGTATAATATTAGCATAACTTGTTAACGCTGGGCAAATAATGATCTTTTTTATAATGGCAATATTCGCCTGCAGCGCACAGCTGCTGAAGGACAATTCATGTGGTGGAAAGTTTTCATTCTTGCTCTATACTGTTCTAACAGGGTTTGTTTATCACAACTTTCACCTCCAGAAAGCACATGGTTATTGTGAACGGATTGCAATACAATTTAAATACGTGGACAGAGAAACGATTCCTCAATGTTCCATACATAATTGTATGACAACACTTTCATTTTGGATGCATGAGCAATTTGAACCAACACACACCACTGCATTTTTAAAAGAATCTTGCTAATCGTTGTTGTGTTAACTTTAATTGATATTGATAATTCTGCAACATTGTGAAAGCGTTGTGTCATTCTATTGCCGTATTGCCTCAAATGTTCAGTTAAACATCATTCTCGCTGGTTGAAGTTGTAAACAATTTCAAATTATGGCGAACTTAAATGTTCATACATGTAGTAGATTTATACACAATTTTAAAATGGAATAAAGGCGTGTAGATATAATCGGTAAACTCTGACAAAAGTGTAGCTGGTTCGGTGGTAGTCTTTATGACATTACGCTGACATTTTTCTTCATATGTAAATAATGAAAATTTTAATCTTTCAGGTTCCCACCACTCAAATGGTCCTAGAGATGGACAGCATATAAAAAGTAAAACTAAATTGTAGCACATCTTGTAAATAACACGTCTTTTAAATAAGACTAGGTTATAAAATGATCAAAATTATTTTTAGCATTAGCATAGACCTATATTTTAGCCAGGGCATTACAAAAGTACATTCACTGATTACCTCCTTATTGCAAATATTAAAATATGAACATCTAAAATGTCCACTAAAAGTGTCTTTCTCGAATTTGAGACTTATTCAAATTCAAAGTCTCTAAACAGTCGCGACTCCAGTTACGTCAGTTTAAGGCTCGCGCAATCTAATTACAAACTACATGTGATTCAAACTTTAAAACCGTACATGTGAAATGTATTGTGAAAAAAAAATAAAAAAATAAAAAGGCATATGTCTTTGAAAATAGCCAACAGGTTTTAAAAAATACCCACCTGCCGTTTCATAAAACCTTTAAAAACATTATGAAATGTATTGATTTTCATAGTTTTATTGCGTGTTTTTTACCTTCAAATGGAGAGTAATTATTACGCACATTTTCATAAAATCAAACCCATTCTGTGACGTCATACACAGCAATGTCTTTCTTCCATACCACCAAGCCCTATTCAAAAGGCTAACCCCGTACCAAATGGAATGATGGTAATACTAATCTACTGTCTGAACAGTGTAACTCCGTTAACATAAGGCATCTTGAACAGTATAACCCGAGTCGTATCGGAGGTATACATTACATATTTATGAATGCCCTTCTGACGTCAAAATGCATTTAATAAAAGGGCCTTTCAACCACGACATTAACAATACAATTATGTTTTTCCTCACAATGCGTACATCTTTTTTGTATGCAACAATGCCAAATACTACATTCAGGTGTAATTCATCGTAACGGAGAACAAATGCAAGCTGTTTCTCATCAGTGTAAATGAGCAAACATTAAATGAAACCAACTGAACAAATCAATATATTCAACCAGCCGCTATTTTCTATTCCAAGAACATGTAGCATATACGACCATCACAAAAGAAATACCCATATATTTAATCCATATTATATCTGCTATATTATATTGTATTTATTGTATTGTATTGTATTGCATTGAATTGAATTGCATTACATTACGTTACATTACATTATATTACATTACATTACATTACATTACATTACATTATGTATAGGTATATTTGTTTTGATTTACAACGGAAGAACGCCTACGAAGAACCTACAATACAAAAAGTATATTAGATAATGATGCTTACGAGTATTCGGATATCCGAACACATGTCACAACACTCGGATTCGGATACCTTAGGCTTAAAAAAATATGTTTGTTGCAGGTTACATGCCCAAAAAATTAGGGTGAGTAGGTCGGGATTTATTTATTTATTTGGTAAATGGTCAACTTGAAGATTCTAAAACTGAATAAATATTCAAAACATATCAGTAATATCCTTAGACATTGTTTTTAAGTGGATACTATCAAAACACAACACTTATTTATCCAAAAACACATTTCATTATTGAAAAAAGGTATATAAAACAAAAATCAATCTGACAAACCCAATAAATGTTCTATGGTCGGGGTATTTTTTAGGGTAGGTCGGGTAACCTGAAACAAACATTTTTTGTTTACGCCTTATCGAGTGCTACTCAAGGTTCCCTAGTATTGGGTTTTTAAGTTTTACTCACATTATAAAACAACGTAAGATGTTGATTCAATATATGATTCGGGAGACGCTACATGGACATAGTATGGCATTAATACGCTGATTAGTTGAAGAAAGGGCATTCAACGGTATTTTTATCACCATGTCAGTTTTGTTCACTTTGGCCTTGTAATACCATTTGTTTCCTAATATTGGCACTAATAGATGGCTCTAAACTAGGAGCAGTAAAACGTGCGGAAAGATGTTTTCTACTGTAAAAAGGTTAGAATAGGATTTGAATTTGAATACAGACCGTTATGATTTGCAGCTGTTTCGTACAAGGAAACTACCTAGAACAAGGCATTCATTTCCATAAGATCCTCCAAAGATAAATTAAAGCCGCATCTGTTTATCTTGCAACAGCCTCTGTTTTTCATGTCTGTTTGATTTTCCATTTCTGAATCCACGTTAGAAAATCTAATTTTGCATATTTATTCGCGTCGTTATATATGCAGACATAAATTTCACTAGCATTTGAGTAATCTGCGGACGTGTCACAACTTTTAGATCCACTGCAACATCCTTTCAACCTTCTTGAGTTTGCTGATTCTGAATCCGACGCGAGTCCGGCATTCCTTGAATATTTAACTGCTGTGCCCGTATTCACAAAGCTACTTAGGGGAAACTTAAGTAAATTTCTTAAATTCATAACATTCCTTAAGTGTCTGGCTGTTTTATTTATATGTCATTTAAACTCTTTAAAACCTGTTAATTATGCTTAGATGTTTAGTATTTTAACATTTTGTAAACATAAACCTTTTGATTTCACATAGAAAATTCGATCTGAAATTTCCACCTTAATACAACTTTAAGTTAAGATTTCCCTTAGGAGCTTTGTGAATACCGGCCCTGATCTGCTAACATAGGAACTCTCTGTTAGAACAGAATATGATAACATTAAGTTCCTTTGCCAGAACGTCTGGACCAAACTTTTGATGATTAAAAGAGACCCTAATACCCATACCACATCGATACATAATTGTCTGTAAACGTATATTTCAACTCCAGCATGATTCATTTAAATACTTTATTTTGCAATTGAATTTTTGCGCGTTTAATTAACAAACAAAAACATGGTTTCAATTTAATTCGACGCTCTATTATTTTAGCGGGTTGTCGTAAAAATCATCATTATTCAGTTTTGTTGCATGTCCGCTGTTGAGAGTACGGCCGATTTATGTAAGATATCAAGTATCAATTTATTGCAAAAGTGCGACATTATACAGTTTTAATCCATTAGTGAACTGTTAATTGTGTTTGTCTTTGTTGCTAAAGTGCTGCTTATGATGTTGTTGTATGAACCAAACAACAGAACAATAGAGTATGATAACAAAGATACTATTGGTAGTAGTGTGATTATGGTGTTTTTTATGATGATGATGATGATGATGATGATGATGATGTAGTGGCGGATAATGATTGTTGTTTCTGATTATAATTATAATTATTATTATCGTTATTATCATTATTATTATTATTTTTATTATTATTATTATTATTATTATTATTATTATTATTATTATTAGTAGTAGTAGTAGTAGTAGTAGTAGTAGTAGTAGTAGTAGTAGCAGTAGTAGTAGCAGTATGATCACCATAATCAGCAGCAGCATCAGCAGTAGTAGTAGAAGTACGTAGTTTACACTCCTAGGGGCGTTATTCACGAAGCATCTTAAGTTAAATTTTATCCTTATCCTTAAATTTGGGAATTTCCTCAACTGTATAATTCCATAAAGGAACAGTTTAGCACTAAGTAACACTTTAAAATAGCATCATTATGAAAGTGTTATTTGAGAAATATCAACACCATATGCATCCGTTTATTAAGTAAAGAACCATAATACATTCAAATTTTGCACTTAAGTGAACATATTTAAGAAATAACTTAAGATGCTCTGTGAATACCAACCCAATCCTTTTTTCAAGGGCGACAACTACGTCTTTTCTGTTTATGAAGGGAATTAGTATTGTCTGAAGCATGCTAATGAGTGTAGCTCGGAAAATCGAAACATTTTTATTTCATGATATGCGGTGAATGAGTGGAGAATACCAGTGAATGATAACCCGATCACTTTGCTCTAGGTCAAGTGAAATGATAATGTTTGATTATTTCACTCTTGGTTATATGAAACTACTTTTAATTTTGTTTTTATGTGTTTTTGTGTGTGAAAGTATGTGAATACCCTTGTCGGGAATTCATAACGTTGACGTGTACCGGCGACGTCACTTCTGTTGTTGTTGTATCAAGTTATATAACGCATATGAAAGGTCGAACCAAACACAACGCCTCAGCTTTTCTAACCACTATACGATCATTACGCAACATTTTGGTGACGTGACCAGGCACCAGAAGATGCAACTCAACAAGCTCATTTCGTTGCGGGCAGCCCAGCGTCGTATAATATCGAGACAACTTCAGAAACTCGAAGAAACACCATCTACCTCCGAGTCACAGAAGCTACTAGACATCATTCAGGAGAAGGCAGATGCGATCAGAGGAATGAATGAAAAGATCATCAATCGGAGATATAGAATCCGAACTATTCGACAGTGAAGCCGTGAAATCGAAGATTGATAACCTGTTGTCAGGACCACTTCCGGTATCCCAACATCGCACCACTGACTTCCACATGATGAATGTCATCACCGCTCCACCGAGTACGCTCGAAATGGAGAAGTTCTGGAAGCTCGAGTCAATGGAGATTTCTTCAGAGGATTCCGCAGAATGCACTTCCGGTACACTTCATGAATACATGGAAAAAAGCATTACATTCGAAGACGGTCAGTACGTAGCCAAACTCCCATGGAGAGATGACCAGCCCACTCTACCAAGTAACCATGCTGTGTGCAAAAGACTTACAGAGGCTACCATTCCCCGACTGTCTCAAGAACCAACAATCTTACAGAAGTATGGAGAGATCATAACAGACCAGCTGAGAAGAGGTTTCATGGAGAAGGTAGACCAACCATATGATAATGTGCACACCGTACACTACATCCCACATCATGGGGTGAAGAAAGAATCATCAACTACACCCGCACGCATTGAGTACGACTGCAGCTGTCGTCAGTCACGTGACCAACCCAGCATCAACGACTGCCTCGTATCCACCCCACCCGAGCTGAATGACTTTACGGGGATTCTACTACGGTTGCGGATGCACAGGTATGCAGTAGTCACTGATATTGAGAAGGCGTTTCTGCATGTTGGTCTTCATGAATCTGACAGAGACGTCACACGCTTCCTATGGCTGAGTGACCCGAGTGACCCATGCAGCCCGCTGACCACGTACAGATTCAAGACTGTTCTGTTTGGCGCTACGTGCTTACCATTTATTTGTAGCGCCACCATCCTAAAACATCTCGAATTGAACAGTAGTTAATGGATTACCAAGTATTTGAAGAATGACTTGTACGTTGACATCGTAATTTCAAGTTTCTCCAGTGAACAAGATCTACTTCAGTACTATTCAACTTCACGAAAACTGTCAGCGGCAGGCTTCAATCTACGTGCATGCAGCTCAAACAGTGAACTACTTTGTGCAAAGGCATCTGAAGAAAATACTCTAGATAACGATAGTTCTTCTAAGATTTTTGGCATGCAATGGAACTGTGAAGACGATACATTGCAGTTTGCAGAGAGACATATTGAAACAAAAGGTGTGATTATATGGTGGCTGATTTCTGCCATATCGTTTTGGCGTGTCGGCATGTTGGCGCCCTTCAAACGCGCCAACACGCCAGAACGACAAAGTAAGAGCGCCAATACGACAAGTTTGTACCCGCCAGAACGACAACAATACACATAAATCTCTCGTGCTGGTGCCCATTATTTGGCGTATCGGCGCCTCGGATTTGTCGTTCTGGCGTTCTGGTTGGTTCCGACACGCCAGAACGACAAAAAGCGCGCCGATACGAGAAATAAGGTATTTGTCGTCCTTTAGTTTTGGCGTGCATGCTTAGCGGAAGGCGCCAACACGCCAAAACAAAAGGACGACAAATATCTTAATTGTCGTATCGGCGCGCTTATTTTGTCGTTCTGGCGTGTTGTCGTTTTGGCGCCCTTCAAACCCGCCAGAACGACAAATCTGAGGCGCAACACGCCAAATAAGGACAGCCATAACGAGATATTTAAGTGTCGTGTTGTCGTTCTGGCGCGTACAAAATTGTCGTATTGTCGCCCTTTTTTATCGTTGTGGCGAGTTGGCGCGTAAGAAGGCCGCCAACACGCCGTCACGCTAGAACGATAAATATGCGCGCCGATACTGTATTTGTCGTTCTGGCGTGTTGTCGTTTTGGCGCCCTTCAAAGGCGCCGACACGCCAGAACGACATGGCAGAAATCAGCCACCATATGATTACGAAACGCGCAATTTCGCAACAAATGTCTAGAATCTATGATCCGCTAGGATTATTCAGTCCCGTCACCGTGAGGGCGAAGATCATTGTACACGATTGTGGCAGCAGAAATTCGATTGGGACAGTTCACTGCCAACTGATATACAAGACGAGTGGCTAAATATCGCGGCTGAATTTAACACTGCAGTCGACACGAAATTTCGACGGAGCTACTTTCACGACAACCATGACGTCACAGCTGATAGCAAACTCCACATATTTTGTGACGCAAGCATGTCATCATACGGAGCGACAGCATACATCTCCCGAGGTAACGAATCCACACTGATGATGTCGAAAAATCAAGTTGCTTCATTGAAGAAGTTAACCATGCCGAGGTTGGAGTTGATGGCGGCCGTGACAGGTGCTCGTTGATGCAAGCATCTCATACAGCAGACAGGCGTCTCAGTTGTATACTTGTGGTCCGACAGCCAGATTGTTCTGCACTGGTTGGAATCCACGAACACGTTACCAAGAGTGGCAGACGTTAACCCGTTCACATATACTGGTGTCGACTATTCCGGGGCACTTCATGTATGTGGTAATAGCAGAAACTACATGAACGCGTACATATATCTGTATACCTGGGCGAATACGAGAGCCATCCACTTGGAACTGGTACCCGATCTGTCAGCGGAATCCTTCCTGCTCGCCTTCAGGCGTTTCTGTAGCCGGAAATCAACACCACAGATTATGGCACGACATTCACGGCCGCAGCGAGGCAGCTGAACACACTGTGTGAATCTTCCGTGGTGCAGGAAGAACTCAGTCACCGAGGAATCGAGAGGAAATTCATCCCTAAGAGAGCCCCTTGGTTTGGGAGATGGTGGGAAAGATTGATCGGTCTCACAATAAATGTATTGAAGAAGGTACTTGGACAAGCATACGTGACATATGAGACCCTACAAACTGTCGTAACTGAAGCAGAAGCCGTTATCATCGACAGACCCCTGAATTACGTCACTTAAGGCGCACCATTGCAGCTGGAAACGCTTGCTCCCGCACACCTTCTATACGGGAGACGAATTACGTCACTACCTGGTGATCCCGCGACCCTCTCTTTGGACTGTCACATCAATCGTTCCTCGCTCGTGAAACAGGCTTCTCGACGAGCGAAGCTTGTACGTAACTTCCGGGATGGATGGCGACGCGAGTACCTGACGGCGCTTAGAGTGCGAAAACATGTATCGTGCAAGAACGAGCAGACGATATCAGTAGATGACGCCGTACAGATCCACGTCGGCTGTCCGAGAACGCTGTGGAAACTGGCCGTTGTTGAGGAACTCGTGCCGGGAAATGACGGACTCGTTCGTTCGGCGGAAGTTCGAACAAACAATGGACTCACACATATTGTGAAATTGAATCCGACCGAGGAATGTGGAAATCGAGAGACTTTCTATAAAAGTGTTGTGATATATACGCATTGAGATATTTTAATTAAACTTAATACATTGATACCTTATATCGAGACCTCGATTGGGATTGCATATGGGGTAGGTTGGGTCAAGGTCACTGTTACTAAAATAGAAAAACGGTTTCTAATCAATAACTTGAGAAAGTATTTAGATATTTTAATGAAACTTATTACATAGAGACACTATATTGAGACCTCGTTCGGAATTGCATATGAGGTGGGTTGGGTCAAGGTCAAGGTCACTGTTACTTAAAATAGAAAAACGGTTTTTGCTCAATATCTTGAGAACGCATTTAGATATTTTAATGAAACTTAATACATAGATACCCTATATCTAGGAATCGCTTAGGATTGCATATGGGTTGGGTGGAGTCAAGGTCACTGTTACTAAACATAGAAACACGGTTTCCGCTCAATATCTTGAGAACGCATTGAGATATTTTAATGAAACTTCATACATATGTGCCGTGTTGTGAGAACACCTGTCTTAATGCATGTGCGTAAAGTGTCGTCCCGATTTAGCCTGTGCAGTCCGCACATGCTAACCCAGGACGGCACTTTCCGCTTTTATGGTATTTTCTGTTTCAAGGAAGTCTCTTCTAAACATAAATCCACTGTAGGCGCAAAGTGCCGTCCTGGATTAGCCTGTGCGAACTGCACAGGCTAATCCGGGACGACACTTTACGCACAGACCGGCTTTCCAACGACGCGCCTTATATATACCTTATATCGAGACCACGGTTGAGATTGTACATTAGGTGGGTGGGGTCAAGGTCATTGTTACTAAAAATAGAAAACGGTTTCCGCTCAATATCTTAATAACGCATTGAGATATGGTAATGAAACTTAATACGTAGATACCTAATATCGAGACCTCCCTTGGGATTGCATATTAGGTGGATGGGGTCATTGTCAAGGTTACTGTTACTAAAAATATATATATAAACGGTTTCCCCTCAATAAATTGAGAACGCATTAACATATTTTAATCAAACTTTATACATAGATACCTTATATTGAGACCTCGCTTGGGATTGCGTACGGAGTTGGTGGGGTCAAGGTCACAATTACTTACAATTTTATTTCTGTGCTGACTTTAATGCGTTTCGTTCGAAAAATTTGGTTTTCGAGGAATTTCCACGTTTCTTGTTTTTTACTGATTTATAGACCGATTTGGGATAGTTGACACAATGTTTCTTTCTCATACACAAATGTAAAAATAATAATTATGAAACACAACAGTTGGGCATACGATTGTCGCAGGCAAACGCATGTGCTTTCAATTACTAACGATAAATATTTAATTTAGTTGCATGTAAGTCAGCATATTCCCTTTTGAATCTCAATAAATAACCAAAATATTTTGAACTTTTGTTTTACTGAATTTGTTTGTAATAAAGGACTACATTTATTTTATGACTGATCAATACAAATTCCCTATACCGATTATGTAACTGATTGTATGTCATTAAAATATAAAATACTGTACAAATAATGTTCTTATGTTTACGTTTATGCACATATAAATAGCTGCACCCTGAACTTCGTGATATCTTAGTTTAAGCATTCGAAACAACTTTGACATATCGGATGCAGATTCTGTTAATGGTCTAGTTAGATCTTTCTTTATTTGACCCCCCAAATATGGAGTATTGTACTCCTGTGTATTGACACTCTGCTGTGGTCACAGTGTGGACACAGTGTGGCGACCCTTATCAGCTGAGATCAATATACAATACCACAAATTGCAAATGAAACATTGCAGATAATGATAAGAGATTTTAAAGAAGGAAGAAATTGTAATTTAACAATGTTTCGAATCACGTCAAACGTCACTTTTAAACCATAAATATTGACCACAGACGTATTTCAGACATTCTAGGACCATATGTTTGACATGTGTTACGCTGTGATAAGGTAATATTTTTCACCCACAGGACACCCGTTGGCCACGAGTATCTGTCATTGGTTTCAAGCGCTCGGTTTCTATTTTCAGGATCATATGCTTGGAAAGATCTATCGGACAGGAAATTTATGATGTAATCGCCTGAACACAGTTTATTATTTATGTAATGCATCCAGTCCATCGATATGTACTTAATATGAACATATTCAAAGAAACGTGCTCCACCCATCAGCGCTTTCCATTTGCTGGCTTCAATGTTGATTGTAATGAACAATAAACGATTACCAAAAATTCCAGTAAAGTCATCTAGCATCACTTCTTGTACCGTAATTTTATTCACTCCAGAATTTTGCCCTTTTACTAACATAAGTACCACCAATATTCTTAGCAGCAGCTCCAACGTCTAACCTTAGGGTCATTGTTTCCACTGTGTCTGACAAAGCGTTACATAGCAACGTTACGTTCTGCGTCAGTTTCCCCATTTTCAGTGACGTCAGAAAAAGTTTCAGATTGCGTCTGTTGGCGTCGATGGCAACCACTCTGCGTCCCCGCTGGGCAACTGTTATTGTGTAAATTCCGACGTTGCAACCGATGTCCATAAACTTCATATCCGGGTTCTGTGATAAAATCTCGTGCACAACACTCACCAGGTAACCTTCCCAACTTCCGTTGGCGGACAACGACGCCGACACAAAGGCATCGACTGCCAGATCGTAAATACAGATCGGCGTTACTTTAAATCCTGGAACCTTCAAATCAACGCATTTGTTGATCGGTTCGACTGTTGTGTTTTTCAGAGATGAAGGCATCGCCTGGACGCAGGAATCTTGTCCACATGTTTGCCTGTGAGCTTCCACATTGTTGGTCAACGTTTCTACTATCCTCGAATTCACTGATGACGTCAAACGCGAGCAGTATCCAGGCGGCAGAAACTATGGCGATACATCCGGCAAACAAATACATATTCTTGTCACAGGTCCTCATGTTTACACTGTTCTCTAAAGAATGCGTACATGTAAGAAAATGTCGAAACCCTCGACACTTCATTTCCTTTTATACATAAAAGTATTATCTGCATTCACACGGATACAACTTTTTAGAGAACATTGGCGAGAAATTACATTGAGAATGTGATATAATTAAGAATTAATTTTCAATTTATCGCTGTTTATCGGCCAATATACCAGGATTTGGAGTGCTAATGCGTAGGAATTACCACCAGGGCGTACGCTCGAGTGGTTTAATAGCCACGCATCATAACGACAAAGAGTTTTTAATCGGCCGATAAACAACGAAAATACGAAAATTATTTCGATTCTTACATGATCTGATAATATTTTTGCAGTTGTAACGAGAACTACATTTTTTAATGTGCTGCTCTCTGAATCGGGACTACTTTTTGCGTTGTTTATTGGGTAGTTTAAAAACAATAATTTTGTTCTTTGTCTAAAGAAAAAATATCAGCGAGTATCATGTTAGAATTATGGAAATACCAGTGAATAATTTCCGCTCAATAACTTTAGAACGCATTGAGATATTTTAATGAAACTTAATACATAGATACCTTATATCGAGACCTCGCTTGGGATTGCATATGGGGTGGGTGGGGTCAAGGTCACTGTTACTATAAATAGAAAAACGGTTTCCGCAATTTAACTCGAGAACGCACTGAGATATTTTAAGGACACTTCATACATAGATACCTCATATTGAGACCTTGCTTGAAATTGCATATGAGTTGGTGGCGTCAAGGTCAACGTCACTGTTACTAAAAATAGAAACACGATTTCCGCTCAATAGCTTGAGAACGCATTGAGATATTTTAATGAAACTTAATTCATAGATACCTTATATCGAAACCTCGATTACGATTGCATATGGGTGGGTGGAGTCAAGGTCACTGTTACTAAAAATAGAAAAACGGTTTCCGCTCAATACTAGTATCTTGAGAACGCATTGTGATATTTTAATGAAACTTAATACATAGATACCTTATATCGAGACCACGATTGAGATTGCATATTGGGTGGGTGGGTCAAGGTCATTGTTACTAAAAATAGAAAAAACGGTTTCCGATCAATATCTTGAGAACGCATTGAGATATTTTAATGAAACTTAATACGTAGATACCTTATATCGATACCTCCCTTGGGATTGCATAAGAGGTGGGTGAGGTCAATGTCAAGGTCACTGTTACTAAAAATAGAAAAACGTTTTACGCTCAATAAATTCAGAACGTAGTGACACATTTTAATGAAACTTCATATATATATACTTTATATTGAGACATCGCTTAAGATTGCGTACGGAGTTGGTGGGGTCAAGGTCACAATTACTTACAATTTTACTTTTGTGCTCACTTTAACGCGTTTCGTTCGAAAAAATTGGCTTTCGTGGAATTTCCACGTTTCTTGTTTTTAACTGAATTATAGACCGATTTGGGATAGTTGACACAATGTTTTTTTCTCATACACAAATGCAAAAATTACACTTTTTGAACACAACAGTTGGGCATACGATTGTCGCAGGCAAACGCATGTGCTTTCAATTACTGACGATAAATATTTAATTTAGTTGCATCTAAGTCAGCATATTCCCTTTTGAATCTCAATAGATAACAAAAATATTTTGAACTTTTGTTTTACTGAATTTGTTTGTAATAAAGGACTACATTTATTTTATGACTGATCAATACAAATTACCTACACCGATTATGTAACTGATTGTATGTCATTAAAATATAAAATACTGTACAAATAATGTTCTTATGTTTACGTTAATGTACATATAAATAAATGCACCCTGAACTTCGTGATATCTTAGTTTTAGCATTCGAAACAACTTTGAGATATCGGATGGAGATTCTGTCAAAGGTCTAGTTAAATCTTTCTTTATATGACCCCCCCCCCCCCCCCCCCACAAATATGGAGTATTGTACTCCTGTGTATTGACACTCTGCTGTGGTCACAGTGTGGACACAGTGTGGCGACCCTTATCAGCTGAGATCAATATACAATACCACAAATTGCAAATGAAACATTGCAGATAATGATAAGAGATTTTAAAGAAGGAAGAAATTGTAATTTAACAATGTTTCGAATCACGTCAAACGTCACTTTTAAACCAGAAATATTGACCACAGACGTATTTCAGACATTCTAGGACCATATGTTTGACATGTGTTACGCTGTGATAAGGTAATATTTTTCACCCACAGGACACCCGTTGGCCACGAGTATCTGTCATTGGTTTCAAGCGCTCGGTTTCTATTTTCAGGATCATATGCTTGGAAAGATCTATCGGACAGGAAATTTATGATGTAATCGCCTGAACACAGTTTATTATTTATGTAATGCATCCAGTCCATCGATATGTACTTAATATGAACATATTCAAAGAAACGTGCTCCACCCATCAGCGCTTTCCATTTGCTGGCTTCAATGTTGATTGTAATGAACAATAAACGATTACCAAAAATTCCAGTAAAGTCATCTAGCATCACTTCTTGTACCGTAATTTTATTCACTCCAGAATTTTGCCCTTTTACTGACATAAGTACCACCAATATTCTTAGCAGCAGCTCCAACGTCTAACCTTAGGGTCATTGTTTCCACTGTGTCTGACAAAGCGTTACATAGCAACGTTACGTTCTGCGTCAGTTTCCCCATTTTCAGTGACGTCAGAAAAAGTTTCAGATTGCGTCTGTTGGCGTCGATGGCAACCACTCTGCGTCCCCGCTGGGCAACTGTTATTGTGTAAATTCCGACGTTGCAACCGATGTCCATAAACTTCATATCCGGGTTCTGTGATAAAATCTCGTGCACAACACTCACCAGGTAACCTTCCCAACTTCCGTTGGCGGACAACGACGCCGACACAAAGGCATCGACTGCCAGATCGTAAATACAGATCGGCGTTACTTTAAATCCTGGAACCTTCAAATCAACGCATTTGTTGATCGGTTCGACTGTTGTGTTTTTCAGAGATGAAGGCATCGCCTGGACGCAGGAATCTTGTCCACATGTTTGCCTGTGAGCTTCCACATTGTTGGTCAACGTTTCTACTATCCTCGAATTCACTGATGACGTCAAACGCGAGCAGTATCCAGGCGGCAGAAACTATGGCGATACATCCGGCAAACAAATACATATTCTTGTCACAGGTCCTCATGTTTACACTGTTCTCTAAAGAATGCGTACATGTAAGAAAATGTCGAAACCCTCGACACTTCATTTCCTTTTATACATAAAAGTATTATCTGCATTCACACGGATACAACTTTTTAGAGAACATTGGCGAGAAATTACATTGAGAATGTGATATAATTAAGAATTAATTTTCAATTTATCGCTGTTTATCGGCCAATATACCAGGATTTGGAGTGCTAATGCGTAGGAATTACCACCAGGGCGTACGCTCGAGTGGTTTAATAGCCACGCATCATAACGACAAAGAGTTTTTAATCGGCCGATAAACAACGAAAATACGAAAATTATTTCGATTCTTACATGATCTGATAATATTTTTGCAGTTGTAACGAGAACTACATTTTAATGTGCTGCTCTCTGAATCGGGACTACTTTTTGCGTTGTTTATTGGGTAGTTTAAAAACAATAATTTTGTTCTTTGTCTAAAGAAAAAATATCAGCGAGTATCATGTTAGAATTATGGAAATACCAGTGAATAATTTCCGCTCAATAACTTTAGAACGCATTGAGATATTTTAATGAAACTTAATACATAGATACCTTATATCGAGACCTCGCTTGGGATTGCATATGGGGTGGGTGGGGTCAAGGTCACTGTTACTATAAATAGAAAAACGGTTTCCGCAATTTAACTCGAGAACGCACTGAGATATTTTAAGGACACTTCATACATAGATACCTCATATTGAGACCTTGCTTGAAATTGCATATGAGTTGGTGGCGTCAAGGTCAACGTCACTGTTACTAAAAATAGAAACACGATTTCCGATCAATATCTTGAGAACGCATTGAGATATTTTAATGAAACTTAATTCATAGATACCTTATATCGAAACCTCGATTACGATTGCATATGGGTGGGTGGAGTCAAGGTCACTGTTACTAAAAATAGAAAAACGGTTTCCGCTCAATACTAGTATCTTGAGAACGCATTGTGATATTTTAATGAAACTTAATACATAGATACCTTATATCGAGACCACGATTGAGATTGCATATTGGGTGGGTGGGTCAAGGTCATTGTTACTAAAAATAGAAAAAACGGTTTCCGATCAATATCTTGAGAACGCATTGAGATATTTTAATGAAACTTAATACGTAGATACCTTATATCGATACCTCCCTTGGGATTGCATAAGAGGTGGGTGAGGTCAATGTCAAGGTCACTGTTACTAAAAATAGAAAAACGTTTTACGCTCAATAAATTCAGAACGTAGTGACACATTTTAATGAAACTTCATATATATATACTTTATATTGAGACATCGCTTAAGATTGCGTACGGAGTTGGTGGGGTCAAGGTCACCATTACTTACAATTTTACTTTTGTGCTCACTTTAACGCGTTTCGTTCGAAAAAATTGGCTTTCGTGGAATTTCCACGTTTCTTGTTTTTAACTGAATTATAGACCGATTTGGGATAGTTGACACAATGTTTTTTTCTCATACACAAATGCAAAAATTACACTTTTTGAACACAACAGTTGGGCATACGATTGTCGCAGGCAAACGCATGTGCTTTCAATTGCTAACGATAAATATTTAATTTAGTTGCATCTAAGTCAGCATATTCCCTTTTGAATCTCAATAGATAACAAAAATATTTTGAACTTTTGTTTTACTGAATTTGTTTGTAATAAAGGACTACATTTATTTTATGACTGATCGATACAAATTACCTACACCGATTATGTAACTGATTGTATGTCATTAAAATATAAAATACTGTACAAATAATGTTCTTATGTTTACGTTAATGTACATATAAATAAATGCACCCTGAACTTCGTGATATCTTAGTTTTAGCATTCGAAACAACTTTGAGATATCGGATGGAGATTCTGTCAAAGGTCTAGTTAAATCTTTCTTTATATGACCCCCCCCCCCCCCCCACAAATATGGAGTATTGTACTCCTGTGTATTGACACCGTGCTGTGGTCACAGTGTGGACACAGTGTGGCGACCCTTATCAGCTGAGATCAATATACACTACTAAATGAAACAGTGAACTCAACCATTGCTCAGTCAACATTGCAGAAAATGATTAGAGATTTTTAAAGAAGGAAGTAATTGTAATTTAACAATGTTTCGAATCACGTCAAACATCACTTTTAAACCGGAAATATTGACCACAGACGTATTTCAGACATTCAATGACCACGTTTTGGCCATGTGTTACGCTGTCAAGAGGTCATATTTTCTTCACCCACAGGACATCCGTTGGCCACGAGTATCTGTCTTTGGTTTCAAGCGCTCGGTTTCTATTTTCAGGATCATATGCTTGGAAAGACCTATCGGACAGGAAGTTTATTATGTAATCGCCTGAACACAGTTTATTATTTCTGTAATGCATCCATTCCATCAATATGTACTTAATACGAACCGATTCAAAGAAACGTGCTCCACCCATCAGCGCTTTCCATTCGCTGGCTTCAATGTCGATTTTAATGAACAGTGAACGATTACCAAAAAGTCCAGTAAGGTCATCTAGCATCACTGCTTGTACCTTAATTTTATTCACTCCAGAATTTTGTCCTTTATCAACAAATGTACCACCAATATTCTTAGCAGCAGCTCCAACATCTAATCTCAGGGTCATTGTTTCCACTGTGTCTGACAAAGCGTTACATAGCAACGTTACGTTCTGCGTCAGTTTCCCCATTTCCAATGACGTCAGAAGAAGTTCCAGATTGCGTCTGTTGGCGTCGATGGCAACCACTCTGCGTCCCCGCTGGGCAACGGTGATCGTGTAAATTCCGACGTTGCAACCGATGTCCATAAATTCCATATCCGGGTTCTGTGATAAAATCTCGTGCACAACACTCACCAGGTGACCTTCCCAAATTCCGTTGGCGGACAACGACGCCGACACAAAGGCATCGACTGCCGGATCGTAAATGCATATCGGCGTTACCTTAAATCCTGGAACCTTCAAATCAACGCATTTGTTGATCGGTTCGACTGTGGTGTTTTTCAGAGTTGAAGGCATCGCCTGGACGCAGGAATCTTGTCCACATGTTTGCCTATGATCTTCCACTTTGTTAGGCAACGTTTCTACTATCCTCGAATTCACTGATGCGACGTCATACGCAACCAGAATCCAGGCTGCACAAACTATAGAAAAACATCCGAAAAACAAATACATTTTCTTGCCACATGTCCACATGTTTAAACTGATTTCTAAAGAATGTGTGTATGTAAAAACATGTCGGAACACTCGACAATCCATTTCCCTAAATACTTAAAAGTATGCTCTGTATTGACATGGATACAACTTGGTGAGAAATGCGATTGAGACTTTGATATAATTTAGAATAAATGTTCGATGTATCGTTGTTTGCCGGCCAATATTTATTGACTTGTAAAAACGGAAAACGGAGCAGTGGAAGGAAGTATTTATCTTGACACTTTAAAAACAAGAGGCACACGAGTGCGTGTGTCGCTCCACTGGTTTATTACGTAAGCAGTGTCAGAAGCGAAAGGAATCTGATATGCTTTAAATGGAAAATAGGCCCCACGCTCTGGCGTCCATGATTTTTAACATATCAAAATAATTTAAAGTACTTTAGTAGAGAACCACCTAAGGAACATTTCTGTTAAATTATTTCGCAATCCAAGCCGTGGTTTCTGACATGAAGAATTTCAATGTTTTTTAATATAGCCATATATGAAATATTGCCAATGTTTTTCAACGGAGCGGAACCACGTGAACAACTTTGGTAGAGAACCACCCAAGAAACATTTCTGTAAAATTACTTTGAAATCCAAACGGTGGTTTGTGACAAGAAATTTTGAAAGTTTTTAATATAGCCATATAAGAAAAATGGTCCCGCTCCTTGGCGGCCATGTTTTGCAACGGAGCGGAACAATTTGAGCAACTATGGTAGAGAACCAAGCAAGAAAAATGCGAAATTATGCCGAAATACAACCAGTGGTTCCTGACAAGAAGATTTTCACAGTTTTCAATATAGTCATACCTTGTGCAGCGGACTTTTGAGTATCTTCGGTAGAGGACCATTTCTGTGAAGTTTCATCAAATTTAGTCTACCGGTTTCGGAGGAGATGTCGTTTAAAGAAAAAGTTTACACACGAACTGACGCACGCACAGACGACGACGAACCGCCATGATAGAAGCTCGCTGTCCTTTGGCCAGTGGAGCTAATGAATCTACTCATACTCATCTTTAAGTATTACTGCAACTGATATTACTACTTCTATTATTAAATTTATTTCCTGTATTTCTACTTCATTTTTCTTAGAGCGCGTGATCATTGAAAAGCATTTATATATCTATGTATCACTAAACCAATACAAACATTTATACTTTCATTATTTTCATATTTAGGTTATACATGTACATGTATTTAAGTTATATATAAGTTAGGAGGTAAATACATGCGCAAAATCAACATATCCCTTTCTCATGTCGAGATTGGTGCCTAATTGGGCGGCCCCATGGCTATTATTAGACTGCCAAATATCATTGTCCCCTGATGAACCGTTTGTCTGAAACACGCTAAACGGCGTTTTCGGACTTCGACATTTCTGTTCAAAATAGCAAAATACCGTATATATGGAACATTGGTTAGTGCATGTTATTAAGGAAACTATAAAAACACATATAAACGAAACTTAGCAGTTTATTGGTTTAAACAGTGCCGAGGCTGCTTTCAGAAGGTCGCCACCAGGTGACGCCAGTGACCTTAAAAGAGATTTACTTTATCCCTAAATATCGTATATACACATTTATCACACCATTATGCTAAAATCGGTCTGATACAAAGTAGCTTGATATAGTTTTTGTATATCAGGTCGTTTATATCAGTCAACAGAGGCGGACCCAGGATTTTGGGTTAGGGGGTGCATAAACTTTTGATCGTGCTGTTATGACCCCGTTATATTGCCTGTGGGTCTGCAGTGATCAGCTACAGATCGTCGTCGTCGTCGTCGTTGTGTCGCCGAATGCACTTTGTTTCACAAAATATAATGATACTAAGTATTATACTTCACCGTATTGTGTTCGAAAAACGTGCTAATTCATCTGTTTGCCATGCACCTGTTTTGGCAATAAATTGCCATGGTTTGATGTGCCTGTCCACTAAATACGTATTTGACATTCAATGTTATATATCAGAAACATGTTTAAACATGTAAAATAAGTAGCTGACTACATTGAAACGCACACGCATCAAGATTTTTTTGTATTATTCAATTACCTCAGTTAAATGGTGTCATTTCGAAATGAATGTCATTAAATAACTCACACGTTCACAGCCATGTTCATCAATTGTCTGTTTTGTCTTTTTTATCGAAACGAATTAACGAACAGACAGACGAACATGTTTTACACGAAATATTGTGAAAGATACTGGTATGATTGCGTTGTGAACTATAAAGGCAAGTGATGCCGACTTTGTGTCAATTTCGCTGACATATGGTACCGGTAAAAATATGAAATCGCCAGAAATTGGAGCCACGTCGTGAACACCCCAATAAATTTATCAAGTTCATTCTTTCTTATGAATGCAAAAAACAGTATGACATTTTGTTGTTGTGATTGCTAAGGGAACATTGAACAAAAAAGGTTGTTGATTTAGATTTACATTTTGGGGAATTAAACTAATTATTGAGACAAAATTGTTTAACCTCGAAAGTAGTGATTAATTTGACTTAAATTATCATATTTATTCGAAAATTATATATTTCTTTTCTGTGGTATCCTGTGCCTTTGGTGTATTGCATCTGACATCGTATGTTATATATGAATTTATCAAACAAAACAATATCACCCACAAATAAAGGTATATATACCCATTGTCTATAGTTGATAGTTTTCGGTGAACTTTGGCGCCGGTACTACGGTAACAGGAAGATGCAGAATCCTCACGAACTCCTCTGTATCAAAGAGCGTTGAGCGCCCTCATCCAGCAAAATGTTGGCTGACGAACTATGGCGTTGGGATCCAACTTCCGCTACAGCCGTCTTCAGTAACACGTTTGATTTATCATGTGAAGCCGTGTGTAAGATGGGACTGTTTTTCATTGCCGACTTCAAGGGGGTGGGGGGGGGGCGGGGGGGGCTTCCGGGTTGAAGGTTGAGTCGGTCTTCTTGTACAAATGCTACAAAATGGACACGTAAGCGTTTTAACATTAATGTTCTTGGAACGGGTTTACTCTGTATGTCCGTAAGCGATGGGTTCTGGTGCACTGCTAATTCGAAAAAATCCCCAAAGGGGTTCTAGTCGCTGATGTTAAAACTGAGACTCGGCAAGGTCAGTTTTGGAAGTTTTCGCTTTACAGGATGCTTGGTTGGAAACATTTTCTTGAGATGATGCTTCTGCCGGGTTCGCGGATTCCCGATTTCGAACGGATTCAGTGTAGTGACTCTGATTTTCAACTCTCGCTAGTGCTGTTATCTTGCTTGATTGCTTGATTTTCTCCTGGTATCTGTGAATGTTCATATAAAGTTTGATAGAATATTCTTCACTGTCGAATAGTTCGGATTCTATATCTCCGAGGTCAGCGTGATTGATGATCTTTCCATTCAGACCTCTGATTGTATCTGCCTTTTCCTGAATGATGTCTAGTAGCTTCTGTGACTCGGAGGTAGATGGTGTTTCTTCGAGTTTCTGAAGTTGCTCGATATTATCCGACGCTGGTCTGCCCGCAACGAAATGAATTTGTTGAGTTGCATCTTGTCGTTTTAAGTCACGGGACCAAAATGTTGCGTATGATCGTATAGTGGCAAGAAAAGATGAATCGTTGTGTTTTGTTTCGACCTTTTAATATGCTTTATTATGAAACTTGTATACAAGAACAACAGAAGTGACGTCGTCGGCAGACGTGACGTCACGTGCGAAGTAGCGTAAAAACGTCAACGTTATGAACTCCCTACAGAATTATACTAAACGAGCTACAAATATATAAGTGGAGACGCCATTTTGGAGTTGTGTACTGAAACTGACATTTTCAATATAGTGTCAATATTGACTATAGCATTTTTATTTTTTGGTAAAAAATGTTTGAGGCTCAACATAAACTGATCCTGTGTAGTGAGATTTAGTGCATTTATTTAGAAAGTATTGAAATAATTGTGTATGCGTGATTTATTGTTCTAATTGTTCGATTGATGACGTCATACCACTACCAAAGTGCGGGGTTATGTGAATCTTAAAAAAAAGTATTTTGACAATTAAAATTATTTACGTTCTTGGTATCAAATTGTTTGTTTTGTTTCAATCTGATTAATTATAATCGAAAATGCTGACTTTATAGTTGATTCCGTTTAACATTGACCACCAGCGGATCCAGGGGGGGGGCACACCCGGCGCGCGCCCCCCCCCCCCTCCTTAAAACTCCCGGACCATACATATATGGGCATATATAAAACGGTGAAAACTGGATAAAGTATGCTAAAAAAATTTATCACTCGCTTCGCTCGCTCACTTTTGATACAAATATACATATTAACTCCAGTAAAACATACCCAACATAATATCGTTAGCTTCCTTTAGTGGAAGTGCACAAAGAGTTCGATCCATACCTACAAGTGAAATATACCTGAAGAGTGAGACAAGGGAGTTGATCAAGCTTGAAGTTCTTGTAGTGCCAACGATAGCTGTGCCGTTACAGAATATGCCCACAGAAGTTAGACATTTGGAATATTTGAAAGGTTGGAGGTTAGCGAACCCGATGTGTTTGAAATTTCACTGTTGATTGGCGCGGATTATTACTGGAAGATAGTCGAAGACCGAGTTATCAGAGGCGAAGTACTGACAGCCGTGAAATCGAAGATTGGTTGCCTGTTGTCAGGGCCACTTCTGGTATCTCAACATCACGCCACTAACCTCCGCATGATGAAAGTCATTGCCGCTCCACCGAGTATATTCGAAATGGAGAAGTTCGGGAAGCTCGAGTCAATGAGGATTTCAGAGGACTCCACGGAATGTACTTCCGGTACCATTCATGAGTACATGGAAAAAAGCAATTACATTCGAAAACGTTCGGTACGTAGCCAAACTCTCATGGATAGATGTCCACCCCACTTTACCAAGTAACCATGCTGTGTGCAAAATACGAACAGAGGCTAATATACGCCGATTGTCTCAAGAACCACAAATCTTACAGAAGTATGGCGAGATCATAGCCGACCAGCTGAGAAGAGGTTTCATCCAGAAGGTAGACCAACCAGATGATGATGTCCACACCGTACACAACATCCCACATCATGGGGTGAAAGACTCATCAACTACACCCATATGAATTGTGAACGACTGCGGTTGTCGTCAATCACGTGACCAACCCAGCCTCGACGACTGTCTTATATCCACCCCACCCGAGCTGAATGACCTTAAGGGGATTCTACTATGGTTCCGGATGCAGAGGTATGCAGTAGCCACTGATATTGAGAAGGCGTTTCTGCATGTTTGGTCTTCATGAATCTGACAGAGACGTCACACGCTTCCTGTGGCTGAGTGATCTGAGTGACCCGCTGACCACGTACTGATTCAAGATTGTTCTGTTTGGCGCTACGTGATCACCATTTATGTTGAGCTCCACTATCATTTAAGCATCTCGAATTGAACAGTAGTGAATGGGTTATCAAGTATTTAAAGAAAAACGTGTACGTTGACAATGTGATATCTCGTTTCTCCAGTGAATAAGATCTTCTTCAGTAATATTCAACTTATGTCAGCGGCAGGCTTCAATTTACGTGCGTGGGCCTCAAACAATGAACTACTTCGTGAAAAGGCATCTGAAGAGTATGCTCTAGATAAAGTACTTCTTCGAAAATACTTGGCATGCAATGGAAATGTGAAGAAGATACATTGCAGTCTGCAGAGAGACACATTGAAACAAAAGGTGTGATTACGAAACTCGCAATTTTGCAACAAATGTCTAGAATTTATGATCCGCTAGGATTACTCAGTCCCGTCACCGTGAGGGCGAAGATCATTCTAAATAAATTGTGGCAGCAGAAATGCGATTGGGACTCTTCATTGCCAACTGATGTGCAAGACTAGTGGCTAAATATCGCGGCTGACCTCAACTCTGCAGTCGACACGAAATTTCGACGGAGATACTTCCATGACAACCATGACGTCACAGCTGCAACGAAACTCCACATATTTTGTGACGCAATTATGTCATCGTACGGAGCGACAACATACATCTCCAGAGGTAATGTGTCCACACTGATGATGTCAAAAAATTGGGTTGCACCATTGAAGAATTTAATCATACCGAGGTTGGAGTTGATGACGGCCGTGACGTTGCCCGTTTGTAGGGTATCATATGTCACGCATGCACCAGGGCAGCTGGAAACGCTTACTTCCGCACACCTTCACACATCCCGCGACCCTTTTGGCGGACTGTCACATCGATCGTTCCTCGCTCGTGAAACAGGCTCTAAACGAGCAGAGCTTGTACGGAACTTCCGGGATAGGTGGTGACGCGAGTACCTGACGACGCTCAGAGAATGAAAACAAGTATCGGGCAAGAACCAACGGACGATATCCGTAAATGACGTCCTACAGATACACGACGACTGCCCGAAAACGCTTTGGAAACTGGCTGATGTGGAGGAACTCGTGTTGGGAAATGGCGTACTCGTTTGTTCGGCGAAATTTCAAACAAACAATGGACTCACACATCGCGCAATTGTAAAACTGAATCCGATCGAGGAATGTGGGGATCGAATTTAGAGACTTTCTATAAAAGTGTTGTTATATCATAGAGACATTCTGTAACTAGTGTTTAGAGACTGTATTTAATTTTAATTTAGAGACTGTTTTTCATAAGATATCATTATACATTTTCATGATTTAATCTTTCTACTTAATTTGTTGAATATTGCAATATTTTTGTATATTTTAAATCATTTCTAGGCCCGGCGTATGTCGGGAATTCATAACGTTCACGTTTTTATGCTATTTCGCCCCTGAAGTCACGTGTATCGGCGACGTCACTTCTGTTAATGTTGTATACAAGTTTCATAACGCATATTTACGATACTGGGGCCGTTTTCAAGAAACATCTTAAGTAAAATCTTATCCTTAACCTTAAAATTGTCTTTTTTCATAAGCATTTTAATTCATGTGTACATGCAATTCTGTTCAGTGTTCACTAACTATCAACTGATTATGAACTACCGTTTACTTAACTGTAAATGGATTCAATAATTTGTATATAGTTTAAAAAATAATAACCTGAAAAAATTCAGAACTTAAGTAAAAATGTTTAACTTAAGATGTATCTGAAATACGGCCCCTGAACTCCTGATGGGAATTAAAATTTGCATTTTTCTGAACACCAGATGGGCATTAAAATGTGCGTTTTTCTTTAGAAATGCCTAAACGTTAAAAAAGCATGCGTAAAACCATCACTATATGTATAGAACATGATAAAATACTGTCACAAACTGTATATTTCATTGAAAAATAGAAGCAGAGTTAGCTCGCACCTTTCTTGAACCCGGTATTCTCGATACCGCGGCTTTCCCCAATACAGGCACCGGATTTAAGTGCGCTTATGAGCTACTCTTCGAAACTAAACTGTTACGTGATTATCCTAAATATAAACGGCGCTATTTTTTAAATTACACGATGGGTTATAGCGTCTGCAGGCGCTATAGATTTTAGATCAATAAAAATGAGGAAAACTATTAACATCTTTTTGTTTTCAGTCAAAAAAACAGCATACGTGTCTCATTTTTTTATGTGTTCTATACGATTAGGTAAGAAAATCGTGGGTGACAAATTTATTTTGTTTTTACGATTGGACCATCTAGCCCTGTGTTCACAAAATAAGTTGAGCCTGATTTTGGGTTCTTGATGAACTTGAGCCAGATATTTGAGGATCATACTAAAAAATGGCGTTCACTAAAAATCTGGATCAATTTTAATTATTGGACAAATATTTATTTTACATAATTATGAACTCCTCTTAGGTTAGAAACCAGTAAATCCAATTCCCATAGGGTCCCATTATAAAACGGCAAACTTTCCAAGCCTTTTTCTAGCTTTTTCTTTATTTCAGATTGTGCAAGCCTGGTATCAATTTAAAGATCAATCTGTCTTCTTCCAAAATTTGCAATAAAAAAGATATGTCATGTTACTTCTAAGAAAAAAATGCATCTCACTTGAATGCAGGCACCGGTAGAAAACAGGGTTTCGGCAGTCATGTTTCGACAAAAGCCCCATACCACAGAAACACCCCCCAAAAGTTCACCTTTCAAGTTAGCCTCCAATGAAATGCACCAAAATGTTGCAGACACGCATAGGATAATAGAAATAACCACAAAAGGCATGTCTGAGATACCTAAATGGCTTTTATGGTAGAAGAGAAGAGGAACTCTTTAGTAACAGGCACTACTTTTGAATGGACCACGGAGGGATACACAATGATTTACTGGTATCTAACCTTAAAGAAAACTCAACATTTTGCTATCATGAAAAAAACACTCTTATACATCATTATTAACCTACTTGTACCACAAATTCAAAATTTTTAGGTCGATCCGCTAAATAGAAATGCCCTAAAAACGGATTTGAGAATGACACATGATAACCAATCTGGCTTGCGCTTCAGTACTTGCATTGTATGGGGAGCGTGAACTAAAATTCGCACCTAAATCACATAAACAAGTCAAAATACCAGTTCATTCAGATTTATTTCAATGCAATGGACAGTAATAAGGTATAAAACGTGTAATATTCGCGTATACCATGATTCGATGTGCTGTGAGCTGCATAAGGCGAGTTTCCGTACTTTTTTTCATTTGTTTTAACCCGAAAAAAAAGGTTTCGCTTTAAAAAGTGTAGATAACGTGTCAGTTACGATATTATTCACATTTATTTCCGTGAAAAGTAATAAACGCAATAAAATAACACAGTTACATAGTGATTTTATGTATAAGTGGACCCTAAAGGGCCGGTCCCTGGTTTTCTTAAAGGTTAGATACCAGTAAATCCAATTTCCATAGGGTCCCATTATAAAACGGCAAACTTTCCAAGCATTTTTCTAGCATTTTCTTTATTTCAGATTGTGCAAGCCTGGTATCAATTTAAAGATCAAACTGTCCTCTTCCAAAATTTGCAATAAAAAAGATATGTCATGTTACTTCTAAGAAAATGCATCTCACTTGAATGCAGGCACCGGTAGAAAACGGGGTTTCGGCTGTCATATTTCGACAAAAGCCCCATACCACAATAAACACACCCAAAAAGTTCACCTTTCAAGTTAGCCTCCAATGAAATGCACCATAATGTTGCAGACACGCATAAGATAATAGAAATAAAAACAAAAGGGATGCCTTAGATACCTAAATGGCTTTTATGCCAGAAGAGAAGAGGAACTCTGTAGTAATAGGCACTACTTTTGAATGGACCACGGAGGGATACATAATGATTTACTGGTATCTAACCTTAAAGAAAACTCAACATTTTGCTATCATGAAAAAAACTCTTCTACACCATTATTAACCTACTTGTACCACAAATGCAAAATTTCAGGTCGATCCGCTAAGTATATATGCCCCAAAAACGCATTTGGGAATGACACATGATAAGCCATCTGGCTTGCGCTTCAGTACTTGGATTGTATGGGGAGCGTGAACTAAAATTCGCACCTAAATCACATAAACCAGTCAAAATACCAGTTCATTTAGACTTATTTTAATGCAATGGACAGTAATAAGGTATAAAACGTGTAATGTTCGCGTATACCATGATTCGATGTGCTGTGAGCTGCATAAGGCGAGTTTCCGTACTTTTTTTTCATTTTTGTTTAACCCCCAAAAAACAGGTTTCGCTTTAAAAAGTGTAGATAACGTGTCAGTTACGATATTATTCACATTTATTTCCGTGAAAAGTAAAAAACGCAATAAAATAACACAGTTACATAGTGATTTTATGTATAAGTGGACCTTTAAAGGACATGTCCCTGGTTTTCTAAAAAAAAGGTTAGAAATCAGTAAATCCAATTCCCATAGGGTCCCATTATAAAACGGCAAACTTTCCAAGCATTTTTCTAGCGTTTCCTTTATTTCAGATTGTGCAAGCCTGGTACCAGTTTTAAGATCAATCTGTCCTCTTCCAAAATTTGCAATATAAAAGATATGTCATGTTACTTCTAAGAAAATGCATCTCACTTGAAGAGCAGGCACCGGTAAAAAAAAGCAGGGTTTCGGCAGTCATATTTCTACAAAAGCCCCATACCACAGTAAACACACCATAAAAGTTCACCTTTCAAGTTAGCCTCCAATGAAATGCACCAACATGTTGCATAGGATAATAGAAATAACCACAAAAGGCATGTCTGAGATACCTAAATGGCTTTAATGCCAAAAGAGAAGAGGAACTCTTTAGTAATAGGCACTACTTTTGAATGGACCACGGAGGGATACACAATGATTTACTGGTATCGAACCTAAGCGTAGATTTTCTATCTGAAATGAATATTTGAATTAAGACTTAACAAAAATTGTGTTATTTTATGTAGATGAAAATGTATTTCGAAAATATAATATTTTTGAGAGTCTGCTCATTTGAGCTAGAAGATCAAGATCAGCTAAGATTGATCTTGATCCTAGAGTTATTGCTTTGTGAACACTGGGGCTAGTGTTCATTCCCTTTCAAAGGTCGAACCAAATCACAACGATCTTTTCTGAACACTATACTATCATACGCAACAAATTCTTAGAAAACTGCCGTTATATTATTCTAAGCTCACCTGAAATATTACGCAAGACCAGGCAGTACCCTGTTATTCTTTATGTATTTTCATGAAGTTCAGTGCATATTTGTTCAGCTTTCTGAGCTATACTCAAACACACATGCGAAAGACAATACCACTTCTCTTTATAAACAGAAAACACATAGTTGTCGCCCGTGTTTAAATAAGAGAAAACACGAGGTGTGATAATGGTGTGTGTTATACTTACACCTTCGAAAATGTTTCTTAAACTTCCCAGGTAAGAACAAAATTTAAATTTTGTAATGTGAGACGTTGAATTTGTATAATCATTGAGTAAAATAGAAAGTAAACGATAAGAAAGTTAAGTATACTTAGTAAAGCAAGTGATTGATTGATAAATGTGAGTGAGTTAGTAAACTAGTTAACTAGCGGTCTAGGTTAGTAGCTATTTAGTTACATATTTATTTAGTTAGTTAGTTACCTATCACCTTAACTGGAACCCTTATTTAAATTATAAACATGTACGTGATGTCCACATTTGATACATGAATGTCACACAACGGACATTTATTCATTTTTATACCATATTTTAGAGTTTTCTTTGTTTTCGGTATTCGACAATTGTGATATTAGAACAGTGACTGGTGGGCTGAGCCTAATATGCAAGCTTATCGTGCAATAAGTAGCGTGTGGTATTTTGAAATTCAATTTAAATTTATACACACGCTACTTATTGCACGGTAAGCTTTCACATTCGTTTCGCGTACCAGAAAAAATGAGTGCTAAATTTGGAGACGGCACACATGCCAAGCATGTCAAACGTCACGTGACGTCAAGGAAACGCCCATAGGATTGGCCTAGTGGAAAGTTGCGATTTGAAAGGTAAATATGGTATAAAACCCTTTTACCTGAATATGTTAAATATTGAACCTCGCCCAGCGGGCTTGTTAAAGAACTAATATATTTCGGTAAAAGATAAAGAACAATTACAAAATCTTCGAGGTTAAATGTTATAATAGAATATGTATGGTGTATGTTGTTAAATAACACAGTGATATGTCCTTTAAAGATGATACTTCGTCGCAGTGTGTACGCTTTTGCAATCTGCTTGGCTAATTGTCGTACGTTGTTTTTTCCTTATGTAAGTATTTGCTCTTAATCTGGCAAATGTATAACTTTATAGTTGCTCTCTGCACCATTGAGTAATTAAATTGTAATTCAAATGAATTAAAGATTCTCTTTTATTACTATTTAATTTGAAATGCAATGATATGAGGTTACATTTTATTTACAAGCGCGTGTATTGTGATTAATTCTAGGCAAAGAGTGAAGTTCGGCTTGCCTTTAAACTGGTTTAAACCCCCAATGCTTTGCCTTGACCGTTCTAAGGCGGTGACTTAAGTTTTAATTAATTTTTGAGTTGTGTTGTGCGTATTGTCCAGTATTGTACAGGCAATTGGTCCCTTGCCTCAAATAAAAGACCAGCGCATGTTAAAAAGGGTTTCTCTCCTGATGATGTCTCTGGAGTTTCATTATTCTTATATTAGAGTCCTTCCTCGACTAAAGCAGCTTTATTTGAGGACTTATTTATAGAGCATTGACTCCACGTGTTCACATAACTCCCGCCCTTTTCTAATGTCTTAGTGGTACAACGTCGGCGCTTACTTGTGCAAGTTGTTAACGTGCATTTCCCATCTAATCTCAAGATTTGGGTAAGTGTCGGATTTAAGGTCTCTAATAAGCTCTAGATTAGAACACAGGTTGGGAAATGTTCTTACTTCCCATGACCAGATTTTGATATAATGATTTCGTATTACACTTTTTCTTATTTGCAGGTTTACTGTGGTTTTGCCCATAAAGTGGTTCGATCACTCTATAGTGTCCACGATTTCTATGATTCTATAAATACTTGAATAACATCGTTCCACAGGCGTATCATACTGAACGTTATGTTTTCTATTCATTACACGTTATAATTTGTATTTTTACACTCCCAATATCGATAACAACAACACCGTAAAAATATGTTACCAGTTACTGAATAAGGGGACCTTAATGTGAATGCACAGCTTTCTAGAAAACTTATTTTAAGGTAACGCAGCACTTTTTCAATAGTATTGTGGATAAATATCCTCATCACCATAATCATCAGCAGCAGCATCATAATCATCATCATCATCATCATCATCAACAACAACAACAACAAAAGCAAGAACAACTATAATCATGAACAATTACAACAGCATCATAGCCTGAAGCACCATCATGAAACTACTACCAATATTATCGTTACTATCGTGAAGTTACTGTCATTTAGTTCATCAGAAACAACAACATCAGTCGCAATTTAGACACAAAAAATAGCATTTCCAGCACAAGACAGTGGGCACGTAACAAAAAGTGTGTTAAAATATGCCAAACTACATTAATGTTATGTTGTCACGGCCCTTAATTTTAATGTTTGCTAATAAGATAACACGTCGTCTTGAAATGAGATATAGCTGCGTTTTGTAAAGTAAAATCTCAAATAAAATCGTTGCGAAAGGGGTTTTCCGATTGATGCGCTAAAGATGAAATTGAACTATTTGTTAGCTGAATTTTATATTTTACACTGTTAAATTAATCAAGTATTATAATTTCTGCACACGATTAGAAAAGGGTGTGCGCAAAATAACTGAGGCCATTAAAAATAAACGAAATGTACGCTATATAACATAACACCGTCTTTAGATTACATTATATTGTCAATACAGAGCTGATTTTTCAAGATTACTCCCGGTGTCGCTAAAATTATCAAACATGACAATACCAAAGAGTCCTTGGTATGCATTGAACTACTTAAATCTAGCTTCAATTGAGTCCTTTCAATAGAATACGTCAACTGGCTCAATGCGGTGATTTTATCTGATATTTCCAATCGTAAATGGCAAAACTCCACAAAGCACAGTTTCGCTGTTAAACTGTTGAGCTAGAAGCTACTGTTTACACAAGAAAAGCGTTTGCTATTCAACAAAAGCACGTGCTCGCTTTAAAGAAGGTTGGACATGTCTACGTTGCAAGTGTCGCCACATTGATAGAAAGAAAAGAAACGAAACACGCTTGGTTATATTTGAAGACAAATTTCTATACACATGCTGAAAAGAAATCCTTATAAAAAATTGCATACTTTGTACAACATGCGTTTTATATTATAGTTATACACGATGTGGTACGATATTGTAACAGCTGGGGGGGTACTGCGGCATTGATATCAATTTAATAACATTTTCCTTCGTTTTCTAATCTAATTAAGTAAATGTGTAATGTATTAATTTGCCTTTAGGGCAAATACGTAACATTTAAACCACTTACACGCTTTAAACGCACGGGGCTATTAAAGGGTCGTATCGGGGGTATTTCGCACGGGGCTATTAAAGGGTCGTATCGGGGGTATTTCGCTTTAAACACACGGGGCTATTAAAGGGTCGTATCGGGGGTATTTCGCATAAATAAATACTGTCTTATTTCTGTGTTTGACACATATTAAAACAAGAGTATTTCATAATTGATTTCAATTATATACACAGACAAAAATATTATTTTAGGATACCTGGTAGGATTCAAACTCACGACTACACAATCGCGCACTTTAATGCAATCCTTAACCTTTGCAATGCAACGTTTATTAATGGAGCGCATGCGCTTAACAGTACGTCATGTACATGTCATTTATATTGATAGAACTACTAAACTACTACTACTGCTGCTGCTGCTACTACTACAACTACTAATAATAATTTTACCAAGCCCGCAAAAGTGTCATCGATGACCACAGTTTATATACTCAAATAATATGTTTCTCAAATATTTATAGAAACAATACCATCGTATTTAACGATGTTTAATAATAATAATAATAATAATAATAATAATAATAATAATAATAGTAATAATAATAATAAAAATAAAAATAATAATAATAATAATAATCATCATAATAATTTCTTTATTTTCCGAAGGTATCTTATTAAGATTACACATTGATACAGAGTAATGATAACAGTGAAGAATGGTAATCTTATTTACAATGAGGCCTTCAAACAACATTTGCATATATAATTAAAAAACATGTATTAATTGTACGCAATTCAATCAATAAATCTTTAAATATTAATTTCTTTAAAATCAACTTTTTTGTCGATAAATCCCTTTTATTCTGCCGAAACAAATAAGTCACCGTTAAACAATTCAATGTTAATGCCTCTCTGGTTTATTGTACTATTTTTAAGTCACTACGATTTAAACGCCCCTTAATTTCCAAATATCGCTTTACGCTAATGGTATGGTTTGAAACGAAGCGCTTAGTTCAAGTTTCCTCTTCGGATATTAGGGAGGCTACTTGTGTTATTTAAACCTGCACATTTATCTGTGAAAATGTTGTGTTCAAAATATATAAAACGTCTGATTATAGTATTAATGTTAGTATGCTCATTAATAGTGGTGTTCAGTGTTTTGTACAGACCTCCCAAGGAGCGCGGTGTGTTGGCGAACAATATGGGGGATAATGAGATCAGTAAAGTAACAGATACAACGACAACGCGAGTGACGGCCGAGCTTAGAAGTAGATGTTTGGCCGGCTACAACAACTGTGTCCGAGTGTTTGACACATCCGTGGACTATTCCAGGGCAAAGCAGATTCACAAATGCGTAAATCTTAAGATACCATCCCTTGCCATCACTCCAATCTGCGTGTACGATCCTGCAATAGATATATGGGTTTCCAAATCCATCATAAACCATGGAAATTGGGAGGGAGGTTACATACTGATAGTGATTGACATACTTCGGCGTGATCCCAATCTAGCATTCTTGGATTTAGGATGTAACGTGGGAGTTTATACACTGTCCATCGCCAAATCAGGAAGACGGGTGACCGCCCTTGACGCTAACCGAAACAATCTCGAGATGTTAGCGACTTCGCTTGAAAAAGGAAATCTCACAAGAATGGTTACGTTGATTTGGAACGCTCTCTCGGACAAGCCGGAAACAGTGCGTTTTAAGGAGGACAAAAGAAACATTGGCGGTCTTCAAATGATCAGCGGAGTCAGCAACGATAGTGTTATCAGTGACGAAAATAGCTCGGTAGCCATTGTAATGGATGATTTAGCGCCGATGTTCCGGAATAAATCCGTGTTTATCAAAATGGACATTGAAACGTTCGAACTGAAAGCCATGTTAGGTGGAAAGACATTCTTCGCAGACGTTGACGTCAAGTTTCTGTTCATGGAATGGTTCCACCATAAAAACACAGACGTCGGGACCGGAATTATACAGTTCATGAGCGAGAGAGGGTATTCACCGTTTAACCCATCACAGATGTCACTTCCGCTCAAAATTGAAAACCGGAAGGCCTGGTCTGCAGATATAGTATGGGTAAAGAATTTCAACAAAGCAACGTAACATTTTTATTCAACGTTGATTTCTGTTCAATTTTACTTTCTACTTGATACCCACTATATAAGTTGCCAAAACTACTCATTGTTATCATGTAACATATAAACTAGAGAAAAGATAAGAACTCTCATTAGCAGCAAACAAGAATTCCCTAAAACAAAAAGAAATAACTCTATTGCTAGCAGCCTCTGAAGACTAAAAATATGACGACATTTAATATATGTACTTGGATGTGAATGACTGCATTCACACGACACACATCAAAGTGTTTTAGTTTTTTTAATACAAACAAAGTGAAAAAAAACACCGCATTTTGTGCTTCGTATTGTCGTTGGTAATCTGTCATGAAATACTAAGACTTACGCTTTCGGGTACAAAGTAATAGTTGATTACAATATATTACACTGGTGCTAAATTTGTAACTCACAGAAAAATATAATAATTATTACATTTCAGAATAAAATTAATTGTAGTTGAATTATTCTCGTATTTATTATATGCTTTTCAGTGAAATATCGAATTTTATTTGTGAAATAAAATCTTATATTTTTACTGTTGCAGCAGTGAAAATATGACATATTATATTTCCACTGCAGTGAAAATATAACATAAACTATTTTTTCTATCAATAGCATCGATCTACCAGTATAGGTTTACCTCGCTTAGCAAATGTATAAACATGTACATTATTTACATACATTTGTTTACAGAAAACACATGATAAAATTCAACAAAAATATAATTTAGCGACAACGAGGCACAAATTATGGCACTTTTTTCCCACCATACTTATGAAACCAATTTTGGAATCATTTGGAATGTGTTGTTTTTTTTAAATACTTTCTTGCTAATGTGTTTTTATCAAATATCTCATTGTGTATTATAGTATGTATTATTAATTTATTGCACATGTCTTAGTCTAGCGCATTTCCATCATATAATACCATTTATAGTTCAATAGGAAGTCAAATTTCCATCATATAATACCATTTATAGTTCAATAGGAAGTCAAATTTCCATCATATAATACCATTTATAGTTCAATTGGAAGTCACATTTCCATCATATAATACCATTTATAGTTCAATTGGAAGTCACATTTCCATCATATAATACCATTTATAGTTCAATAGGAAGTCAAATTTTCATTGACATAGTCCCTTCAACATATTGTTGAGTTCAGTATAAGTTATTATTTTTCAGCTTTGATTTGTTCATGTATTAAGGCAGTTACAAAAACAATACTACTATAATAACATATATTTTCTTTCTCTAAAATCATTTTTTCGTGAAACAAAGAAAAAAATGTTCGATGCTGAAACAGGATTCTGTGCATTTCATGCATGAAGAGGGGCACAATTGGTCACATGATTGATATAGAGGATAGTTGTTGATTTCAGTCAATGATCGAATTTAATTTCACTCGTGGTCATTAAAAAAAAATATATTTCACTCGTGGCTTTCACTGAAATATACAAATGTTCTTTTTATTTCATGCTTTTGGGCAAGAAATAAATACAATTGCACGAGATAAGCTTAAACATCACACGTTTGTGTATTCTGACATCATAAAAATGTTATTATATGATGTGGGTAGTATTGTTATGTATTCATTTGCAGTGTACAACTATTCCTCGAAATAAGAAATGATTGTATGTTGTTACTTCCCACCTTACCCCTTTATTTAGCAAACCATTTATGACTAGCATGCACGCTATATTTACTAACACATGGGTCAGATTGTTTCTTTGTACGATATGAAACGGATATCCTCGATCCGTGTCATACTGTTGACAATGTCAATAAAAACTCCTTATACCAATACAGACGATGGTGATCTTTGGAAACGATTTGCATGTGCAGGGACTGAACTACGCAATAAAGAACCATTTACGTTATTGTTGTGATAATGACCGGTTTATTAAACCTTTGCCCTTCTTATGAATATGAAACAAAAACCGAAATTCAGTAATGAATCAACTAATTAATAACACTCTCTGCAAGGAAACCACTTCGATTACACATTAATCTTTTATTCGAGAAAACTAACTGTCATTATTTCCTTAGACAAGTATGTGTTTTGTAATTCACAATAAAGATTAAATCAGCCTTCTTTGTGCATATGTAGATGACGCCTTCTGTTTTTAAATGCACGATATATATGTAAAAGACAGTGCATTAACGAATGAGTTGTATGTGCAGAATGTTGTACAAGTTGTTAACGTGAATTTTCCATCTAATCTCAAGATTGAGTAAGTTTTAAACTTATAGTCTCACATAAGTTTTAAATTAGAACACACGTTGGAAAAATTCTTTCTTCCCATGACCAGATTTTGATATAATGATTTGTATTATACCAGAAGTTATTTTCAGGTCTACTGTGGTTTTGCCAATAAAGTGGTTCGATAACTCGATAGTGTCCATTATATCTTTGATTCTATAAATACTTGACAAGCCTCTGTTCCACAGGCGTATCATATTGCAAGTTATGTTTTATATTCATGACACGTTATATTGTGTATTATTACGCTCCAATGATCGATAAAACAAAATATGTGGTACGACCAGTTACAGCATACGGTCACCTCAAGGTAAAAGCACAGTTTTCTTGACGACATATTGGCTGTACCTTATATGTGTAACGCTCTGACGGTAGAGCACGTATGTTCAAAAGCTAAAACAAAAATCCGTGCATCTCCGCAGGCTTCAATGAGAGCGAGCTCACGATACTTTGGCATTTGGATTTTATGCACTCTTATATTTTTCAGCACCAAGCATACGTTTCAGTTATTTAGTTAACAGTGGAATTGTCTCTGTATTGTTACTCACATGTTAATAGTTCATATTGAAGTCGGTAAAACACATATGTGGTATCGTAACACGCGTCTGTCCTACAAACATTAAAAAGGCATTTAAAAAACGAGTACAATCTTGTACCTGGTCATCAACTAATTACTTAAGAAGACCTATTCACAGATTGGACAATTTTTGATATTCCAAAATGTTTGTCATTTGTTCAAAAAATGAAAGTACAGTAAATAAAAAAGGCCATAAAAAAGACACTTATTATCCTGAGACATATTCGAAATAATGTGTCGTATATTAATAAACATCACCTGAAAAAGAATGCGCAAAAGACAAGCGCCGCTTTGGCCAAGTGATAAGCGGATCAGACTTGTGAACCGGTGGTCGTGGGCTTGAAACTCGGTGGCGGCAAAGTGTTTCCCGTTTTAAGTAATTTTGTGTCACAGAGTATTTGGGTTTGCTTGGATGTGTTATTTCCAATAGCTCAACTTAAAATTTTTAATGAACAAATCATTATTATAATTTCAGCACACAATTAAAAAGGGGGAGCGGGAATAACTGACGTCTTTAAAAAATAAAGTAAATGTACGCTATAAAACGTGAAACCGTCTTCAGATTACATTATATTGTCAATACAGAGCAGATTTATCAAAATTTCTCCCGGTGTCGCTAAAATGTATATATAAAAAATACGACAATTTCAACGAGTCCTTGGTATGCATTGAACTACTTAAATCTAGCTTTAGTTGAGTCCTTTAAATAAAATACGTCAACTTGCTCAATGGCGGTGATTTTATCTCATATTTTTAATCGTAAATGGAAAAAAACTCCACAATGCACAGTTTTGCTGTTAAACTGTTGAGCTAGAAGCTACTTTTTACACAAGAAAAGCGTTTGCTAATTCACGTGCTCGCTTTAAACAAAGTTGGACATTTTCAAGTATCAAGTAATTATGTGTCGCCACATTGAAAGAAAGAAAAGAGACATGCTGAAAAAATTTCCTTATAACAAAATAGCAATAAACTTTGTAAAGTATGCGTTTACATAATTACATGTTTAATGACATTTTCCTTCGTTTTCTAATCTAATTAAGTAAATGTGTAATGTATTTATTTGCCTTTAGGGCAAATACGTAACATTGAAACCATTTACACGCTATAAACGCACGCGGTTATTAAAAGGTCAAACCGACGGTATATCGCATAAATAAAGACTGTCTTATTTCTGTGTTTGACACATATTAAAACAAGAGTATTTCATAATTGATTTGAATAATATACACAGACAAAAAGATTGTTTAGGATGCATGGTAGGATTCAAACTTACGACTACACAATCGCGCACTTTAATGCAATCTTTAAGCTTTGCAATGCAACATTTATTAATTAAGCGCATGCGCTTAACAGTGCGTCATGTACATTTCATTTATATTGATAGAACTACTAAACTACTACTCCTACTACTACTACTACTGCTACTGCTGCTACTAATTTTCCCACGCCCGCGAAAGTGTCATCGATGACCACAGTTTATATACTCAATTAATATGTTTGTCAAATATTTTTAGAAACAATACCAGGACAACAGTTTATTGTGTAAATATAGGCCACCGGCCCAAAATACAGAGTACAATTACAGAAATATCATGAATTGAGTTGTGTTGAGTCAATTTAAATCTACATCTTTCTTTTTCATTATTTCATTAACAAATAATGCTATGTTTTTTAATTTTCTGTCATCTAAAATTTGCATAAGATTACAGAAATTATGAAAATTATGTTCACCATTAAACCATGAAAAAATATATATTTGCCTCTCTTGGCTATATTTAGGACATTTAAAAAAATGCATGACACTCGTCTTCAATACAGTTTTCAAAACAGTGAACTAAACAATAACTACAAATGCGGTTTTCTCTTGAAATCCCTAAATGTCGACCAGTTTCAATGGCTAATTTATGACTTGAACAGCGGAATCTAGCTAATGATTTTCGAGCAAAGAATGGTATATCGATATATAAATATTTTTCTGGATTTAACATAGATTTAAAGTGTTTGTATGTATCACATCTTGGGGAACTTCTAATGCTTTCTAGCCAGTTATGTCTTTTACAATCAACCAGTCTATGTCTAAACGACAGTAAAAATAATTCTATGTTTCCTACCTCTTGACTAAGCCAAACAAAACCAAACCCATAGCTGAACAAAATATTTTTTATATATGTAACCCAATTTTTTCTTCCAATATCGTCTTGTCGTTTTAACATTATATAACAATTTCTTGGATATCGATTTTCTGTCATACTAATTAACTTACACCAATATTTAATGCATTTTACATGGTGTTCTATACAAAGAGGTAATCTACCACATTCTCCTAATACAACACTGTCATTGACACAGTTATTTACACCAAGAACATCTTTACAATACTGAATTTGAACTTGCTCAAGAACATCTGAAAATTCTATTCCGTATATTTCCGATCCATAAGTAAGTATAGGCTTGACCATGGAATCAAACAATTTAAAACAATCAGTATGCGAAAAATATCCAAAAGATTTCTGGTAAGATTTAATAGCAAAAATGGATTTTCTGGCCTGACCCGCGAGTTTTTCTTTAGCGTTTCTCCATGATAATTTTGGCGTAAATAGAAGACCCATATATTTATACACTGATGTGACATTAACCGGCTTGTCGTCATAAACCCATTGTTCGTATGATCTAAGTGGACCGCCGTTTCTAAATACGATTATTTCAGTCTTTTGTTGGTTAATTGTCATACCAGTGTTTTTACAAAATTCAGAAATGGAGTTCAATTGTGATTGTAACTCAACAGCAGTATCGGCGCAGCTCGCAACGTCGTCTGCAAAAAGAATACATATTATATCTGAAATTTCTTCGGTGATAAAAATGCCCCTATGACCTTTAGATCTTAGGAAGGGAGACAACTCATTTATGTACAGGTTGAAGATTATAGTGCTACTTACGTCCCCTTGTCTAGTCCCTATCCTTACTCCATTCCTAAACATAGTTGCAAATAATTTATGAAGAATCAACCCATCAAAGGCCTTTTGGAAGTCCACGTATAAAACATAAAGTCTACCCCCGGGTCTACATATATATTTTTGAACCATGCTTTGAGAGTAAATAAATTATCGATCGTTGAATATCCGGTACGGAAACCAGCTTGTGATTCTTCGATTTTTGTTGTATATATCGGCCCATTTGCATAACCTGTTATACACAACATTAGAGAATATTTAATACATTACATTAATTAGTGATATACCCCTATATTTAGAAGGGTCATCTTTAGCACCTGACTTATACACCGGGACGATAATACTATCTCGTCAAATAGCTGGGAAATGTCCAGTAAATAAAATCTGATTAAACAGGGCAAGGAGTATCGGTTTTATTATATGAATTGTAGTTTTGTAAAATTCGGCTCCAATACCATCAGTCCCTTGCGACTTTCCACATTTAAGTTTTAAAATACTTTGCGTTAGTTCTTCATCAGTTATATCGGAATCCAAGATTTCATCCTGCTCATCGCCATTTGCGTACGACTCTATATATAGATCGCTTAAATTTGGTTTATTTTCCTTAAAAAGAAGGCTTTTAAAATAGTCATGCCACGCACCTGCGTCTATATTAGGAGTATCCTTATTTCTTACGTTTTGACTACCCTTTATTAATGTCCAAAATAACTTTGGGTTTGAACGAGATAAAACTAACTCGTTTCTTTTTGCGGTTTGATATAATTGCTTTTTAGCAAAACAAATATTTTTAAATTCACTACGGAGCGTTACATATCGCTGATAATCCAGTACATTGTTAGTCACTCGAAACTTCCGTAGTGTCGCGTACTTCGATTGTTTAGCCACGTTACATGCTTTATCCCACCATGGTTGGTTATCTGAGTTATCAATATTAAAATAGGTAACATGCGAAAATAGTTCTGTAGATACAATATGGTAATCAACAACACTAGCACCATTATTAGTAAGGCATGTAAAATTTCCTACAACATCATCATACATACGCCCATTTAAAATATGCATATCATGTGTACAACAAAGTTCACTGAGAGACTTTCCAAACAAATTATATCTTTCGGAATCTTTGTTATTCCGTGGAAGATCAAAAATATCAGAGTTATAGTCAACATTCCTATTGTAGATGTTATCTATATTATCATCTGTATGTAATCTAATAAATTTTTAGTACGCGCATTCAAATCGCCAGCTAAAGATATATATGCATCTGGGTAACGGGCTCTTAGAGCTGAAATATTAAAATCAATAACTTTAATTCCATTTTTCTCATTCATTTTCTCATATATTGGTGACCTTCCTGGTGAAACATAAGCAATATACAATGTTATATCTCTCATAGAACTATATACAGAACTTTTAATATACATAACTATGCAGTCCTTATAATTTTGACATATTTGAAAAATAAAGTTATCTTTTAACAAATCATTTTAATGTAAACGGCTATACCGCCGCTATTACGCCATGCAGTACCTAATTTTGTTCTAACATAATCAAAACATGTATAACTAAATAGCAACTTGCTAAATTCGTTATTATGATCACTCCATGTCTATAATAAACCAATAATGTTGAACGATCGCAAATAATTTACAATGTCACTGTTATTTGCAAGTTTTCTTAAGCCACATACATTCCATGTGATAATGCTTATGTTTACATTCGGGCCTTGACAACTGTCCTAGTTTACCCCGCCTGCGGCCTCAATTTCGCTTTCTGATCCAGACTGTTCCGCTTCACTGCCGTCACGGTCATGCATTCTCACCTCCCGGTGGCTATTAGTCATGCGTGTATATTGTTCCCTACTGGTATTGCCAATTCTCGTGATTTCCCCGGATAAGTCGTCGTATTTGTATACTGCATTGTCAATCACCAGCTCAAAGCGCATTGAAGCGTATTGTCCTTGATTTCGCGCCTGAACTAATCGCTTTCCAAGTTCACGCCTGTGTAGTTGAACTCGCTTAGTAAATACCATCGTAATAACGAAGTTTCAATATTAATTTCTTTAAAATCAACTTGTTATTGTCGACCTACCGTTGATAAGCCCCTTTTATTCTGCCGAAACAAATAAGAAATCGGTAAACAATTCAATATAAATGCCGCTCTGGTTTATTTGACTCTTTAAGTCACTACGAATTGAACGCCCCTCAATTTTCAAATATCGCTTTACGCTAATGGTATGGTTTGAAACCAACCGCTTAGTTCAAGTTTCCTATTCGGGCATTAGGAAGGCTACTTGTGTTATTTAAACCTGCACATTTATCTGTGCAAATGTTGTGTATAAAACATGTAAAACGTCTGATTATATTATTAATGTTAGGATGCTCATTAATAGTGGTGTTCAGTGTTTTGTACAGACCATCCAAGGACCGCGGTGTGTTGGCGAACAATATGGGGGATAATGAGATCAGTAAAGTAACAGATACAACGGCAACGCGAATGACGGCCGAGCTTAGAAGTAGATGTTTGGCCGGCTACAACAACTGTGTCCGAGTGTTTGACACATCCGTAGACTATTCCAGGGCAAAGCAGATTCACAAATGTGTTAATCTTAGGATACCATCCCTTGCCACCACTCCAATCTGCGTGTACGATCCCGCGATAGATATCTGGGTTTCCAAATCTATCCTAAACCATGGAAATTGGGAAGGCGATAACATACTAAAAGTGGTTGACATACTTCGGCGTGATCCCAATCTAGCATTCTTGGATTTAGGATGTAACGTGGGAGTTTATACACTGTCCATCGCCAAATCAGGAAGACGGGTGACCGCCCTTGACGCTAACCGAAACAATCTCGAGATGTTAGCGACTTCGCTTGAAAAAGGAAATCTCACAAGAATGGTTACGTTGATTTGGAACGCTCTCTCGGACAAACCAGAAACAGTGCGATTTAAGGAGGACAAAAGAAACATTGGCGGTCTCCAAATGGTCAGTGGAGTCAGCAACGTCAGTGTTATCAGTGACGAAAATAGCTCGGTAGCCATTGTAATGGATGATTTAGTGCCGATGTTCCGGAATAAATCCGTGTTTATCAAAATGGACATAGAAACGTATGAACTGAAAGCCATGTTAGGTGGAAAGACATTCTTCGAAGACGTTGACGTCAGGTTTCTGCTCATGGAATGGTTCCACCATAAGGACACAGACGTCGGGACCGGAATTATACAGTTCATGAGCGAGAGAGGGTATTCACCGTTTAACCCATCACAGATGTCACTTCCGCTCAAAATTGAAAACCGGAAGGCCTGGTCTGCAGATATAGTATGGGTAAAGAATTTCAACAAAGCAACGTAACATTTTTATTCAACGTTGATTTCTGTTCAATGTTACTTTCTACTTGATACCCACTATATAAGTTACCAACACTACTCATTGTTGTCATGTAACCTACAAACTAGAGCAGCAACAAGGTTTCCCTAAAACAATACGAAATAAATATATTGCTGACAGCCTCTGAAGACTATGGAAGCGTCCTGGTGCCAGGTGTAAATATAAAAATAATTTTTTTTTATTCAATATTAACAAACTGATCTCGTAATTACCACTTTTTATCTCGTAATTACGACTTTTTATCTAAGTCGTAATTACGAGATAAGTTTGTGAATATTGATTTTTATTATTTTTACACCTGGCACCAGGACGCTTCCATAGAAGACTGAAAAAAAAATGACTACATTGAATATATGTAATTACTGCATCCACACAATACACTTCAAACTTTTTTTTTTTTAAATACAAACAAAAGTGAGAGAAAAAAACACCGTATTTTGTACTACGTATTGTCATTGGTAATCTGTCATGAAATATTAATACTTAGGCTTTCGGGTACAAGTGATAGTTGATTACAATATATTACACTGCAGCTAAATTTGTAAACCACAGGGGAATATAATTTTACATTTCATAATAAAATAAATTGTTGTATATGAATCATGTGACCAATTGAGTCTCTCTTCATGTATACATTGCACAGAATACTGTATTTGCACTGATTTTTTTTCTTTCTTTCACGAATAAAAGATTTTAGAGAAAGAAAATATATTTTATTATAATACTACTGTTTTTGTAACTGACTTAATACATGAACAAATAAAAATTAAAAATAAATACTTCTACTGAGCTCAACAATATGTTAAAGAGTGTATGTACGATCTGTCATATCAATTATCCAGTGTATGTACGATCTGTCATATCAATTATCCAGTGTATGTACGATCTGTCATATCAATTATCAAGTGTATGTACGATCTGTCATATCAATTATCCAGTGTATGTACGATCTGTCATATCAATTATCAAGTGTATGTACGATCTTTCATATCAATTATCAAGTGTATGTATCTGTCATATCAATTATCCAGTGTATGTACGATATGTCATATCAATTATCCAGTGTATGTACGATCTGTCATATCAATTATCCAGTGTATGTACGATCTGTCATATCAATTATCCAGTGTATGTACGATCTGTCATATCAATTATCAAGTGTATGTACGATCTGTCATATCAATTATCCAGTGTATGTACGATCTGTCATATCAATTATCAAGTGTATGTACGATCTTTCATATCAATTATCAAGTGTATGTATCTGTCATATCAATTATCCAGTGTATGTACGATATGTCATATCAATTATCCAGTGTATGTACGATCTGTCATATCAATTATCAAGTGTATGTACGATCTGTCATATCAATTATCCAGTGTATGTACGATCTGTCATATAAATTATCAAGTGTATGTACGATCTTTCATATCAATTATCAAGTGTACGTACGATCTTTCATATCAATTATCAAGTGTATGTACGATCTTTCATATCAATTATCAAGTGTATGTACGATCTTTCATATCAATTATCAAGTGTATGTACGATCTTTCATATCAATTATCAAGTGTATGTACGATCTTTCATATCAATTATCAAGTGTATGTACGATCTTTCATATCAATTATCAAGTGTATGTACGATCTTTCATATCAACTATCAAGTGTATGTACGATCTTTCATATCAATTATCAAGTGTATGTACGATCTGTCATATCAATTATCAAGTGTATGTACGATCTTTCATATCAACTATCAAGTGACAAGAAACCTTGATTGCAAACTGAAAAATATATAAATTACGAAGGAAACACTTCAATATGAAATAAATCAACAAGTACTAGTGTCGACTTTTGCATGATTTATTAGTGTTGTTTAACCTAAATGGACTGTAAAGTCAACGTATAAACATATATTTGAGTTTCCGCATGTACAGACGAAAACTATTTGGTGATTAAAGATAAACTGATTGTGCGTTTAAAAGCAAGGTTTGTTCTTAACTTTTATTCCATTAATATAGAAATGTATGTTAATTAACTTTATTTTGTTAATTGTATTTATTACACTATATCTCTTTTAAGATCGTACAGACGCACTTTAAAGGGACTATGTCAACGAAAATATGACTTTCTAGTAGACTATAAATGATATTATATATTATATGATAGAAATGCGCTATACTAAGACATGTGTAATACATAAATAAATAATAGTAAATAGCAGTCCGCACAGGCTAATCCAGGACGACACTTTCCGCTTTTATGGTATTTTCTGCTTCAAGGAAGTCTCTTCTAAAGATAAATCCACTGTAGGCGGAAAGTTTCGTCCCGGATTAGCCTGTGCGGACTGCACATGCTAATCCGGGACGACACTTTACGCACATGCATTAAGCCCGGTTTTCCCACGACACGCCTCATATGTATTATAGAAATGTGCAATGCAAAAGCTTGAGAAATCATATACTTAATGTTATAAGAGTTTTGATAACAATTCTTGGAAAAATCAAGGATCATAATTATTGTCTCTCAAACTCATCAGCCAGAATCCTCTTGACAGTACAAATGACAGCACTCTCACCAGCTGGACTATGTTGCCGTATGAAAAATTACGTGGCATTTAGGACTTTACAATATAAAGTACTGTCGTCAAAATGTTTTCAATTAAAGTGCCAATCAAACGCGATAAAAAATAATATAAAATAGTGTTTTGATCAGAATGCGTACACCTTCTTTCGATTTAATTTACCTTGTTTAACGTATATTATATTCCAATATTAATAGTATAATATAAGTGTTTTTTCCTGAAATAACCTCATTTAATCACTTTTCGTCGATATGATGTGGATTTAAAATTGTGTTTGATAAGTAGAGAATAATGACAATTAATACGTTCATTCATTAATTTTATTGGAATGCATAAACAATGCAAGCAGTTTCTCACTGATGTGATCAGTGTTAATGAGTTAAAGCGCAAACGATGATTGTAGTCTAACTGAAATAATCCATTTTTGATTATTTTCAACATGTCGTTATTTGCTATTCCAAGATCGTGTTTGTTGTATAAGCACTCTATGATATCACATTCAATTGCGCGTAAGTGTACACGCAATGATATCGGTTTGAGTTGCGCATAAGTGTACACGCAATGATATCGGTTTGAGTTGCGCATAAGTGTACACGCAATGATATCGGTTTGAGTTGCGAATAAGTGTACACGCAATGATATCGGATTGCGTTGCGCACAAGTGTACATGCAATGATATCGGATTGAATTGAGCAGAAGTGTACACGCAATGATATCGGTTTGAGTTGCGCATAAGTGTACACGCAATGATATCGGTTTGAGTTGCGCATTAGTGTACGCGCAATGATATCGGTTTGAGTTGCGCAAAACTGTACACGCAATGATTTCGGTTCGAATTGCGCATAAGTGTACACGCAATGATATCGGTTTGAATTGCGCATAAGTGTACACGCAATGATATCGGTTTGAATTGCGCATAAGTGTACACGCAATGATATCGGATTGAATTGCGCGTAACTGGCTATTACAGTTATAAATAATTACATCACACATGTTTTATAACATGTATAGGAATTTAAAAAAAACAGTCGAACATTATTTATATATCACACTGATTTGATAACTCCAAAAGCAATATGAAATTGGAAGTCCTATCATTAGATTATGGACACCCCTCCTGTTGAGATTTGTGCGATGTTCATTCCTTTATAATAGGCAATCTTGCACATTCGCACGACATACATGTATGCACAGTGCGCTGTATATGCATGAATGTACACTTCCAGTACATCACATAGGGAAATATATGGCCTGCACTATCTCTTAGGACTCCTACGTTTAAAGGTGTATTAATGTTGTGATCAATGTATCAATCAAAGGAAATTCCAATATTTCCGCGCTAAATTAAACGAACGAAGATTGTGAAGCGGCCATATGCTAGAGACATTGCTACAACATGTCTACATAAACGAGTGGTTTAAACAAGTCTCCGAACGTTCAATGGAGAATTATCAAAATGAAAACGAACAGTTTAGTCCTTATAAAGCGGGAAAGGGTAACATGATGTCTACACGCGTTATTGTATTTAAATAGTTTTACGTAAAAAAAATACAAGAAATTAACACTCAAAGAATGGCCGCTCGTGCAAGGTGACGAATTATATTTAGAAAAGTAGACTTAGGCTAGATTTAAGTACAACAGTATCGTGGCTAGTGTTATTTGTACTGTTAGCGTACATTTAAAGCCACATAGCAAGGGAGAAATCTTGGTAATTCTGGACCCGTATTCACCAACAATTCTTAGACTTAAAAGAATATATTAAGACTCAAGAAAAATACTTGTGTGTTTGAAAATATGCTGGTGCCAATGTCATTAAAAATCGTTCTAAATAAAAAATGCTACAATTAGAGTTAGTGAATACCAAGTAAGATGCAAAATAACGACCGTTTTTGGAATAAACCATTTATAAGAATATTCTTTATTTTCAAGTCTTAAGTCTAAGAATGGTTTGGTGAATACGGACCCTGGTCTGTCTTAAAGGGGCTTGTTCACATGTTTGGTGAATACGGACCCTGGTCTGTCTTAAAGGGGCTTGTTCACATGTTTGGTGAATACGGACCCTGGTCTGTCTTAAAGGGGCTTTTTCACATGTTTGGTGAATACGGACCCTGGTCTGTCTTAAAGGGGCTTGTTCACATGTTTGGTGAATACGGACCCTGGTCTGTCTTAAAGGGGCTTTTTCACATGTTTGGTGAATACGGACCCTGGTCTGTCTTAAAGGGGCTTGTTCACATGTTTGGTGAATACGGACCCTGGTCTGTCTTAAAGGGGCTTGTTCACATGTTTGGTGAATACGGACCCTGGTCTGTCTTAGCAACTGAAACTAATCTTAAGGCAACGATCTTTAATAAAACATAATTGTGCGTGCATATATTTAGTTTTAACGCTTTCAATTATTTACTCTGGCCCTTTTCTTTTTTCAAAAGAAATAGCAATAATGATTCAGTAAAAACTATTCATTTTTTTACACGTTGAAGTATCCGTTTTACATTTAAGTTCATATAAAGATTATTTAACCTTTACAGAAATGATCAGTAAATATTAGTCTAAACGTAATACCTAGACGGGTAACCTTGTGTTGACCTATTAGACATGATGCCTACATACATATACATCAGCATCCGGACCGGTTATTTTAAAGTTCCTAGGTGATGTCTTAACTTAAATCGCACTCGTACGTAGGCTATAGAACATGAAACCGTCTTCAGATTACATTATATTGACACTACAGGGTAGATTTATCCAGATTTCTCACGTTGTCGATAAAATCAAATACACGGCAATACCAACGAGTGCTTGGTATTCAGTGAGCCACTTAAATCAAGCTTCAATTGAGTCCTTTAAAAGGAATACGTAAACTTGCTCAATAACGGTGATTTTATCTCATTTTGCAGTATTAAATTACAAAAAAACTCCACAATGCACAGGTTGTGTGTTCAAGTCGCAGTCCATAGAACATAATTCAATGCATCTTAAATTGGCATTAGTTCAGATGAACGTTAATAACGTTTATTCGACACAAGCATGTTTTTTATTAACTTAAGGCATTTTATGATGTATATGTTTGAAAATGCTTGGTACGAACGAAATATACACTAATGTACATGCTGATTTGCACCAGAGGCATCACAAGCTATCGCATACAGAAACTATACGATAAAAAAGAAATCCTTATCTCAAAAAGCAACATACTTTGTAAAACATGCGTTTAAATTATAATATATATACTTATAATAATAATAATTATCGCACAAACACGTTTGTTTATTTAATTTTAATACACTAAACGTTTCGGCATGATGCCTTTTTTTTATTTTTTTAAATATATATACTTGATGTAGTACGATATTGTAATAGTTAGGGGGCACTGCGACATAGATATCTATTTAATGATAGTTTTCCTTCGAATTTAAGAAAACAGTCGAACATTATTTATATATCACACTGATTTAATAACTCTAAAAGCAATATGAACTTGGAAGTCCTATCATTACAGTATAAACGCCCCTCCTCTTGCGATTTGTGCAATGTACATATTCTTGATAAGAGGCAATATTGCACATTCTCACGACGTACATGTATGCGCTGTGCACTGCATATGCACGAATGTGCACGTCTTGCACATCACAGAGGGAAATATATGGCATGCACTATCTCTTACGACTCCTACCGTTTAAAGGTGTATACATGATCTATTCAATGTATCAAAAGGAATCTCCTTTATTTTCGCGCTTAATTAGACGCACACAAATCAGGAAATGTCCGTATGCTAGAGACATAGCTACAAAATAGATGTTTGCATAAATTAATGGTTTTAAACAAGTACCGGTAGCCAAACGTTCATTACAAACACATAAATGATAACTCTATAACTTTTAACTCAACAGTTAAACAGCGAAATTGTGCAATGCGAAGGTTTTTTGCCACTTACTATTGAAAAATGAGATATTTATACTTAATAATAGTTGTGATTCAAAAATCGAAATCGACACTCAAAGAATGGCCGCTCGTGCAAGGTGACTAATTCTGTTCAGAAAACTAGACTTCAGCTAGATTTAAGTAGTTAAATTCCTATTGTTATTATCTACCTGTTAGCGTACATTTAAAGCCACAGAGCAGGAATGAACTCTCGGTAATGCTGGGACCGTATTCACCAACAATATTTAGACTTAAGAATAAAGAATAGATTAAGACTCAAGAAAAATACCTAAGTGTTTGCAAATATGCCGGTGCCAATGTCATTAACAAATCGTTCTAAATAAAAAATGCTACAATTAGAGTTAGTGAATACCAAGTAAGATTCAAAATAACGACCGTTTTGGAACAAACCAGTTATAAAAATAATCTGTATTTTCAAGTCTTAAGTCTAAGAATGGTTTGGTGAATACGGACCCTGGTCTGTCTTAAAGGGGCTTGTTCACATGTTTGGTGAATACGGACCCTGGTCTGTCTTAAAGGGGCTTGTTCACATGTTTGGTGAATACGGACCCTGGTCTGTCTTAAAGGGGCTTGTTCACATGTTTTCGCAATTTTTTATGTATGCCATTAAATGTCTTAACTTGACAGATTTAAGCATCGAAACTAAACAGCTCAAGTAAAATAACAAGAAAAGTATTGCAAAAAAAATAAAAAAATATTGGTCTCACCGGGGTTCGAACCCGGGCGCTGCGGATTAAAATGCTATCGCCTTAACCTCTCGGCCATTCCGACTTCTATAATTCTTTTTGCATTATTTACTTTATGTAAGTGTTCCACGTGATGTCAACAGTTTCAACGAAAACAACAGAAACACTCTAAATTATTCCATCGTTTAGCGTTACAAACGCTTTATAATTTTATCAATTTCAAGTGATGATTACTCATAAACGAAACGGTTTTTACAGTATATTTCTAGGTCGACAGTGTTATTTTGCTCTCTTGTATACACCGTTCTTTTATTTCTGGAATCGGTGACAAAAACTTGAAAAATTGTCAATTCGTCAATCTATGAAAATGATAACTCCCTTTATTATCCAAAACTAATTTTAAGACGACGATATTTAGTAAAACATTATTCTTCGTGCATGTATTTTGTTTTAACGCTTTAAATTATTTACTCTGAATTTTTATTTTCAAAATTAATAGCAATAATGATTCAGTAAAACTTGTCATCTTTACACGTTGAAGAACTCGTTTTACATTTACGTTCATTTAACAAGTATTTCCCCGTAATGGACACGGTCAATTAATATTGGCTTACAATGCATTAACGTTATGCTTGGACGCGTAACCCTGTGTTGAGCTATTTGAAATGACGCCTACATACATGTGCCTCAACATCTGGACCGGTATTATTACAGTTCCTAAGTGATGTCTAAACTTAAATCGCACTCGTGTGAAAAATAAAGCTTTCTGTGTACTTCTTTGGGCTGAACAATATTTGAATGAACTTGAAATCACTGTTTTCTGGAAATAACGCACTTGAAGTTGAAGTTTGTTATGCAAAAGAAACGACATAGAATGAAGGAAAATTATACAGTTACTACATAAATCTGTACTCCTTACAAGTCTCCTGAATACATTCCTTTGGCATGTATACGAATGATGTTTTCAATATACCGGCTTTGTGAATCACTGAGCAATATGCGTTAATGGAACTCACTCTCTAGAGTGAAGAATGTGTTAAAAATAGTTACTAACGCACACTCAAGTCGATCTGTTCAGAGCAGAATGTGTAAAATTGTATAAATTGACACACTTAAGTCGACCCCTTGTGTGAAAAAATATGTTATCATTTGTTAATAGCACACACTTAACTCGATCTCTAGAATGAAGAATATGTTATCATATTTAGCACACACTTAAGACGATTTCGTGAAAGAATAATGTGTTAATATGTGTTAATAGCACACACTAAAATCAATCCCTTGAGTGAAGAATATGTTAATACTTGGTAATGGCGCACACTTAAGTTGATCTCTTGAGTTAAGAATGTGTTAATACTTGTCATGGGCACACACTTAAGTCGATCTCTTGAGCGAAGGATATGTTAATACTTGTTAATGTCACACACTAAAATCTATCACTTGCGTGAAAAATATGTTAATACTAGTTAATGGCACACACTTAAGTCATTCTTTCGGTGACACCCCGGTCCGTCTTCTTCCAAAGAACGTCGTTCGGCCATTTCATCCTCGCCTCTGGCCGAAGTTGACTGGTATTTCTGTGTGGCGCATATGGAGCGAAGCCTCGTTCAGAGAGGAACTGGATAATTTCTAAACCAGTCTGTGAGGTAGCATGGTGCATCCACTCCATCAACAGGTAGCGAATATTCACGCGTTTGAAGAACTGTTTTGCTCCCGAAAGCGCTTTCATCTCATATTTTTCTATATCCATCTTGATAAACAATGTTTTATTTCTAAACATGTCCACTAAATCGTCAAGCGTAACAGCTATTGAGCTATTCTCGATATCCACCTCAAGTTCCTGGCCACTCACTACCTCCATGCCGCCCACATTTCCGGCGTCCTCCTTGAACGTTACCACTTCCGGTCTATCGGACAACGCATTCCAAAGCAATGTGACATTTCCGGTGAGATTTCCCATCTGCAGCGACGTCGTGAGCATCTCCAGATTCTTTCGGTTTGCGTCCAAAGCCGTTACCCGGCGACCTAATGTGGCCACGGATATTGTATACACGCCAATATTGCATCCCAAATCTAAGAACTGCATATTTTGGTCTGTTCTCAGTATTTTTAAGACTTCTCCTATAAGTGCCCCTTCCCAGTTACCGTTGCTCACAATCGACTCCGAGATGTAGATGTCATTTAGAGGATCATATATGCAGATTTTCGCATTCGGGATCGTGGGAACTTTTTGGTAAACGCATAAATAAATTTGACTAGCATTTGAGTAATCAACGGACGTGTCAAATATTCGGACACAATTTTTGGAACCAATCCAGCATCCTTTCAACGCTTTTTCGGAGAGTCCGACACCCATTGAATATTTAGCTGCTGTTTTGCTAACGTCGATACTTCCTGTTAACACAGAATGTGATACGATTAAGTTCGTTCGCCAGTAGGTCTGTACTAAACCGTTGATGATAAAAACAGACACTAACACCAATAACGCGACAATACATCCTTGTCTTTGTATGTATTTCAACTTCAGCATGATTCAGTTGGATACATTATTTCACAAGTGCATCGGTGCATTTCCTTTACAAACATCAACGATGTCTCATTTTATGCTGACGTGCTATCATATTACCAACACATTGAGGGCTTTTACAAAAGTTACCATTGTGCAGTTTGTCACATTACATTTCAAATTTTAAAACATACTTTGTTACATGTGCGCTGTTTAACATAAGATAGATGTGCTTTTTAAAACAATTCAGTGACTGTTAATTGTATTGCTATTGCTTGGATTGCGACTTGTGTTGTTGTTGTTTTTGAACTGGATAATATGATACAATATTATAATAATACAATATTAGTAGTAGTAGTAGTAGTAGTAGTAGTAGTAGTAGTAGTAGTAGTAGTAGTAGTAGTAGTAGTAGTAGTAGTAGTAGTAGTAGTAGTAGTAGTAGTAGTAGTAGTAGTAGTAGTAGTAGTAGTAGTAGTAGTAGTAGTAGTAGTAGTAGTAGTAGTAGTAGTAGTAGTAGTAGTAGCAGCAGCAGCAGCAGCAGCAGCAGCAGCAGCAGCAGCAGCAGCAGCAGCAGCAGCAGCAGCAGCAGCAGCAGCAGCAGCAGCAGCAGCAGCAGCAGCAGCAGCAGCAGCAGCAGCAGCAGCAGCAGCAGCAGCAGCAGCAGCAGCAGCAGTAGCAGTATGACGTTAGCGCCTTTATGTTAAACCGACTTCAAAAGGAATATTTCACAGGTAAGTTACATGATACCAAAATAACGCCGCTGATAACAATATATCTGGAAAATTATGCTTGGTTCAAATACATCACTTAAATTGAATAAAATCATTTATAATACCTCACCCTTCTGTTTTCCTTCTTTGTCCATATAAAAACGGAGCAGTCAATAATTGGAAATATCATAGTGCAATATCACCCGCTATGACGTCGTGTCGATAAAAAAGATTGATCGGGGTTAATAGTCGCTTATTAAACATTTAGTAAATGACTCCATGTTACAAAAGCGCATTGTTTACGCAGACGACATCAGGTCAAAAGTAGTGCCTATTACTAAAGAGTTCCTCTTCTCTTCTGGCATAAAACCAGGGACCGGCCCTTTAGGGTCCACTTATACATAAAATCACCATGTAACTGTGTTATTTTATTGCGTTTATTACTTTTCACGGAAATAAATGTGAATAATATCGTAACTGACCCGTTATCTACACGTTTTAAAGAGGTATTTTGACTGGTTTATGTGATTTAGGTGCGAATTTTAGTTTACGCTCCCCATACAATCCAAGTACTGAAGCGCAAGCCAGATGGCTTATCATGTGTCATTCTCAAATGCGCTTTGGGGGCATTTCTACTTAGCGGATCGACCTGAAATTTTGCATTTGTGGTACAAGTAGGTTAATAATGATGTAGAAGAGTTTTTTTCATGATAGCAAAATGTTGAGTTCTCTTTAAGGTTAGATACCAGTAAATCATTGTGTATCCCTCTGTGGTCCATTCAAAAGTAGTGCCTATTACTAAAGAGTTCCTCTTCTCTTCTTGCATAAAAGCCATTTAGGTATCTCAGACATGCCTTTTGTGGTTATTTCTATTATCCTATGCGTGTCTGCAACATTTTGGTGCATTTCATTGGAGGCTAACTTGAAAGGTGAACTTTTGTTATGTGTTTACTGTGGAATGGGGCTTTTGTCGAAATATGACTGCCGAAACCCTGTTTTTTACCGGTGCCTGCATTCAAGTGAGATGCGTTTTCTTAGAAGTAATATGACATATCTTTTTATTGCAAATGTTGGAAGAGGACAGATTGATCTTTAAATTGATACCAGGCTTGCACAATCTGAAATAAAGGAAATGCTAGAAAAATGCTTGGAAAGTTTGCCGTTTTATAATGGGACCCTATGGGAATTGGATTTACTGGTTTCTAACCTTTAAGAAAACCAGGGACCGGCCCTTTAGGGTCCACTTATATATAAAATCACCATGTAACTGTGTTATTTTATTGCGTGTATTACTTTTCACGGAAAAAAATGTGAATTATATCGTAACTGACCCGTTATCTACACTTTTTAAAGCGAAACCTGTTTTTTCGGGTTAAAAAAATGAAAAAAGTACGGAAACTCGCCTTATGCAGCTCACAGTACATCGAATCGTGTTATACGCGAATATTACACGTTTTCTACCTATTTACTGTCCATTGCATTGAAATAAGTCTAATAAACTGGTATTTTGACTGGTTTATGTGATTTAGGTGCGAATTTTAGTTTACGCTCCCCATACAATCCAAGTACTGAAGCGCTAGCCAGATGGCTTATCATGTGTCATTCCCAAATGCGTTTTGGGGGCATTTCTACTTAGCGGATCGACCTGAAATTTTGCATTTGTGGTACAAGTAGGTTAATATTGATGTAGAAGAGTATTTTCATGATAGCAAAATTTTGAGTTTTCTTTAAGAAAACCAGGGACCGGCCCTTTAGGGTCCACTTATACATAAAATCACCATGTAACTGTGTTATTTTATTGCGTTTATTACTTTTCACGGAAATAAATGTGAATAATATCGTAACTGACCCGTTATCTACACTTTGTAAAGCGAAACCTGTTTTTTCGGGTAAAAACATGAAAAAAGTACGGAAACTCGCCTTATGCAGCTCACAGCACATAGAATCATATTATACGCGAATATTACACGTTTTCTACCTTATTACTGTCCATTGCATTGCAATAAGTCTAAATGAACTTGTATTTTGACTGGTTTATGTGATTTAGGTGCGAATTTTTGTTTACGCTCCCCATACAATCCAAGTACTGAAGCGCTAGCCAGATGGCTTATCATGTGTCATTCCCAAATGCGTTTGGGGCATTTCTACTTAGCGGATCGACCTGAAATTTTGCATTTGTGGTAGAAGTAGGTTAATAATGATATAGAAGAGTTTTTTTCATGATAGCAAAATGTTGAGTTTTCTCTAAGGTTAGATACCAGTAAATCATTGTGTATCCCTCTGTGGTCCATGCAAAAGTAGTGCCTATGACTAAAGAGTTCCTCTTCTCTTCTGGCATAAAAGCCATTAAGGTATCCCAGACATGACCTTTGTGGTTATTTCTATTATCCTATGCGTGTCTGCAACATTTTGGTGCATTTCATTGGAGGCTAACTTGAAAAGTGTTTTGTTTTGAAAGCATCCACTTAAAAACACTGTTTAAAGATATTACCGATATGTTTTGAATAATCACTTAGTTTTAGAATCTAAAGTTGACCATTTACCAAATAGTAAATTAATAAAAAAATAAATAAATCCCTAATTATCTACCTACCTAATTTGTTTTGGGCATGTAACCTGAAACAAACATAATAATTTTACGCCTTATTCAAACTGTTTGGTTTAGGTAGAGGTACTGAATCCGAAAGATTTCAGGAAAAGAAAATACTACAGTACATTTGGTTTGTAGAGAGATGTATCGATACAATAATGATAAAATATTAACTGTACTTTATGCAATGAAATAAGAAGCACCTGTTTTGATGATGTGCTAACAAATGATATTTTTGTAAACCTATCTGACATTTAACAAATAGCATTTCTTGTGAGCAATAACACAAGTCAATTAGCAAAATACATTCTAAAAGCCTTCACCAAAAGACGAAACTGCTTGTTTTCATAAAGCATCAACTTAACATTTAAATACATAATTTATTTTAAATATATATTTATATTCACGATTTCATAACCGCAAACGCTTCTATCGTGACTGTTAACTCTTTCGATTGATGTATATAAATTTAATGCACAGTTATATACTCATTTTATCATGTTTCATATTATTATACAAATTCAATTTTGTATTGATCGTTAGGTGACTTACACGCCCGGTGGGCCGGGTGTATTCATGTATCATGTTTTGATGTTTATATTACGTTACTTGTACGCATGTCACGATAATAAACAACTTACTTACTATGGTACTGTATATAATACGAATACCCCCGTAGGTAAGGAAACAATCCATGTGAAAGTCAACTTAGGGTGAAAAGCTCGTGATTTAAAATTTGCAAAAATATGGCTACATGTGGTCCCTGCTATATAATATATGGTAGATAGTCTATTTTGTTATAGGGTGTAATAAATCACAAATTTGTAACTTGCGTTCTATTTGGTCCAAAAGTATGTACTTTGTCGACTTTTATGTACGACAGTTGAAACAGTCCTATTAAAATACAATGAAAAACAATGAACAAAACTAGTGAAAGCCATCAAAAATGACCATTCCCAATATGTTATAAACTGGTAGCCAAAACAATCTTGTTGGTTTTGTTTTCTGCTTTTTTTTAATTTGCAAGGTCATAATTGTGTGATTTTTTTTCATTATCTGTGATTGATATTTTAAAAAACTACTTTTCCTACCACACCTCAACTACTGCTGCTGCTTATTCTACTACTGCAGCTGCTGCTGCTGCTGCTACTACTACTGCTACTACTACTACTACTACTACTTTTACTACAGCAAACTACTGTTACTACTACAACTACTACTACTACTGCTGCTGCTGCTGTTATTGCTACTATTGTTGCTGTTGCTACCACCACCACTACAGCAACTGCTGCTGCTGCTATTGCAACTGCTGAAATTACTGTCACTACCAATTCTACATCATCTTATTGCATCTTATCCCCCCCCCCCCGGCAAAGCCCATTCAGAACACACACAGTTCACTAGACCATTAGAACCAGATTCCATAGTCTCGTGTCATGCTATACAATGAAAGAGTGGAATATACATGTGAATTAAAACCTAAGTTGTTAATATAGCGACGTGGACATTTTTTGCGAATTTAGCGAATATTGCATCTATGGTTGATGTAGAACTTTAATGTAACACCGTTTCCAGAATATGTATATTTTACACCAGTCGTTGATATATATAGTGTCTACGTCTACAGTACATATACGGGGGTTCCGCTGTCAATCGCCACTGTCGCCAACTGCGACAAAAATCGCGACAGTGGCGACAGTTTTTTTCAAAGTTTCGAGCTCTTGAAGACGGCACTTTGCTGCACTAATAAGAAGTCTGCATATTTTGTTTTAATTTTCATTGTTGTTAATTGCTTGATTGCCATACACAATATTAAAACATAATGGCAAGTTTTCATGTATCGCATGATTCTAACGAATATTAATTGACAAATGTATTTTATTTTATATAATATATCAATACATTTTGAACAACCTTCAGTCATTCAGTTTTTATCATAGCCAACATATGTTTACATTGTTGATAATGCATTTACGTGCATTCATGCACAAGCAAGTTGATAAGAGCAAATTGCAAACTTTGGGAGTTTTTATAAAAATGAACCCATTCTTCTAAATAGCAACATGCGCTTAAGTAAACATAAACTTCATCCACAAGCGGTTCATGGGGGCGGGGGGGGCGGCGCACCCGGCGCCCCCCCCCTAAAACTCCCGGACCACACATATTAGGGCATACATAAAAGGGTCAAAACTGGAAAAATATGCTAAAACATTTTTTCGCTCGCTCAGTTGTGTAATAGATACACATTATCTCAGTAAATCATAGTCCCGCCGCCTACGATTTCTTGCATACACCGTTGTCACTGCGCCAAAGTTCAGCGAAAACAAAAATCTAGTGACAGTGGGTACATATACCATTATTTAAGTTTTCTTTTATAAATTAATGTATTTAATACAGATGTCAGATGCAATATACCGTTGTCACAGGTACATAGTTTAGTTCCCAATATTCTAAATCGACAAACTAGTTTTGTCAATCATCCATTATCAGTCAATCCAAATTTCACATTGTTTATCCAAATTTCACATTGTTTTATGCATCCATAAGAAAGATATAACGTTATAAAGTAGAGGGATGTCCACAACGTTGGCTCCAAATCCTGGCGATTTCTTTTTTTCCCTGCACCATATCTCAGCGAAATTTACACAAAGTCGGCATCACTAGCCTTATTAGTTCATAACGCAATCATACGAGTATCTTTCACAATATTTCATTTAAAAAACAATGAATGTCAAATACGTATTTAGTGGTCAGGCACATCAAACAAGGGCAATTTACCACCAAAACAAGTGCATGACATACAGATGAACCAACATGTCTTTCGAACATAATATGGTGACGTATTTATTCAGTGAAACAATTGTATTTGATGGTGACGATAATGATGATGATGATGATGATGATGATGATGATGATGATGATGATGATGATATGCAAAGATTTATTATATATCTTTGATACGGATCTGTAGCGGATCACTTCAGACCCATAGACAACATGGGGTTATAGATGCACGATCAAAAGTTTACGCCCCCCACCCCAAACCCGAAATCCTGGGTCCGCCCCTGTCATCTGCCTGATATTATTTCTACATTAACATAATTTTTTCTATTTGTTTAGCTTCTAAATATTAAGATAGCGCTTAATATACGAATGTGTACATATGTTTATCTTTATTGTGTCTTTATTTAAATGCATGTTTCTAAGGCCAGAGTTTGTTTATTTCTTGGTTCTCGGACATTTTTGGAAAAGTGTCCTGTTGGAGGAGGGAAAAAAAACTACAACACAGAATTGAGTAAATTAATGACTAGAATTTCACAAATAGAAATGGGCAGTGATATTAAAATCTTAATGCTTTATTACTTACAAAAATCATATTACATAGCAATAACTTAATCACTACATAATAACCATGACATTAATTCCGTGTAACACGTGGAAACCCTTTTACAAGGTCATTTTTACGATATCGGTTACATTCCTTTTTTTTTTTTTTTTTTTTTTTTTTTTTTGCTTTTGGAAAAAATCGGGTCGAACCAAGAGATAAAAAAAACTCTCGCCCAAGCTTCTGTGGAAGTGTGTTTAGTTACATTTAATAATATACTAATGTATTACTTTATCAATTTTATATGGCATTAACTGTCTCCCGTATATACAATATGAGTGATACTGTCCAACAAGAACTATCACCGTCAGTGATGAAAGCCTTGACATATTGATACTGATAGGGATAATTTTTCATGAACGGGGTTGTGAATCATCCAATGGCACAACTATCCTACCAACATATCTGTCTCGAAGCACACATAATCGCGAAGCTACGAAAGACCAGTGGTTACTTCATTATTCACATTTTATAATTATGAATTGTGAACTATGAAGTACAAACATTAATTTATTCACACTTCACACTTCACGATTTTCCCCAAAGTTGGCGTTGGTGTTCTTTTTTAAATTTAAAATTAGTTGACTGACAATTATTTAATGTTCGTCAATTGAAAAGGTAACATTTGTATCGACACTGTCATCCACAATATACATTAATGAGTTTTTGTGCAACAAAACCTGTTCTCTGTATTCGTTGATAATTACGTTCACTAACTTTCCGATGATAATAACCGCGAACAATTCGTGCTACTTTTAAAAACACATTTTCCCCAATAGTTTTCTGTTTCTGTTAGTATTCCTGGTCCTTAATAGCCTTCTATAGGAAATAATCAGACAAAGTTGATCAGGCTGACGGTTGAATCATCCACCGGAACATTTTGTAAGAATTATTTTTTAGCTCGACTATTCACGAATAGTTCGAGCTATAATACTCATCTGTTCTTCGGCGTCGGCCTAGTGATCTGGTTCAGGTTTGCGTGTAACAACTCCATATCTCTGTAACAACTACAGATATTCAATCGATACCTCACACATATCTTCGGAGTAATTATGTAAGGTCGTTGACTAAGGCCCATAACTCTGATCTGCCCTTTTGTACTTAAAAATTCAGGTTAAAGTTTGCGAGCAAAAAATAAATATCTCTGTAACTATTACAGATATTTAATTGGAACTTCACACATGTCTTCGGACTCATTATGTAAGGCCACTGACCGATGCCCATTTCTTTGACCTGCAGTTTAGCAGATTAGAGGACCACTATAGGATGTTACCTACCATATATGAAACCTCTGGGCCTAGTGGTTTCAGAGGAGAAGATTTTTAAAGTCATTTTGCTATATATTCTATATAAATTATGTGACCCCCGGGGCGTGGCCAGTTTTGACCACAGGGGCATAATTTTAACAAACTTTGTAAAGGACCACTAAAGGATGTTACATACCAAATATGAAACCTCTGGGCCTTTTGGTTTCAGAGGAGAAGATTTTTAAAGTCATTGTGCTATATATTATATGTAAACCATGTGACCCCAGGGCGGGCCAGTTCTGACCCCAGGGTCATAATTTGAACAAACTTTGTAGAGGACCACTGAAGGATGTTATATACCAAATATGAAACCTCTGGGCCCTTCGGTATCAGAGAAGAAGATTTTTTAAGTTTACGCTTTTTAAATCTATTTTTAGCTCTGGTGAACTACATGTGCAGCGGACCGTAACGATTTGACCAACTTTGAAAGAGGGTTACCCAATGATCATTCCTGTGAAGTTTGGTGAAAATCTGCCAAGTGGTTAAGGAGGAGATGTTGTTTGAAAGAAAAGTTGACAACAGACGCACGGACACACCGACGCACGGACGACGGGCGATTACAAAAGCTCACCATGAACACTTTGTGCTCAGGTGAGCTAAAAACAGACCCAATATTTTTACCTTAGACCTCCGACTGTGACCTTGGAGGTACAGACCTTGGTCTTGCACGTGACCCATCTACTCATGATGGTAAACATTTCTGCCAAACAATTTAACAATCCATAAAAAAATGACAAGTTATTGACTGAATACGAAAAACAGACCCAATGTTTTACCTTTGACCTCCAAGTGTGGCCTTGACCTTGGAAGTACTGACCTTCATCTGGTGCATGACACATCGCCTCATAATGAAGAATATTTCTACTATGTAATTTCACAATCCATTCAGAAACGACAGAGTTGTAGAGCAGACACCAAAAACAGACCCCATTTTTACCTTTAACTTCGAAGTGTGACCTTGACCTTAGAGCTGCTGACCTGGGTCTTGTGACACGATACATCGTCTCAAAATGGTAAATCCTAAGTAATTTCACAATCCATCCAGAAATGACAGGGTCATTGACCAAACACAGATTTTTTTATGGCATCATGCACTAATGGACGCATGGACGGGGGTAACACTTAATGCCCCTTTACCATTCTTCGAATGGCCTACCAACCTAGGTTTGATGGCCAGCCTGTTAGCTAGTATTGATAATGAAATTTAAGAAAGAGGTTTTTAATATGCGGTGTTATTATTATTATTTATTTGTGGTTGTTCATCTCCAGAATAAATGGATATTATAATTTAGTGTCATGCATTTGCAAGACATATTGAAATTTCTTACTTAATATTACAACCATTAAATGGTACGCAATTAGCATTCCTTGATTTTGGCATGAATGTTCAAGTACGATGTAATTAAAATCAATTCAATAGGTTGTATTTCAAAAGAACAGTATCATGAGATTTGGCTGCTGATCAAGTCTCAAACACTCTGTAATATCTGATATGCCAATCACACAAAGAGTTATTCAATCAGATGATCAGAAGTTAACAATGCCAATTAGGATGGGTATAACCCTCTACCATTCTTTTTAAATATTCTAATGAAAAGGAGTAGGTGAGTTAAGGTCGATTTTGGCCTCATTTTGAAAATTAACGAAATTTGTATCACTGAATAGGCTATTTTTTCCCCATTTTTAGGATGTAATATTTTTAAAATCTTACAACCACACATATGTTTACGCTACAACGTCAAACACGTTTACTGTATAAGCGTTCTGACGTAATTTGACGTTACTTTTGGAGTTGACGTCGTGGTGTATATGTTGGCCTGCCGTTTATGCTTACTACTCGACTAATTACAAACACACATCCAAAAATTCAACTCATGTTTAGAGATACAGATTATAAGAATGTATTGCATGAAAAAAATAACGAATTTGTGTTGTTGCATGATGAAAAGTCATTGATTTGCAATATTACATGGACAATAAGCCTTTTCCGACAATCCCGCATTTTATAAATAAATTAAGTTGTTGTGTTGTTGTTTTTTTGTTGTTGTTTTTTACAACTCGGATCATTCTAAAGCAGGCAATATTAAATAAAATGTTAGTTGAACTTTTAACATGCGTACGTCACATCCAAGAAAAGAACACATGACGCAGAATCAGACTTAGAAGTGGGTGAAGTGAGTGGATCGGCTTTGATTAAACTGTTAATCTAGTTTATGAAGTGTTTCAAACTGAATTAGTCCGGTATTAATTGTTAAAGTAGACATTGTTCTTTTAAAACCATACTACTTGCGTGGTAATGGACACGACCGGACCTTCGTATTGTATAATTTACATCTACATTGTATTCAATACGAGTAAGCAAAGATAATTCAACATTTTAGTATATATGAGTATATATTACTATCAGTATATTAAAACTATACTTATTCATTTAAAACCAAAATATTTCAAATATATATTTGCTTGTAATTAACATCAGGTATGACAACGCGTATTATAAAATCGAAATCCGAATCGCGTATCTGAATGTTAATGTTCAAGTGAAGTAATCACATATATTGGCAGTTCAGATGCAATGTTTTTCATGTTAAAAGCCAGATCTGCTAGAAAAGCGCCCGAAAACTTTGCTGACATGCACAACAATATGTCATCCGCATGAAAAGCGTTAATGTTTTGACCGCGATTGATAGAAATTATAAAATTTTGCAGCGCAGAGAACTGTGATTTCCTTACTTTTGTATAAAAATCTAAATTGAATGATGCTGAAAAACGTGAACATGTGTGCGTGTGAAAATTAAACATTTTATGATATGCAGAAAATGTACTATTTCAGATTAAGATCGATATGTCTATTCTGTCAGGGAATTGTCCTAAAAGACTCAGAGGGGTATTCAGGCGTACTCCTGTACGCCCGGGCGTACAAAAAATTCCATGGTTAACAAATAAGATACATACCCGAAAAGTGACTGAAAATCTGATGCCTAACCAGTGTAAGGCAAATTTGTGATCCTCTTTACATTTTCAGATGAAAACGACATCTAACTTAGCTGGAGTGGTTTCATGTCTACTTAATGATTTTTATTTTATTAACTCACTACATATATTCCGACCTATGCTTCAGTATAAATAGCTACTAATAAAAATATGCATCTAGTAACTCAACCATAAAATCGTAACTTTAAAAGAGTTCGCATATAGTTTGAATGTAATTTCTTTCTTGTTTGTCCTTATTTTCTCAAAATTGTTTATATAACACGAACCGCTGGGTCCATATCCACAAAGCTCCTTAGAGGAAACGTAATTAAATTCCTTAAACTCATAAAATTCCTTAAATATGTGGCTTATGCATTTAAAATTTACCTTATCTTAAATGGTTTAAATGTCCTCTAAAACATTTGACACTAATCAAGCACATCTAATGGATTAATGACTCAAAGCGACCTGAGCATGTTCGAGCCAAACACACAGTTATTAATTGTGTAAAAACTGTTACTAGAACTGTGTCAAACAAGAGAAAATTCAACTCTCGCTAATTCCAGCCACACTACGAAATTTATAGGAAGCTTATAAAATATTGATTCCTATCAGGGCGTGCTACACTGACTTTACTATCTTTATTGTTTAAAACATTTGTCCATTCCATATCTGGATAATATCTTCATTTAGCACTTATTTCACTAGTTTATACTATTTTTAATTGCTCATTACTATAATTACTCTTTCTACTTAACAATTTCAATTGCCTAAAACTTCTGTCCATGTCATAGCTAGAGAATTAATGTAAATTGAGCATTTTCTCATGCTTATCATATGATACAATTTAAACTGATCAATACTATAAATATTGCATAGGTTTACAAGTTTAATCTATCCTATTACTTTTCAGTATGTTAAAATACTGAATTATTAATTTTATAAGTAAAATACTCTACATGTATAAGGAAACACCCTTTAAACCAATAACAATAACAGGGAGGTAACTCCTGTCTAACCATTTTATTCGGCGTAGCTGTTTAACCCAAATTTTGACCTATCTCAACATCTAATCAAATGTTGTGACAATTTCCTGCCAGTAGTCCCGAATGAATAAATCCTACCATTGCATCGAGGTGTGTGAAGTTGGCAATGGCATCGAAAATCGAAGATCGAAATTCGAATATCGAGCTGGTGCGAATATCGTGCTAGCTCTGAGATCGAAATTCAAACACGAACCGCGAATATCGAGCTAGGTTGAATTTCGAGCCAGCACTGACATCGACATTCAAAGTTGAAACGTGAATATCGAGCTGATGCGAATATCGTGCTAGCTCTGACATCGAAATTCAAACATGAACCGCGAATATCGAGCTAGGTTGAATTTCGAGCCAGCACTGATATCGACATTCAAAGTTGAAACGTGAATATCGAGCTGATGCGAATATCGTGCTAGCTCTGACATCGAAATTCAAACATGAACTGCGAATATCGAGCTAGGTTGAATTTCGAGCCAGCACTGACATCGATATTCAAAGGCAAACCGCGAATATCGAGCTGGAGCGAATATCGTGCTAGCTCTGAGATCGAAATTCAAACACGAACCGCGAATATCGAGCTAGGTTGAATTTCGAGCCAGCACTGACATCGACATTCAAAGGCAAACCGCGAATATCGAGCTGGTGCGAATATCGTGCTAGCTCTGAGATCGAAATTCAAACACGAACCGCGAATATCGAGCTAGGTTGAATTTCGAGCCAGCACTGACATCGACATTCAAAGGCAAACCGCGAATATCGAGCTGGTGCGAATATCGTGCTAGCTCTGAGATCGAAATTCAAACACGAACCGCGAATATCGAGCTAGGTTGAATTTCGAGCCAGCACTGACATCGACATTCAAAGTTGAAACGTGAATATCGAGCTGATGCGAATATCGTGCTAGCTCTGACATCGAAATTCAAACATGAACCGCGAATATCGAGCTAGGTTGAATTTCGAGCCAGCACTGACATCGACATTCAAAGTTGAAACGTGAATATCGAGCTGATGCGAATATCGTGCTAGCTCTGACATCGAAATTCAAACATGAACTGCGAATATCGAGCTAGGTTGAATGTCGATGTCAGTGCTGGCTCGAAATTCAACCTAGCTCGATATTCGCGGTTCGTGTTTGAATTTCGATCTCAGAGCTAGCACGATATTCGCACCAGCTCGATATTCGCGGTTTGCCTTTGAATGTCGATGTCAGTGCTGGCTCGAAATTCAACCTAGCTCGATATTCGCGGTTCGTGTTTGAATTTCGATCTCAGAGCTAGCACGATATTCGCTCCAGCTCGATATTCGCGGTTTGCCTTTGAATATCGATGTCAGTGCTGGCTCGAAATTCAACCTAGCTCGATATTCGCAGTTCATGTTTGAATTTCGATGTCAGAGCTAGCATGATATTCGCATCAGCTCGATATTCACGTTTCAACTTTGAATGTCGATATCAGTGCTGGCTCGAAATTCAACCTAGCTCGATATTCGCGGTTCATGTTTGAATTTCGATGTCAGAGCTAGCACGATATTCGCATCAGCTCGATATTCACGTTTCAACTTTGAATGTCGATGTCAGTGCTGGCTCGAAATTCAACCTAGCTCGATATTCGCGGTTCGTGTTTGAATTTCGATCTCAGAGCTAGCACGATATTCGCACCAGCTCGATATTCGAATTTCGATCTTCGATTTTCGATGCCATTGCCAACTTCACACACCTATTGCATTGGCTAGTTTAAAAGAAATCCCCACCATGGCCTGTAAAAAAAATTGGCTCCATTTCTTTTTGGAGGTGAATGGGAAAATGAGCCAATGTGGAAAAATCCAGACATACCTCTTTACTTTGTTTATGTTTTTGACTAATTTCCAGTTCTGAGCTTCACCTAGGAAGTTGCATTGGCTCAATTTTCCCCTGTTAATATCGCATATTCGATGGGCAACATGCCATAGAATACACTCGCTGACTAACCTGCGCCTATCAATAGTATACAAACATTCTAACAAGCATCCAGCAGAGCTCCGGATAACTTTTTAGGGCAATTCTTATTGTACTCCCTAATTTAAAACTGAATTCTTAACAAATGATTTATCAATTCATTGCCACTAACTGACTTTTTAAGCCTATCACGCTTCCAGAAGAAAGGTCCACGTCATTTAGGCTCAGGATAAGATGGTCAGACGGTCGTGGCCGAAGTGTGATTTAACAACCTTATACAACTGTCATTTTTGTCGTTTTATTAAACTATCTTTCTCTTGATTCATGTACGTATTAAAAGTAATGTACTACTATGATAATAAAACTACTGATCAGAATCAGTCCTAAAAATATTCGTCGATTAATCAGAGCCAAAAGTGACTGATGAATCAAATAGCTACGACTAAATATGTGGACTTTTATTGTTCAACAGATATATTTCACCCAATCACGTTTTTACCAATTTATTTTGTTATACTTGGTTTTAGTTTAAACGAAAATGGATTGAATTTGCAGATTTGCTGTTGTTAAAACAAAAAAGTAATAATGGAATATTAATTATTTGACTTAATTAGACTACGAAAGTTAATTATTTATTAATATTTACATATATCTACAAAAGCACTTTATAGAGAATATGTAGTGTACAACGTCCAGCACCCCCTCCCCTTGACATTGTAGTGATTTGTCTGTTATATGAGTACCAGTAATGTAAAAGACATAACATCGCGACACTAAACTAAGTACAAGTTCTTTATAAGGAAGTGCATGTACATATCAGTAGAATACATATTTTACAATTTTAAAACCATAGGCAAGCATTTACTTGCGCAATTTATATTACATAAATGATCAACAATAATACCAGTCCGTGCTAAAATGCATATACATTTATGAAAATCCTTTAATTGCATACAATATATTATTTATAATACCGGTATATTTAGCAGTTTGGAACTACAAAACACTTTTTGTTTGACTACATAATACATAAGAAATAGTTCCAGTGACATGTACACATTTCGTTGATTAATTTTTTTCCCATCGTCATCGTCACGTCATGGCTCTGTTCGTCATGATTATTTGACGAAATGATTAATCAGCCCATCACTAAATAAAACGTATTTCATTAAACAGCCATCGAACATTGAACAAATGATGTTTATAATCGTCTAGACTATCGCCCGTTTTGAATTTGGGCTTTAGGGAAAGATCTAAAGCAGAATAGCAGGGCGCAGCAGCCTGCTGCTTTTTGGTTCCCCCCTGCTGCCCCTCTGGGCTGGTCAAGACAGAAATGTTAAATATCTTTTGAAATTTAATATAGTTTTGCAAATATTGAATGGCTAATGAATAGACAATGTTTAAAAACCTTATTCTGAAGCATTAACCTCATGAAAACCCTGGATTAAGCAAAACATTAGAAAATGTCAACCAACTGGTCTGGCTTTCCACCCTGCTCTTTTTTAGCAGCACCCTGTACCTTTTTTTTTTTTATCCTAGATCTTTCCTTAGGGCTCTCATTCCAAATAGAAAGCGCTTAAGTGACGTCTCTTAGTGATTTTGCTATATATGTTGTATTGAGCGCCTAGACGATTCAGTAATCGTGAGTTTCCTACACTTTTACGCGCGTTCGCTTATTTCGAATTCTTATTTTCCTTTTTTCAATGCGTACCTTTACACAGAGATCTTAAATCTAAATCGTTTTTTTGTTAATTTAAATGCGTATTTACGCATTTACGCACGTTATCTGGAGCTCTGATCCAGAGAAGCATAGACAATAACATTAACAATTAATGTTTGTAAAACATGTATGCCCCCCCACTTGCAGCCAAGTATTGAATATGTGCAATTGTTAAGAAATTTTTTTAATATGCAATCCCAAGCGAGGTCTCGATATATGGTATCTGTGTATGAAGTTTCATTAAAATATCTCGATGCGTTCTCAAGATATTGAGCAGATACCGTTTTTCTATTTTTAGTAACGGTGACCTTGACCTTGACCACACCCACCCCATTTGCAATCCCAAGCGAGGTTTCAATATAAGGTATCTATATATAACAATATAAGGTATCTATGAATGAAGTTTCATTAAAATATCTCCATGCGTTCTCAAGTTATGGAGCGGAAACCGTTTTTCTATTTTTAGTAACGTTGACCTTGACCTTGACTCCACCCACCCCATATGCAATTCCAAGCGAAGTCTCGATATAAGGTATCTATGTGTAAAGTTTCATTAAAATATCGCTATGTGTTCTCAAGTTATTGAGCGGAAATCGTTTTTCTATTTTTAGCAACGGTGACCTTGACCTTTGACCTGTTGACCTCAAAATGAATAGGCCTCTTCCTTTCCTCCCAAGTAACCAGCATACCAACTTTCATGATCGTAGGTCAACGCGTTCTCTAGGTATCGTGCGGAAACGAAATGGTCTACGGACAGACCGACCTACCGACCGACATACTGACCGACCGACCGACGGACAGGTGCAAAGCATGATACCCCCACTTCTTCGAAGGGGGCATAACAATGAATGGAAAAATACTTATTATAATAAATTTACCATGCATTTGAATAACGGTTGGTATATCTAATTATTAAGAATTGAATAACGGTTGGTAGATCTATTCAGTGTTTTGCCGTGGATGCGGCCTTGCGCCATTTGCGCAAAAATAAATGATTTGTCCCCACCAAATTTTCGTAAGCGGGTCCGCGGGCGCACACAATTTACAAGTTAATCATTCGGCGTATTTAGTAAAATTTATATCATTGAAAGTGACGTCAATTTATAACCAATTTTTTCACTAGAACACTAATTCATTAACGCTTTATCGGCAGCGCTTGAACAGTTCAGATACAGTAGTATCAATCGATAATTGTACACGCGGTCCACATGCTAAGCGTGAAACACGCTTTTCAGCGATAAACTGCTGCACGACAGCCGCATTTCGGCATAAACATCAAAGACTTTTGAAGTCGAATTACCGCCACCGTTGCTATGAGTGTTGCTAACGACTTACAGTTTTGGAAGCCCGGCTAATTGATGATGTAACACTGTTACACTTTGTAGTTTTAACAGGTTTCATTATTAACGCCTTGTGTTTATAACGGATTTTATAGTTTGTTCAAATTAAAATTAATAATGCAAGCAAGGTTATGTGGTATTTAAGAATGCAGTGTAACATTGATCAACAGAACGTTATGAATTAATTAAGAACACAGTATTATGTATTCATCATTTTTTTAACAGAAAAAAAACATGAATGAAAACAGCTAGTACGTACTTTTCAAAACAAAAATCTGCTTTGGGAATATTAATGAGGTGAACAACTTTTTTGTCTGTGTCCCTACATTTTTGTAAATTGTCCCCACTGTTTAAAGCCAAGAGGGCCCTCGTCCCCAATAGTCCAAATTCACGGCAGAACACTGTCTATTTATTAAGAATTATTTAGAATTGCATTTTCTTTTATCTTCTCTTGTAGAGGCTATTTAATAAATAAATTTATTTTAAATCTTCCTATGAATAAATACTGGCAGAAGCTTTGGATGTCGTAATTTAATTTGATTTAAAGTTGGTATTTTTACTTTACGTGCATTTTATGAATGCATTACAAACTATTATAGTTAAACACAAAAATGCTCGAAACATATTTTCCCAAAGGAATATAGATCTTATTCGCAACTATTTAATATAACTTTACAATTTTGTTATCACAAAAAATAAAGTCAAATAATTATGTTTTATTGCGATGAATGTTCATAATTTTAAAACATGTGTTTTTATTTGGCACACATAGTATACATGCTTATTCCTTTTACAATTTGCTAAACGCTGATATTTATTATCATCATTATTTTCTTGGAAACAATGTAACTTCTAGTAAATTTTGATTCGCGTGACAAATACAATATAAATTATTCAGATTAAAAAAGAATCACTGATGAAAAATATGAGGCGGAAAGATCGGTTAATTGTACGGACATTGCATAATGAAGATATCTTAAACATATGGACTTCTCATAGTTTCACGGCGCCTTATGATGCTCTGCATCTTTGTTTTTCTTGTGAATAACTGATGTTTCTACCAAATTCTTGTGTAGAGGCTATTCAATCTACAAATAGACTATGAATACATGCATTGTATCAGACACCGCGAAATGTGTCAGACTGTCAGACATGTCTGACACAATTTGAAAATGTCTGACAGATCCAAAGCGCTTGCCAGACATTTTGTCTGACAGAAATGTTTCAAGTTCTACTAATTTCACAGTGTGTGTCTGACTTTCAATCTGGTTGTCTGACATAAAGTTGAAGGCTGTCAGACAATGTGTCTGATGAGCCCCTCTTAAGTTTCACTATGTCTGATTGTATACTAAAAACATTAAATAAAAACACTTCAAATATATATATATTTCTTTGTGATTGTAAAGGCTTATTTTTACTTTGTATTGATAAACAAATTGACGTTGATGAGCAGATTAGTCCGAATTATTTGGGTTATTCAAGTAGCACTGATCTAAAACATGGAACAGTTCATTAGTTCATAGCTTTGACATGAAATAAATATTCTTTTCATTTATTTCAAATATAGAAACATTTCATACTACTGTTTTAGGAGTTAGCCACATGACAATATTGCTATTTGATAATGAAAATTTACTTATTTATTTTATTTTAAATAATATTGAACAAGAGGGCCCTGAGGGCCCTAGGACGCTCACATGAGACCTTGTTACCCAATTGGAATTTGCATCCCCGAGGCGTGGCTTATTTTTATCCCATGGGCATAAGTTGAACACCAACCTTGAACAAATCTCTGGGCCTTGCGGTTTCATGTAAAGATTTGTTTAAGTCATTTTGCGATTTAAGTCTATATAAACCATGTGACCCCTCGGGGGGTGGCCAGATTTGACTCCAGGGGCATAATTTGACCAATATTTGGAGAGGACCACTATGCAATGTCACGTACCAAATATAGAAAAGCTGTGGGCCTTGCCGTTTCAGAGGAGAAGATTTTTAAAGTCTTTTTGCTATTTAAGTCTATATAAACCATTTGACCCCCCCCCCGGGCGTGACCAGTTTTGACCCCAGGGGCATAATTTTACCACTCTTTGTAGAGGACCACTATACAATGTTATATACCAAATATGAAACCTCTAGGCCTTGCGGATTCAGAGAAGAAGAATGTTAAAGTCATTTTGCTAGTTAAGTCTATATTAACATGTGACCCCTGGGGTGTGGTCTGTTTTGACCCATGGGGCATCATTTGAACAATCTTTGTAGAGTACCACTATAGGATGCTAAATACCAAATACGAAACCTCTGGGCCTTGCAGTTTCAGAGAAGAAGATTTTAAAATACATTTTGCTATATAAGTTTATATCAACCATGTGACCCCCTGGGCGTGGCCAGTTTTGACTACAGGGGCATAATTTGAACAATCTTTGTAGAGGACCACTATAGGATGTTACATACCAAATATGAAACCTCTGGGCCTTGTGGTTTCAGAGGAGAAGATTTTTAAAATATTTTTGCTATATATTCTATATAAATCATGTGACCCCCGGGGCGTAGCCCGTTTTGATTCCAGAGGCACAATTTGAACAAACTTTGTAAAGGACCACTAAAGGATGTTATATACCAAATATGAAACCTCTGGGCCTTGCGGTTTCAGAGGAGAAGATTTTTTAAGTCATTTTGCTATATATTCTATATAAACCATGTGACCCTCGGGTGTGGCCCGTTTTGATCCCAGGGGCATAATTTGAACAAACTTTGTAAAGGACCACTAAAGGATGTTACATACCAAATATGAAACCTCTGGGCCTTGCGATTTCAGAGAAGATTTTTAAAGTAATTTTGCTATAAATTCTATATAAACCATGAGACCCCCGGGGCGTGGCCCGTTTTGACTACAGGGGCATAATTTGAACAAACTTTGTAAAGGACCACTATAGGATGTTACATACCAAATATGAAGCCTCTGGGCCTTGTGGTTTCAGAGGAGAAGAGTTTTAAAGTCTTTTTGCTATATATTCTATATAAATCATGTGACCCCCGGGGCGTGGCCCGTTTTGACCCCAGGGGCCTCATTTGAACAATCTTTGTAGATGACCACCATAGGATGTTACATACCAAATATGAAACCTCTGGGCCTTTTGGTTTCAGAAGAGACGATTTTAAAAGTCATTTGCTATATATTCTATATAAACCATTTGACCCTCGGGTGTGGCCAGTTTTGACCCAGGGGCATAATTTGAACAAACTTCGTAAAGGACCAATAAAGGATGTTACATACCAAATATGAAACCTCTGGGCCTTGCGATTTCAGAGGAGAAGATTTTTAAAGTCATTTTGCTATATATTCTATATAAACCATGAGACCCCCGGGGCGTGGCCAGATAGGCTGTGTTTGTTGCAACAGTGAACACAAGTGTACGAGCAACATGTCTCGCGCGTAACTCCCCGCGTAAATACGAATTGTGGGAGCAGGCAAAACCGGCCCCAGTCTAAAACGGCCCCCAAAAAGCAAAACTGGCGCCACATTTAGGCAAAACCGGCCCCATTGGTGTAAAACCGGCCCCAAATTGTTTATCTAAAATTGAGAGGATATTATTTAGAGGTCTGTGAAGTTGGCTGTTAAATGTTAGATATTCACCAGCTGTTCAAACTAGAATGCATAGCTATGCATCAGGTGTTCGTCAGATGTTCAAATGCAAAAGAAAAAATAGCTATACACCAGGTGTTCGCTAAGTATTCAAATCAGAATGTATAGCTATGCACCAGGTGTTCGTCAGATGTTCAAAGGCAAAGTATAGCTATGCACCAGGTGTTCGTCAGATGTTCAAAGGCAAATGTATAGCTATGCATAGGTGTTCGTCAATTGTTCAAAGGCAAAAGTATAGCTATGCATCAGGTGTTCGTCAGATGTTCAAAGGCAAATGTATAGCTATACACCAGGTGTTTACTAGGTATTCTTATCAGAATGTCTAGCTATGCACCAGGTGTTCGCCAGATGTTCAAAGGCAAATGTATATACACACAATGTGTTTACTAGGTATTCTTATCAGAATGTCTAGATTTGCACCAGGTGTTCGTCAGATGTTCAAAGGCAAAAGTATAGCTATGCACTAGGTGTTCGTCAGATGTTCAAATGCAAAATGTATAGCGATACACCAGGTGTTTACTAGGTATTCTTATCAGAATGTATAGCTATGCTCCAGGTGCTCGTCAGATGTTCAAAGGCAAATGAATAGCTATGCATCAGGTGTTCGTCAGATGTTCAAAGGCAAAATGTATAGCTATACACCAGGTCTTTACTAGATATTCTTATCAGAATGTATAGCTATGCACCAGCTGTTCGTCAGATGTTCAAAGGCAAATGTATAGCTATGCATAGGTGTTCGTCAATTGTTCAAAGGCAAAAGTATAGCTATGCATCAGGTGTTCGTCAGATGTTCAAAGGCAAATGTATAGCTATACACCAGGTGTTTACTAGGTATTCTTATCAGAATGTCTAGCTATGCACCAGGTGTTCGCCAGATGTTCAAAGGCAAATGTATATACACACAATGTGTTTACTAGGTATTCTTATCAGAATGTCTAGATTTGCACCAGGTGTTCGTCAGATGTTCAAAGGCAAAAGTATAGCTATGCACTAGGTGTTCGTCAGATGTTCAAATGCAAAATGTATAGCGATACACCAGGTGTTTACTAGGTATTCTTATCAGAATGTATAGCTATGCTCCAGGTGCTCGTCAGATGTTCAAAGGCAAATGAATAGCTATGCATCAGGTGTTCGTCAGATGTTCAAAGGCAAAATGTATAGCTATACACCAGGTCTTTACTAGATATTCTTATCAGAATGTATAGCTATGCACCAGCTGTTCGTCAGATGTTCAAAGGCAAAAGTATAGCTATGCACCAGGTGTTCGTCAGATGTTCAAAGGCAGAAGTATAGCTATATACCAGGTGTTCACTAGGTATTCAAATCAGAATGTATAGCTGTCCACCAGGTGTTCGCCAGATTTTCAAAGGCAAATGAATAGATATACACCAGGTGTTTACTAGGTATTCTTATCAGAATGACTAGCTATGCACCAGGTGTTCGTCAGATGTTCAAAGGCAAAAGTATAGCTATGCACCAGGTGTTCGTCAGATGTTCAAAGGCAAAAGTATAGCAATATACCAGGAGTTCACCAGGTTTTCAAATTAGAATGTATAGCTGTGCAGCAGGTGTTCGCCAGATGTTCAAATGCAAATGTATAGCTATACACCAGGTGTTTACTAGGTATTCGCATCAGAATGTATAGCTATGCACCAGGTTTTCGTCAGATGTTCAAAGGTAAAAGTATAACTATGCACCGGGTGTTCGTCAGATGTTCAAAGGCAAAAGTATAGGTATATACCAAATGTTCACTAGGTATTCAAATTAGAATGTTTAGTTGTGCACCAGGTGTTCGCCAGATGTTCAAAGGCAAATGTGTAGCTATACACCAAGTGTTCACTAGGTATTCTTATCAGAATATCTAGCTATGCACCAGGTGTTCGTCAGATGTTCAAAAGTAAATGTATAGCTATGCACCAGGTGTTCGTCAGATGTTCAAAGGCAGAAGTATAGCTATATACCAGGTGTTCACTAGGTATACAAATCAAAATGTATAGCGGTGCACCATGTGTTCGCCATATGTTCAAAGGCAAATGTACAGATATACACCAGGTGTTTACTAGGTATTCACATCAGAATGTATAGCTATGCACCAGGTGTTCGTCAGATGTTCAAAGGTAAAAGTATAACTATGCACCAGGTGTTCGTCAAATGTTCAAAGGCAAAAGTATAGCTATATACCAAATGTTCACTAGTTATTCAAATTATAATGTATAGCTGTGCACCAGGTGTTCGCCAGATGTTCAAAGGCAAATGTATAGCTATACTCCAAGTGTTCACTAGGTATTCTTATCAGAATGTCTAGCTATGCACCAGGTGTTCCTCAGATGTTCAAAAGCAAAAGTATAGCAATGCACCAGGTGTTCGTCAGATATTCAAAGGCAGAAGTATAGCTATATACCAGGTGTTCACTAGGTATTCAAATCAAAATGTATAGCTGTGCACCATTTGTTCGCCATATGTTCAAAGGCAAATGTACAGATATACCCCAGGTGTTTACTAGGTATTCACATCAGAATGTATAGCTATGCACCAGGTGTTCGTCAGATGTTCAAAGGCAAATGAATAGCTATGCATCAGATGTTCGTCAGATGTTCAAAGGCAAAATGTATAGCTATACACCAGGTGTTAACTAGGTATTCTTATTAGAATGTCTAGCTATGCACCAGGTGTTCGTCAGATGTTCAAACTCAAAAGTATAGCTATGCACCAGGTGTTCGTCTGATGTTCAAAGGCATAAGTATAGCTATATACCAGATGTTCACTAGGTATTCAAATTAGAATGTATAGCTGTGCACCAGTTGTTCGCCAGATGTTCAAATGCAAATGTATAGCTATACACCAGGTGTTCACTATCTATTCAATTCAGAATGTATAGCTGTGCACCAGGTGTTCGCCAGATGTTCAAAGGTAAATGTGTAGATATACACCAGGTGTTTACTAGGTATTCACATCAGAATGTATGGCTATGCACGAGGTGTTCGCCAGATGTTCAAAGGCAAAGGAATCGCTATGCATCAGGTGTTCGTCAGATGTTCAAAGGCTAAATGTATAGCTATACACTAGGTATTTACTAGGTATTCTTATCAGAATGTATAGCTATGCATCAGGTGTTCGTCAGATGTTCAAAGGCAAATCAATAGTTATGCACCAGGTGTTCGTCAGATGTTCAAATGCAAACGTATAGCTATGCACCAGGTGTTCGTCAGATGTCAAAGGCGGAAGTATAGCTATATACCAGGTGTTCACTAGGTATTCAAATCAGAATGTATAGCTGTGCACCAGGTGTTCGCCAGATGTTCAAAGGCAAATGTATAGATATACACCAGGTGTTTACTAGGTATTCACATCAGAATGTATGGCTATGCACGAGGTGTTCGCCAGATGTTCAAAGGCAAATGAATAGCTATGCATCGGGTGTTCGTCAGATGTTCAAAGGCAAAATGTATAGCTATACACTAGGTGTTTACTAGGTATTCTTATCAGAATGTATAGATATGCACCATGTGTTCGTCAGATGTTCAAAGGCAAATCAATAGCTATGCACCAGGTGTTCGTCAGATGTTCAAAGGCAAAGTATAGCTATGCACCGGGTATTCGTCAGATGTTCAAAGGCGGAAGTATAGCTATATACCAGGTGTTCACTAGGTATTCAAATCAGAATGTATAGCTGTGCACCAGGTGTTCGTCGGATGTTCAAAGGCAAATCTATAGATATACACCAGGTGTGTACTAGGTATTCGCATTAGAATGTATAGCTATGCACCAGGTGTTCGTCAGATGTTCAAAGGCAAAGGTATAGCTATGCACCAGGTGTTCGTCAGATGTTCAAAGGCAGAAGTATAGCTATATACCAAGTGTTTACTAGGTATTCAAATCAGAATGTATAGCTGTGCACCAGGTGTTCGCCAGATGTTCAAAGGCAAATGTATAGATATACACCAGGTGTTTACTAGGTATTCACATCAGAATGTATAGCTATGCACCAGGTGTTCGTTAGATGTTCAAAGGCAAATGAATAGCTATGCATCAGGTGTTCGTCAGATTTTAAAAGGCTAAATGTATAGCTATACACCAGGTGTTCACTAGGTATTCACATCAGAATGTATAGCTACGCACCAGGTGTTCGCCAGATGTTCAAAGGCAAAAGTATAGCTATGCACCAGGTGTTCGCTACGTATTCAAATCAGAATGTATACCTATATACCAGGTGTTCACTAGGTATTCAAATTAGAATGTATAGCTGTGCACCAGGTGTTCGCCAGATGTTGAAAGGCAAATGTATAGCTATACACCAGGTTTTTACTAGGTATTCACATCATAATGTCTAGCTATGCACCAGGTGTTCGCCAGATGTTCAAAGGCAAATGTATATACACACAATGTGTTTACTAGGTATTCTTATCAGAATGTCTAGATTTGCACCAGGTGTTCGTCAGATGTTCAAAGGCAAAAGTATAGCTATGCACTAGGTGTTCGTCAGATGTTCAAATGCAAAATGTATAGCGATACACCAGGTGTTTACTAGGTATTCTTATCAGAATGTATAGCTATGCTCCAGGTGCTCGTCAGATGTTCAAAGGCAAATGAATAGCTATGCATCAGGTGTTCGTCAGATGTTCAAAGGCAAAATGTATAGCTATACACCAGGTCTTTACTAGATATTCTTATCAGAATGTATAGCTATGCACCAGCTGTTCGTCAGATGTTCAAAGGCAAAAGTATAGCTATGCACCAGGTGTTCGTCAGATGTTCAAAGAAAGAAGTATAGCTATATACCAGGTGTTCACTAGGTATTCAAATCAGAATGTATAGCTGTCCACCAGGTGTTCGCCAGATTTTCAAAGGCAAATGAATAGATATACACCAGGTGTTTACTAGGTATTCTTATCAGAATGACTAGCTATGCACCAGGTGTTCGTCAGATGTTCAAAGGCAAAAGTATAGCTATGCACCAGGTGTTCGTCAGATGTTCAAAGGCAAAAGTATAGCAATATACCAGGAGTTCACCAGGTTTTCAAATTAGAATGTATAGCTGTGCAGCAGGTGTTCGCCAGATGTTCAAATGCAAATGTATAGCTATACACCAGGTGTTTACTAGGTATTCGCATCAGAATGTATAGCTATGCACCAGGTTTTCGTCAGATGTTCAAAGGTAAAAGTATAACTATGCACCGGGTGTTCGTCAGATGTTCAAAGGCAAAAGTATAGGTATATACCAAATGTTCACTAGGTATTCAAATTAGAATGTTTAGTTGTGCACCAGGTGTTCGCCAGATGTTCAAAGGCAAATGTGTAGCTATACACCAAGTGTTCACTAGGTATTCTTATCAGAATATCTAGCTATGCACCAGGTGTTCGTCAGATGTTCAAAAGTAAATGTATAGCTATGCACCAGGTGTTCGTCAGATGTTCAAAGGCAGAAGTATAGCTATATACCAGGTGTTCACTAGGTATACAAATCAAAATGTATAGCGGTGCACCATGTGTTCGCCAGATGTTCAAAGGCAAATGTACAGATATACACCAGGTGTTTACTAGGTATTCACATCAGAATGTATAGCTATGCACCAGGTGTTCGTTAGATGTTCAAAGGCAAATGAATAGCTATGCATCAGGTGTTCGTCAGATTTTAAAAGGCTAAATGTATAGCTATACACCAGGTGTTTACTAGGTATTCACATCAGAATGTATAGCTACGCACCAGGTGTTCGCCAGATGTTCAAAGGCAAAAGTATAGCTATGCACCAGGTGTTCGCTACGTATTCAAATCAGAATGTATACCTATATACCAGGTGTTCACTAGGTATTCAAATTAGAATGTATAGCTGTGCACCAGGTGTTCGCCAGATGTTGAAAGGCAAATGTATAGCTATACACCAGGTTTTTACTAGGTATTCACATCAGAATGTATAGCTATGCACCAGGTGTTCGGGAGATGTTCAAAGGCAAAAGTATAGCTATGCTCCAGGTGTTCGTCAGAAGTTCAAAGGCAGAATTATAGCTATATACCAGGTGTTTACTAGGTATTCATATTAGAATGTATAGCTGTGCACCAGGTGTTTGCCAGATGTTCAAAGGCAAATGTATAGATATACACCAGGTGTTTACAATGTATTCACATCACATTGTATAGCTATGCACCAGTTGTTCGTCAGATGTTCAAAGGCAAATCAATAGCTATGCATCAGGTGTTCGTCACATGTTCAAAGGCTAAATGTATAGCTATACACCACTTGTTTACTAGGTATTCACATCAGAATGTATAGCTATGCACCAGGTGTTCGTCAGATGTTCAAAGGCAAAAGTATAGCTATGCACTAGGTGTTCGTCAGATGTTCAAAGGGAAAAATATAGCTATATACCAGGTGTTCACTAGGTTTTCATATTAGAATGTATAGCTGTGCACCTGGTGCTTAGCTATACATTCTGATGTGAATACCTAGTAAACACCTGGCGTATAGCTATACATTTGCCTTTGAACATCTGGCGAACACCTGGTGCACCGCTATACATTCTAATTTGAATTCCTAGTGAACACCTAGTATACAGCTATACTTTTGCCTTTCAACATCTGACGAACACCTGGTGCATAGCTATACTTTTGCCTTTCAACATCTGACGAACACCCGGTGGATAGCTAGACATTCTGATAAGAATACCTAGTAAACACCTAATGTATAGCTATACATTTAGCCTTTGAACATCTGACGAACACCTGATGCATAGCTATTCATTTGCCTTTGAACATCTGACGAACACCTGGTGCAGAGCTATACATTGTGATAAGAATACCTAGTAAACACCTGGTGTATAGCTATACATTTGCCTTTTAACATCTGGCGAACACCTGGTGCACATCTATACATTGTAATTTGAAAACCTGGTGAACTCCTGGAATATAGCTATACATTTGCCTTTAAACATCTGACGAACACCTGGTGCATAGCTATACGTTTGCCTTTGAACATCTGACGAACACCAGGTGCATAGCTATACTTTTGCGTTTGAACATCTGACAAACACCTGGTGCATAGCTATACATTCTGATAAGAATACCTAGTAAACACCTGGTGTATAGGTATACTTTTGCCTTTGAACATCTGACGAACACCTGGTGCATAGCTATACTTTTGCCTTTGAACATCTGACGAACACCTGTGCATAGCTATACATTCTGATGTGAATACCTAGTAAACACCTGGTGTATAGCTATACATTTAGCCTTTTAACATCTGACGAACACCTGATGCATAGCTATTCATTTGCCTTTGAACATCTAACGAACACCTGGTGCACAGCTATACATTCTGATGTGAATACCTAGTAAACACCTGGTGTATATCTATACATTTGCCTTTGAACATCTGGCGAACACCGGGTGCATAGCTATACATTCTGATAAGAATACCTAGTTAACACCTGGTGTATAACTATAAATTTAGCCTTTGAACATCTGACGAACACCTGATGCATAGCTATTCATTTCCCTTTGAACATCTGACGAACACCTGGTGCATAGCTATACATTCTGATTTGAATACCTAGTAAACACCTGGTGTATATCTATACATTTGCCTTTGAACATCTGGCGAACACCTGGTGCACAGCTATACATTCTGATTTGAATACCTAATGAACACCTGGTATATAGCTATACTTCTGCCTTTGAACATCTGACGAACACCTGGTGCATAGCTGTACTTTTGCCTTTGATCATCTTACGAACACCTGGTGCATAGCTCGACATTCTGATAAGAATACCTAGTAGTAAACAACTGGTGTATAGCTATACATTTGCCTTTGAACATCTGACGAACACCTGATGCATAGCTATACTTTTGCCTTTGAACAACTGACGAACTCCTGATGCATAGCTATACTTTTGCCTTTGAACATCTGACGAACACCTGGTGCATAGCTATACATTCTGATTTGAATACTTAGCGAACACCTGGTGTATAGCTATTCTTTTGCCTTTGAACATCTGACGAACACCTGATGCATAGCTATGCATTGTAGTTTGAACAGCTGGTGAATATCTAACATCTAACAGCCAACTTCACAAACCTATTATTTGGTGTATTAATACGTTGAAATAAAATGTTTGAAGTTGTTTGTTGATTATTGTTTTATTGTATTATACTCAGTACAGAATAAGGTAAAATTTCAAGTTTGTTGATTATTGCTTTATTGTATCATACAAAAATATAACAAAATTAGGTAAAATTTCAAGTTTTAAGTGTATTGAAAATGATAAAATTCGTGTATGGTGATACAATTTCTCAATCATATATGAATTGTTTATTTGAAAAATAATGCCAAATGTAATAATGATGAAAACATGAATCGTGATTTTAAAATAAATTTCTAGCAAATTTGATAATATTAACAATTTAACTGTAAAATTAAGTGCCGTTTGGGGTGTTTATAGTTTCAGTTGATTAATCAAATTGTTATGCAATGTTTTACACATTGCGGGGTAAGGTCATTAATGTGTGACACGTATACCTCAACATCTCATTCATAATCAGTTATTGTTAAGATATAATACACAATGGAGTTACTTAAGTCTTAATGCAGTAAGCGCGTTCACCGCACAGTAAATTGTGTAAATGGTTACTTAATGTGAAGGCTTCTACAAATTCACATGCATTGAAGTAAGTAAGTAAGTAAGTAAGTAATTCTTTTATTACCGTTCCATATTAATATTTACAAACTACGTTATCATAAGCATGATATGGGCAATAATGAATATAAAAATGGATATTGATACAAACAAATATTCATATATCACTATGAAATAATGAGATAATAACAAGTATGATTTATAAGTAAATGGTATTTCGCCTATGTAAATACGCTTTCACAATGAATTTGGCTGTTATCCTGTGAGGAAACACTAAAAATGTTATTAACATTGCAATGTTAATAACATTTTTAGTGTTTCCTCACAGTTATCTGTTGACAGTAACGCTATAGTGTTACTTATAGTGCTGGTCCTAATGTACAGAGAGCACTCTAGCAAGAAGTGTGATTCACTTTCATCTGTTTCAGAGTCACAAAATCGACATAGCCTGTCTTCGGGGGATTCACCTATGTATCGTCCTGTTTCAATGCGTAACGGAAGTATTCCCACTCGGAACTGGCATAGAGCAGATTTTTCGTATTTAGATAGATTCAATTTGACATACTCTTCGCATTTAAATTCGCACTTAAATGTTCTATATGTCCTGAGCTTTGGTGCCGCTTGTATATCACGGGACCATATTGCTGCGTAGTAACTACGTATGCGCGCTTCGGTGTCTTTGAGGTTAACTTTTACTTTGTTTGTGAAATGATCGTTGAGTCCCAACGTGCACATTATAGTTTTAACCTCACTTGGCCAATTATTGTCACACTCAATATCATGCAGGAATACTTTCTTCGTGAGTATTGTGTCGTCCATGTCGATAAGCCTATTCCAGAACCTCAGGGCACACTGCCACCGCCTGTAGACACTTGGTATGTACGAGTATGTGTGGGTAATTCTACAAAAAGTGATATTTTTTGGTCCCTTTATTTTCAAAGCAAAAGATCAACACAAAACCTAAGAAATAAATGTGAAACATGGATTGTCTAAACTAACATCATGTAAATTAAGTTTTAAAAAAAACTGCCTGTAAACTTCAACAGATATTTATTAATTTTTAGTATTTCTACCCTGGTTTAGTCGATTTGTAGGAAAAATCAATGTTTTAAATAGCTTTCGACGACTTGTCATAATTGTATATGTATCATAATCTTTTTGAAAACGTACCATTTGTTGTCAATTTGTGGTTATAACTAAGTTCAATATATCAATATTTCTATGTTGAAATATGTTGTTTTTGTGGTTGACTCTGTCTTTTTATAAACCATATGTAAAGCTATTACTTAAGAAAGAAGTTTCGATTTATCGTTGTTTATCGGCCAATAAGCTACGATTTAGAGGTCTGGTGCGTGGGAATTAACCCACAAGGGCGTTAGCCCGAGTGGTTTAATAGCCACTTATTAGAACGGCAAAGAGTTGCTTATTGGCCGATAAACAGCGATAATACGAACATTATTTCGATTCTAACATGATTTGATAAATATGCAATTGTAACGAGAACTACATTTTAATATGCTGCGCTCAGAATCGGGACTACTTTTTGCATTGTTTATTGGATACTTTAACAACGATAATTTTGTTATTTGTCTATAGAAAAATCAGCGGGTATCCGGTTTGAATAGTATACAATGCATTAACAGCCTAATATAGTATAATACCAACAAATAATATCAGTGCTTGTTGAACGGATACAAAAAAAAGTATTACATTTTGTCGTATTTATTTTATGCTCAATGCGGGTTTGGTGCCTGAAATGCAATTGTTGTCCCATGCCGTTCACAGTTTGCAAGTTCCAAAGTTGTGTTTATAATTGTGTCTCTATTTTCGTTTCTTTTCACGAAACGTTTTGTTTTCAGTGTAAAGTATTTGTCTATGAATTGTACATCTTAAAATAATGTTAACGTTTTTTGCATATATAGCCGTGACAAATTGACCTGACACTCATAAAGTCTGTGAGCACTCATGTTTCATTTGTTTGCTGAATTTATGCTCTGCTGTTTCGTGCACGGGTTTCAAGTTTTGACTATTTTGACTATATTGTTACCCTTACATATTTTTCACATGTTTTGAGTACGAAAAAAAATGTATCTTTATTGTAATTCATGTTATTATCGTTGCGGTAATGACCAATGTGCACACTCGGGCGAATAAAAGGACCAGTGTCCAGTTGCTCAAAACTTTAACGGCCGGTTAAGCTAACAGCCTGTTAACTTTAGATGTAAATAAAACTAATATTGCAAGCAATTCGCGTATGAAGCATTTGACAATTATTTGAGCATATCAATTTATTTCAAATAAATGCAGTTTAAAATTTTAACATTTAATTTACATCAAAATCTTCATCCAAAAGTTAACGGCTGTTAGCTTAATTGGCCGTTAAAGTTTTGAGCAAATGGTCCCAGTTATACAATATGCTGTGTTGTGAATAATGTTGCGGTCATTATATTCTGTAACAATGATGTTGTAACATATCTTTTATGTTGAATATAATAATAAAAAATGAATCTGATTATGTGCATCCCTTTTACTCATTTAACCACTTTTTGTAGAATTGCCCATATGCTGTTATTTGAGAACTGTATTTTTTTTAATTGTTTAACGAGAATCTTCCAATTGTGTTTTAAGCAATATTATTCGTAAATAATATTAAGAAGAATACCAAGAATCGGTTTATTTTAACAGTTTTATTATTAAGTTACAAAAATATTTTTTATTTCAAATTGGAGATCAATTCGTTACGCTAAATACGTTAGGCTTAGATTTTCAAACATGTTGATGTATACTGGGTGTACCGTCTACCGGTGTATTAAGCTTTAAAACACGATTAAATATAACTAAAATTATATTTATATTGTACAATAGTTAATGATGTTACCGCTCATAATTTGGCATTTTCGTACGATTTTATAGTTTCGTAAGTGCGACAGTGACATCTTTGTTGAACCTAGGGTCGGTTTTTTTGTTTTACGACGAATGTACCAATTACCAGTGCAACTGTAATTATTTCCCTTGTTTAACGATCAGCTGCTGTACTAAACCTTTCGTTTATATGACTTGCCTTAAAGCTATTATTGACAAACAGAAAACATTGTTTTTGAATATATTTGACTTTGCTTTTTCTATTTTTCCAAGGTATAATCAGGATGATATATATAAATATACCGGTACATCAAAATCAATATACATACTTATAGTTATGAACAATATGACAATATCTCATGTAATCAATTCACAAATCTAAAGTATTTCTATCACAGACTAAAACTATCACAGTCTTTAGTAATCGTGCCAAATAATAACAGTCTTTTCAGGGCAATGGGGACATTTGCTTTTTCTATTTTTCCAAGGTATAATCAGGATGATATATATAGATATACCGGTACATCAAAATCAATACACATACTTATAGTTATGAACAATATGACAATATCTCATGTAATCAATTCACAAATCTAAAGTATTTCTATCACAGACTAAAACTATCACAGTCTTTAGTAATCGTGCCAAATAATAACAGTCTTTTCAGGGCAATGGGGACATTATAAATGAGAGCCCCGCCTCGACCATACTCATCATATCTCGGATTACACATATAGACCGGTAGACGGTACCCTGAGTAATTAATTAATCACATATTATATTTATTATTATTATTATTTATAATGATGGTAGTGATGGTGATTTTGTGTGTCAGTCATGTTGTTATTTATAATTTATATGAGCAAATTACTTATGAAAATAATAATAAAGTAATACAAAATCAAACTCCTAATGTATCACTATCTTTTTGTATTTCGGGGCCGGTTTAGTCATTATGCAAACACACGTGGGTCCGGTTTTGCTTTCTTGGGGCCGGTTTAGACTGGGACCGGTTTTGACTGGGGCCGGTTTTGCCACAAACCCGAATTGTGCGCTATTTTCTTTCTGAAGAGTATTTGAAGGTTGCACACCACAAAATTAATACTTTCTAGTTTTTACATCACAGCAGTGCGGGTATCACATCTGACTGATCCATACCATATTTTCGTTCCCAAATAAAGCCGTTAAATTACATGGGACGGCAATCGCATGATCAAAATTCTTGTTATAGACATTTTTTTTTGCAATCTCGTAACAAAGAAACTGATAATAACGTAAGTAGATGTTGTCCCTCTGTGCTGAAGCTGCATTATGTGAGTACCCGGGGTGTGTCCCAGCACCCACTGCCCAATTTATTTTAGACTCATCGAAAGTTGGGCTAATTTTGAATCAGCTATTTATTTTACTGAAATATTTTTAATTTTGTTGTGGTCTTGTCTCTTGTGATGTGGGGGGAAATCGGAGTACCCTGAGAAAACCCCACCTGTCCGGTATGGTGACCACCAACGAAACTCACATGCGCCGAATGGGGAGCGAAACCGGGCAGCCAAGATAAGAAGCGAGTGTACTAACCACTGCGCTAGCCGGACAGCCTAGATGTTGTGCTTGAAGTATTGTTTCATACTTTTGATTTGTTTGACCTGTGACACTTTAATAAAAAATAGTGAACTCTAAACTCTGTTTTATATACATGCCTCTCGCTTCGTGCCTAATTGACAATATATAATACCAGCTTCAGTCACCACCGTTTTTATACAATGGACATGTTGAAATACAATATACTGTGTCCACAACTACTGTTATAATACACGAATGTAGTTGTGATAACAAGGAGCATTTATTGCAGAATTAATGTTGTATGCAGTATTTTGCATGAGTAATAGACATGATTTTTCACTGATCGAGGTAATATATTTTTAACTCAATCAGTATAAATCACCTAAGGAGACATTATTTGAACACACCTTGAATACCTTGTGATAAAGCAGACAATTACGAATTAAAGAGGGTATATACGATCTCATCAAATTTTCATACACAAATATAAAATTAAAATAAAACCAATAAAACGTTGATGAATAACAAACTAGAATAAAAGTTCAGCAAAACTGCATGATCGATATTCGAAAATCCTCGAACTTAGAGTTTTGCACCGTTAAAAAACTTTTCGTATTTCAGTCGAAAACTCATTCATGTACATATTCATGTACGAATTTTTTTTTAAATCGTGAAGTGTGAACTGTAAAGTGCAAAAATTCATTTATTCACACTTCACGAATTCACGATTCACGATTAACCATGTACAATATTGAGAGATCCACAATATTTGTTTTACATGTGTTCATACGACACACGAGCACGTTTTTTTTGTCTCTTTCACCCAATAATGCGATTCAACATGTCGGTATCGGCGTAGCCCAAGGAGTTTATTTGTCGTTATATAAAGAAGTTCGTAAAGAAAAACATATGAACTATGGTACATATAACTGTTTATTTTTTTTAACTTTCCTCAATCTTATTTGTTCTCTCATCTGTGTTGTCCAAAATGAGAAACTTGTTGATACTGCAATCGCATATATCCCTTTTAATACAAAGTCTATTTCATAGAAACGTAATACTGTTAAAAAATTACCAATAAATATTATAGTTTTACGAAATACATTTCGTAATTACAAAATAATACATACACTACGTTTAAACGAAATATTATTGCGTTAACATTTCGTAATGAAGAAATAAAGAAAACAACGAGTGTGTCCTGTCAAATATATTAAAGGATTTTATTAATAAAGAGATCCATCTACTTACATATATGTTTCTGGTAGATCTACAGTACGTGTCCTTTCCTCTCACAAAACAATCTTCGCGGGAAAATAAGCTGCAAGTGCGTCCACGTCATAACTACGTAACATATCGTGACGATTGAACTATGAATAATGGAAATTCATTTATTCATACATCACGATTTCACGATGTTTTAGGAAATCGTGAAGTATGAACTGCGAAGTGCAAATATTCATTTATTTACACTTCACGCTTTCACGATTTTTGTTTAAATCGTGAAGTGTGAACTGTAAAGTGCAAAAATTCATTTATTCACACTTCACGAATTCACGATTTCTTATAAAATCGTGAAGTGTGAACTGTGAAGTGCAAAAATTCATTTATTCACACTTCACGAATTCACGATTTTTGGGGGAAAATCGTAAAGTGTGAACTGTGAAGTGCAAAAATTCATTTATTCACACTTCGCGAATTCACGATTTTTTGGGGAAAAGTGTGAAGTGTGAATAAATGAATTTTTGTACTTCATAGTTCACAATTCATAAATATGAAATGTGAATAATGAAGTCCCCGCTGGTCTTTCGTATGAAGCATACCCAAATTCGTATTTCGTATCACATACAGTCCGTAGACATTTTTACACACTTCTTAGCGATGTTGTTTCATACACACTTTATTGTCTCGAGTCACACGGATTCGTAGTTCTTGCGTTTCGTATCGAACAGTATCATGCCATAGTCTCATCTCATAAATCATTGCATTCAAACTTCATCTTACAATTTATTGTCTAGTGCAACACACCGATCACAGATTCTTATTGATGAGTATCATGCAATAGTCACATAAATTATGACTCTCAAGTCATAGTGAAGTTGTTTCTCACACAATTCATTTTAAGTGTCACACACCATAGTTTCTCATTGATGAGTGATGCAATAGTCTCATAATTATAACTTTCAGTTCATAGTGAATTTTTTCAAACCATTAATTGTTCAGTGACACACACCTTTTATAGTTTCTTATTTATATGGGCGAAGAATAAGTGACCTTCTTTCAGTTTCTGCAGTACATCTGTGGTCAAGTTTGTGTCCAGGTTCAAAACTCAGGTTTAATTTTCAATTTAATAACGCGAAGCCTCATATCCGAATTATTCACAAATGTAGCCTAAAGAGTATCACGACTGAGAAAAGCAAATGCATAAGTAAATTTTAAATTTAAATTAAACATTATTATGTTAATTTAAAGTAAATTATATTTTTTGTTTGAGGTGTTTTCAATTTATTCAACTTTTATAAGTATTTGGTAACATTGATCTTGTTTTAACAGTTGTTGTATATCAGTTAATGTAATCCGAATATATATTGAGCAGCACAAACACGAACGTCACTAAATATAAAAACATACAATGCAATGACAGGGCCGTGTTGTATGCTGTCATCTAACTCTACCCACGTCCTTGGAGGAATGGAGAAAGGTCAACTCGCTGTTGGTCATGTTTATTGTTAAGTAAGAATACATTTTTTAAAACGTATTTGTTTTTTTGTTATATGAAAAAGTAAGTTTAAAACCCAATCTATTTAAACTTGTTTATTATATTCCGTCAGGTGCATTGTATGCGCATGCGCAAACTCGAATGCAAAACGGACACGTACATGCAGGTAAAGAGGCAACATGAAAAACGGTGATCTGAACTGTATTTGTACAAAAGTTTTATTTTGTCTGCCATACCTGACCTACATTCAGTTATACAGTCTGTATCCATTGGGTAATTTATAGCAATTAGTCATAGAAATAATGTATAGGTTACTTTTGTAGCACAATTCGGTTCAACCTTAACAAATATATTTCAGTGTTTAAAATCAATATACTAATGACCCAAGCCGAAACAATAATTTTGTAACGGCCATGATTTTCAGATACACGTATCGGCGTACACAAATTACACGGTTTGAAACTGCTGTGCGTTTTCAGGCGTTAGAAATACATCTTTAAACGTGTTAACTTGTAAAATTACTATGGAAATGTTGAAACTAAATTATATAAAAACAAAACTAATGTTATTGTTATTGCTCGGATGCGCAACAACAGTGTTGTTCAGTATCTTATACAGTCGTTACACGGACCGCGGTGTGTTAGCGAAACATGTCGGATCAAACACAGTTTACGATATGAAAAATGTAAAAGGCATTCCGACACAAGATGAAGATAGGAGTTCCCGTTTTATCGAGTCAAACAATACAGCGGACATTCGGATGAGTACAGCAATAGCTACAGCGACAACACGAGTGACACTCGAGCACAGAAAGAATTGTTTGGAGGGGTTTAATAACTGTGTTCGGAGGACTATTCTAGTGCAAAACAGATTCATAAATGCGTTGATCTTAGAGTGGAAACACTCGCAAGCACTCCGATCTGTGTGTACGACCCTACGATCGATATCTGGGTTTCCAAATACATTCTTACCGATGGGCTTTGGGAAGGCGATATTATATTGAAAGTGGTTGATATACTTCGCCGAGATCCCAATCTAGCATTCTTGGATTTAGGATGTAACGTGGTCGTTTATACGCTGTCCATCGCCAAATCCGGAAAGCGGGTGACCGCTCTTGACGCTAACCGAAAGAACCTTGAGATCCTGGCGACGTCGCTTCACAAGGGAAATCTTACAGCAATGGTTACGTTGATTTGGAATGCTCTCTCGAACAATCGGGAAACAATGCGATTTAAGGACGAAAAAAGAAACGTCGGCGGCCTCCGAATGGTTAGCGGAGTCAGCACAGATAGTTTTATCAATGATGAAAATAGCTCGGTAGGCATTGTGCTTGATGATTTAGTCCCAATGTTCAGGAACAAATCCGTGATTATTAAAATGGACATCGAAGAGTATGAATTCAAAGCCATGTTAGGTGGAAAGAAATTCTTCGAAGAGGTTGACGTGAAGTTCTGTTCATGGAATGGACTCACCATAAATTCACAGACATCGGGTCCAGGGTAATACAGTTTATGACAGAGAGAGGGTATACTCCGTTTATTCCATCAGAGATGTCACTCCCGCTAAAAATCGAAAACCGGACGTCCTGGTCTGGGGATATAGTATGGATTAAGAATTTCCATAAAGCAACGTGACACTTTGATTGAAATCACAGAAACTGTTGTCTTTACCAATATCACCCATGCAGAGTGTTTACTTCAACTCTAAAGTAAAGATATGATTCCCTAAAATTGTCCATATGATAAAGGGCTTTGTTTTAATAAACTGTAGAACCTGGTTATAATTGATACTTGCCAAAATGAATAACCTTGTACTACTTCCAGATCCAATTACCAATATCCAAGCAACATTTGTAGTTCCGGTTTACTAATACATTTTTGTGCAAATGTTCGCCTAGGTTCGAAGTGGGTGAAGGGGCATTAAGTGTTACCCCTGTCCGTTGCGTGCGTGCGTCCGTCCGTCCTTCCAAAAGTTTCAATAACTCTGTCATTTCTAGATGGAATGTGAAATTACTTGGCAGAAATATTCACCATCATGAGACGATGTGTCGCGCGCAAAATCCTGGCCCATACCTCCATGGTCAAGGTCATACTTGGGGTCATTTGTCAAAAATGGGGTCTGTTTTTCGTGTCCGGTCAATAACTCTGTCATTTCTTGATGTTTTTTAAAATTACTTGGTAGAAATGTTCACCATCATGAGACGATGTGTCGCCCGCAAGATCCAGGTACATTCTTCCAAGGCCAAGGTCACACATGGTATTCAAAGGTCAAACATGGGATCTGTTTGTAATTTCTTGATGAATTTATAATTACTTGGTAGAAATGTTCAAAATCATGAAACGATATGTTGCGCAAGATCCAAGTCCGTAAGTCCAAGGTCAAGGTCACACTTGGAGGTCGAAGTTCAAAAATGGGGTATGTTTTTAGTGTCCGGTAAATAACTCTGTCACTCCTAGATGGATTGCAAATTTACTTGGAAGAAATGTTCACCATCATGAGACGATGTGTCGCGCGCAAAATGCAGGTCCCTTAATCCAAGGTCAAGGTCACACTTAGAGGTCAAATATAAAAAATGGGGTGAGTTGTTCGTGTCCGATCAATAACTCTGCCATTCGTGCATTGATTGTGAAATTACTTGGTAGAAATGTTCACCAGCATGTGGTGATGTGTCATGCGCAAGACCCAGGTCTGTTCCTCCAAGGTGAAGGTCACACCTAGATGTTGAACGTCAAAATGGGATCTTTTTCGTGTCCGGTCAATAGGTTTGTCAATTCTGGATGGATTTTGAAATTACTTTGAAGAATCATGAGACGATGTGCCGCGCACAAGACCCCGATCCAAAGCTCCAAATCAAGATCACACTCTACGAATAGTTTCCACCCATTGTTCTGCATGCAAATTTATTTCAGCTTTACTAAATGCACTCACTTGTGATGAACATTAAATATATTTCCTTGACCAGTCCCAATCAGCCGGGACATTCGTGTCCTATGGACACATTTCTATTCATAGAGTGATAGTGATATTGCGTTAAACAGTTCATCGTTCATTGAATTTGCTGTTTGAATTATGAAAACCAGAAGGTACTAACTGCTGTTGATTTTAATGGCAGTTAGTAATTCTGGGAACATGTCTATAATTGTTTTGCCATTGATACAGAGTCTAGCTGGATACTTAATCTGCACTTTATGCACTTTCACTCTTGCATCTCTTGCTTCGTTCGATTTGTACAGACTCGATCGTGCTTTCGTTATTTCCGTTGGGTATTAACTATCAACGCCAATTGGGCTCCCTTTCAGTTTGTATGCATTTGTCATTAAAGTCTCAGTATCAACATAGTCCCGAAAGCGTATCACAATAGGTCTTTTAGGATCCCTGTTCCTTGAATCAAAACGGCCCATTCTATGTGCTCTCTCGATGTGCATGCCCGTGGTGTCAATTTCTAGCTCTTCGCTTACAAAAATTGAGTACTAAGTGTGTACGATTACCTTTAAGTCTTTCAGTCAGCCCGTAGTTCACTATGTTGTTCCTCATGCTCCTTGCCTCCGCATCAACTGACTTGTATGAGAGAACTTTAGAGTTCCGTACTTGATCTTCAATTAGCCTCTCCATTCGTGCTACTCTGTAATCCATATCCAGGTAACTCTTGTTGATGCATTTAATTTCTTTGTTCCATCGTGTCTGCTGATTTTCAATCCCACTAATTTTGGCATAATTGTTATTAAACTGCTCAAATATATATGTAATTTTGTCGTCTAATGTCATTTTTGCAAATGAGTTTGAAGAAATCGACCCACTCGACCCACTCGATCCACTTTAAAAATTTACATTTTCTCTTCTTTGTTCTGTTTACAGTTTCGAACCCGCCATTTTGTTTTTCCTGAAAACGATTGCTTACTTCAATGTTATACTCCATGTTATCCTCACTTTCTCCGGAAAATAACCTCCTCCATACTTACATAGATACTTTCTTAATTCACCGGTACAAAAAAGTCCTTAGTATTTCACCTTTAAATTTTTAAAACATTAATTTTTTATCTCATTTTTTACACGTCTACACTGACCAATGACCTTGACCAATGCATTCATTTTACATTTTAATTATGATAACCTTTCTTTGTTAACCTTTCTTTGTTAATTGTCATTTACAAAAACAATTATATTTGAGCGGACGGTGAGATCCGAGTAATGGTAACAACATTTCTCACGGTGAGCTATTAGTATAGGAGACTTCTCACGGTGAGCTATTAGTATAGGAGACTTCACACGATGAGCTATTAGTATAGGAGAATTCTCCGGGGTCGTCCCTCGTCAGCATTAACGCTATTCCTCCGAAATTGCCTGCAAAAAGTTGGATAACAGAGAAAATATACTTAAGTCCTTCCTTGTTTATGACCCTGTTTTTTGTTTGTCTTTGACATCAATGGCAAGCCATGGAGCAAACGAAAAACATGTATGAGAGTTACTCAGCTAGACAAATTATTTATGGACATTATGGCGTACATTCCCGCATTTGTTCAAGACTGTCACAACAGTATAGGCTTTAATCTGGGTCAGTACACATTTAATATGGCCCTTTTATCTTATTTATTTGTGACATTTTCAACAAATTATATTTGATTTTCAATTCATTGATCTGACATTTTCTTGTCAAACAGTATGTATTTGTACTGTATTAATATGAGCGTTCAGCCATTGATAATAATACACATGTTTTCTTGTAAGACTTATCTATGCTACATTAATTTATAGGCATGTCTAGTCAGTTCAGCCATTGATAATAATACACATGTTTTCTTGTAAGACTTATCGATGCTACATTAATTTATAGGCATATCTAGTCAGTTCAGCCATTGATAATAATACACATGTTTTCTTGTAAGACTTATCGATGCTACATTAATTTATAGGCATGTCTAGTCAGTTCAGACATTGATAATAATACACATGTTTTCTTGTAAGACTTATCGATGCTACATTAATTTATAGGCATGTCTAGTCAGTTCAGCCATTGATAATAATACACATGTTTTCTTGTAAGACTTATCTATGCTACATTAATTATAGGCATCTCTAGTCAATTCAGCCATTGATAATAATACACATGTTTTCTTGTAAGACTTATCTATGCTACATTAATTTATAGGCATGTCTAGTCAGTTCAGCCATTGATAATAATACACATGTTTTCTTGTAAGACTTATCTATGCTACATTAATTTATAGGCATGTCTAGTCAGTTCAGCCATTGATAATAATACACATGTTTTCTTGTAAGACTTATCTATGCTACATTAATTTATAGGCATGTCTAGTCAGTTCAGCCATTGATAATAATACACATGTTTTCTTGTAAGACTTATCGATGCTACATTAATTTATAGGCATGTCTAGTCAGTTCAGCCATTGATAATAATACACATGTTTTCTTGTAAGACTTATCGATGCTACATTAATTTATAGGCATGTCTAGTCAGTTCAGCCATTGATAATAATACACATGTTTTCTTGTAAGACTTATCTATGCTACATTAATTTATAGGCATGTCTAGTCAGTTCAGCCATTGATATCAAATAGAATACAATCATGTACATCGCACAATTTTTGTAATCATTGCTTTAATATTCGATTTTATGTTTATGCTCCTTATTTTAATAAAGCCAGTTTACCCTGTTTATTCTTGGTTGTGTGAATCAAGATGAAGTAAGTAATTGTGATTTTCAAACAAAGATACAATTATTATTAATTGCTATTTAAATGACGACATTCATGTATAACAAAGGTCCAATACTCGTAATATAAAAATAAAATATTTTTCCTACCTACCGACCAACCTCTAAAATTTCGGGTCGGTAAAGGGCAAACAAAAGATTTTTTTTAAATTTAGGCCTTACCGTAAATTTTAAAACTTTATACAGTGATATTTTTCTTTGCGTTTATCAATTGAAAAAAAAAATTCCTCTATATTCATTTAAAAGTCTGTCAAAATATGTGTAGAATCTCAATTAAAATTATTATCTATGTGATCCATTGTTTCATATTTCCCAAACATTTTTTATAAGTAGATACATACATCAGTTACAATAAATTATCTATGTTTTATTGCATGTATCTTTTACCGGTATTCGATGGGTAAATCTTGAAATAATAGCTTTGTTATCACAAACATGTATTTTATATGGAACATACGGGCATATGGCAGTAGTATATGGAAATATAACTACAGTTTCTAGTCACATATATTAAATTATTTTAAATATGTCGCGGTGGTTCATTGAAACACAGTTTAAAAATAAAATGACCGTGTCCTTTCAAACGGGTAATGAAAATAAAATGCATATGCCGCAGTAGTAAAATGTATATTGAAACACATTTTGGAAAAAAAAAAGACATTTTCTACAAAGCTGTCACATTCGTTATTTAAAAGGGCGAAGGTGTGCAATGCAAGGACTATGTAAACAATCAGGTAAACACAAGGCCTAAAATAAAATATTTGTTTCCCCTCCCGCGACCGACCCAGCAAAATCGCCGCGACCCAAAACATTTATAGACCAAAGAAAACAATATTTTATTTTATTTGTGAGTGAAAATGAGGGGTGTGACTCCTTAAAAAGAATCCAGTAGCGTGTACAAATCTTTCTTTCATAAGACGCTTATAAACGGACTTTAAACGGACAGTTCTCGGTAACGCGTAATTCGGCAGATTTTGACGCATGCTTTTAAAAAAAGGACGCCATAACATTCAGTGTCAGATTCTAGGGCGCAACCATTTCCGCTCACATATGCATGTTTTTTTTAAGACAAAGAACGCCCACCGGCAATTAACAAACTCGCCTTTATGCACCAAGTGTCCATTATCGATAAAATCTTCATGCAGGAGGAGTCAGCTTAACAAGAGCCAAACAGTCGGCCAATGAGAACGCATAAAATTTCCAACATGCAAATGAGCATCGTCGTTAGAAAGTTTATCACGCTCTCATTCTAATTTTAATTGGTAAAGGTGCAATTCATTTGTAACACATTTGCGTTAGGTATGTGTTTTGTTATAGATATCCGTGTTTTTAACAGTCGCGTTTGTAATAAATTACTACAAATTAAAATAGTAAATAAATAAATAATTATAAATAAATGTCATCAATTTGGTGAATTTGGGTGAAAGGAACCATTTACTAAGAATATGAATTACAACGTCTTGTAAGTCGACAAACTGATCTCGTCGAATGTCTTATTTTGTTTAAAAAAAAATACAATTACTAGATCTAGTAATAATTAACGAAAGTGTTATTCAAACTCATCAATGCACACGGATTAAAATTATGCAAAAGCTTTGGCTGAGGCAACATTTGAATGAAAGTTAGCGGAACTAAAGTCCTTGTCAAAAATGAAAGTAAATAAACTTAAGCGCCTTTTCTTTTTATTTTAATTTATCAAAAAATGTGCTGTTGCTTTCTTTTTATTAATAAACAAAGTCCTATTTGTTTTTATTTCCATAGAATGCTAATTCATTTATGCTCTAGCATTTGCGTTGTTCAGATACAGTATTACGGATTGATGCTTTTAAACACTATCCACGTGCTAAGCGTGTAACACGCTTTTCAGCTACAAACTGCTAGCCGCAGTTTGACAGTCACCTTTGCTACGGCTGTTGCTAACAGCGTTTTGTTTTGGATGCCCGGCAAATTGCAACGTCACGCTATTACTCCTTAGTTTTAACAGGTTTTTATTATAAACGCTCTTGTTTTTAACGTATGTTATTGTTTGTTCAATTTTGATAAATTATTGTAAGGTAATTATAACATAGTATTGCGTCAATAAGCAGAACGTTATTAATCTACTACAGCGAAAATATTAAGAATTTATACTATAACGTAACATTTCGAACATAAGGAAAACATGAATGAAAATGAATTATTGTGTATAAAAATAAAATATTTTTCCGACCTACCGACTCACCCTTTAACAGCATGTGTCGCGGGAGGGGATACAAACAATATTTTATTTTCAGCCCAAAACATTAACAAACTTAATGACGACTTTGACGGGCATAAATGTGTGTATTGCATTTTATAATAACGCTTTTTTGGCTTTCGATGTTTGAGCGTACCATATTACAAATACATGTAATATAAAATTATTTCCTTTTCATTCTCATTTAAATCCGTATAATGATTCTAATGAAATAGAATACTTACAATTGTGTCTGCATGAAATGCAATCAATGCTAACATGCCTAACAATATACATGTATATATAAACTATGTTTATGGACAACTGTTCAAAGAGTTAGGATCAGCTTATTGTTACGATTTTTCTACCGTAAAGCAATATTGATGCAGTAACATTAAAATATCATTTATAATATCATCTGTATCAAACAAAGACTATAGTTTATGTTGGATTATATGTGTTTTTTTTAAACATGGTATTATCAATGATAAATCTTTAAGAGCGTGTGGTGGGAAACCTGGGCTTAATGCATGTGCGTAAAGTGTCATTCCGGGTCAGTCTGTGCAGTCCGCACAGGCTAATCCAGGAAGACACTTTCCGCTTTTATAATATTTTCTGTTTCAAGGAAGTCTCTTTTAAATATAAATCCTCTGAAGGCGGAATGTGCGGTCCTGGATAGCCTATATGCAGACTGCACATGCTGATCCGGTACGACACTTTACGCATGTTGAAATTCGGCTGAAACCCCTATGTTAATTTGGCTTTAATCGACAAAAGAAGATTGGTAAACTTAATATATTTAAGGGTTATAACTCTAAAACATTCTATACTGAACATGTCTGTACTAACACCCATATACGTGAAGTGTCTTCAAAATCTTATATATTTGTCTTGTTCCATATCAATATTGAAACATATGCAAACGAAAGTTTAATGACTGGCACAATAATGCATCGTTGCAATAAATCAAAATCAATAAAATGGAAAGGAAATGACGCGTGTGGTGGAAACCCGGGCTTAATGCATCTGCGTGAAATGGCGTCCTGAATCAGCCTGTGCAGTCCGCACAGGCTAATCCGGGACGACATTTTCAATAAATGCGGAAAGTGACGTCCTGAATTAGCCTGTGCCGGCTGGACAGGTTGATCCAAGACAACACCTTACACAGATGTTTCCCACGACAAGACTCTAATTTTATTTATTAATTTTATGTATTACAGTGCCCGTGGATATCGTGTATAACAGTACAGAAAGCAAAATCGGAAGTTTCTGATCTATAAGCCGATGATCGATCGTTAATTTCCATAATCACCCATGTGAATTAAATGACATTTTACGATCAAATAAACACGATTCTCATGTACATGCACAAACACTTTACAGTCGTACTGTATGTACGTAAAGTGTGTATGTGCGATCTTTAACATCAATTATTTTCAAAATAAGCAGATGAAGGTGACGATAAAACTTGAAAGCCTACAGAAAAAAAAACATAAAAAAGACGAAGGGAACACTTCAATATGAAATAAATCAACAAGTACTAGTGTCGACTTTTGCATCGTTTATTAGTGTTGTGTATTGTAACCAACTGTCATGTCAACGTATATGCATGTGTTTGAGTTTCCGCTTGTACAGACGAAAACAATTTAGTGATTAAAAATTAGCTTATTTAAAAGCAATGGTTGTTCTTAACTTTTATTCCATTTTAAATAGAAATATATGTTAATAAACTTCATTTTGTTAACTGTATTTATGACACTATATCTGTTGTAAGATACACACTTTAATATATTTGCTTTCAATAATGTATAATTTATTCTTATCTATAATTTTATAGACTTTGATCACTGAATTTTTGTCGAAAGTAAACGGTTTGTTTGCTCTTGCTCAACAAATCCGTTTGCTAATCATTGACAAGAGCTTAACAGTCTATATCCCGGATGTTAGCAATTTCCTTGTAATAATCTCAGTAGCTTCAGTCACACATTTCCGATTATGGCTCGCGACAGGGTCCAGTCAGCGCTACGATACAAATCATAAAAATGTCGGGAATGTCGGGACGCTGTCTGGAGGTGTCGGTACGCTGTCGGTACGCTGTTCTGAAAATCGGTAATTATCGGGACATGTGTGGTGTGATCGGCCAAGCATTCCCGACAGTTAAGTGTGTACCTTAACATTTGGGAGACTCAGCCGAATTTGTATAGTCGGGACTCTGTCGGGATACATTCGGATCATATTCGGACGGTGTCGGAACGGTATCGGGATAAATGTCCCGTGGAACGGGATTGATAATGCATTATAAATTATGTATAAATATCACGTCTGAAGTATTGCGGCAATTACGCATTCCCGATTATGGCTCCCGACAACGTCCCGATACTCACCCTGTACTCGAGTAAAGCTACAGCGGTTTAATACGGTCCACAGCGGTGCATACATTATGGGAAGAAAAGACACCAAGCTAATATATTTGATAGTTAAACATATATAAAGAGCCGAAAGATACCTAACTTTGAACCAGTTTTATGGCGAGAACGTGTGACCTCACTTTGCCGTTTTGTTTGGTTAGCTTTCACCATGTCTGACGAAGTTATTTTCTGTATCGGGATTGTGATAAATATTTATTAATCGTCCAAATTCTGATTGTCTGGGGACATTTCTGATGTTCTGTTCGCGAAAGAAGGCCATTTGAGTATGGATTATTCACTACACTACCCAATTCTGCTGTGTCGGTCTACAATTAATGATTTATGAACACTATTATCGTATACTTTAAGAAGTTGTGGTATGGAAAAATTAATAAGGTCTCCAGCGGTCAGACAAATATGATGGTAATGTTAACAGCAACGGAAGGTAAGGTAAACAGCGATTTATTTTTCTGTGTTTAGTGCATTTAAAGCAATTCCAAATTTCTATTCATGTCCTGTATTGTAAGTATTTGGAAGTCAAAATGATCGTACTCACATATCCTTCATATAAATTGATGAAAGTTCTGTAATTCCTAGCGTTTTAAGTTGCGGAAGCTTATTTGAGGAACATATTCATATAAGCAGTAGCCTACACATGTAGTGTAGAGTAGTCAGTATGCACTTGGGACTGGTAAACCGCTTAGATCGGCTTAGCTTGCCCAGGAAAAGTGAGAGTAGGTTAACTGACCGACGTCATATGACTGATATACTGTTGATCCAAACAAACAAAACAAACAAACCATACCGCAGACAAGAAATATACTTATGCATGTATGGGTCGACAATATTTGATATATTATGTTTATTTTTTATTTTAATGCAGCAGTAGTCAATGCAAGCTTATTAAATAACGTGGCGTAATAAGCGAATAATTGCGGTGTGTGTGTTTTTCAGCCTATCATGAAAATGTCGCTGTATTACATTATGTTGATAATGACATTTTGTATCTACACTCAGCAATAAACAGTGATGTTCTTTACTTAAAACCTCACTTGATATCTTTATCTTTACTTGATACCCATATTATACAAATTACTTGATTGTTAACGATATATTTGCTGGAAAATACTAAACAAACATGCATATTTGGCCACTCGCACAATTAAGACAGTATTATATTGTGCAGCTTATTTCGGGATAACAAATACTTAAACTCACCTTGTATACCCTCATATTGACAATTAATAGATACTAATGTTCCGTTGTGAAACCAATTTTGGATGACATACTCCAGCGTCCAACGCCTCGCATTCAGAAAACAAACAAGGTTCCGTAACGCCCTTCCTGCGGGCCTAAAGCTTGCGAAGGCACTGATTTACATGACATCTGTAAACACGTACGCCTCCTTGGTGTACGACTTCTGTACTTCTGTGCTGCTGTGGGAAGTGTCTGCCATTTTGTCCCAGACGTGTCTATACTCCCCAGCTTCAGGAGTATAATGATGAAGTTCTGGTCATTCCATATACTCCACAGGCCTGACGTGAAATGGTCGCCCAATTCGAGTGAAGGTGGACCATGAACCATACTGTTGGCTTTCACCTGGCATTGCCTACTTTAATAGCAAAAAGAGTGGAATGATAATGGGCATCCCTTAGAGACTTTTTCTTAGTTGTTTTCTTCTCAGATTGGGCTTTCAGATAAAGGTTTTAGCCTTCAAGACCAAAACTAAGGATCATATCTTCTGTAATGTCCAAAGGCTGACTGACTAGTAACCTCACGCCAAACTTCTTCTTGAGAAGCCTGTTCATGACTTGCATCATGATACGTGTGCAATCCACAAGAACAATGCTGATTTTGTCACTTCGAACACTATTGGCAAATTGACGGCACCAATCCTGATGTCGCTCTTTTATAGTTCGAGAAACACTACTAATGCTCGGCGTCCCTTCCGCTGACAATTGGCTTCTTCAGCAACAATTCGGCATCTTTCATTACATGATTGGCAGAGCTTCCGCGTGTACACGCGAACAGAACTCTTCCACTCTTCGTCTTCGGAGAGATTCGACATCGATTGAGCTTCCTTCAGGGACCGCTCGGGGCGGCTAATCCGATTATGAAGCCTCGCAGAAGGCTTTACGAAGATCCCGAGTGAATGACGATGGGTTCCCGAACATGCAGAATTGTTGCCGGTGGTTTGCCGAAGACCCCGAAGCCGAATAAAACATTCGGCGTCCAAATTTTAAAACTTTTAAAATGTGTACGCCGAAGTTTTTTCAATCCCGATCAGGCTCCGAAGTTCCAGAATTGTTAAGAAGGACACGGAAGGGTTCCAGAACATCGCGAAGACATGCCGAAACACCCCGATTTCGCCATAGTTGTTAGTTGCACACAGTACGGGCATTTCTGAACGCTTACTGGCTAAATCTAAACCATATAAATATTCAAGATTATTTTGAAAACAAGGCGTGTCACAGTATATGACGTATGCCCCCGAAGCAAATGCTTGTCAGAGGAAGGCAACATGAAATTAGAAGAAGTAACAGGATGGATGCCTTGCGAAGAGTTATTTTAAAGTTATCAGTGTCATAAAAGGAATGTATGAAAGCATAAGTAATACCTTAATTTATTTGTGGCGGGGAAAAAGAATTAAGAGACTTGGTAATAAAGTATAAAACATGGTTTTGGAAATGCATTTCAGTAGGGATGGGACCGAATACTGAAATTAATTTCGAATATTCGTTTTAGGTATTCGAATATATTCGAATATTCGTTTTGTAAATACTACTATATACTACTATATACGGCACTCTGTCCGAATATTACCTATCAAAAATATGTATACTATGTGTACGTAGTTTTTTACCTCGTTTCAGTGGTAAATGAGCGATATAACTTAGTGAGTGTAGTGGGCAAATATAAAGAAATGTAAGATATTGTTAAATTTATTGTTAATTAATTTGTTAATCGTTCCGGTTTTTTTTCAGAACCATGAAGCTTGTATCTGCTGTGCAGATTACACGTTGCCTGGGTTTTGTCTTATGACCGCGTAAAGTACTTCCAAGCACGTGATGGTGGCATTGTTTATTAATAAAGACTCTTGTATAATATACGTTGTTGATATAATGGAGTGTGAATGAATGAATTTACAAGTGACGTATATTAAGATTGATCAGATCACGCTAATTTTGTCAAAGCAATTGATTCGCTAATAATGGATTCATTTTCATTGGTTTACTTCGAGTGAACCGTATAGATGTCACTTAAGGATAATAAACAACAATGTACGCCTTGTGCAACCTGTGAAACCGTTTTTATCACAACATGGCCCAGTTTTGTTATTTGTGGATATAATGCGTCATATTCGCGCCTCCTACAAACCGTTAATTCGCGGCCCTTGTACAGACGTGGCCCCCCTGCCAATTATCAATGGTCGTTAATTGGACATGTTTGGCATGTGTTGTAAAAACGTTACACTGCCCCCGCCCACCTGCTAGGCAGGAAATACGACTGGAATTCATGTTAACTTTGCAATCAAACTGGAAAAAACATTTTTTTAAAGAAATTTTGTTCTTTAAATAAATTTGAAAATCGAATATTCGTATTCGTTTTTTTATATTCGAATATTATCCGTCCGATATTCGAATATTCTAATATTCGGTCCTATCCCTAATTTCAAGACATGAATACATGGGAAAATGAACTGACCGGGGGCTATTTACATTTGTATTACGTTCCAAAAAATCAAAATGGAAGAAATGTGAAAGGAACATAGATCTACATATGAATTTTATTTGAGCAGGTACAAGATGAATGATATCACTTATTAGTCAATATGTTAGAATCTTATGTGTTGAGCTGATTTACCGTGTATTAATGCTGTTTGCTGATTGCTGTGGACACCCTTGCATCATCACCGTAGTGTCCAGGTAGATCTAGTTGCACCGGCACAAGCTGGGATATGTAAATGTGGTCCAAACACGAAGGTGTGTTGATTACTTCTAAAATCCTGCTTTCACCGAGCCACGTTTCAGTTAAAATAATTATATCTGACTGCAACATGATTTGGTTCAGACATGAAATACTGTTTGTGGCCAACAAGTGATCTAATGTTCAGAGCTGAGATCACAATTTTATATTTCCATAAGTCAAAAATGTTGTAGTATGGTCTATTTTGGTTCATTTATACCGCCTTTCATTCTGTAAATGTTTAAGAACTCTGTTGTTTGCATCAGAGTAAGTAATACATAAGCCTGCCAGATATCTGGCTCGGCTCAGAGCAACATACGCTTGAAGATTATTTTGGCAGAAAATAATCTTCAGACAGAAAGTATGCCTAAGTTTAGTCCTTGCATCTTACGGATTGAAGATGTCCGACACAATTTTTAATGAAACTGGAATCTACTGACATTGGGGGTTTTGTTTTTTCGCGTGACGGCGAAAGATGCTTCTGATCTTAAGTTAAAGTTGCATCAGGATATAACTGGCGCTGAAAAATTTCTTATTGGGAACCTGTTTAAATACAGCATTTTCACTGTGTACATTGATTAGTTGTTTTTACAAATATTTGTAATAACACATTTTCGAAATTTGTTATACACTTTCCAACTCGATTGTTTACATTGTCAAATTTTTTTTATTTTTTTTCAGTCATTCAAAAACCTAAAGCCCGAGGACGCTAAACAAAGAATCAAAATTGTATTGCCTTATGATGAGCAGCTAAAGAAGATTTAGCTTCGCTAAGAGTGCCTTTTTTTTTTTTTATCTGAAAGATGCTGATATCTTTTAGTTTGCCCTAAAAGTAGTAAGAATGATGTGTGCATCGTTGCCCCAGATATTTTATGTGCAGCAGTGACTGTTAAAGCAGTGACTATTTAATTGTTACACGACCGATGTGTGATATCAATTCTGATTTTAAGATATTATCGAATACAGAAAGCTGCCATACACCCATATGTCTAAGTAATGTAGTTCACCAAAACATTTCACGAAAAGTGGATAGTTTGGAAGAAAAGTACGTCTACCAAATAGATAAGACGAACTGTGATCAATATATAGAGTGTTTGTCGGATTCTGGTTTGCATGGTTCATTTAACCGTTTTGAGGTCATGCTAAATGATACAGACACAGATGTAAATACAATAATAAATGATTTCAAATCTATGATTCTGAATAGCAGTAAATCATTGAAGAAACGAAAACGCAGTGTAGTCCATAAGCCATAAAAAGTATTGGTTCGACCAAGAAGGTAAAGAAGCAAAACAAAATACTAGAACATGTTTAAAACAGTTTCGAACCAGCCGATCAGTAGACGATTTAAATAAATATTTAAACACGAAATATATATATATATATATATATATATAACTGTGTGTAAAATAAACGTTTACTTTGCAACAAAAATACAGTAAGGAGATTAGATAGTAGTTTAATTGACTCTAAGCTGTTTTGACGAGAAATCAAGAAGTTAACAGGGAAACCGAGGTTCAATCCAGACATCTCTATAGATTAGTGGTTTGAACATTTCAGTAAATTATTTGAATCGAAAATATTTATCGGTAATGATTGGAGTGATAACAATATTGATGGCCAGGAAGACGGTAGACGATATTCAGGACTAAGTATTTAACTCTCCTATATCGATAGAAGAAATCACAGAAAGTGTAAAATACCTAAAAGTTAATAGGCGGTCGATGGAAATCTTATACCAGAACATTTGTTATATGGCATAGATGTATTGTTACCTTTTATCTGCAAATTATTTAATATAGTGTTCAGTAGAGGCGAATTTCCCGACCAGTGGACAAAAATGATTATCATTCCCTTGTACAAAAAGGGAAGTGTTCATATCGCTAATTTGCTCTCATATATGCTCTGAGTAAAGTGTACATTTCCATTATTAGAAAAAGGCTAACTTTTTATGCTCAAGCTTATAATAAAATATGTGAATGTCAAGGGGGTTTCAGAGAGAGTTACTCAACCGTCGATAATTGCTTTATACTTAACTCTGTCATAAGTAAACACTTGAGCATGAAGGGAAAGTCTGTTTACGTTGCCTTTGTTGACTTTCAGAAGGCCTTTGACTCGGTGGACAGGCGCATTTTATATGAAGTGCTACATAAAAAACTAGTTAAAGGCATTCTATTAAAAGCCATTAAATCTTAATATGCATATGTTCAGGGGTGCTTTAGGACAAACCAGGATATTACAAATACATTTAGTTACCCTATTGGCTTGAGACAGGGCTGTACTTTGAGTACGATTCTATTTGCAATGTTTATAGGTGAGTTTTATACATTATTATGTAATAATAATATTAGGGGTGTGCAGCTCTTGCCTTATTTGACTGAAATATTCCTATTGATGTTTGCAGATATTGCAATGAATTCTGATACGGTTGCTGGCCTCCAAATGCAACTTAATATCTTACATGTGTTTTGTGAAACAAGTAAGTTGTAAGTAAATGTCGATAAAACAAAAAATAATGGTTTTCAAACGAGGTGGCATATTATCAAGAGCTGAAAAGTGTCTTTTAATAATTTTAAAATAGAGGTTGTTAATGGTTTTACTTATGTAGGTTTGTTTTTACAAATAGATTGTCACTGTATAAAATGGCGGCTGATATGGCGGTTGTCTAAAAAAAACATTGCTATGTCTTATAAACTCTCTACAACAATTCACGTGTATACCTTATCATACATATTTCAAACTATTTGATGTTAAAATTGCTCCTATATTGTGATATTGTTCAGAAACATGGGCTCTGAAAAATTTTACTTGTATTGAGAATGTTTATGTCTATGCTGGCAAGAATGTTATAAATGCAAAAACTAATTCATGTAACGATGCTATACTTGGGGATTTAGGAAGGTTTCCTATGTACATATATGCCACCAAAAGGTGTATTAAATATTTGCTTCGTTTGTTAAAGTTGCCCAGACACAGGTATGTCAGACTTTGTTATGAGATGTTAGTTCACTATGATAGTCTTGGGTATAATAACTGGGTATCTGATATAAAGTTAAATTTATACAAAAATGGCTTCGGTTATGTGTGGGAAGCTAACGGTGATTTTGACCACAACTTATTGTTACTTGAATTTGTTCAGAGACTATAGGGCCAATATATCCAATAATGGAGGGCTAAATGTTTTTTATCTAGTAAATTGTTTCATTATGCTAACTACAAACATACTTCTGAAGTTGTAAGCTATGTAAAGGAGGTCGACATTGGTAAATTAAGACAATATATGGCAAATTTTAGAAGCTAAGCTCATAGTCTAATGATTGAAAAGGGCAGACATTATGGGTTAATTCCTGAGCATCGCACGTGTCCGTACTGTGCAATATGTATAGAGTATGATTGCATTTCTTGTTAGTTTGCCCTATGTACCAAATTTACGCTTCAAATACTAACCCCGTATTAATGAAAATAATGCAAACCTAAATAAGTTTTTTGACATAATGTCTTCTGAATGTGTGCATATCATACGTAATTTAGCTATGTATATGTTCTATGCCACAAAATGAGCGAGATGTATATCTCGCAGGGTGTAATTAAATATACAGTTGTTACATTGTATATAAGCATTTTTCTAAATAAGGACTGCATCATGTATTATGTATATTTGTATCTGTAGCAACCATACTTCCACACTTCGCTGGTATGTTTGTTTTTATATGTGGTTTGTAAATTTGTGTATGGGCCGGTGGCCTTAAAGCGCAATAAACTATGTCTATATCTATGACTGTTAAAGCTGTTAAAATCAGATGTGTATCATCTGGATTTAAAATACATACTGAAATTCATCACTGGCCTCTGGTAGATTGCAGATTAAATGTGATAACCCAATGTCAGCGCCTCCTGACATAAAGAAAAATTACTGATCTGGGTGAGTGCCTGTTCTGTGTGACACCATTTTTTAGCTGTTTGGAACACGTCAGTGTAGAGTGTTTGCATGTGACTGCAAGATTGAGTTTCTGGCCAAATCTCCGGTCTTATTTAAAGGATGAAGAAGGTTGGGTATTACTGGAATGTCCAATTGCTGTGGATCACCCATTAAAAGGCTGTAAAATTATTCGGCGTCAACTACTGGCTGGTCTTCTTTATTTTCCTGAATGGTACTTGCTGCTACAGCAAGTGGGAGGACCAAATTCATGAAACAACAGCCTGCGAGATAATGTCAGTGTGATGTTCAAGTTGTGATCGTTTGCTTTATGACGTCTTCCTTTAGTTGAGTAGTTCTCTGCATATAATGGTAACTGAATAAGTTCTTCTTCTGTTCTACATGAAATGAAAAGCAATAGTTTGGAAAAAAAAGAGTCTTCATGTTATTTGAGTTATTTGAGTTGGAAATGTGGTAATGTCGCAGAACTGATTTCTTCGAATTTTTCTTCATTATACCATAGTTGTTTTCAATTGAATGAAATTTTCGTTATATTGTAAGTTTTCCTCGTTCGAATTTTCTTCAATGGAGATTAGGTAACAGCAAACTGGGCCAAGCAAAATTCATTCAGGTCACTAGGTCTTGCGGCATATCGATCAATGCTCGAGGTAGTGCAGTAATTGACGAAATAGTTTTTTTAAAATGCAACTGGTTTGTAGGACAGCTTGTAAAATACCACAGTCAAGCTTGTCTCGGAGAGAGGAAGCCTGAGTAGCCGAAACACAGCCTCGATATCTCATCTCTTGCATTCAAGAATGCATTGGCACATGATTTCATTTGTCCGTACCATACCATGTTGTACACCACTCTGAAAACATTTTCAAGAACTGTTGACATTTCCCTTTCTTGGCGCTGTAAGATACCATGTATGCAATGCATGCGTACGGGTCAAGGCAATGTTGTACATCTAAATCAGCTCCCCAAGCAAGGAGAGGATGCTTAGTGTCGGGGTTAATGTATATCTCATCATCATTTCTCTTCAGTAACACAGTTCTCCACGTTGAGTAATAGAAGGGGCAATATATAGTGCTCTAAGAACACTTTTCCCACTTGCAATGAATTCTCTAGAGATTCTATATGGCTATTCTTCTACATGAATTAAAGCACTATTGTGACAATGCTAACCGCTGCATCAAACGTATTCGCTTTGATCAAATGGTCATCTGTATCAACGGGGGACGCAATCAGTGTGCATGGTCTTGGAATCTTGGGAAAGTTAAATCGACACTGAGTCGACATTCTCCAACATGTTTGGTGGTGATGCCGTTGTACACTTAAAACAAGGTTGTGAGTTACCTTTCCATCAGCTGATGGAATGCTGCAGTTGATGTATGTCTATGAATGCAGCATTCATGTCATTTTTATCTCCAGGTTTTGGTACATTTTCTACCCAAATAACTCAGTGTACATGCGGAAATCTCATTAGCGGAAACTCAATCCGATATGCAAAATGTGTGATTTTACCAAGAGGTTGTGCTGGACTTAGAAGAATGTTACCAAAGAAGCACTGTAGTCTGTGGTTAAAGTACTGAGCTGTTGTCACTGGAATTGACCTCCATAATGAAGTTTTTTTCCTGCCGTGACAGATTGTGTACTTCTTCTTTTATAAGGCTCTTCGTTGTTGTTACAACAAAGCATTCAGAGTTTCAGTCCATTTCATGTCAGCTCAGGACAGAGTGATAAAAATGTGAATATACCAACATACTTTGTTGATGCTCACAGTTTGTACATACATTTCCGCTAGTACGGAGTCGATCCACGAATAGTCTGAAGGAATTTGTATCGCTGGTCTAAATATATAAATATATTATATGTATAAATTACCGTTGTCCCCCTTTGTCAAATAAAATGTTTGCCTTTGTAGCATAATGCTTGGAAGAACGTTGGCAATTGCTGTCTTGAGTAGCACGTTTGCACAAGACTTCACTGTGACTGAATGCAGAATCTCTGTGCCACTTTGACTTCCGGTCGTACACTTGCGATCCGTTGGTGTAGACACTTTTTGCAGGTTGCAAATTGCTGTATGATGTTTACGCCAACAGCTACGACATCTGTATTTTGACTTGCAAAACAAAACACGGTGTTTGTCTTATAAACCGTTAAAGCACAATCTCTTCTCTCCTTCATACATTCATTTCTTGCTTCTAAAGTCATTAAAATACAATCAGACGGTTTATGCTGCACTGTACAAAATTGACACGTTGTCTTTTTAGTTTCGTGATGTATGAAAACTTCTGCTTCCGACGAAGAATGATGCTATTGGTATGTGCGTTTCGTTGCTGTTTGCTTTTTGAGGATACTGGTTTCCTTCGCTATGGCGACCCTCAGTTCTGATACTAGTATTTTTCATTGGTGATTACCATAGTCACGTTCCATATTTCGTCTGATGCTGTGCTGGAGTTTTTCTTTAATAATGGGTACTAGTAAGTCTCCATAAGACTCCTAAATTTGGCCCAACGATTGCAGTTATATGATATATGTCTCGAGTTTATCGTAAAAGCTCTGGAGACTGCTTGCGTTGTTTCTGGTCGCGGCAAATCTATTAGAGATCTATTAGCCTGTACGTGCAGATAATTATGTGAGTCTGCATGAAACGTTCTTTCAAGTGTTCGAAACCCATATATTATTCGCATTAGAAAGCGGAAACCGGCAATATCGATGCAGCAGTACCTTTTAATAAGGAACGAATGTAGCTGAATCTATATACATCGCACAACGAATGGTTCGAATGTCGCACAACGAATGGTTCGAATGGACCTCGTAACAATCCCAAAAAGTCTGCCATTCTGCAATTTCACCGTCGAAACTTGGTAGTGTTAATACTGGTAGTTTGTGAAAAGAATTCGAGTTTGTGAAATTGACATAGTTATAATCCTCACTTATATCATGTGTGACTTCCGGCGATGGTAATCCTTAACAATTTTCTGTATTTTCGGAATAATCCACAAGTTCGGTCTCGAAATCCGCGATGTCATTCTGGTTTACGATTTTTTCGTTCAGAGCCTTGATGGTGTCCGCCTTTTTTTTCAATATCTTCAGTACCTTCGTGCGCTCAGACAACGATATTTCCTGTTCAATTTCACTAGTTGACTGGATACGATCCGACGCTGGCGATCTCGAATTGAAATTAGCTTGTTTAGTTGCATTTTTGCTGGTCACTGTACCAAAAGGTCTTTGCATATAGTGGAAGTAATAAAGATGCGTTGTGATTTTTTCAATTTGTTTATTGTATACCTTCATAATATTAGTAACGTTCGGGAGTGACGTCACGGAAACGCGCCAAATATAACGTTACGTCGTCCCGACAATTTGTATGATTTGTATTAGCATACTAGCACTTGTTATCCTGTTTTCTGAGGTCATATTGCAGCTTCCTTGTGTATGAAAGTTGAGCCTTCCCGTGTCTACTTGATCATGTATTTATAATAAATGGCTTCTGCAAGTGGTACCTAAAATTTTATTAAAACAACATAGATCTACAGTATAGACCATACAGTTTATAATCAAAACTCAAAGCATACTTACTCTCCCTAAGGAGTACACGAGAACCACTTGTTCTGCCTGCCACGGCATGTTGAAATGTCATACATTTGACAAACTTATTTAATCTTTCAAATTTATTTCAAGTCTTTGCTACCAAAATATATTTTGAAGAAAAAGATCAATTATACAAGGTAATTAGAATGTATATAATGTTTAATAATACAATAGTTTCCATTGTTATGTCATACAAGGGATGTCAATGGTAACTGGTGCGAGGAGTTTGTTAACCATAATCACTTGACGATTTGCGTTTATTGCAATTTCAATAGGAAAACATAAGAGGAGCATTGTACATAGGTTTATGTTACTTCACATGTAATAATTATGGTGCACTTTACAGCTGACACAATTAAACAGTGTACATTTACTGCATATATATAAAGTCATGTGTTTCGCCAAAAAGACAATAATACATAAAAATGACAAAAGCATTTAGATCAAAAGCACTTCATGTGCTGAAGAAGATAAAATATATCAAAAGGATATAGGAGACATATATAAGAAAATAAGAAATGAAAATGACAAAGGCGATCATGTATTCAGTGTCTGTGAATATTTGCTTCATTGTGACTAGTCAGTGACAGATTCAATATTAATGTCAATGAACATGGCATCTTGGGAGCATATGAATTCTTTCTTAGCCGTTACCTGGTCCTTCATTGCGTGACTCTTATTTGTAAGGGTGATGTTTTTTGTCTCCAGAAATGCAACTTTCTGATTGAAAGAGTAAATGTTGATGATGTTTAGCTGTTGTATTAAATTCCGCATAGCCTATCAGGTATAGGAACTTCAGGTTCTAGCTTTTAGCTGTCTGCGCTGTTTCAAGGTCCTCTGTCGTCGCAGGAGTAATATCACCCATGCATAATGACAACCATGGTGCTGGCACATTTTGAAAGAATCTTGATATTGTGCATGTGGTCCTTCTTGCTGGTGTGTTCGATATTTGTTTTTGTTCGTCATGCGAGCAAGGTCTTTGTAAACCCAATGTGTACTCTCCATAAAAAAAGATTCCTGTCTGTCCACAATTTATTCTGACATGTAAGCTATGAGCCATGTTATTGACTATTTAACGTTAGTGGATACTTAAATAGGTTGGGTTATTTACTGTGTCTGAAATTAGAGAACAGGAATATCATTAAATTTTAATGGTTACAATTATATATTGAATGGACTCGAGCCTGACATCATTGTACGTGCACAGTAATCTCCATGTATCTGCAAAGCTTACAAGTTGACAAGGCAATACAGAAAAGGAGACCTTACGTTTTGCACAGAAATAGACTGTCATACAACAAACAACTACATGCATACAAAGGAGACTGATACGCACGCATCTCTACAGTAACACAACATGTGTTAGTTAAAACACGCCCAAGAAATGAAGACCTTGGTAACACCCTAGGACCTAGTTAAAACTACAAAATGAACATTTAATAACTATTATTTCACTTTTATAAACTAACTGTGACAGGCACAAAACCGCAACTCCTGCTACATGCCATAAATAAAATGAAGGTATTTTAATTTTGCCATTATGTCTTCATGAGAAGAAGAAAGTTATGGGAATAGCTTTGTCTCTCTTCTGTTGGACTGATATGTACCACTTGACAAAACTAACTAAGGCGGCGTTTAGTCCACGAGAGCCCAAATGTGTTAGCATAAGGGGATGTGCATATCAAATACATAAATAAAAAGACAACATAAATACATAAACAATGATTATGCAGGAAATACTATATGATAGTTAAACGGATATGATGATAAAAGGATAGGTTAATATGAGTGTACACAAAACTCCATACAGATTGGAAGCCCGTGGTCTGAACGGTGACCTATACCACATGTACCAAGCTACGTTTCACAATTTTCATATATTTTGCTTCTAAATGTAAAAAAAAGCTGGAAAAGCTGTCGCTTGTTTTTTAATCCAGTTTGTAATATGTATTATATATCATTACATGTCAAAATATGTTTGTTTGTCTAAATAAATACACATAAACTAATGTAAAAAGTACAAATATCTTACATCCTGAAACACAAAGACCAGACACATTTACTAGCTATTGTGCAGAGAACAGCAAAAGAAGTAAACTCACCAATTTTTATTCCAAAGTAGATGTCGAAGATATGTGCAGAAGACACTGTTCTTGTTGTTAAATCACACTTTCAAAAGATTTTAAGCACAGGTCTAGAAAAGTTATGCGCTGACATAATTATCCCTATATCCATTGTAAAGAAAAAAAAGAAGGGGCTATCACTGTTGGAGAAATAAATACATTGTACATTTCAAAATGAAGACCAAGTGACATCTTTTTCATGACACATCACTAGGCACTGATAATCTTTAATACAAACTAATTTCAAGATGTATGACAAAGTTAAAGAGCATAAAACATCCAGCAAAAAGATAATAAAAACAAAGGAAGTAACTCTAAATACATCGCGATAGAGAATTGTGACCTTAACCAATGACAGACATGATCGGGTGATATATATGACACATCATCTGGTCATGGTGAATAACATTCACCGTAATATTAAAATCCTTCAAAAGTTATGGAGCGGAAACAAAATCCGGACGGTCGAAAACGAAAATCATTAGCCTTTGACCTTGAAATTTTACCTTGACCTTTGACGGACAAGCACATGGATGTACGCAACACGTCATCTGGTCATGGTGAATAATAACCGGAGCAATATTAAAATCCTTCCAGGCATAAAGAAGCTATTGGGCGGAAACGAAAATTGTTGACCTTGAACAGTGACCTTGACCTTTGACAGACAGGCACGGGTGACGTAAGCGACACGTCATCTGGTCATGGTGATTAATAATCCAGAGTTATATTAAAATACTTGCAGACGTTTAAAAGTTTATGGAGCGGAAACGAAAATCCGAACGGACGGACCAACACGAGCAAATACCCACCCACTGAGAGACGAACGGACGGACGGTGCGACTACTATATGCCCTTCTCGCGGGCATAAAAAGATTCAATTTACTAGTACATCAACGAAATGATATTGCACCACTATGTTTTCTTTTCCACATAGGATATTTGAACATTCGTTTGACACTGTACATGCACATATCTGTGTATGTATTCTTTATAAATAAACACGGAGATGCGGTACTACCTTAGTGGATGCATGACAAGCTACGGGAGATAATTAATCCAACAGTCCATACCATCTATGAATGGGTTATGTCTCTTGTACTCGTATGCAAGAAGAAAATAACAATATACAAACTGGACGCCCGTAACGATCTCATCAGATAGTATTTGATTCGACTCAACGGAATTAAAGAAAATGTAATGTACATATTAAATTAAAATCAATGTGCCAAATACGGCAATTCATAATAATACAATCAAAACCGTTATTAAAATCATTGCATGGTTTTCGCTTACTTAAAACTGATGAATAATTCAACACAATACAATCAAGAAGTGTTTTTTTTCCTTTTCTTTTGGCTGTGTCATTGGAGATTGATCTATTTGAACCGCTCTAAGAATTGAAAGGAAAGGTTTTAGAATCTTAAAGATCATGATCTTATCGATGGTAAATAAGAGAAAGAAAGAGAATATCACCTGTGTGATGATTATGACGATGGTAAATAAGAGAAAGAAAGAGAATATCACCTGTGTGATGATTATGACGATAATAACGAAGAGGAGGAGGAGTACGATAATAGCGACGACGACGACGACAATGATAAATGATGATGATGATGATGATGATGATGATGATGATGATGACGACGATCATGATGATGACGAAGACGACGATGAGGAGAACGATGATGAGTCAGGTAAACAAAACTGTGACCCATGTAAATCATTATCATTAAGGCAATAAGACTATTATGATCCATGTAACTATACATTTAATCAAAAAGTGTTGCATAATTTATAAGTGGTGTCGACAGAGAGGCATTCAACACACTCCTGATATCTTTGTTCACAGGAATTTATGTTGCTGAAGATATGTGTTGCATTGTCCTTCGTTATAAAGCTGGGTCGTAAATATTACTTTCCGTTTTCTATACTCAGTGCTTTCTAAATAATTCATCAATGGCTTTAATTGAAACTCGTCAGAGCCTATTCAACGGTGGATTAACACCGAGATGTTCCGAACATATAGCATTTTATGTTGCCTGGAGGAAGAATGAATAATTTGCTTTGCAGATACCATGTTGAGATAAAATGAGGCCCGGGGAAACCCGGGCTTAATGCATGTGCGTAAATTGCAATCCGCACAGGCTATTCCAGGACGGCACTTTCCGCTTTTATGGTATTTTCTGTTTCATGGAATTCTCTTCTAAACATAAATCCACTGTAGGCGGAAAGTGACGTACTTGATAAGCCTGCACAGGCTTTAATCACAAGCATTAGGTCCGGTTTTCCCACGACACGCCTCAATTTAATGTAGTTTTATTTATTGAAACAGTCCGACACGTGCAACATTACAGGCTTCTGCGGCAAACGGACGAAGGTTGATGCAAGTACTCAACATGTGTTAACGTACTGACGGACAAGCAGTCAGGCAGATTTTTCTCAAATACTTTTTTATTTCAAACTGAGCTCTAGCTAAAAGTTATGGAACTGTTTGTTGTTGTTGTTGTTATTTTTGTGTGTGTTTGTTTGCTGTTGTTGTTTATGTGTTCATTAGTCACATTGTTATCTATGCGAGTATCAGCAACAACTGTACATAAATATAAAATATTTATGCTGTTTACAACAATGTATAGAATTAAATCATTTAAACGCTTTGAAGTGACAGACAAATTGGCGAAATGACAACGCTTTGATCACTTATCTCTCTTTAAATATTTGTTGTTTACCAGTTTAAACATTGCTGGTACGCATGGTTCACCGTACGCATGCGCTACTTTCAGCAAGCTATAAATAGCCCAACGTTGCATCCAGATGACATAGCGATTTGTGAATATTCTATCATAGAGAAAGTATTTAGCAGACGACCACAAGTGATCTGTTAGTAGCGGAGGGAACATGTCGAGTAAACGAACAGTACAAAGTAAGTGAGTGATTTTAATTCTACAATCAATGAAGCATATAGTTTATCAGGTTAAAATTATATATTTAAGCGAAGGAAAGCTTGTGCAATTATGTTGTTATGAAATAGTAGCTCTGGTTATCAATATTACTAATTGTGCATTTACGAGTATGTAGTATTATATCGGCGTTCATACTTCGAATTCTTATCTTTTTGTTACTAGGAATATATATTTTTCGTCATTGTTTGAGAATAAATTATGAAATAAATTATGCATATTAACAAAGAAAGCTTATGTAAACTGTGTTGTTATGAAATAGTACCTCTAGTTATCAGCATTATTAATTGTGTATTTATAGGAATTTAATGTTCGTCATTGTTTGAGAATAGATAATGAAATATAGATTATACATATTAATGTAAAGCTTGTTTTCATGCTACTTATAGCGGATTTAATCATTTGATATTTAAAATAAAAGTCAAAATGTTAATATTTATTTCAACAAAAATGTGTATTCATTATTTTGTCATAATTTTGTCTGTTGATCTTTTCAAACATTCACCAAAGAGATTGATAAATATCTCAAAGAAAGACCGTGCTTATTTTGTGACAGCTCCAAAATCATTTATCAACATCCTGGTATTCAGATCTACTTCATCCAGAATGTTTTGAATAATAAATTAACAACCTGTTACACAGCCTCTCTTTTTACACGAAACGCATATTATTTTCAGTGGGCGAGTTTCACAAATTCTTGAAGAAGAACATCTACTCTTGAAAATCGTACTTCGATTTTATAAATTCTAAGATTAAGAAAATTAGATTTCATGGTCAATTTAAAGTGTGTATGTACGATCTTTCATATCAGTTATTTTCAAAATAAGCACATGAACGTGAATATAACTTGAAAGCAAACATATAAAAAAAAACATAAAAATGACGACGGAAACACTTCAATATGAAATAAATCAACAAGTACTAGTGTCGACTTTTGCATCGTTTATTAGTGCTGTGTAACCTAAACCAACTGTCTATACAACGTATATAGAAAGTCATGTATTTGAGTTTCTGCTTGTACAGACGAAAACTACTTTTCTAGTGATTAAAAACTGCCTTATTGTGCGTTTAAAAGCAATGGTTATTCTAAACTTTTATTCTATGATAAGCTAATTTGCTTTATTTTGTTAACTGTATTTATGACACTATATCTGTTGTAAAATCGTACATACACATTTTAAACTTGTTTGAAAACAGAATAGGGATGTTTTCAAAGCGGACCTATCGTTAAACAGACCACTGTATGATTGTTCTATTAAACAGACATGATTATTCAATCGAGAGTGGATTATATAAAATTCAGGGGCGCCGTATTACAGAAACATCGGAAGCTTATCGTAAAATATTTTCCGTTCCACTTTGTATGATGCAACTTGAGCGACAATATATAAACTTGGTAATTCTGCAATAGTTAACAATATATACTGACCAAAAAATATACTTTCGCTAAGTTTGAATGTAGAGAATGTGTTAACGTTTGAATAGATTTGACTAAAATCTTCTGTTTGTTGTATAACTTTGTATAATGAATCTACTGAACATAGTAGGTATTTAATGGCCATTAGCTCAAGGACGTGTTGTTTTTTTAACTGACTTTCGTTGGTACACGTGTACGCATTGTTGATATTATACTTGCGAGTCAAAGATACTTACATACTTACCTAAACCTAATGAAAGAGGCTTTAAGCGTGAAAATAGGTATCTTGACTTCTGGGCCCAGTTGCTCAAAACTTCAACGGCCAATTAAGCTTACACCCTACAAACTTTAGATGTAAATAACATGAATATTACAGACAACTTGCTTATTAAAAAAATTAACATACCAGTTGATTAAGAATAAACTCAGAGTTAAAAATTTGAACATTTCATTTGCAAAAATGTATATACATAACTTCATCCAAAAGTTAATGGCTGTTAGCTTAATTGGCCGTTAAAGTTTTGAGCAACTGGGCCATGATGTGGTTTATAACTTAATGGCCATTCTTATATTTATCTGCATCGAATACATGTATGCTTTCCGAAACGTGTTTAATAAATCATGTAATTGAAGGAGACACTCGCACAGTGACACATTGGGAAACTAGCCTGTTTTAATTTTTATGTAATATATGACGTAAGCAAAATATTAGTTTACATAAAACAGCGAAATATCTAGCAAAGTAATAAATATCTTGAAAATCCTATGGAATAATTTTCTTAATAAATAAAAAAAAATGTTTTAATAGTTTAACAACTTGATGATGTGTGGACGCAAATGCGTGTGGCATGCATTCATGTCTAAATTGTTTAAGCGGTGCATTACGAGATCATAGGCGGATTTTCGAGGGGGGCGGAAGTGGCGTACGCCCCCCTCCCCCACCCACCCATAGTCAAAGAATCGATTTTTAAACCTCACATTTAGTCTGGTTCCAATAATACTTGTTGTTTAATCCAAAATATGTTTATACGCCACACCAAATAATCAAAAAATGCAATTAATTCTTATACCGGTATCTCATATTTTTATCAGGAGCTTTTTTTTCTCCTTTCTACCTGCGTTCTAGCTTTAATATCACGCAACAGAACAATCATTGCAATGCAAACTAAGTTTTGTAATTTCGTAGATAGTTTGTTTTATTCCGCCCTGTCTAACCAAAAATCCTGTATCCGCGCCTATCGATGTAATGTTATTTTTTGCTGTGTAATCGATGCAATGATGATGCGGATATCTGACGCAAAATCTCGGATATATTCAGTTCGCCGACGCAGAACGATGAGATTACTGTTGATCTACAATGACATCGTGATTTTGTATTCATAGTTTTAATAATATCAGTCGTAAACTTAGATTTTAAAATTATATACATTTCGAGAATTGTTACTTTTTATGACGCCTGATATGCCAAAATTAGAACTGAAACAAGCATGCGTTATACAACACATTGTATGTTTTTGGTTTACCTGTTCTCTCAATAACATTTGAGACAAACCTTTAGATTTATAGAAACTCTTAAGCAAAATTCACCATGCTCCCCGTCTCCATGTATTGGCAATAAACGTTTTGAAATGGATAAGTTGAAATACTATTATGCAGAAGTCATTGGATCCCATGTCCATGTATGAGATTGTATATGTTATCATAATTATGACATCAACGGAACACCGTACTAATAGTCAACAGAAAACTACGTCACTACAGATATCACGTCCACAAGTTAAACAACAAGATTAGCGTATCTAACACTTATCAGTTTGAACTGGGTCCTATCAAAGTCTCCAATGCTATCCCACTCGCAAAAACTAATTGTCCTCATTACTAGCACAGTCTTGGAATGTTGTGTCCTGTTCCATATTTAGTTTCTACCGAAGTGTCCCTTTGTCGACCATGTCTATAGATAGTGTCCGGAGTTCTGCTCTTTCTGCTAGTTCGTGTATCTGTACACAAGACGTTAAGGACGAACTTTCGCTTTGTGCGGCTCATTGCTACACAATTTATCAATTTGTTTTTGCTAGATTAGCAAGAATTGTGAATGTAAATGAATTTAACAGGTTAGTAAACATTTACAAGTTCGATATTGTTTATAAATTACTTGATCGAAACTCATCCAATGTCAACACCTTCCACCAGTACATCCCATTCTGCCAGAGCTAAGCCCCGAGCTAAGCCCCAGGCTCCAAAACCTTTACACTACAGTAAAAACCACATGAAACCCTTACGAACGGTGTCGAGTTCTTCCGAACGGTACCGAGCTCTTCCGAACCGTGTAGAGCCTTTCCGAACGATGTCGAGTCCTTCCGAACGACTTCGAGCCTTTTCGAGCGATGTCGAGCCCTTCCGAACAAAGTGAAGTCCATCCGAACGATGTCGAGTCCTTCTGAAAGATGATGCCGAGCCATTCCGAATGCAGCCGAATGCAACCGAGCACTACCGAACGGTATCGTGCCCTCTCTCACCACAGTGAATACCTTCCCAATAAAGTCATACCGCTTAAACCAGATCCTTGTGCCGCCAAGTCAGTGACCATAACAACGTCCAAACATACATGTACTTTATTTAGCGCATTTAATTGATCTGCCAAAAGCCTATTAAAATAAAAAAAAATAAAAACATTTTAAGGAAGTAATGGCGGTGTTTCTGTCATGACGATGCAGTGTATATAAATTACAGGAATAATTATTGTGTTTGTGGGCATTTAACCTCATTTGAATTAATGATGTATTACATGAACAGTCGATAATTGACGTTCATAATTGTATTATTCGGTTCGAAGACAACGCTTGTCTATGTCCTTTAACAAACGATTTCTGTTAAGTCATGAATTATCGAGGCGCCATTAGTTGTATGACAGGTTTTATGTCGTATGAACCAGCGACAGCGGGTATATGATACTAATAATTTAAATAATTTATATCTATGTTTCTTTTATTCATATTTCAATGCATCTGTGCCTGCTTATATTGCCAGACACTCGTTTATCAGAACGCAAGAAGAAGTGCTCTTTCTTCATTGTAAAACGTGATTTGACACTTTTCAGTTATAACTGATTTGACAAATATCGCATCGGAAGTATACATTGGTATAGATGTATTGCCAATTAACTTCGTAATATGTATTTGTCGTACCGTTTATAAGAACATAAACCAAATTGGTAAGCGTTATGCAGTGTCTTGGTTTGTATATTGTTTGTATCTGTTAACGGATTATTGCGTAGAAAATTTTAAAACGTAAACTTCGTATTTTCTTTGAACTATTTATCATTCAAATACAGATCCCTATAAAATAAGCTCAACAGCACTGGCTCACGGTCTTTTTCAGTTTGCTCTTTGAAAGCAGTCTTCCTATTTCATTTGGATATATCGGTATCTGTATGTTCCTAACACATCAAAAATGAGTAACGTTAGTTTGCAGTGTTTTATACAACAAAATCAGCCAAACTGATCAACAATGATTCACAGTTGTTTTCAATATTTTGCATTTTGATTACATAGTTCCTGTTTTATTTGAACAGCGTAACATGTCTTTGGGCGTTTTTCGTCTCCTCCCTTTATTTTGGATGTTCTAATTCTGATTTATTTGATAAGATGATTCACTTTCTGCATTAATGTTTTAACAAAACCGATGGTGTGATACCGAATGCATCGACATGCCCCAAAGACACGCTGTTACTTTAAGTAACCATTTAAACTACAGTCTCTCTGTACAAAAAAAACGACCCACGTGCGAGACATTCTCTTTACTGGTATATAAACACGTGTCAATGGGTACACCACGTGGTTTTTTTGCTGTTTATTGCGCGTTCTTGACAAGGGGAGGTAATTAATATACGAAAATTTTAGTGACCTTCCTTGTTTTGCTTCTGCCATTTTCAATTTGTCGGGAAACAATATATTGTACGTTAACTATTATTAAAATTCCATCTCTTTTCAAAATATATATGCCAGCCATTTAATTGTTTACATTTAGCGTTGATAACACTCACCCAGCAGACTTTAACATAACCTGTAGATCTACATGTACGTCGTTTTTTATAAACGTTTAAGAAAATTTCGTGAAAACATGTGCTCTTGATATAACTGCGTGTTTTCCAAACGATATTGGTACAGATATTTCATGTTTAAGCGCGTTTTGTATTTCTTTTCATTGATTCATGATCAAACTATTTTTGGAGAAAAATACTTACACAGTAATTCCATTTCTGCACGTTTCGGCGGTATCATTTGGTGCTCATCAATCATCATTGTACTCATTTTCAAATCAAATCGCAGAAATAGCGATTTATCACTCTGTTTCTTTTCCTTTCAAATGTTAAAATTAGCCTTGTCCCATTCCTATTCAGCGTGCTGTTTGTCTTCAGTTAGGTCGAATAATAATTGTTGGTTTCCGCCTACATCTCAAAAAAGGTTAAACGTTACTTTTTTTTCTTTTCTTTTTTTCTTCGCGGCATATTCACCACACAGTTTAAGTATATTGGACTCCATGTAAGATGTTTAAACGCCTCCCATCAAAGAAACTGTGCCTTAGCTATAAATAAGGTCATAGAAAAAATACATTGCACAAAATGAGTTTGAAATTTACTTTTTCAAAATATGATTTACCGAAATTCTGCATATAAGTGAAAACTGCATTATTGACCGAAAGTCAGAAAAAATAATGATCGATATACAAAAAGAACTTTAGGGTCGGCGGAAACAAAATAGGGGATGTCGGGTTAGCGGAAACAAACAACATTTTTTTACGCCTTACTGATACAAAAGCTTTCAAACCGTTATAGATCGACAAGTTGAAAAGTGTTGCGTCAATGAAGATATTCTATCGAGCACGTCAGTGTCCTGTCGTTATACATCTAAACCTTTCGAATATTAAAATAACCATTGTTCCGGAATTCCTTTCCCGCTCGCTGTTCGTCCTCAATTTCTGAAACAAAAGTTTTCGAGCGGGTCTAGATGGACACATTGACAGCAGGCGCGTCAACGAAGATATTTCAGTTAGCATTCTAGTGTTTGAATTTATGACATTGCGTAAATTTTGTGTGAAAATCTTACCACGAGGCTTCAGTCCCTAATCCCACTGACAGACCCATAAGCCCATATCTATAAACTGTGTTCATTAAGGTTCGGTGTAATTATTTGCTTCGTCACGGTTACAACCCACTATGAGATGACCACCAGCAACGCAACTGTTAATCGAGTACGAAGTATTTACAAAACAAACATTTAAAGATGAACTTCAACTGTTAAAATCTAGCACCCTCTTTGCTCTAGTGCCTAAACGGCTTTCGACATGCTTTCGTATCAACGCGCAAATATGATCAAATATAAGAAAGTTTGTGAATGTCAATTGAAGTGCTTTCTCGAACAGTTGAATGGCTGTAAGACGATTAGAAACAAAATGACAAAGTTTCTATGTCATATTCGCGCGTAGATCTATTAATCTTTGTGAAACTCGCGCGTAGGTCTATTAATCTGTGTGAAACTCGCGCGTAGGTCTATTAATCTTTGTGAAACTCGCGCGTAGGTCTATTAATCTTTGTGAAACTCGCGCGTGAAACTCGCGCGTATGTCTATTAATCTTTGAAACTCGCGCGTAGGTCTATTAATCTTTGTGAAACTCGCGCGTAGGTCTATTAATCTTTGTGAAACGTGAATACGTATAAATTTAGAAGTGCGTTTCTTCTAAAGTTACCATTCAAGTAAGTTTGGGTAAAAACTCCAAATAAATTCATAAATGAAAAAGTCGATCTGAGGAGTTGCAAAAAGGTAGTAGATCTCGAAAACATATCTAGAGAATTAATACTTTTTTACACGCTTTAATCACATAGTAAGGAAAGAAAGGGGAACGGTTCTCGGTTTATTTAAGAATTCGCAAGTACGCGTGTTTGTTTTATATTGTAAGTTGATCATTTCAATAGACAGCAGAGATTTAGGATCAAAATTTTAAAACATGCACACACAATGTAAGGTTCATCCACAACTTACTGGCGTCAAAATTTACACAAGAAAAGAGCCGGCTAAACACGACCTAAAGTATGTTATGTTTTTTTTTTTCTCAGAATACGTTAACCCTTTCCCATTGTATATACCTTAATCTAACATGATACTCGCTAATTTTTCTATAGACAAAGAACAAAATTATCGTTGTTAAACTATATAATAAACAACTCAAAAAGTAGTCCCGATTCTGAGCGGAGCATAGTGAAATGCAGTTCTCATTACAATTGCATAAATATTTGTCAAATCATGTAAGAGTCAAAATTTTCGCATTATCGTTGTTTATCAGCCAATAAACAACGCTTTGTCGTTCTGATGCGTGGCTATTCAACCACTCAGGCTAACGCCCTAGTGGTTTAATTCCTACGCATCAGAACTCCAAATTGTTGTCTATTGACCAATAAACAACGATGAATTTAAACTTATTTTCTTAATTTAACGCTTTATTAAGTTTGTTACTTTTTTGATTTTCATTAATATCTTAAATTCAGTTTTGTCACATTGTCCCCTTTAAACGAAAGTCGCTTATGAAATCGGCATCACGCGACGAAAATCCGATATACCTCAAACAGACTGCAACAAAAATAATATCACTTTGCAAACGTAATTATCTTCATAAACATTGGGTTTACGTGCTACAAATACTTATGTTAAGCGACGGTATTTTTATTGAAGATTATGCCAAACAGGTTTTGGATTTTAATAGCGGCTATCGCTATGTTTCCTCCGCTATAAACACGAATTCAACGGTTTAAAAGTGCGATCTCACGATGACGAGGCAAAATATTCTCCATACTTTATGTATCGTTTGGTTGTACGAGGCAATTATATTAATATCATAACTCGGTAGTATTAGGAAATACACGTGTACGGGTGATAAACATCGGCCACCTCTCCCAATTGTGAAATTATTGTTTTTGTTTCTTATGTCATTTGTGTTTGTTTTTATTTTACGAGTAATACACGTTTTATTTATTAATGTACTCATATGTATTCATTTAACTTAATTTATTTCATTTTTATGTAATAGTAGTAGTTGTAGTAGTATTAAATATATGTAGTAGTAGTAGTAGTTGTTGTTGTTGTTTTTGTTGATGATGATGATGATGATGTTGTTATATTAGCAGAAGTAGGTGGTGATGGTGGTGAAAGTCGTTGTGGTAATACGTTCTTTGTTGTTTGCTGTTCGATTTAGGTATATATGTGTTGTTGTTTTTCTTAAGTTTACAATTTTGCACGCGATAATTCATTTTTGCATAAATGATAAAGTAGTTAATACAATTTTTAAATCGTTTTTCTAAATCGCCACGTTTGCCACAGATATGTGAAGAAGTGGATGTTTGTAAGGCGTAGCTAGCTATCATTTATTTGCTCAGTTCATGATTCGCTATCATCCATCATAAAGGACACTTGTACGGGGGTAATGATTCCAATCTTCGTTGTTTCACACGCACCAATCAGTTGTGAAAAGGAAATTCAAAATAAAAAACAGAGCATATTAAAGCAGCATTACAACGTGAAAATAATATGTTAATGTGATTGTAATAATTTACAGAAGAGAAAACTTTTGTCAAGGCAATTCATATGGAATGAGTATTAATCATAATTTCAAAATAATTTTAGAATATATAGTCAATGCTAAACTGCTGCTAAACGTTAAAGACGATTCTAACATGATACTCGATAATTTTTCTATAGACAAAGAACAAAATTATCGTTGTTAAACTATAAATCAATAAGCAACGCAGAAAGAAGTCCTGATTCTGAGCGGAGCATAGTAAAAGAAGTTCCATTTACAATTGCAAATATATATGTCACTTCATGTTAGAATCGAAATAATTTTCGCATTATCGTTGCTTATCGACCAGTAAACAACTCTATGTCGTTCTGATGCGTGGCTATTAAACAACTCGGGCTAACGCCCTCGTGGTTTAAGTCCCCCGCGTCAGAACTCCAAATTGTTGTTTATTGGCCGATAAACAACGATAACTCGAAAATTATTTCTTAATTATATATCTAGTCGTTACATTGAACAATCTCCTACGGTTTACATGTTGTAGAATAAGACGGTCACCATCGTTAAAATACCAGATTTCAGTAATGACGGTCACCATCGTTAAAATACCAGATTTCAGTAATGAAATTGCGCCGTTAAAGTGTAATACTTGAAGGCTTAACGCCATTACAGTTATCATTGGGTAAATATTTTAAAGTTAGTTTCAGAATTTGTACAAATATTGACGCTTGCTATATTGCAATATTGAAATACTGCAAGTCTATCTTTCATAAAAATGGAAATGTGTACAGAAATGAGTTGTCAATTAAATATTATTGCCGACTGGCTTAACTTTAATTTTTGCGGATATAAAAATAAAACACTTACCGGACATATATGTCTTAAAAATAATAGCTGTTAAAGGAAGTAGAAACTTGATCGGTTTTCTCTGTTCAGCATGCGGTACCCGATCAATCAGTTAATCAACCATTTTATCGGCGATTCTAGGACACAGTAGGCCTACTAGGTAATCTATAATTCAGTGTAGCATTCTAAGCCAAGGTTTGACCTACTTAAAAAAAAACAATCACAATGGGCTTTAGTCCCGAATGAATGTTCGTGCGTGAAAACTGCGCATGGAATGTTCGTGTGTGAAACCTGCGCATGGAATGTTCGTGCGTGAAAACTGCGCATGTAATGTTCGTGCGTGGAAACTGCGCATGGAATGTTCATGTCGTGCGTGAAAACTCCGCATGAAATGTTCGTACACTAATGCTGCGCATGTAATGTTCCTGCGTTGAAAATGCGTTTGGAATGTTCGGGCGTGAAAGCTGCACATGAAATATTCGTGCGTTTAAAATTGCGCATGGAATGTTTTTGCATTAAACTGCGCATGTAATGTTCGTGCGTTGAAATTGCGTGTGGAATGTTCGTGCGTGAAAACTGCGCATGAAATATTCGTGCGTGTAAAATTACGCATGGAATGTTCGTGCATTAAAACTGCGCATATAATGTTCCTGCATTGAAAATGCGCGTGGAATGTTCGTGCATGAAAGCTGCGCATGGGGTTTTCCTGCGTGAAAACTGTGCATGGAATATTCGTGCGTTGAACTGCGCGCGGAATGTTCGTGCGTGAAAACTGCGCATGTAATGTTAGTGCGTGGAAACTGTGCATGAAATGTTTATGCGTTGAAAACTGCGAATGGAATATTCGTGCGTTGAACTGCTCATGAAATGATCGTGCGTGAAAATTGCGCATGGAATGTTCGTATGTAGAAAATTACGCATGGAATGTTCGTGCGTGAAAACTGCGCATGGAATATTCGTGCGTGAAAACTGCGCATGAAATATTCGTGCGTGAAAACTGCTCATGGAATGTTCACGCGTCGAAACTGCGCACGAATGGCCTCAAATGTTGTTACGCTCAGAAATGAACCTGTAGTAACGTGATAAAAATAGTTACAGTTTCACATTTACTGTGCTCATTTGATAACATAATGTTTGCCTAAAATAACTTAATACGAAAAATCACTGACATTTGAAAATAGGACGATCTAATAATTCATTATTTTTAATTTTGATTCTCGAAAAAATATCGCAGTGACGGTGCAAATTTAAAATGCGTAGTCATAAATCTGTTTCGCATGTATAAATATGAAAAATAAATTCCGATTAAGTCCTTCGCCCAGTGTAGGTCTTTTTCAGATTGGCTAATGAGGGAGAAATGTTTACCCCGCTTTCAAAATCGCTATTTTTCTACTTTAAATGTTTGAATTTCTAAAAATGCCTTATAAAGGTAAACGTCTCCCGCGCATTCGAATTAACGGATTTGGTATTCAATGTCGGCAGTCTGCAAATATACCTGCAAAGGTTAAGAAACACCAAATTATAGGCTACAAAATTCGGACATAGAATTCGTGATTATTTGGATCTAAAGTTTGTTTCAAATGAAGTTATTTCGCCCCATTATAAATTACATTCGTATAGCAAGGATATGCAGAAAGTAATTATTAGTTGATTAGCCCTATTTTGTATAGGATCGAAGTAGTGTCTTGCTAGCTAGAAATTTAAAAAAAAAATCAATCAATTAGAGAACTGTCAACTCATGATTCATTTACTGAAGGCCATTACGACATCCTTATATATGTTGAAGTTGAAATTTCAAAATCCTTATCTCTGTTAGCAAGACGTTTAGTGATTTAAATTGAAATCAAAACAATATACATTGGAAACCCTCTTAACGGAATCCTCCAAAAACTCAATCAAATGTTCCAGTCCATTTTTTACGCCCCCACAAAGTGTGAGGCATTAGCATTGCACTTGTCCGTCCGTCCCGAAATTTTGAGGACTCAACTCCTTTTGAACTGCTTGGCGACTTTGCTCAAACTTTCACAGCTGAAGAACCTTAACGTGTAGGTGATCGTAAAGGAAGGAATTTTGGCTGCGACGAATTTTGGCAGAATTATGGCCCTTTGTCATTTTTTTCGGCTATAGCAAATATACTTCCAGAAATTGTGTGGACTCAACTCCTCTTTAATTGCTTGGTGGATTTCGCTCAAACTTTCATAGCTGAAAAACCTTTACCTGTAGGTGATCGTAAAGGAAGAAATTTTGACTGCGACCAATTTTGGTAGAACTATGGCCCTTTGTCATTTTTTCCACTTTAGAATTATATCTTGTACTTCTAGAAATTGTGTGGGAATTAACTCCTCTTTAATTGCTGGCGGATTTCACTAAAACACTTTCACAGCTGAAAAACCTTAATGTACAGGAAGGAATTCTGACTGTGGCCAATCCTAGCCGAATTATGGCCCTTTGTCATTTTGTCCACTCTAAAATATATATGAAAATAATTTTGTTTATGCAAATAAGTGTTGGCGACACGTCCTTTGTCTGTGTCCAAACATGTGTGGTAGGGGCATCCGTGTCTGTGACACATCTAATTTAATTTTTTTTTTAACGGAATTCATATATAACAAATCTCCTCAATACCGAAAGCTCCTTAATTCCGGAAACTGGTCTAAGTTTCAATAATTATTGTTTATTGTGCAACATAATGTATTCCCTAAAAAACGTTTCTCTGACTTAGTTTTTCGTGCATCAGTTTTCTTCGTACAAAATGGGCTTTTAAACTATTTTTTATTTTATTATTTAGAAAATAATATTTTTTATGATATCATATATGACTGATACGTACGGGTAAACAACCGTCATATTCTCTCTTTTCCCTAAAAGTAAGTTGTGTATAAAAAGTATTAACCGGTTCCATCATTTTTGTCGAAGACTGACCAATGAGATGGGTGTTGTATATCAGCTTTGATTGTCATTTGCCATTATTTTTGTAAATAAGTTTGAGATTTAATGCATGTGTACTCATGGGACTAAAGATGATTTTAATGGCATTGCGTTTATTTCTTACAGACGGCGGTGGCGCCCCCAACCGGAAGTTGAACCAGTTCGGTGACTACGAGGATGTCAGCAACATGTCAGTGGACGACTGGGATTACCGCTGGTCCCTGGGGCAGACCACGTTCCACATGCCGAAAGTCCATCCGTACGTACGCAGACGTTAATTTATGTATTAAGCTGTTCAGTACTTCAACCGTACATACGCAGGCGTTTTTATACGTAGCATGCTGCTCAGAAGTCCATCTATACGTACGCAAGCGTCCATATATGTAGCCAGCTGTTCAGTAGTCCATCTGCATGTACGCAGGCGTTCAAATATGTAGCCAGCTGCTCAATAGTCCATGCGTACGTACACAGGAGTTCATATATGTAGCCAGCTGTTCAGTAGTCCATCCGTACCTACGCAAACGTCCATATATGTAGCAAGCTGCTCAGTAGTCCATCCGTACGTTCACAGGCGTTCATATATGTAGAACGCGGTTCATTATTCTATCCGTACGTACGCAGGCGTTATATATGTAAAACACGGTTCAGTATTCAATCCGTACGTACGCATGCGTTCATATACGTAGCACGCGATTCAGCATTCCATCCGTACGTACGCAGTCGGTTCAGTGGCCTATCCGTATGTACCCAGGCGTTCATATGCGTAGCACGCGGTTCAGTAGTCCATCTGTACGTACGCAGGCGTTCATATACGTAGCACGCGGTTCAGTAGTCCATCTGTACGTACGCAGGCGTTCATATACGTAGCACGCGGTTCAGTAGTCCATCTGTACGTACGCAGGCGTTCATATACGTAGGAGGCGATTCAACATTCCAAACGCAGGCGTTCATATACGTAGCACGCGGTTCAGTAGTCCATCCGTACGTACGCAGGCGTTCATATACGTAGCACGCGGTTCAGTAGTCCATCCGTACGTACGCAGGCGTTCATATACGTAGCACGCGGTTCAGTAGTCCATCCATGCATACGCAGGCGTTCATTGACGTAACAGGCGTTCTTCTAACATCACAAACTTTGTTTTCAAATGCTGAAAGACGCGGCGAAATATTCTTATCTACCCGACGTGAATAATGAGCAAGCCAAACGAACATTCTCAGGTGCAATGCAATAATGTTGAAACTGCGTGCGTTCGATCCATTTTGAGCAAAGTATTAATTGATTTTTAATTGGTCGATGCCGTGATGAAAAAAACGTAATTAATACGTGATAATAACACATATAGTACATGCAACATTAACGTATCAAGTGGATATGCACATTGTGTATTGAAAGTACAAATGCGCACTTACTCTAAATGGACAGAGTCATGTAAGAATATGCAGATTTATTACTCTTAGAAGATGAACAATTGTCTTTCTTCATAATTATACATATTTTCTACAGATGTGCTTAAACACTTTAATAAAATTGAAAATGATTGTCAAAATCTAAAAAAATTAATTACAAATGTTGCAGTGTCAGAAACAAATGACGATTATTAAGACGTAGAAAAAAATAATATAATATGATATATAATAATAATATTAATAAAAATATAGTAGTTGTAGTAGTAGTAGTAGTAGTATGGTGGTGACGATGATGATGATAATGATGATCATGTTGATGATGACTTGGTGAAGATGGCTTGATAATGATGATGATGACGACGACGACGACGACTAAGTACTGTGTTTTTTTTCATCATAACGATGACATCGCATTAACAAAAATGTTGCCAACGTTTTTCAGAATGCTGCAGAAGTGCATAGACAAGCTGATCAACGGAAAGAATCGACAGACGGTATTCGTTGCCCTTTGCGGGAAAACGCTAGACATGAAATGGTAAAACTCTTCGCCTTTAAAGTAGTGCTCCAAACAAATTTTGCACTCTCTCGGTATCCGGACAAAAGCCCCTTGCCCAAAAGCCCTTTGATCTAAACATGAGCACATGGACATAAGCCCCTCGGTATTTGATAGGGTGGACATAAGCCCCTTGATAGATTTAACAGGGTGGACAAAAGCCACACAACGCAATATAATTATCGAATATGTCCGAGTATTTTCGAATGCAATCAAGATACATATCTGACAGGAAACATCAAACGGATGTCCTCCGGTATATGGTGTTTAACGTTATTTAAGCATAAATTATGAAGGATATATTGAGTTGCTTTCTTGAAATCACGAAACATACTCGTCAAAGATGATACAAACGCGGGTGTTTTCAAATTTACTCTAACGACGACAACAATGTTTAAATCACCAAATACGGATATCGCAAATATAGGACTAGTCAGCCAATATCCTGGTTCATTTCTTATACACGTACTGGGGTGTACCTTTCCCACGCGGAAAGATTTCAGGTACAAATACGATTTATTATTAAATTCTCATTTGGGTCCAACGAAAAACATTAAAATGCTTACGTCTAATTTCCGGTATCGTTCTTTAGATTACGCATGCGCAAATCCTTCATTGTCACATATATAATATTCAATGTTTGATCTCAATTTTCACCATGACCAAGCTACTTTTCAATATATCACCATACATTGTTGGAAAGATAAGGCCATAACCTTTTGAAAAAAAACAGCATGTCAAAAAATTATATGCGTTGTAACTCAAAATATTTACTTTAAAATAAACACTCCGGTTTTGACGGGGATGGAGGCTGCCATTTTGTGCATGAATACATGGGCCAAAAGTTATGACGCTGGGAACCACTAAGACAAAGTAGTGCCAAAAACACAATTTTTTCTTATTTCTTACATATATACCTTTAAAATGATACCAAAACATATCATTTAAACTGTATTTTAAAAATCATATGCATTATACACTGAACCTTATGTATTTATTATCTAACTGACAGCCCTGTAACCCTGAGTATGTGACTTCCGTTTTGGGGTTATTAGACCTTTAGAAGTATAAATGCCGGTCCTGCGACTTAACCTGAGACCTATAACGAGGTTCGACTGTATATTTACTGCACAACATCTTGATACTGACGTAAACATGGTATTACACTGAAACTTTGGTCTGTGCATGCTTGAAATATTAATATTTACATTAAACGCGACTAACTATAGTGTGCTCAAGCGTTCTTGAAATTCAATTAAATAATTAGACGGACGTACGGCGGTATATAGCGTACCAGTAACTACGCCGTATTATGCGGGCACAAATGATCGTAACTTAAAAAAGGACCAAATATTTCTTGGGATATTTAAATGACAGTATATGTTTAACAAATATAATTTACTATAACGCTGGAACCTAAGCGATATCTGTTTGCTGTCAATAGATATTTAATATTTTCCTGTCGTCCCCATGCATTTTCCCCATATCCAGAAATCGGCAAACTGGACCGGAATTGAAAGTTGGGCATGCGCAAATTGTCATATGTTCTATTCTGATTTACTACTGCATTGTCAAACGAAGCAGATATGTGTTCGCATGCGCAAATATGTATGAGACCATAAAATGGATCTCTTATATATAGGTATAAACATTGTTGTTATTGAAAGTAAGCGGGTCGTGGGAAAACCGGGCTTAAAGTGCGTAAAGCACAGGCTAATCCCCAACGATACTTTCCGCTTTTGTGGTATTTTCTGATTCGAGGTAGTATCTTCTAAACATAAATCCACTGGAGGCGGAAAGTGCCGTCCTTGATTAGCATGTGCGGACTGCACAGGCTGATCCGGGGCGACATTTTGCGCACATGCAGGTTTACCACGACACGCCTTATTTATGTTTATGTAAGGCAAAGGTGTTCTATGTGAGGTTCCACATTAATTTTGTTGTGTCGAGACGCGTTAATCATACACTAAAATGTCGCTAGCTATATCAAATTTCTATGAGTGTTCACCCGAAAATTGCACACGATGACATTAATTCACATTGTATCCAGTTTTATTGCTTGTTTTATTAGCTGACAACTCGACACTAATATCTCAAATAAATTTAGCAATGTTAATTTTTTGCACTGTCATCTGTACACTCTATACTACGATCTTCGCAACTTTATTGTGTCAATGATCGTTAAATGTTCTCGTTTGCGAAGACACGTTGACTTAATCCCTTTATAGCGAGTGAATCGCGCTTTTCATACAAGCCGCTGCCTTTTGATGCACTAATAAATAATCTTATACATTTTCGCGCGACTTTTCAAAGGCTTTGCGTAAAAACACCGTATTCCGGGGTCTAAATTCTAATACCTTTTAAATCAGCCAAATATTTATCGAAAATTGGTCTGGTTTATTTCGTACATCTGTAATCGAACGATGTTCATCATTATATACAACATTAGCGCTATTAGCTCTACACTTCTCCCCGACACAGGGGGTAAACCGTGGTCTGAAATGCAGAATGTAAAAAAAAATGCTGGTATACGTTGCAAACTCATGTTTTGTGTCGTTCTCTTTGGTGGCGAGTACATCTGTCTTAAGTGGCGTTTCTGTTGAGAATGAAAATTGCATCAAAACTGTTGTAAAAGTAGTTGAATTTTACACAATTTTACGGGCGGGGGGCTGGGTATAGCCAGTACTTGGTGGATATTTGAGAAAGGTCATTGGAACTACCCCCCCCCCCCCCCCCGCAAGTAGGGATCGAGGTCACGACCCCCCGATCGCAAGGCCTACAACATATCCATGACACCACTCCGACAATTTTATTTGTGACATGACATGTCACATAGCCGAAGAATAACGGATGGTGTAGGTGCCTGTTTGTTTTGCATAAAAAATGTGTTGCATGCAAATAACTGGTAAAATTACGCATAAATGTCCATTTGTTGATAAATTGTCATTATATGTGTACCGCGCTGGTCATGGTTGGTCAAAGACCTAGCGGTACGCTTAGAAATAACACATTGGACAGTTTACATTACATAATTATGGAAGAGGAGAGAGATTGCTACGCGCGCGTCCAACGCGTTTAATTTAACACTGTCATGATGACTTTGTTGAATCGTTACGACTTCCCTTTACAACTTTCACGTTTACAATGGGTAACATAGCGAAAGGTTTCCACGAATTGAACGAAACGAGAATTTGATGTCTTCTGTTACATCGCAATCAAATTACTTTCTCAACTTTCACAAGTAATCTTATGAATTAAATTAAATTCATTTTAATTTAGCCGTTTAAATGCGTTAAGACCGCATTTTTGCTGAAATATACTGGTGAGATAAGTGGTTGTAGCCTGTATTTATGTCTGCAATATATGCGATTAACATCAAAAGATCCCCCACTGTCTACTCAGTACAAGAACAAACATTTTACACGTGTGTCATAAAAAAAAAACATTTTAAAGAGACTCTTCAGCGAAATTCGTGCTTTTTGTTTGTGATTTTCACATGAACGATTGGTTCTTCCCTGCATAAATATTCCCGGTATATCTAGTCATATTTTGCGTTACGGCGGCTTCTAATAAGCATATAATCAGCAACAGCCACCAGAACAACGAAAGCAACAGAACAACAAAGCTTATGCAAGCTCGTAGCCACGTGTAAATACGATTAAATGCTCATGTTATCAGACAATTACATTAAGTGTATATAAACTTTAAATTCACATCATAAATAAAAAGTTCTATTTAGACTGCTTATATAGTCAGTTGTCGGAATTGCCTAATTCGCATTTAACTGATTAAGACTATTCTCATATCATACTCAGTATAACGTGAACACAGTTGACTTGGGAACCCAACAGGAGCTGAATGTAGCACCCTGCTATTTCGCTTGGGATCTTTCCCAAGTTGATGTGTGTATATGTGAATCTAAATAATAGTATTTATCTCTCAACCAACAACGCTGGTAATCGATGCGCGCGCATTCAAATGTCGGCATACTGCGATGTACGGATTAATATTGGTTTTCAGGGATTATCAGAAAATATAGGAGTGGTGGGCCTTTGTAATAAATATACAGCAGTGTTGTCATACTGCGATGCGTTCAGCTTAAGATCCATTTGTCACGTTTTCAAGAACAAAACATAATTAATCAGTACAACGCAGTATGGCAACTTTTGACTCGCAGTATGGCAACTTTGTAATGCGTATTCATCAATTACCACATTGACCAATGCACGTAATTCCGATCAAGGTCACGAGGTGGATTGTGATTTTCCGTGCGTAAGTTAAGCATTTACGCGCTTTTTCTGGTCGTCTGCGTAATTATATTATTTATCTCGACACCAATGCATGTAATTACGTTCGTCTGCAGGTTGCTGGAGCAAGGTCACGAGGTGGTGGGGAACGACTGCGTGGACTCCGCGTGCCGACAGTTCTTCGAGGAGCACAACATCCCCTACACCTCGCAGCCGCTAGAGGGCGTGGAGGGAACCCTCTATACCGTACGTGCTATCCCTTTAGTAATGCGTATGAGTATTAGTAATGAATTGCCAATTTTAAACGCGTTTTAAATCTGTTGTAGTGAGCATGTATTTCCAATGTTAAACAAGTTTTAAAACCATATTAGTGGCCCTGTATTGCCAGTGAATTGTCAATGTTTAACACGTTTTATAACCTTAATACTGCCCATAATTAACCAGTGTTAAGTGCGATTGCTCATTGTGTAATATACTCTGAAAGTTTAACACGTTTTAAAATCGCTGGTGTTCGTGTATCGCCATTGTTCAACATGTTTCTATACTTTTGCAATGCCCATCAATCGCAAGTGTTTAACGCGTTTTCAAACCATTGTAGTGGCCGTGTATTGCCAGTATTCAACACATTTCAGAATCGTTGTATTGGTCATGTATTGTCAGTGTTCAACATGTTATCACATCGTTGTAGTGGCTGTGTGTTGCCAGTGTTTAACACGTTTCAAAATCGCTGTAGTGGTCATGTATTGCCAGTGTTTAACATGTTATAACATCGTTGTAGTGGCCGTGTATTGCCAGTATTAAAATGTTATAACATCGTTGTAGTGGTCATGTACATTGGTAGTGTTTAACGCGTTTCAAAATCGTTGTTGTGGTCATGTATTGGTAGTGTTTAACGCGTTTCAGAATCGTTGTAGTGATCATGTATAGCCTGTGTTTAACACATTTTAAAACCGTTGAAGTGTTCATGTACTGCCGGTATTTAACCGTTTTTAAACGGTGGAGTGACTATGAATTGCCAGTGTTTAACACGTTTCAAAAACGCTGAAGTGACCATGTATGTCCAGTGTTAAACACGTTTTAAAATCGTTGTAGTATTTATGTATTGCCAGTATTTAACCCGTTTAAAACTGTTGTAGTATTTATGTATTGCCAGTATTTAACCCGTTTTAAAATCGTTATAGTATTTATGTATTGCCAGTATTTAACCCGTTTTAAAACTGTTGGAGTGACTATGTATTACCAGTGTTTAACACGGTCTTAAACCGTTTTAGTAGCCGGGTATTGCCAGTGTTAAACATGTACACGTATTAACATCGTTGCAGTGGTCTTGTATAGCTAATGTTTAACATGTTTTAATATCGTTGTGTTGGCCATGTAATGTTAGTGTTTTCGCGTGTTAAAATCGTTGTAGTGGTCATGTATTGTCAGTGTTGAATATGATTTAACATTGTTGTAGTGGTTATGATTGTATTGTCAGTGTTTAACATAATTTAACATCGTTGTGTGGGTCATGTATTGTTAATGTTGAACACGTGCTTAAATCGTTGTAGTGACCATGTATTGGCCGTATTTAACATGATTTAACATCGTTGTTTTTGTTATGTATTGTCAGCGTTTAACACGTGTTAAAATCGTTGTTGTGGTAAAGTATTGTCATTGTTTAACATGATTTAACATCGTTGTACATGTAGTGGTCATGTATGGTCAGTGTTTGACATGATTTAACATCGTTGAATATGTAGTAATAATGTATTGCCAGTGTTTAACCTTTTTTACCATCGTTATGGTGGTCATGTACTTCCAGTGTTAAACATGTTATAAAATTGTTGTAGTGACCATGTATTGCCAGTGTTTAACCTTTTTACCATCGTTATGGTGGTCATGTACTTCCAGTGTTAAACATGTTATACAATTGTTGTAGTGACCATGTATTGCCAGTGTTTAACCTTTTTTACCATCGTTATGGTGGTCATGTACTTCCAGTGTTAAACATGTTATACAATTGTTGTAGTGACCATGTATTGCCAGTGTTTGACCTTTTTTACCATCGTTATGGTGGTCATGTACTTCCAGTGTTAAACATGTTATACAATTGTTGTAGTGACCATGTATTGCCAGTGTTGTAGTGACCATGTATTGCCAGTGTTGTAGTGACCATGTATTGCCAATGTTTAAATAGTTTTTCAAATCATTGTGGTGACCACATTAAGCCATTGTATATGTGTGTGTCCTTCAATGCGAATTTATAAATTACATAAAGTATGTACCTTGTTAGAATATCTGGTATACACAATCGCAAAATGTGGAACCTTCAATGAAATGTTCGCGATTTGTTTCAGGCGACAGACGGAACGCCGATCAAACTCTACAGATGCGACTGCTTTGAGCTTCCGAAGTAAGTAGGGCGTATAAGGTAACCCCCACTGAATACGCCTGAGCGTATTTTCATATTCGATGGACCCTTAATCCGCGTCGAAAACCCTGATTTATTTAGATCCCCATCCTTTATTAAGGTGAACGTCCTCAGCAGTTATTTAAAAAATAATTTTCGATTTATCGTTGTGTATCGGCCAATAAACAACGATTTGGAGTTCTGATGCGTGGGAATTAAACCACGAGGGTGTTAGGCCAAGTTGTTTAATAGCCACGCATCAGAGCGACAAAGAGTTTTTTCTTGGCCGATAAACAACGAAAGTGCAAAAATTATTTCGATTCTAACATGATTTGACTTATATTTTAGCAATTGTAGTTGGTACTTCTTTTTACTGTGCTCCACTCAGAATCGGAACTTCTTTTTTGCGTTGTTTATGTGTAGTTTAACAATGATAATTTTGTTCTTTGTCTATAGAAAAATTAGAATACGTTATACACACTGAGCTATAATAAGTACGACACATATTGGCAAAATAAATAATAATAATCGTTTTTCAGTCCATGAAATGCTGAGGGTGATACAATAACAATCTGACTAATGTTCACGATATTCCTACATTAATAATGCACAAGGTAATTTTGCATACGATTTTAGTGGGATTGCATAAAATTATTAACCAGGCACGAACAATAAACTTCTAATTAAGACCGCAACTAACTTCTTCAAAGGTGGTTTTTCTTTGCATTGTAATATCTTAAATTTGTCCCCAAATAAGTGGTGACAGCAGTGGTCAAACTACGCAGAAAACACGCTTATATTTTCCTCAAGGGGATAGCGGTTGGCATTAACGAGACTTTAGACTGAAAGCGATTGCAAACAGTCGGGAATTTGACACGCCGAATAATTCCGGGTACCGGGGAATATACTTTGTGCGGATTTAAGATCCCAGTAATATTGGGCACCCCGGGCCATATACCAACCATCTCCCAGTGTGGGGATTTATACAAAAATGCTTGGCTCTTGGATGGTGAATAAGACATCTGGGTCAGAGCTCGCCCGGGCGTGGGGGGGGGGGGGGGTAGAATATTGATAGGTACATTGAATTACCAAACCAACTGTAGTGATTTTAATTTTAGCACACATTCACTCATCTAAAGTTTAACGACGCAAAGCTGTGTGGGCTATAGGGCGTAAAAGTGATAGGAAATATTATTGTCCGCATGTGTTTCGAAACATTGAATATTTTTTATCTTAATATCTGTATATATTAAGTGCATAAAAAATAGTACTAGGAAAAGTAAAAAACAAATTCAAAAGCACTTAAATAATTCATAAATGAGTGTCATAGCCTTCTGAAGAAATTAACATTCGGATAAAAATCTTTAGAATAAAACACTTTATAAATATCCGTTTCAGTTCGTTTTTCATTCCCAAATGTATTTGACAAGCCCATTGACCATGTTGACGCATAGTGCAGCCTCTTTAAAGAACGGTGTCCTGTTACTGCCATCGTAGTTTCGCGACTTCGACCTGTGCTAATGAAAGGACGCCGAAACGCCGGTACGATACGCCGACGCGCCGACACGATACGCCGGAGCGCCGAGACGATGCGCCGAAGCGCCGACACGATACGCCGAAGCGATATAAACGTCACAATCTCGTGTGTTTTTTTTCATATGTGGCTGTAAAATTGGGCGAAGATACGAAGATTTCTGAGGTCGCCGACGCGCCGAGACGATACGCCGACGCGCCGACACGATGCGCCGAAGCGCCGAGACGATACGCCGAAGCGCCGACACGATACGCCGAAGCGCCGACACGATGCGCCGAAGCGATGTAAACGTCGTCTCGTCGTATCTTCGCCAAATTTTATATGGCGTACCGTATTAGTCAAAAGTGAAAATAAGTATTATGTACGAGTACAGTTTCTATAAATAAATATACCTGCAGCTGTATAATTTGTGCCCACAGATGAAATGTTGCACTAAATTTATTGTTTACTTGTTTTCTTATTGATATACGTATTTAATATTAACATTGAAGTATTTTACATTAAAAATAAAAACAATGTTGCATTAAGACTGTCTGCTTAATTTTGGTTTGGATCAGAAAATATACCTACAGGTACAATTTTAGTCCGGGTATAAATTTATACCTGAAGGTACAAAAGTATGCCTGTAGGTACAACTTTGTACCTGCAGGTCCATATATTTATTATGGCGGCACAGAGGTGACCTGCACTTCTCTTTTTTAATCTCGTTCCCACGATATGCTAACTCGTGGGAACGAGATACTAACTTGTGGGAACGAGATACCAACTCATGGGAACGAGGTACTAACTCATGAGAACGAGATAGTATGTCGAGGGAACGAGATACTAAGTCGAGGGAACAATATCTCGTGGTAACGAGAACAAAAGTAGTGCATGTCACCGTAATTTATAGCTGTTGTGTTTGCATTGACTTTTGACTCAAACGGTATCGCATTATTTAATAGCCACAGATGAAAAAATACACGCGAGATTGCGACGTTTATATCGCTTCGGCGCATCGTGTCGGCGTGTCGTGTAGGCGCTTCGGCGTATCGTCTCGGCTCTTCGGCGCATCGTGTCGGCGCGTCGGCGTATCGTCTCGGCGCGTTGGCGTATCGTCGGCGCGTCGGCGACCTCAGAAATGAAAGGGCGCCGACGCGCCAAGACGATACGCCGACGCGCCGAGACGATACGCCAATTACGGTGACACAGAGGTGAAATGCACTACTTTTTTTTTTCGTTCCCACGAGATATTAACACGAGGGAACGAGATACTAGCTCGTGGGAATGAGATGCTTACTCATGGGAACGACTCCTGTCGAGGGAACGACTTACTATTTCGTGGGAACGAGATACTAACTCGAGCGAACGACTTAGTACCATCTTACAACATGCTCGTTGTTGTCGGCCATGGGTAGTATCTCGTTCCCTTGACTTAGTATCTCGTTCCCTCGACATAGTATCTCGTTCTCATGAGTTAGTACCTCGTTCCCATGAGTTGGTATCTCGTTCCACCGAGTTAGTATAATAATAATAATAATCACTTTATTTTACGAAGGTGACATATAAGACATAGTATTGTCATGACAAAAACATACCTTATATTCATATGGCCTTCATACACATTCAAACATTCAACCAAATTCACATTTAACATATAATTACAAAACAAGCACACAGTAAATTTAATAATGATAATAATAATAATGAAAATGGCAATAATAATAATAATAATAATAATAATAATTTTCTCAATAAAAAACAATTACAAAGCATTGACAGACAGCAATAGAAAATAGAAATTATGCACAATGCATTGATACACTCATAAAAAAGTTACATTTTTATATAAAAATTCTCCATATACAAAACAAATATAATTATTTGCTAACAACATCAATTTCAATATACATTTTCTAATTTTCAATAAATCTATCAATAAATATATCTATATCAGTATTATAATTGTGATATTTGTGTTACATCTATTAGACTTGTTCAAGTAAATATGTTTTATATGCTCGTTTGAATGATGGTAATGAAGATTTATTTCGTAATTCCAATGGTAAATTGTTCCATACGATTATGCAATATTATGTATATGTATCTTTGTAGTATTTTGTTCGTGGTTTAATTGGCAAAATAAGATCTTTGTGCTGACCGTAAATTGTGGGATTCATTGTTTGAAAAGGTTAATAAATCTTTCATATATGATGGCACCAAATTGCAAACGGTTTTATATATTTGTATAGCAGTGTGGTATTTTACTCTGTCATTAAATTTCATCCAACGTAATGTTTTAAAAAGTTCTACAGAAGCAGTCCTTGAAGGTTTATTAAGAACTATTTTAGCAGTTCTTTTTTGTAGTACTAAAATCTTGTTTATATACGAATTGTTCGGTTTTCCCCAAATAGTACAACAGTAGTCAAAAATAGGTAAAATATATGCATTATAAAACATTTCTTTAATTTCATCATTGAGAATGTATATGATGTGTTTTAATATTGTAATTTTACTGTTCAGCTGTTTACAAACGTGATCTATTTGATCATGCCAATTCAAGGTTTGATCAACATAAATACCTAAGATTTTCTTCCTACGTACATTTTCTAAGTCATTTCCATTTATATTGATATTAAGTGGACTAGAAATGGTTATTTTATGACGAGTCCCGATCAACATACATTTTGATTTTTCTGGATTGAATGACATGTTATTAAGTGAACACCATTTATTTATACTATTAAGTTTAAATTGCAGTTCAGTTTGTATATCGGATGTATCAATTCCAGATTCATGTAAAGTGGAATCATCAGCATATAGATCTATATTTATATTAGGGCATACAGATGCGATGTCGTTTATATATAACAAAAATAGTAACGGCCCAAGTATTGACCCCTGTGGAACACCAGATTTGATCGATAGCATTTCAGATTGTATGTTCCCGATTTTAACAATTTGTTTTCGGTCAGTTAAATAGGAATTGAAAAGTTTAATTGAACGTTGTGAAAAGTGATACAGTTTTAATTTTCTGAGTAAAATGTCATGGTCTACGAGGTCAAAGGCCTTTCGTAGGTCTAAAAATACCGAACCAATCAATTTACCACTATCTATTTCTTTTAGCCATGTGTCTATTTAGTTTAATAAGAGCTGTATGGCATGAGTGATGTTTTCTAAAACCAGATTGAGCATAATGAATAATGTTCATTTGTTCAAAATTTGAATGTATTTGTGTAGAAATATGCCTTTCATATATTTTTGAAATAGTTGGCAAAATTGATATTGGACGATAGTTGCAAGGTGATTCAGGGTTGCCCGATTTTAATATTGGCAGAACTCTAGCAAATTTTAGTGAATCTGGGAATACTCCAGATGAAATGCTGTTATTACTAATTGATATAATAGCTGGAGTTATAATATCCCCACAATGTTTCAATATCCTTGCGCTAACGCCATCAATGCCAGTAGACTTATTGATGTAGAGATTTTCTATTATCTTCTTAACTTCATATGAACTAATACACTCAATGTCAAATTCATATTTGTGTATTTGCTTATCCAGAGTTTCCTTTAAATTAGCAAAATACTCTTCTGAGTATGATTTTTCCTTGATGATGTCTGATATATTTATGAAGTATTTATTGAATTCATTAACAATGTCAATTTCATTATTTACCATTGTAAAATTGTCGATGACAAGTTTCTTTGGAATTTTGATATGCTTTGATTCCTCCAAATGTGAAATTGTTTTCAAATTTTTCCATAGAAATGAACTGCCTTTATTTTTCTGAATAGCTTTATTAAAGAAATGTTTCTTTTCATGTTTTATTTTTGATGTAACTTGATTTCGCAACATTTTTTATTGTGCAAAATCGCCATTTTTATGACACAAGTCTCGTTTAAATAACATAGCCTTTATTTCATCAATGTGTAAACCAGTCTGGTTGATAGTCGCGTTTAATAAGTTTAGTTTTTATAGGCGCGTGTTTGGTTAGGGCAAAATTTAAAATCTCATAAAAGACATTAAGTACTTCGTTTGAGTCATGATATGTTTCAACATTATCAGTGCCTAAATGTATGTGTATTTTGAAAAGCGTATTCATCGAAGTTTTTAAAACATCTGTATGTTAATTATTTATGTCCTTCACCCGTTTTCTTTATTTTATTTGTAAATGATCGTGGGAACGAGATTAAAAAAGAGAAGTGCAGGTCACCTCTGTGCCGCCATAATAAATATATGGACCTGCAGGTACAAAGTTGTACCTACAGGCATACTTTTGTACCTACAGGTATAAATTTATACCCGGACTAAAATTGTACCTGTATGTATATTTTCTGATCCAAACCAAAATTAAGCAGACAGTCTTAATGCAACATTGTTTTTATTTTTAATGTAAAATACTTCAATGTTAATATTTAATACGTATATCAATAAGTAAACGAGTAAACATAAATTTAGTGCAACATTTTACCTGAGGGCACAAATTATACAGCTGCAGGTATATTTATTTATAGAAACTTTACTCGTACATAATACTTATTTTCACTTTTGACTAATACGGTACGCCATATAAAATTTGGCGAAGATACGACGAGACGACGTTTATATCGCTTCGGCGCATCGTGTCGGCGCTTCGGCGTATCGTGTCGGCGCTTCGGCGGATCGTCTCGGCGCTTCGGCGCATCGTGTCGGCGCGTCGGCGTATCGTCTCGGCGCGTCGGCGACCTCAGAAATCTTCGTATCTTCGCCCAATTTTATAGCCACATATGAAAAAAAACAAACACGAGATTGCGACGTTTATATCGCTTCGGCGTATCGTGTCGGCGCTTTGGCGCATCGTCTCGACGCTTCGGCGTATCGTGTCGGCGCGTCGGCGTATCGTGTCGGCGCTTCGGCGACCTTTCATAAACACAGGTCGAAGTCGCGAAACTACGATGGCAGTAACAGGACACCGTATTAAAGTGACGTCACAACTTGCGGTTTGACAGCGTGAACGGGGGGGGGAGTGATCCGGTTAGTGTAGTGTTGGTACGCACTGACCCCGCCTAGTTGGCTCGTGTTTGAAGCTATTAATAATGAATTTCCAAATGCGCAATTTCTTAAAAATTCACATGTTGTTGTGTTGTTGCTTGTTTGCGAAAGCAATCTCACCGGGGCGATATGAACAAATGTGCTCCGCCTAGTTGACGTCGGTTTGCAGTAAAAAGACATTAACTTATGCAGGCATCGTGTTGTAATTTTTATGTAATATGCCGTTAGTAGACGAGATTAATTCAATCACATGTTGTCATACAAAGTTCGATAGTTTTATTTATTCGATCCAAGCTATGTATATTTGAGAAATGTTTTGAAATATACCGGTACATATATAGGAGATATACCAAAGTATGAAATATGATTAAGAAAACCATATCTTTTTTCACGACAGGAAAGTGCACCATGTCCCATGATGTCGCAGTGATGTAATGGATATGGTGTCCAACTTGCGATCGGGAGGTCATCAGTTCAATCCCTATGCTCGGGGAGCGTTCGAATGATCGTTCTCAATAAGACACCAAGTACTGGTTTTTCCCAGGAAATAGACTCAAACGTGTTTCAATAAGCATCCGGCTTTCAATACAATCGAGCTTTAATAAATATGAGGCGCGTCGTTGGAAAACCGGACTTAATGCATTCCACACAGGCTAATCCGGGACGGCACTTTCCGCTTTTATGGTAGTTTCTGTTTCAAGAAAGTCTCTTCTAAACATACGGAGTGCACAGGCTAATCTGGGACGACACTTTACGCACATGCATTAAGTCCGGTTTTTCCACGAAGCGCCTCATATTATGTAAAATGGCATGCAGTAAAGGGACCTCAAATGTTACAATTTATACAGCACCGAGCATGATGCTAATTATGTATTTTGAAATATACAATGTACTTCAGTTCGCATTCGACTTATAACCGAGTATATGTACACATTTATTGACCTGGTGTCGTATTCCAGAAACATCTTAAGTGAAATCTTATCATTAGCCTTCAAATCGTCATTTTTCATAAGCATTTTATTCCATGTACACACGAAATTCTGCTAAATTTTCACTAATTATCAACTTATTATTAACTACTCTTTACTTAACTGTAATTGGAATCATTAATTTATGTGTAGTTTTAAAATATTACCTTACAAAAATATTTTAAGATAAACTTTAGAGGTTTCTGGAATATGGCCCCTGCACTGTTAGAATTCACTCGTCCGAAGATACCGGTTGCACTCGAATCTTATAGGCATCCGCATTTGACGTTTGATGGACCACATTTTTCACAATACTATTTTTAACGTCTGTGAAATATAGGATCTCATTCTTCACTGGTGTGAAAATTAAGATCTTATTTTTCACACATCACAGTCTTATTCTTCTGTTAAGTTTGTGATCGCATTCAATTTTTGATATGCAATGAAATCATATTATTTTGTTATCCTCACGCACACCCCATTTATGGCCAATCACTTAAAAATGTAACATATGAGATCATATTCTCCGCAGGAGTGTGCAAAATATGATTTGTGAAAAATATGATCCTACAGACGTATGAATGATGTGTACGAAGTTATTTACATCGGATTCTTAATAAGGTCTGGGTCGCCTATGTAAACAGTACTTTAATTCTTACTTCCGGGTAACTTTATTGTAACATGGCACCAATTCATAAAGCCACTTATTTTCACCTTAAGTACATTTCTTTAAATCATCAAACTCCTTAAGATTGTTTTCGTTTCATTTATAGATCAGTGTGCAGTACGGTGTTTTATTCTACAAAAGAGTGGACTGATGCTTCTTTTTCAAGAATACTGTGAATATTGATTACCCGGGCCCGTAGTCACCAACCTATTTTTAGACTTCTTAAAACTGTTATGTTCTAAGATCGCTGTAAAGAGTCTTACTTAATATTCACCCATTCCAAGTACAACAGTCTTTGTTTAGAACGATTTGTTAATGACATAAAGTTGGTTAAAATAAAATCTTAACTTATGTTACACTTAAGTGAAAAATTAAAACAAAAAAAATACAATTAAATGTGAGAATGTAATTTTGAAATTTGGTAAAATACTATATGAAATCCCCATATACCGTATAATAAATTTATTGTATGTGTTTTAATGATTCTAAAAAAAGTTCTCACTAAGTGGCTTTATAAATACGACCCCAGATACAAAAGCTAAGGAAGTAGAGCATAAGCTTTTGCACTCGTAACCACCGGTAGGTCTCTGAAGTACTAGGAAATGATTAAAACTGCGAACTTAGCACGCAAAATACGTTGATTAAAGGGAAGCAACTATTTCCGCGCAATACTGCTCACGTTTCTACGGCATTGCTGAGAAGTGTCTACTCGCGTACGCAGGCAGATGTTTTCAAGGTTAAATCGTAAGAGAAGCGGCCAGACATTCAAATCATGATTACACTAATTTGAAACACACAAGCATAATTATCTTCCCCGAGTATACCAAGATTGTTTGTAATGCACTGAATCCCTTTGATGATTTGAAATACCATCTCCAGCCATCCGTGGTCTGGTGGTATCACACTGGCCTCACCCCGCATAAGTCGCAGGTTTAAGCCCCTGCAGCTGCTACACCCTTACCGACTAACTCGTCTTTCGCTTGAGCCGATAGACCGAGGCGCCGTGCGCAATTTTACACCGGGTACTAAAAGACCCAGGGTTGCATCTGGAAAAGGGTGTCTCCTGTATCATGCACTATCCCCCGTTACCCAAATAACATACTAGTAGTATGTCGTTTTGTGCTGAGGGAGAGAACCCTTGACCCGGGTTCACAAATTGCAATTAGCCCAAAAAGAGATGAGCGAACCAGCACTAAAACCATAATTCGTATTTTAAAGATGCAGTACTCTAACTTCAACATCATATTAAAAAAACGAAATAAAAGTATAATACTAAGCGAATATAGTTTAAATTTAAGTTCTAATAGATTTGCCCTTGTCCGTCCTGCCTGTCCGTACCGTCCGTCCGTCCGTCGGATTTTTGTGACTCGCTTAACTCAAAAAGTATAACTGCAGGATTGATAAAACTTTATAAACATATTCATCAGCTTGTGAACTTGTCACCTGTGTATTTTGGTGCAGGTTTTTCCGACATCAGCGGAGTTATTGCCCCTTTTTTAGCAAACAAATGACATTTTTGGACTTGTGTCGCGCGTACCTCGAAAACTGTCACTGCAGGATTGTTGAAACTTTAAACATGTTCATCAGCATGTGATATTGTCATATGGGTATTTTGTTGCAGGTTTTTTTCCGACATCAGCGGAGTAATGGCCCTTTTTTAGCAAACAAAATGACATTTTTGAACTTGTGTCGCGTGTAACTCGAAAAATATAACTGCTATAGAGTGATGAAACTTTATAAACATATTCATCAGCATGTGTACTTGTTCACCTGGGTATTTCTATGCATTTTTCCGACATCAGCAGAGTTATGGCCCTTTTTAGCAAAAATTGACATTTTGGGAGTTGTGTCGCGTGAAACTCGAACAATATAACTGTGAGAGTGATGAAACTTTAAAAAAAAAACTTCCATCAGCATGTGAACTTGTGCACCTGCGTATTTTGTTACTGATTTGTCAGAGACCATCGGAGTTATGGCCCTTGTTTTAGCAAAATTAACATGTTTGGACTTGGGTCGCGTGTAACTCGAAAAGTATAACTGCTAGAGTGATGAAACTTTATAGACGTATTCATCACCATGTGAACTTGTGCATATGAGTATAGTAATTGCATAGGGTTTTGTGACAACCAGCTGAATATAGGGGAACCCGTGTCCTTTGGACGCTTTTATAGTTATATATAAATAGTTTTCCGCGATGGCGCAATATTCAGATATTAATTTGCAAACAATTGAAAGAAAAAGCTTTGTATTTGTTTGCTTTTTATTTCAATATAAGTGTAAAAATGATTTAAAACAATCACTGAAAGTCAAAACCGTTACTGATTGGTTTTCTTATTTTGTATGTGTATGTTTTATCCATGATTAGCTTTCAACGATTGCGAACGATTCAGGCATGACTTTGCAAAACATGAAAAAATGTGACCTACATTGTTCATTGAATACAGGACACGATTATTAAAATACCAAATTACCCTCAAACACGTAATAATTATATTTACGTACGAACTTCTATGTTTTTTAATGTCGTATTTTTTGAAGCAAAACATTTCAACAGATGATGAAAGCCCCTCTAACTCTCTCAAGGTCGAATAAAAATAAACATCATTAAATTCATTTTTACCAACAATTGATTTCGCGTGCCGGCGGACAATTATTGCATATGTTGTAGTTATAAGGGTGACATTCACTTGTTCACTTTGAGTGTATTAGCACTAAACGAACATTGCATTATTTTTAATGACTATGCAGAATTGGTTTATCGAAGTTGAACAATGATCTTCAGTCGATGTAATATTCCAAAATGTGTCGACAGCAAAAATGATAACTGATTGTCTTTCGCATTTCACGCCTACTTTATTAATTTAAAAAAAGTGTCCACAATCATTGTTAATAAATAATTATGTTCTATGGGTTTTGACTAAAATATAAAATTGCAGTTTTGACATCCAACCTTTAACTTTAGACTTCAAAATTTGTCGTCTGCTCTCTTCGATGTCCGTGAACGTGACTGCTCGTGTGACAGTTAATTACGACACTTTCACATCGACTGTAATTACAGAACAATACAACTGGATGTTGATATTGATCTACATTAAACGCGGCGACCGTTTCGTTTGGTGTACTCATAAACTTTTCATTGAAGACCCTTGTTAACAAAATATCACGGTATTAGGAAAGCAACATTGATATCGCGTATTCATTTCCGGATTCAATGGATTGTGCAGCAAATTACGACATAAAACGTTGCTGTTTTGGTGCAGACACTACTCAAAATCTCCATTTCAATTGATTTACGCTTAATACCGATCCGTCCATTTAATATTCATTTCTGACTTATCATAGTCGGGTCTCTACATACGCAAACCCACGCAATGATATTTCGTTAAAAATGTAAAACTGTATGACGCGCAATGTACGCTCAATGTGTTTATCATAATCTGCACTTTCTAAAAAAATTAACGTTTTACGTAGGTAAGTGTATAACTGTATTCATTAACACGGTAAATTATTAAGTTTCATTAACACGGTAAATTATTCAGATCAAATATTTTCCACTGTACAAGATTAATTTGATAAAGTAACGATGCAATGTACAATAGCAAGAATTGAAATTTCAGTGACGGTAAAAAATAAAAATTGTATTTTCGGGATCATTAAGTGAAACAAATAATATTGTCAGAGTCATTGAGTAAAACTAGATCTTTTTGTCTTTTGAGGCTCATTAAGTTAATATTTGTATTTGCATGATCATTAAGTAAAACAATGGTATTTGTATGGTAATTTAGTAAACATTTGTATTTGTATGGTGATTTAGTAAAACAATGGTATTTGTATGGTCATTAAGTATACATTTGTATTTGTATGATCATTAAGTAAACATTGTATTTGCATGGTCATTAAGTAAAACAATGGTATTTCTTGGTCATGAAGTTAAACAATTGGGTTTGGGTTGTCATTAAGTAAATCAAGTGTATTTTCATGGTCATTAAGGAAAACAGTTGTAATTTCATGGTCATTAAGTAAAACTATTGTATTTTCAGGGTCATTAAGGAGCAGTTTTCATGTATATGGGACCGAGGTGGTTTCGTTGCGTTGCCCGTGAAAGAAAGGTCCAGGTATGTCATGGTCTGGATTACCTGCCCCTGTTATAGTTTGGTGCGTGAGTACTTGAATCTGACTAGATGAGTCGTTGTTCTATCGTTACAGACTCCTCGCAGCGGTTACTTCATTGTTTCATATTTGCAAAGAAACAATGGTTTCATATTGAGGAACTACATATTGTGCAGCTAATTTAATGACCGTGCATTTTCCATATTAGGGAAAAACTACTCATTGTGCAACAAATTTAATGACCAGGTATATATATTTCATGTGATATGATGTGATTTGTTATACTACTACTACTCACTATAATGTGGTTGCCATGGTTATACAGGTATGCACTGAGTCTCAAGGCCATCATGAAGAACGACTGCCGCTATCTGCTGGACTGCTTTCTACTGGACAACGACAAGTTTGGTGGTAGGTAGTGTAGGCCGTTAACATTATAACGAACGTTTCAACAGACGTTTCCGCAAATGTCAATCATATTCAAATTACTCTGCAATGTTATTCAATCATCGTACTTGAATATCACGTGTTTAGCGGTTAAACTATTTCATACAAAGGAGCGCGTGCATAATGTTTGTGATATTAAAATGAGCGCGTGGTAATGTTTGTGATTTTCGATGAATGAAAATTAATCCTTTAACAATGGCTGGGGAGGAGTTTAAACTGTATATATTCGTGGCAAATCCAGGATCGGTCTATTGGTTGTAACGCGTGCGTTTTTTTTATTAGTATACCTTTCTGGACAGTCTTTGTCACTAACATTTAATTTACATTCATCAATAATCACAAAAATTTCACAAGCTTTACCATATGCTCTTTTGTGTAAAATAGGTTAACCGTTAAACACGTGATCTTCGAGTGCATTGATTGGATAAAACACTAGACTGATTTGCATATGACTGACATTTGTGGGAACGCCCATTGTATTGACAAAATCGATTGGCGTCACAAATACGCTTTCGATCTGCCGTATCGACCATTTGCCTGACTGTCTCACGTTCTACGAATATTTATTTCACCTCTAACTAACATTTGTATCACTTTTACGAGTATTTGTCTCACCTTTTCGCACCATGCAAAGTATTTGCTTTGTTCCTCATTTTGTTTATTTTCCATTTTCATTTTTACGAGAAAAAGCAGTTGAAAATGTGCTGTGTTTATATAGGAATGTGTATTGTACTAAACAAATCCTTCATTTACTAAATATATAGATGTATCATTAATTTACCACCAATTTTATGATAATGTATCATATATAAGTTTATCATCGATTTCAATAGCAATTGTTTCGCTGTAAATATACTTTAAAAGCGAACTTCAACAACAAACATCAATGACACCACTTATATTATTAAGTTTAAACCAGATATATATTGTTTAAATTTACAGGTCCCCCCGTTCAACTGTGATGAGAAAGACGTCAAACAAGCCTTTGGTACGTAAGACTTCTACCCTGTTGTTGTATTATTATCTTGCCAACAGCTTCTTTGAAAATAAATACTAGTATTAAATGCAAGAATTTCATTCAAACATTCCGGAAATTGATAAATTAGTTTATTTGCGTTTTATTGCAATGCTTCGTGGATTTATTTTACTGGATGTTGATGCCTAATATTCAAGTGTCCCTCAATCAAACGTGTGTTCAAAATAATCCGTCCGCATTAAGGCGACTCTCATATCGAGGGTTGAAAACCTGGGCTGGTATTTATAAAGAATATTAGTCGAAAATTAAGAAAAATCTTAAAATTTTCAAATTTAATTTTTGGATTTTCTGACAAAATAATGCATTTCTGGAAGATTTTGACACATAATTTGCAAATATATTTCAAAGTGTATTAATATCTAGCAGAGTCATGCAGATATTCCAAAGCATACTGTTTTAAACACAAATTCTAATTTTGACTTATGTTCAACTTAAGTTAAGAATGGCTTAAGAATCTTTATAAATATGGGCCAGAAGGTACGAACTGCCATTGAAATCAATATCAGTTGTCGTATTCCAGAAACATCTTAAGTGAAATCATATCCTTAGCCTTAAAATCGGCATTTTTTCTTAAACATTTTATTCCATGTATACATGAAATTCTGCTAAATGTTCACTAATTATCAATTTATTAATAACTACTATTTACTTAACCGTAATTGGAATCATTAATTTATATGTAGTTTTAAACATATTGACTTACAAAAATTTGAATTTAAGTGAAAATATTTTAAGATAAAGATGTTTCTGGAATAGGGCCCCTGCAGTTGGTACCTTCTGCTTTTCAACCCTCGATTATGCATCTGAACTCTGTACGATATAAAGGCACATGCACGGACTAGAGACATGGCAGTTATAAATGCTATATTACACGTTAGTTTGCTTAAACTTTTTCTTGCAACAAACTTATTCGCCAACTTATGAGTTTTAAATGTTACATGTTCTTGCAATCGGCTTGCTTGAGAAATAGTATAGAACGTTGGTTGATTATAAATACAAATTCACTTACTAGTTGTCAGTCTTTGAAATAGCAATAGTTATCGAACTTTGGTTGTTTGTTTCAGACAAAGTCACTTTCCAGTGGTCAGTTTTAGAAAAAGCAAGAGTTATCGAACTTTTGTTATTAATTTCAGAAAAAATCACTTTCCAGTAGATAGCATGAGTTATCGAACTTTCGATGTTTATTTCAGACAAATTCACTTTCCAGTGGATAGAAAGAGTTATCGAACTTTCGATGTTTATTTCAGACAAATTCTGCAAGATCGAGAAGCTGGAGACCAGGAACGCCTTCACGAAGTGGCAGGAATCCTGGGGCATCAGCTCCTTTATAGAGGAGGTCTATCTGCTTCATCCGAAATAAATCATGGTCATCTGAATTTATGTGAAAGCCTCCATCCGAAATAAATGTCATCCGAATATAGGCCATATGCCCCATCCGAAATAAATGTCACCCGAATTAAGGTGATACGTTCCATCCGAAATAAAGTGTCATCCGAATATAGGTAATATATGTCGTCGTCCACAAAGAAACATTTGATATGATGCACTAGTGAAATTCTTTATGCTTTTTTCATGTTTTTGGTGTTGTTCGTGTTGTTTGCCATGGATGTTTTACAAATAAAAATAATCATATTCCCTATAGTATAAATATATACAAGGTAGCTAACTAGCCATTTTCTGTCGTAACAGAAGTTGATTGAGCCAGATTGACTGATTATAATTTTAAGAAGTACCCGGTCCTAAATGCATGGGCTATGTAGATTTCGGGAACCAAATATGTAATTTTATACATTTAAACCAGCCAATCGACATCCGTTACGATAGAAAATGGCGAGTGAGCTACCTTGAGCATTTATATATATAGGAAAATGATTTTTTATTTGTTTAACAACCAAGCGCCTATGATATAGAATATGTTTGATTTATAAATTAAATTCAAATGTGATAATAGTGCGATATTTTTATATCGACTACAAACTTGTACATGAATATTTAAAAAATACTAGTGGTTTCTCCACCGTAGACATTTTGAAATACATACTTGCTAATGTATGAATGCGAATATGTCTGCCGAACGTGTATGGTAAAACTATGACCCACTGTATACATTGTGTGAATTGTTGATTTTAGAAGTTTAATATGGGTCTGTTTCCTGACTGACTTTTAAAAAGAACATATAAACTGATAAAGAAGAACATTCCAGATTCAGAACTATATTGATTTGGAAATCAACGTACGATTCATTATAATCATAATTAAATTGAATAAAATCATAAAGAACTTATCACGATTTATCAAGATGATTACAATACTTCTTTTCGTTGACCTTTTTGAAAACAGTTGTTCCACTTACATAGGCACAAAGTTAATAACTCAGTATGGCTTAGTGGGTAGCAAAACCGACCGTTAATCCCTATGTTAAATACCGGTAGCCACTCCACTTTAATATGCCAGTTTCTTGATTTAATTAATATTTATGGAATTCATTAGCACATATGTTTTTGTTTGTACATTAAAGTTGTTTTATGACATTTTATTACAAAATCCACAAACATGTCGCTTTTAATAAAATGGTTTGTGCACATTTCTTCACTGCGTGTGTGTCTGCCCCACTGTTGTCGACAAACATTGGGAGACAAAGGGCACGTTTGTCTTTTTCTTGATTAATTTCTATTGTTGTATATGTTGTATTACAAATGTTTGTTGTATAATAAAATCGAAATGCATCACCTTTGTTTGTGTTGTTTTAGTACATTTTATTATACACATGTATTGTCCGTTAAAAAAATAGCTGTGTATGGGAGACAATCCGTGGAACATTTTTAAATATTGCCGCCAGGAGTTGTGGTTACTGTTTGCGAATGGTTTTTAGACTGTTGGCGGAAACAAACGGTCTTTTGAGGTTACGCATGCGCAAATAAATTCCTTCTTTGTTACATATAAAGTATTCAAAGTTTGATCTCACTTTTCACCATGACCAAGCTACTTTCCAATATATCACCATACATTGTTGGAAAGATGAGGACATAACCTTTTGAAAAAACAGCATGTCAAAAAATTCTGTGTTGTAACTCAAAATATTTACCTTAGAAAAAACACACCGGTTCTGACGGGCATGGAGGCTGCCATTTTGCGCATGAATACATGGGCCTAAAGTGATGAAGCTGGGAACCACTAGACAAACAGTAGTGCACAAAACAGCCTTTTTTCTTATTGCTTACATATATACCTTTAAAAGGATACCAAAACATATCATTTAAACTGTATTTTACAAATTATATGCATCCTGCACTCAACCACATGTGCTTATTATCTAACTGACAGCATGTAACCCTGAGGATGTGACTTCCGTTTTGGGGTAATTAGACCTTTGAGAGGGTAATCGCGGAAAACTTCTTTTCTTTGCAGGTTACGAGTCAGTAAATCGAAACCTGAAAAGGTCCTTCTTGAAGAAGCAAAAATTCACGCTGTTTTCTTACCTTATAATGATTAAAGACATGTGAATTATAATGTGTATATCATGTGATTTATTGCAATAACAGTCATGTCATTAAAAAATTTAAACTAATGACACCCTTATTTTCGCTATTTACTTGTACGTAACCGAAATATCTACATGGGTGTCCTGGAATAAGACCACAAAAATAATGCGCTACATCGGTTATTTTGTACTAGTTGCAAAAGTGTTATTTCTTGTAACCGATTTTTATTCTGAATATTTTGACAACAAATTACAGCAATGTATTAATTTTGAAATGAAATATGGAAAATCGAGAGCACGCATCGATGACCTACTTTTAACTCAGTAGGCTACGAATTACTAACAATCGATGCTCCTAACTACCACGCTTCATCGGTTATTCTGCATGGCTCGTTGCAGATTGACTTCTTAACGGACATGTATACATATTATTCCGTTTGCATTAGATAATTGGCTTAAAAATTATTTGTTCGTTAATTACAGAATAATTTTTATTATGATGTCGTATTCTATTAAATAAGAATCCATATTATCAAGTTTAATGGTGTGAAATTGAACTGCATTAAAACACGTGTTTCCTTTTAGTAAAAATGCACTCATAATTCACATGCATTTAGTTTCTTTTGTCGCCAACAGTCTTTCTACGCTGTCAGCGTTTTAAATAGTTAACACGTTTCGTGATTTAGCTTTCACGTAATTGTGAAAAAAAAACTTGCACCAGAGCACATATCCACAAAGCTCCTTCGTGAAAACTTATATACGTTTGTTTGTTTGGATTTTTCGCCGTATTCAACAGTATTTCAGTCACATAACGGCGGTCAGAAAAAAAAGAAGAAAAAAAATATTTCTATAAACCATAAAATTCCTTAAGTCTGTGACTGGTTCATTTGAATATTTTTTTGTCTTAAAGGGACTTATTCACAGATTTTTGTATGTTTTGAAATATGCCAGTAAACGTCTTAACTTGATAAATTAAAGCATCTGAATTAAAGAGCTCAATGAATATAACAAGAAAAAAAATTTTTTTAAGAAAAAAAATGTTGCTCCCTCCGGGGTTTGAACCTCAGACCTCCGGATCAAAAGTCTAACGCGCTAACAAATTCCGAATTTTATAGTTCAAAATGTATTTTTTACTGTGTGTAATGATAAACATATTTAACAATAACAACGAAAACAATAGAAACACTATAAATCATTACATAGTTTAACGTTACAAACGCTTTATAATTTTATCAATTTCAATTGAGGATTTTTCATTAACGAAACGGTATTTACAGTATATTTTTCGTCAGGAGCGTTATTTCGCTCCTTTATATGCACTATTCTTTATTTTTGGAATCTCTGACAACAAAAAAAGAAAATGGTCAATTCTTCAATCTGTGAACAGGTCCCTTTAAATGATATTACTCTGATAAGGCCATACCAATTTGATTCTTTGTTTAGCGTCCTCATTCTGGTAGCTTTTCGGATGACTGAACGAAAAAAAAACAATTCTGACAATGTAAAAAATCGAGTTGGAAAGCGTATAGAAAATTTGGGGGGAAAAAAAGAAAAAAGGACTTTAAGGTGTATTTACTTATATTTGTAAAAAAAGTAGCGTGTCAATTTACACAGTTACACAGTAGGTTCCCAGTATGAAGATGATTTATAACAGTTTTGCAAGTTAACATTTGCTTTAGCTCGTACCATTGCCATGAATAAGTTGTGAAAGGAAAATGTTTTTTGTTCGACTTGTTTGTTTTTTCTTGCCTGGTTGGTAGGTTTCGAAAAATCTTGGGGACGCTAAACATAGAATCAAATTTGTATGGCCTAAAGTATCAACATATGCTCCTTATTTGACCATATTTCTAATATAAAATACGAGTATTAATTATTACAAGGGAAAGTTTATTTGTGTTTTGTACTTAAACATGACTTAAAATTCCGCTTAAAGGGACAGTATCACAGTTTGATGTTGGAAAAACATTTCCCTAAATATGGAATTTTAAAACAGGAATTTATAGAATCTGTCAAAACTTAAAGTCTGTTAGGCGCTGTTTTAATTGCAAAACATAATTATTTTGATGTTTATTATGCCTTTTTGTGTAAAAAAAAACACTATGGTATGTCGCGAAAAATAACGGATATTTGTCAAAATTATTAACTTTCCACAAGCAATGTGCTTTTCAAACCTTTAAATATGAACAATTAATTAATATTCAACATGAAAAAGTCAGTTTGAAAAAGTATACCTCACAGCCAAAAACTGTGAAACTGCACCTGGGCATTGAGTCGCACTGCTAAACACAATCAATCGGACGCTTTGTTAGCGCGTCTCACTGCTGTGAACAAAAATCGAGTAATAAAACGTTTATTTTTTGGTTTACCTCTGTTGTTTCATAAATATATGAGGCGTGTCGTGGGAAAACTGCGCTTAATGCATGTGCGTACAGTTTCGTCCCGGATCAGTCTGTGCTGATCGTTAGCACAGGCTTACGTTCGTTTTAGCATTGAGTTAACTCTATTGTTGCATTAATATATGTTGCATAATTTTAAATATTTGTTGTACAATAAAATAGAAATGATCATTTGTTCTATGTTGATTTAAATGCTATACAGATTTAGGTTCCTTTTCTTGAATCAGCGGTTCAAGGAAGACAACCTGTGAAAATTTTGCAAATATTTCCACAAGTTATTTTCGAGCCAACGAAATTCGCGGTTGCCAATAGGATTTAGAAGGGGTATTCGGAAATCTGTATTGTATGGAACTACCTTTTACTTTGCAGGCTACGAGTCAGTAAATCAATGTGTTAATGCGGTCCAAGGAGCAGTGAGGTTTCTTGTCATCTATGCTTCTTTCTGTGAATAGATGACAATAATTAGACCCAACTTTAACTCTAAAGAACAATCATTTAATCATTGTATTCTTCATCTTCAAGTACATTCATATTGGCATTTGGCATAGGTTTGATTGTGTGCTGTTTACTAGGTTAGTTGCGTATTTCGTCATATTGTGTAAGTTTACGGTAGTGTATATTCGATCAGTAACGGTCAAGCGCGTACGTAGTGTATCCAGGTTATTCGGGGGTGGAACTTCGCTTTCGATTTTAATGGACAAGCGGACACCAAACTGTTAATGTGGTCTGGAAAATAATGACGAGTGTTCTTTTAGATATATTGCTGCGGAATAGTGGGAAAGAAAGTTTTGCCTTGTAATTCTGTAGAGGGTTGGGAATTAAAAACTATTCGTTTGAGAAATTGTTATGAAAAAATTATTGAATATATTGAGATATAAAGGGAGATAAAGAAAGTTTATAATGTCTAAATATAGTTTGTCGTTTGTTTGTTTTTTGGACTGTTTTATATAACAAAGATCAATATGATAAACCATATTAAAACTGATAAACACGATATCAGTTCTTATTTGAAATGTGTTTATATTCATTACGGTAAGACTGTCTTGTGCTTTAAAGTACTTAAATTTAAAATCGATACTCCAAACCAATACGCTTCATCGGCTATCTTGGCCCCTTGCATACATATTAAGTTGTTTACTTGTATGCATATGATTCCGTTTGCGTTTTAAATAATTTGCACAAAAATGTTCATACTTCCGATTTACAAAAATATGATGAAGTGGTCGTATAAAAATTACTGAATTAGACGAAACATTTCTTTCAAGTTGCAAAAGATAATGGTCACGTAAACTCACAGTTTAAACTGGTGTTAACGTTTGCCTGGATCTACCCCGAGGTCACATACCAGCTTATACCAATACACCGCAGACGAATATGGAGTGTCTATTTATGAGTTCGAATTTTATTTTGTAAAAATGGCATACAGAAATTTAACTTCATTCAAACAAATATTTCCGGCCGTGTAACGCCGCACACGCGCGTCGCCGAAAACACGTGAGCAAACGCGTTTGTGCGGCACGACTGTGACTTTTTTCAGGCATAAAGAGAACCGACAATAATTTACCGATGATGACGATGATGATGATGATGATGGTGGCATAAATACAATTGACGAAATAAAGTTAATTAACATATATTTCTATTGAAAATGTAATAAAAGTTATGAACAAACAGTGCTTTTAAACGTACACTAAGCTAGTTTTTAATCGCTAAATAGTTTTCGTCTGTACAAGCGGAAACTCAAATACATACGTTGACTTGACAGTTGATTTAGATTACACAACACTAAAAACAATGCTCAAGTCGACACTAGTACAGTCATTGAAGGAGTTTCTTATCACTGGTAGTTCCAGGTCTCTTCAAGATTAATAGTTCTGAAAATAATTACCACCCTCCCATTTCGATGTTTATTTACTTGTATTTGAACAGCAATACATTTGCAGTAAATCACGAAAGTTTCAACTCTGTATGCTGATCCATGAACCGAAACGGGGTTTTATGAATAATACATGTTGAAAAAATATACCTGAACACCAGTTGCAGAAACGAGGCTACGTTTTTATTCATCGCGATAAAACATCGAAAATGTCCGGTGAATGGGCACATTTATGGTATCAATTGGTAAATAAATGTATACTCTGTGTAATTTATACATAAGAAAACATCTGCTTCCCAAATTACTGCAGAAAACAACAGTTATATCAACACATGTGTATTGGGGTGTTCCGGGTCACTTCAACGGACATCATTGTTTAAGGGGGGATATGTCAAGCAATTTCTTGTGTATATGCTTTATGGAATATCTCCATGGGTTGGTTGGGTCAGTAAACTCATGCACCATGTAAGACAATTATTTATTGACCAATATGAATTATTTGTTACACAAATAAGGGGATATTATAGGTATGCTTCTAAAAGGTTTGATTTACCCTTCTATTAGTAATAAATAACATAACAGCTTTTGGTGGTATTTCACACTGAAAACTCAGTGGAGAAAGCTATTGGTCAAACAAAGAAGAGCCTTCAATGTTTTAATGTTTTCATATAGTTAATTTCATTAATATCATTATTACTGTTGATCGATGTAAGCAAGTATAGTATACGCGTATGTTTATGTATTCAAAAGGTGTCAGATGGTTAAATACTGTCTTTTTAATAGAAGCAGAGACTGTGAGTTCCATATTTATAATGTGTTTTTTTTTTTAATGTCTACATACAATCATCTATAGTGTCCTCCACATAATAGTTTAGAGTACCATTCAGCTTTATGTTTACATATGACATATCATCCTTAGTATGTATGTGTTTCAGAGTGTTGAAGTTACCATTGGAATGGAGCTACCTGTATATCTTATGCTATCATTATATGTTTTGCTACTCTTATATTATTAGGTTGATCAATTATCAACATGCTTATGTTATCAAATTGTTGATCTGGTTGTTACTGGTGATACATGTATGTATAGAAACTACGTACAATTAACACATTGCGTACGTGAATGCATTTTGGATTGTTTCTCGCATTCCGGTTTATGTACAGATTTAATTTATTTCGCGGATTATTATAATTCTTTTAGCTGGTATTTTTATGTATAAGTTTACAAGTCAAAGGCATTAACAAACGTTGATAAATTATAAGATGATTTTATTGTTGCAGTCTGACATCTGAATGGTCATGTAAGCTATATGGCTTTGTATCTGTTCATATATTGACCTGCATCCTACATGAAATATAAAGAAGATGACAAACGTGGGAAAATCGTCAATATGCCCCAACTATTATGTTGTGATTATTTGTTGTCCGGTTTCCAGAAATGAATATATCTTCAGTGGTGTGGTTGGACAACTACTAAGTTCGAATGACAGTTAAAAATGCTGTTTAAACAAACCTTAAAGGAAACTATAGTAGAAGTGTTCAGTGACCGGGGACACACGTAATTGATTCGGAACCCCCGCAATCAGTGCAAACAGTTCAACAAAATATTTGACAACAATACTTAATGCTACCAAATGTTTCAAACATGCATATTAAAACTGAGATATTTGTCTTCCAAAGCGATTGCGTGATTGCAAGTACATTTAAAATGAAGAGAGCGGTTTTGTCGTTAGTAACCCGGAACTACCCAATTGATAGTACTTATATTTGCAACATTAGTAAACTATAGTGGGGAATAAGTTTTTTAAGCAAAATATTTAAACTGAAATTCGATTGCAGTTTACACAAATATACTTCAGTTATTAAGTTACTACGGGTAGTTTCTAAGTATTTATACAAGTAATAGGCGTAGCATCCTTAGTTAGTTATTTAACGATCCCGCAGGGCGAGGTTAAATAGTTAACGTATAGGATGCTACATGTGTTTTATACCATATTCACCTATCACGAGCTTACAGTTCAATAGGTAGCGTGTGTATAGATTTAAACTAAATGTCAATATACCGCACGCCACTGTCTTATTGCACGATAAGCTTGCATATTATGCTCCGCCCACCAGTTAGTGTTCTAATATCACAGTTATTGAATACCGCAAAACAAAGAAAACTCTCTCAAATATGGTATGCATTGTAGTTTTTAGACTGTTGGCGCCATCCAACAGGATTTAGTAATTAGACTTTTGGCGGAAGTCAACGGTCTTTTGAGAGGGTAATTTCAAAAACAGGTATCGCGTAAAACTACTTCTTTTCTTTGCAGGCTATTAGTCAGTAAATAAAAAACAGAAAGGGTCATTCTTCAAAACAGCAAAATTGCACACCTGTTTTCTTACACTTTTATAATTTAAGATAATGTATGTAATATGTATTATATTCTGTTTATCATGTGATTATTTACAATTACATTTGATAAAAAAGTAAATTTATAAAAAATGCCACGTTAAACTAATGGCACCCCTACTTTCGATATTTACATGTATGTAACCGAAATATTCACCTGATTGTCCTGGATTATGACCACAAAATTAATGCGCAACATCGGTTATTTTTGACTCTTTGCGAAGGTGTTGTTTCTTGTTACCGATTCTCACTGTGAATATTTTGACAACAAATTACTGCAATTTGTTAATTTTATACTGAAGTATGGAAAATCGAGAGCTTGCATCGTATGATCTACTTTTGACTCAGTAGGCTACGCTGCACTAACTATCAGTGCTCCTAACTACTACGCTTCATCGGTTATTCTGGCCCGTTGCATATTGACTTGTTAACTGGCAAACTGGCACTTATATAATTCCGTTTCCATAAGATAATTAGCTCGAAAAAAATATAATATTTTTTGTTCGTTACTTACAAATTAGTCTTTATAACGATTTCGTATATTATTGAACAAAAAGCAATATTATAAAGTTTACACGTGGGAAATTAAACTTCATTCAAACAAATGTTTCCTTTCAGCAAAAATGCACTCATACTTCTCATGCTTTTAGTTTCACTGTCGCCAACAGTCTTTCTACGCTGTCAGCGTTTTGATTGTATTCAGAAATCGGTCTTGAGGGAACTGCTTCTTTACTCTGCAGGCTACGAGTCAGTAAATCGATAAATTACTGCGCTTCGCTCGCTGAGCAGTGAGGCTTCGTGTTATTGATGCTACTTTCTATTCATGAATAGATGACAAGAAAGATCCGACTTAAACACTAATAAGGTTACGCATGTGCAAATAAATTCCTTCTTTGTACCATATAAAATATTCAAAGTTTGATCTCAATTTTCACCATGACCAAGCTACTTTCCAATATATCACCATACATTGTTGGAAAGATAAGGCCATAACCTTTTGAAAACACAGCATGTCAAAAAATTAAATGCGTTGTAACTCAAAATATTTACCTTAGAAAAAACACACCGGTTTTGACGGGCATGGAGGCTGCCATTTTGCGCATGAATACATGGGCCAAAAGTTATGAAGCTGGGAACCACTAGACAAAGTAGTGCACAAAACAGGTTTTTTTTCTTAGTGCTTACATATATACCTTTAAAATGATACCAAAACATATCATTTTAACTGTATTTTACAAATTATATGCATCCTGCACTCAACCATATGTGCTTATTATCTAACTGACACCATGTAACCTGAGGATGTGACTTCCGTTTTGGGGTAATTAGACCATAAACAATAATATTAATCCAGTTAGTCCACATCTACAATTGAATTCATGTTATGTCTAGTCACATATAGCGTATCTGACTGTGCTGTTTACTGGTTAACTGCATACGTGTATTACATCACATTGCGTAAGTTTAACAACAGTGTATTGACTCGGTACATATAGCAGAGCAATCGTAACCACTCGATTGACGATTGCTATTGTTTTTAAAGTATGCATAAGATTTGTGGAAAAGCATTATACTTCTAAAGAGAGTTTAGAATTTTTTTTAACAAATTAACTTATTTTTTATTAAATCGGTATTCACCGAGCATAGCAAATACGATAAAAAGCACCTAAGATTGATTCGAACTTATACGGTTCATCGACTATTTTTACCCGTTGTAGATTGACTTGTATGCATATAACTCTGTTTGCTTTTTAAATAGTTTGCACAAACATATTTGCCTCCCACGAATTACAAAAAACAATGATAAAAATGTCGTAGATAAATAGCATTGAATTAGATGCGCGCTATATAAGTTTTAATTTGCAAAAGACATTGACCTGGATCTCCATTTTCAATTAGGTCAAATACCAGCTTATACCAATTCATTTAAGTAGATTGTATAGTTATGAGTTTCAATATTTGTTTTGTAGAAATGATACAGGTTACTTAATCAAATGTTCCTTATGATAAAAATACTATCATCATTCACTTGCTTTTAGTTTCTTTGCTCGCCAACAGTCTTACTACGCTGTCAGCATTTTGATATACTTCTGCAGACATAATTTTTGCTCGCCAACAGTCTTATTACGCTGTCAGCATTTTGATATACTTCTGCAGACATTATTCATAATTGTGTGTATGCCTTCTCCAAACGCTGTAACGCAAATGTTGTTAAACTTAAATACTGAGTAGCTAGTAACTTAATAACTTAAGTATATTTGTGTAAAATCGAATTTAACTGTGATATTAGAACAGTAACAGTAATATACATAGCCAGACTTTTGTGAAATTTTATTAAATTTGTTTTTAAGCTAAAACTGTAGAGAAGTGTTTCTAAAGACATACGAACAGAGGGACACGCGGACAGACGGACGGACCGAGAGACACGTTCCCCTCCCCCCCACACACCCCACCTTGACTTTGTTGTGCAATAGTATAATAACATTGTCACTCTAGCAAACGTATACTGATATTGTTTATGTGGCGCAAGTGTGTCTTTTTGTCGCATAAACATGGTCATGTTTTTTGCGTCGAAAAGCACCGCATAAACGTATTTGCTCTCGTTTTTGCGGCGACGACCATATGCGGCGTTACAGGGCCTTACGAAAAAAAAATGCAGTAATTCACTTGGGTTTAAAAGTTCTTTTCTTGCCAACAGTATTTCTACGTTATCAGCGTTTTGATTGATTTACGATTCGCTGTCACAATTTTTTATCACAGATTCACTATAGATCGACATGTATATTTAAGAAATCATTTTCGATTTTATGTTGTTTATCGGCCAATAAACAACGATTTGTAGTTCTGACGCGTAGGAATTAAACCACGAGGGCGTTAGCCCCAGTTGTTTAATAGACAAAGAGTTCAACAAAGAGTTGTGTATTGGCCGATAAACAAGGGTAATGCGAAAATTAGTTCGATTCTAACATGATTTGACATATATTTTTGCAATTGTAATTGCTATTTCTTTTTACTATGCTCCGCTCAAAATCGGGGCTTCTTTTTGCGTTGTTTATTGGGAAGTTTAACAACGATAATTGTTTTCTTTGTCTATAGGAAAAATAGCGAGTATCATGTTATAATGTACGATATAGCTTAGTATGAGACTTTAAACAACTGGCGAAATGCAGTGTCTTCAAACGGTAGGCGTATTTTTCGTTTAAAACGAAACGATGAATTGAAACCGCATTTGTAACAATAGCTGCAAAATCAATGGCACATATTTATCTCTGTTTGAGTGCATATCATACAGATTTAGATTAGCTGAAATGGAAACCTTGCCAGAGGCCTTTACATAATTATATCGTTATTTGTAAAAACATAATGACAATCCTTACATTTGAATTTCCATTTTCGTCACAAAGCGCTTATTTCATCGTCATTTTTTTCTCTTTAGCAAGTACGTGCGTGAATTTTGACTGCCATTTCTTTTATAGGCACCCGTGACAAAACATTTTCAAAAGGACAACAGGCGCGGTCACCGGATTCGAGTTAAAACTTAAAAGGGAGTGGATAAATTGAGTACATACAACCCTATACTTGTATAAATTATATACTTTGCAAAACATTGTCAGGTAAAAATAGTGCGATATCATTGTTTAGTTTCTGTGCAACATTACAGGGTCAGAAAGCTTACACTATTCTTCGCTGAAGAATGTCTAAACTATTGTGAGGTTTAAAATATTTAATTGTATGGAGGGTACGTACGCCGCTTCCTCCACCTCTGCATGTATGTACGCTTGCACTCTGCTCTTTTCTGTTGACGCGACACTGACTGAGAAGCCAAAAGAAAGTACAAATTAATTAGTCTGTATATTACAACTAAAGATATGTGGCTTTGAGTTAACCACTTAATATAATCCTTATAATTAGGTCATTTAAATTGGAACATTGTCATTTTCAAAATTATATTTATGTACTTTTTACATGATAAAGATGTGTCGTATTGTATCTTAAATTGAGCTTAGACGTAACATTGAGAACAAAATCGGTAGATCCAAATCATTTACTGAAAATAAATGTTTGGAATAACGACTTTTAGCATAAATACACGTGTTAAACCTGCCGTCCACTACAGTCCCGATGCTTTGCGTTTTGGGTTGCCAATAAGAATGTGCTAGTTTCGGGAACCATTCGAAATAAAATGGGCGGGGCTTGGCCATCGTGCTTGTTCGGCTTGTATTCGCGAAGTGGCATACGACAGGTTGCGATATAAACCCAGAAACCTATCCGAAGTCACCGAATGCGACGCGGAAGAATGCCGACAGTTTCGGAATTAGCTTCCGAATGTTTTCCGATGGTGCTGAAAGGTTGCGTTAACATTGCAGAACATGCTACTAGTTGCCTATTTGTTGTCGACAGAATGCTGAAATGTTGCCGATTGGAAGTTCGGGGTATATGAACGACGCCGAACTACAATCTGATTATCAGTTGCTAGCCCGACAATGGATCTTTAGGTGCATTCTCATTGCCCTTGGTGTCATGCTTGTCTTGGCATTTCACCGGACAGAGAGAAGACATCATCGATTGTGGATCAAACAGTATTTGAGGGTGACGCCAACAATTTTGGATGACATAGCCCAGCGTCCAACGCCGCGCATTCAGAAAAAAAACAAGGTTCCGTAACGCCCTTCCTGCTGGCCTTAAGCTTGCGAAGGCACTGAGTTAAATGACATCTGTGGACATGTACGCTTCCTTGGTGGACGACCTCTGTACTTCTGTCGAAAGTGTATGCCGTTTTGTCCCAGATGTGTCTACTCCCCAGCTTCAGGAGTATAATGATGAAGTTCTGGTCATTCCAAATACTCCAAAGGCCTGACGTGAAATGGCCGCCCAATTTGACAGATGGTAGAACATGTCCTATACTGATGAGCTTTCACTTGGCATTGCCTACTTTTATAGCAAAAAGAGTGGCATGGTTATGGATATCCCTAAGACACTTTTTCATAGTTTTTTAAGCCCCCGAAGGAAAGTTCCGGGGCATATAGTAATCGCATCGTCCGTCCGTCCGTCTGTCCGTCCACCGTCACGCTTCTTGTGTGGAGCATAACTTTATTAGTATTGAAGGGATTAAAATGAAACTTCATTTAATGATAGAGGACAATGAGAGGAAGTGCAGAGTACAAGGGCCACAACTCTTTCTTCAATATTTATGATGTTATTGTCTTTTGTTTATTTTTATTGTGCGGACCATAACCCCCTTAGTATTGAAGGGATTCAAATGAAACATCATATAATGATAAAGGACAATGTGATGAAGTGCAGAGCACAAGGACCATAACTCTTTCTTCAATATATACAGAATCTTTGCCCTTTGTTTATTGTTCTTGTGCGGAGCATAACGCCATTAATATTGAAGGGATTCAAGTGAAACTTCATATAATAAAAGAGGACAATGAGAGGAAGTGCAGAGCATAAAAACCACAACTATTTCTTCAATAATTACGGAGTTATTGTCCTTTGTTTTATTTCCTTCTGTGAAGCATTAATTTTCTTGTGCGGAGCATAACTCCATTAGTATTGAAGGGGTTCAAATGAAACTTCAAACAGTGATAGAGGACAATGAGAGGAAATGCAGAGCACAAGGACCAAAACTCTTTCTTCAATATTACGGAGTTATTTCCCTTTGTTTAATTTTCTTGTGCGGAGCATAACTCTATTCGTATTGAAGGGATTCAAATGAAACTTCAAATAATGACAGAGGACAATGAGAGGAAGTGCAGAGTACAAGGACCATAACTCTTTCTTCAGTATTTATGGAGTTATTGCTGTTTGTTTATTTTCTCCATAATTATTATTATATATATCGGGATTTTAAATAAAACCACATATATTGATAGAGGACGTTACGAGGAGTACAAGGTCCATAACTCTTTCTTCAATATTTATGGAGTTATTGCCCTTCAGTTAATTGTCTTGTGCAGCGCATAACTCCATTAGTATTGAAATAAATCAAATAAAACCACATATATAGATAAAGGATGTTGAGAGGAAGTGTAGAGGACTAGGACCATAACTCTTTTTGTAGGAAGTGTCATTTTTGCCAGCATGCAACTGACATTGTGTTGCCTTACTCTGACAAGCATATGCTTCGGGGTCATACGTCACATCCTGTGACAAGCCTTGTTTCTTCTCAGCTTGGGCTTTCATATAAAGGTTTCAGCCTTCAAGACCAAGACTAAGGAGCATACCTTCTGTAATGTAAAGGCTGACAGACTAGTAACCTCACGCCAAACTTCTTCATGAGTAGCTTGTTCATGACATGCACTATCATAAGTGTTCAATTCACAAGAACAATGCCGATTTTGTCACTTCGAACACTATCGGCAAAATTACGGCATCATTCTGCTGTCGCTCTTTTATAGTTCGGGAAACACGACTTATGCTCGGCGTCCTTTCCGCTGACAATCGGCTTCTTCAGCGACGATTCGGCATCTTTCATTACATGATCGGCATAGCTTCCGCGTGTACACGCGAACAGAACTCTTCCACTCGTCGTCTTCCTTTTATAGGAAGGATACGGAAGGTGCCAGAACATCGCGAAGGCATGCCGAAACACCCCGATTTTGCCAAATTCGCTGTCGGGAAACCTTCGGGGCCCTAGTGGACGGCAGGTTTAAAGCAATGTCCGTAATGCACTGATGTCAAAATAGAAAACAACGTTCACAACTTCTTAGACCAAACCAAATTTGCCATGTCCTTAAATATGTTAGCTTTTAATGTTTCATTTTAATATTGTATTAATATCGTATTACATGTCAATGCAAATTACATAAATAAATGTTTCATTCCAAACGATTAATGTCCAGCTTTAAAGTTTGATTTTAAACGTTGCAAAGACGTTTGCGCATTGAATGGGTCGGCTATTCTCAAATGCATGACAGTGCTTGTCCGCATAGTGCAAGAATAACTCGCAATTCTTGGAACAGACTGCAATTGGAAAATTAGAATGGCCGACTATGTCGCCTGACAGAACATCTATGGGATGAACATGAGCGACGTGTAAGAGCAGATTGGCTGAAACGTGGCGCCGCCTTCCCAATGCCGTTCTTGTTCAAAGCGTAAACGAGTGGCCACTCTGAGGTCAAAGAGGATGTCACACACGTTACTAGGCAACGAATAGATTTGTAAACCAATTTAGGCTGGTTTGTGGTGTTTAATCTTCAAAAATGTCAAACTCGTGTATCGTGGTCGTCTCAGCAACTTTTAAAATCAAGCACTAATGTTGCGCTTGGATGAAGGTAATGTGTTATTGACTGATCAAGTTTGGGGCATTAAAATTATTGATTAGTTCAATTTATAACCTTAATTTTGATACCGATTTCATCCATATTTAAACCAAACAAAATATAAAAATTACATAATAAAAAAATGTCCAGTTTCCTTTTCTTATACTAGTATAGAATACGCTGCATCGGTTATTTAGGCTCGTTGCGAAAATTTTCTTTATTAAACGATTCTTATTCTTAATATTTTGACAAACAATCACTGCAATGTAATAATTTAAAACTGCAGAATGGACAATCGAGAGCACGCATATGGCCTACTTTTGACTAAGTAGGCTACAAAGCATTAACAATCGATGCACATAACTACTACGCTTCATCGGTTATTCTGCATGGCTCGTTGCAGATTGACTTGTAACATGACATGTATATAATTCCGTTTGCAGTTTGATAATTAGCTTGAACTATATTTGTTCGTTACTTACATTTTAATTTTAATTATGATGTCGCTTTCAATTGAATAAGAAGCCACATTATCAAGTTTTTTAAAGGTGGGAAATTGAACTTCATTCAAACAAATGTTTATTTTGTAAGAAAAATGCACTTATAATTCACATGATTTTAGTTTCTTTTGTCGCCGACAGTCTTTCTACGCTGTCAGCGTTTTGATTTTGACAGCGCCTATATCTCAAATCCTAACGACAAAATTATCTGAATAACAACAAGGTTGATAGTGCTCAGAAAATCGCACTAACAAAAAATAAAAAAGTAGAAGTACGAGTAGTAGTAGTAGTAGTAGTAGTAGTAGTAGTAGTAGTAGCAGTAGTAGTAGTAGTAGTATAGTAGAAGTAGTAGTAGTAGTAGTAGTAGTAGTAGTAGTAATAGTAGAAGTAGTAGTAGCAGCAGTAGCAGTAGCAGTGGTTAAATACAAGACTCTGAACCGCATTAAATGTGTAAATTAGGTAAAAATGTACGAGAAAAAATGCGAGATTTAATTTTTAGCAAATAGATCTAGTAACAATAACAACATATGAGGTATTAACAAAATTGGAAAACAAAGTTTTAGTATATGTATAAACTGTTATAAATTGCTAATTATTACATTTCTTTAAACAAAATTGTAAATTATTAACGCGCACCAATTAATATCGCGTTTAGATCTTTATTGAAAAGAAAATGTTTCGACCATTTATTTACGAAGCTCAGTTTTAACAAAAAAAATCTACGTGTTCATAAAAAAATACACTGTACCTTGTCATATACCTTGTATACGTAGACATTGTAGGTTGGAGTATAGATTTACCAACACGTCAACTGTTTAAAGTACTACAGCGCCCCCGTATCAGTTGGTTGTATTGAACGTGTGTAAACACTCGCCGGTTTATGCAGAACATTCAGTACACTGGTGAACGCGCGACCGATAACTACATATTTATATCGGCTCTGTTATATTCACGAAAAACTGGAGTTATACACACTATTGGATTGATTTAAGCGTATACAGACATTAAACAGTGCTTGTATAATATTCATAAGACGTTTGGTTGCGTCTCTTTGTGTTTTTCGAACGGAAACCACCGGGGAAAATAGAGCGCAACTTTATCGAAATTGTTATTGCGTGACACACTTCAGCGCTTAGCACAGAGCAAGTATGCGTACTCCAGCCCCATAATGCATTGCGGTGCGTCATTTACATGCGCGGTTTAAGAAAACCAGTTGTGAATGTTTATAACATCTATAGGAAGTGAAAGAACATAAGGAATCGGCGTATTTGAAGGGACTTCAAGTGCGCGTGGTATTGTTTCATTTCCTATAAAAATGTCGTCTGCTGCTGATATTGACGATGATCACGCTCGGACGTGGATACTATCAATTATAGATCAGCTACGTCATAGGAAAGCTCGACCTGACCTGGAGCGGATTTGTCATTTCGTACAACGAAAGTACGGGCTGCCTCGGAAAGAGGCAGAAAACTATCTGGAGCGGTTGGTTGACGACGGAACTGTGATAAAGGTCGTTTATAAACGTGGAACTAGCTATAGGAACGCTTCAAAAGCGAAGAATCGAACATACGTATCGAACGTGCTGAATTCTACATCAGCGAGTTTACGAATCAATGAAGCGGTGCTTACTCTACTGAATGGGAAACGGAATCAAAATAATGATGATAACCATGAAACCGAAAGTAGCAGTTTCGAGCGGAATGACCTCAACGGAAACAATGAGGAGGAAGAATGGTCGGAAAGTGAAGGCGTCAGTTCGAGCGACATCGAATTATGGCTGAGCGCTAAAGGGGACACCCGGGTCTACCCGATCCACTGGATCCTTCAAAGGGAAGTGGACGCCGGGAACCTGGTGATGCTGAAAAACGGGAACTTCCTGCCGCGCGGCCACGAGGACGACTCCACCCAGGATTCGCATTCACCGGAAATCACGGAATACAGGGACAGTCCGAAAGAGCCGCTCCCCGTTGCTTCGAAGCGCGGACGTCCGCCGAAGCGCAAAGTACATTTTCGATGCGATTTAAAAACTCTTTTAGTTTTAATATTAGATATAATAAAGATGTTAAATATTGCTTGTGCTTTTAAAATTTCGTAAACACATTCTTATAGAACAATAATAAAAACGTTGAATTTGTAAGTTTCAGACATGTTTAATAAATAGATCTTATTATAGCATAACGGGTGTTAACTATATATAAAATGTCTTCACGTTGTAGAGAATGCACACGAATAAATCGATTGCATAAATCGATAAACCAATTGTACTAACATATTCAGTCGGTTATTTTATCAAGGAGGTAAAATATAAAATCCTCTAGGGCATATTGCTTCTTCTGGGGCTTTGCAGTCATTTTCATGGGAAACGCAATTCTGCTATTGTCTCTGTTCATTAGTGGACGGTCGAAATTTCTTACTAGTCTTCTTGAATCTATTAAAAATCTATCTATCTTCTTGAATCTATTTATAAAAAGTTGTTAAAATCCACTTTCAGATGCCGAACGTGATGCGCAGTTTCAGCTGGGCCGGAAGTGGTTCGAAGGCGGCGACTTTAGCGTCGGCGCCGTCGGTGGAGCCGGAAACAGCGCCAGTGCCGGTAATGCCGCCTCATCTGTGCGACTTCTGCCAGAACTCCTCCGAATGCAACAAATATGGGTCTTTCGAAGAGTTGCTCTTCTGCAAGGACTGTAACGCGAAAGGTGAGTTTTTAAGGTCCATATATGTGATATAGGCAACTGAAAGGCCGTCGGCTTTTGGACCTTGATGAGCTAAGACAGGTTACACAAGAGATCATACGAGGACTGACGGATGAGTGGTGGTCATCAGTTTTCGAGCGATGGGTTCAACGTCACCAGAACGCTTTGATGTCGGCGGGTTTTGGACCTTGATGAGCTAAGACAGGTTACACAAGAGATCATACTGGCGAGGACTTAATGTGAGTGGTGGTCATCAGTCATCGAGCGATGGGTTCAACGAAACCAGAACGCTTTGATGTCGTCGTCGTGAACGTCATGGGATGCTCCGAGTGGCACCAACTAGCTCTATATATATAGGCCTATCTGTTAGTTATTGCGTGTATATTGAACACGGAATGCGCTATCACATTAAACTTGTAATGTATTGTAACTCACTCACGAGATATTCTTGTTTGTTATGTGTTAATTTTAAGTAATCCTTTTTTGCGGTATGATTGCTACCAAAAAAGTATATGTATGTTTTTATCATGTCTCGTAAAATCTTGCTTGCGATAAAAAATATAACTTACGGGGTGGGGGGGGGGGGGTAGGCGCACCCCGCTGTTAATCCGCCTATGCGTTATACGTTACGACATCTCGTATATTGAGTACCATAATTCATAATTGTTTTACTATTGATAAAAAGGAATACTAAAATAATGTATCAGACATTAAAACCATTATTTCTCATAAAAATTTAAAACCCAAGAACATTCGTGTATGTGCTATATCATTATATACATGTGTTTGTTAGAAGATGTAAAAAAATTATATTTATTGGGCGTCCCTACTTTGTGTGCTATTTGAATCTTCGGTAGAAGTTTTTTTTAGGTGAATATATCACTGTACTCGTCTGGGTTGATTGTGCTTCGAACATATTTTTAGCTTTTTCCAGAATTGTCACAGACTTAATGAAAAAGGGTCACTTAAGAATATCAAGAAAAATTATTTGAGAACCATTAGCAAAAACACCGCACATCCACTACCCAACTCGTACTTTAGTTAGCCCATTTCACTAACTGATGTTTTAAATCAAATTGATCCTATCCCCCTTTGCGTATTGTTCAGATACCTTAATTTTCAAACCTGTCACAACAGTATGGTCTTCATCTGTACCAGTTCTCAGGTGAGCGCTTTGGGCCATCATGGCCCTCTGGTATTAAACATTATTCAAAGCACTTTTCCATCGTATTCTGAATATTTTTTTTTAACTGTCAGTTTCGAAAGTAATCACTGTAAGCATTGGTTGTAATAACCGCATGTGTTGAATAAAATGGTTCAACATTGAACGATTAGCAACGTACGCTATAACGCTAGCCGCCATCTTGTTTTAGCGCACCCTTCATGTATGAACTACTCACCGGAACTGGCGGCCCGGGCGCGCAACACCGCGTGGCAGTGTATCGACTGCAAGATGTGCTGCATCTGTGACGACGCCGGCGAGGCAGTGAGTGATATATATTGGAAAAGTTATGTTTATTTGTAAATATTAATTTTAGTAATGTTATACGGAATCCTGTTTGGGCCACGGTTAAATTTCGCTTTATACAAGGTTACTAAAAAGGTGCGACACCGTCCGGCGGTGCGTGGGAAAAACTATCGGTGTAATAGTCTCCTGTAAATTGTCCGGGGGCGATGATACGACAGTGCGACGCTGCGATCATGCGACAACGCGAAATTTTCGTTTATATTTCGTTTGCACATTTCACATTATGGTAAAACGTGGAGACCCGGAATTTAAACATGTTAGAGCAATAATTATCGTTCAAATTGTGTGGGTATGTCTGAAATTCCTGAGGGCAAAGATGATAATAATTATATTTTGCATTGTCGCAACTTCGCGGTCTTGTAGAACAAAATTTAACTGGTGCAACAGAATTTCGCAGTTTTTGTGTCGCCTAGGTGTTACTTTTGTAGGCGTCGGCGGCGGTGGCGGCGGCGTTGTTGGCGGCGTCGGCGGCGTCCCCTTTAGTTTGTGCAGACAATAACTTGAGAAGTTTCTGTTCAATCATTATGAACCTTTAGGGAAGTGATATTAGGCATAAAAGGAAGGTTAAGTTAGATTTTCGGCATAATTGCTCTTATCGTACTAGAGTTATGCCCCTTTAAAAAAGTTCAAATAAGGCTTGTGCAGACAATAACTTGAGAAGTTTTTGTGCAATCATTATGAAACTTTAAGGAAGTGTTAGTTGGCATAAAAGGAAGGTAAAGTTCAATTTTCAGCATAATTGCTCAAGATTATCTTATTTGAGTTATGCCGCATTTTTACAAAACAAAGTTAAAATAAGTCTTGTGCAGACAATAACTTGTGAAGTTTTTGTGCAATCATTATGAAACTTTATGGAAGTGTTAGTAGGCATAAAAGGAAGGTAAAGTTTGGTCTTCGGCATAATTGCTCTTATCGTACTTGAGTTATGCCGCGTCATCCGACTCGCGGAGTTGTAGTATGATTATATAAAAATGTTTCAATAAAAGTATGGTACATGAAATATCATCATAACAACGCGTTAAATACCCATCGGCACGTGCACAACTAACCATGGTGATGGTACACTATGTTTGCAGGACTGCATGCTGTTCTGTGACGCATGTGACAAGGGATACCACATGCAGTGTCACGAGCCGGAAGTGGTGGAAAAGCCGCTGGGTATGTAGAAATTATGGCGGAGACGGATAGCAATATACTCCTTAGGTACTCTGGATTAAATTAAGCAAGGATGCCCGCAGATTACCGTTGCATGAACATGAGCACCATCTAGTACCGATCGTTGTGTCCATGGGTCATTTTATTGACGCCTGACCGATCTGGGGCGGTATTCCGGAAACATCGTAAGTTTATATTTTAACATATTTTCACTTTTAAGGAAAACAAATCTTAATGATATATATTTAAACTTTAAAAGTATACAACATTTTGATTTTTAAAGCTACCAATATATTTGTGAATCAATTTACAGTAAAACAAACAATAGTTAATAATACAGCTGGTATTTAATAAATACTTTTTAAGCATAAATTACTATGTACACAAAACAAAAAGCTACGTAAATTGCTGAATTTAATGTTAAAGATAAAATTTTACTTAAGATGTTTATGGAATATGACCCCAGGCTTAGTCGAAAACTCTTGCAACATTCCTTTATTTGAGTGACGATACGTTTTAGCTATGAAGTGCCAATATATTTATACATGTACAATAAATAGCCTATATCCATAGCGTTGACCAGTAGATCGTGCAGGAAGACAGCATATATAATCTAGTGTTGACTTAATGTAGTGATAGGAAAAACTGTCTTAAAAACATACATAGATACCCGCTACGCGGTTATTGTTGATAAATTGTACACCTGTAAATATCGGGACATACGTGTACTTGTAACAACATTTGATGCGTGTCGTGAGAAACCCGAGCTTAATGCAAGTGCGTAAAGTGCAGTCCGCACAGGCTAATCCAGGACGACACTTTCCGCTTGTATGGTATTTTCTGTTCCAAGGAAGTCTCTTCTAAACATAAATCCTCTGTAGGCTGAAAGTGTCGTCCCGGATTAGCCTGTGCACAGAGTGCACAGGCAAATCCGGTACGACACTTAACGCACATTTATTAAGCCTGGGTTTCCCACGACACGCCTAATTTTGATTTGGATTTTATTGCTATGACCGCGATTACAGGACGTTCCAGAATATATTTACATACATGTACGTGTTAGGGGTAACTTTCTGGATGGTGGCTGTACAGATGTGACTGTGAATACTGTCTGGCTTGAAGTGTCTGCTTCAACATTCTGTAGCCTTGAAACTGGGCTACTGTTTACTTGGTAGACCGATGGAAAATCGGTAAAACGGTTTACTTGGTAGACCGATGGAAAATGGCTAAAACGGTTTACTTGGTAGACCGATGGAATGTCGCTAAAACGGTTTACTTGGTAGACCGATGAAAAATGGCTAAAACGGTTTACTTGGTAGACCGATGGAATATCGCTAAAACGGTTTGCTTGGTAGACCGATGGAAAATGGCTAAAACGGTTTGGTAGACCGATGGAAAATGGCTAAAACGGTTTACTTGGTAGACCGATGGAAAATGACTAAAACGGTTTACTTGGTAGACCGATGGAAAATGGCTAAATCGGTTTACTTGGTAGATGGATGGAAAAGGGCTAAAATGTTTTACTTGGTAGACCGATGGTTAATGGCTAAAACGTTTTACGTGGTAGACCGATGGAAAATAGCTAAAACGGTTTACTTGGTAGACCGATGGAAAATGGCTAAAACGGTTTACTTGGTAGACCGATGGAAAATGGCTAAAACGGTTTACTTGGCAGACCGATGAAAAATGGCTAAAACGGTTTACTTGGTAGACCGATGGCAAATCGGTAAAACGGTGAATAATGTTTGCAGATACCAAGAAAAAGTATAAACGATAGACCGAAAAATCGGTAAATCCGTAGAATTTAACGAACCGGAAACTGTCTAGATGATAGACCTGGTAATATGTAACACCGTATGCATTGCTACGAGGAAACAATCTAAATGGTAGATCGAGAAATATATTAAACTATATACTATACCTTGCATCATGACACTATCTATATACTAAACCGGAAAATCAGTATAAAAAAACAAATGGTAGACGGGAAAACAGTTAAACCACATAGTATGTATTATACCTTGTTTGCACGAAGGTATTCTGCAAGTCGGTAAATGTGTGCGGATTACCTCGTTACAAGACATGGAAATCGGTTACGTTGTGGAGCATACCTAGAGTAGAAACAAGGGATGGGAAACAATATACATGTACTTATCCAGTATGTGGTAATCACGTGCGTTGTACTGAAAAAACAAAAACAACAAAACAACAACAAACTATTATAATACTTTTGTTTTGCTTGTTCAGTATATTATAGGCTTTTTGTGTTTTAGTTTGGTGTCGATGCTAACATTCTGATTTCTGATCGCTGACACTTCAGGCAAGTGGGTGTGTAACGGCTGCGTGCTGGACGGCGTTGACATCGATGACGTCGAGGAGACGGTATCTAACGTCATAGACTCCACTGTGCGAACCGACACTGGTAAGCGTCCACATGTATACGTTTACGTTCTGTGCGTGTAAAGTCGTTGCGTAACCGTTTACAATCGCTACGAATTCGATACATCTTTATGTTATTTACATTTCGGATTGATGTAGCAGTGCGTGTTTATAGAATTAGTATTTATGTTTCTGAAGTAAATTGTCATAGTTTGTGTATAGTTTAGTTTATTTATATTTCTTGTTCCTCGATTCCTCGATTGTGTCAAACGCCTCAGGCTTATTGAGACTCGTTCGAGTCCGCTTTGTGGGAAGAACCAGTTCTTGGTGTCTTTTATGGAAGATAATTCGAACGCTCGCCGAGTAGGGATCTAATTCACGATCTCCCGACTGCAAGGCGGACACCATATCCATTTAACCACTACGTCTTCTTCGTGTCTATGAGTATACAGCATTAATAACAAGTTGAATTGAAACGGTTTTGTATTTTAACTTCTAGGACAATTTATAGTTTAAAAATGTACTACGGATGTCTATAACTCAGACCAACGGATAAGGCGCGTATTTGCGTTAATACGCAATTCTGAAACCCCTTTTACGGAACTAATTTTATCTTTGATCTTATCAAAACTCAATTAAAATACCCTATACGCAATATACGGCAAACTCAGTGCGTAAAGAGATTGACATGGGTACGAAATGACCAAAAGATGTGTACGAAACAGCCGAAAATGAATGGTTACGAAAGTGTTATGTTACGAAATGACAGACACCCATATAATATGAATCAGTTTGTTTCAATGTTGTTTTCAATGTAAACCACAACTGTCCAATGAGATTCATCGAGTATTCGTCTTTGTAAAGGCCAGTGTTTTATGACTCCATTATGCAACTTTCGTTGTTTTCGTTGTTTCTGTTGAATGCCTCGTGATTTTATTCCGGAAAATGACGCAAACAGGGGCAGGCAAAACGAATTAAAATTGTACAAAAAAGGGTTGCCGACTTTTTTGCCTCGCTCTCCTCGTGATCGTCTATTTCCATTGTCGAGTCTATTTTTCATAACATTATTGGCATGGTTATTTCTGCCTTTGACCCAAAATTATTCTAGTGCAACCCGAATTCGATGTACCCTAAATTGGACAATATCATATATTTTGTTATTTTAATATGTGAAATAAGGTGAGATTTTCAGATGAAGATAGTTGAGAAAACATTGACATCTTCATTGTTAGACTGTATTTCTCCATTGACATTATATAGATCTTTTAAATAGCATCAAAACTTCGCCAAATGAAGGTAAACTTCGAACTTGGGACATGTATACCAGGATAATCACATAATGGATTGCACGGTTTCTGAACGCATTTAGACCGCTGTTAATGAAAACTCTCAACAAGTTGAAAGCCAAAATACACAGAAGCAATAAATGACAAGAATTAAACTACTTCGAACTTGGGACATGTATACCAGGATAATCACATAATGGATTGCACGGTTTCTGAACGCATTTAGACCGCTGTTAATGAAAACTCTCAACAAGTTGAAAGCCAAAATACACAGAAGCAATAAATGACAAGAATTAAACTATCAATGTAAATATTTTGTGGCAATGTTTTATACTGTGTCAAAATCAGGTCTACTAACCAGACTTCGCCTTGAACACACATGGTTATGTTTGTGTTGAATAAAAACTCACACCATTTGCGTTTTGTGGTTGTTTTACTGAATTTGGAGATCATCTTCGTCTAATACTCAATTATTTTAATTCTACTGGGGTAACATAAGTATTCTATTTGTTTCATTGCGAATGTTTTCTCTTTTCCAGAGTCACTTGCCAGTATACGAAACGGAAGCGAGAGGTATAGTGAACATTATCTGATTTTTCTCACGTGATTACGTTCGTATTCACACGGTAGTGTAGTCGTTACGTCAATGTGTCAGGTGTTTACCGTCTTATATCAAGTTTAATGAATTTTCCAAAGAAAATTGGCTGTTACGAATGTGAACAAATAAATGTGTTCATATTCAAGCCAGATTAGTATGTACCGGTAAATATAAAACGGTTAATTAGTCCCCTACCGGTGTTTCACCGGTGAGGACTATAGGTTTGCCCTCCGTCCGTCCGTCCGTCCGTCTGTCATGCCGTCCGTCCGCAAAATTTTGTTCCTGCGATAACTCAAAAAGTACTGAAGATACTTCGATGAAACTTAGTATACCTATGAACGGCAATGTGAGTATTATGCACGACCTTTATTTTTTACCAGAGGTCAAAGGTCACGTGACTGTTACTAAAAATAGAAATAAAATTAAACAAACTGGGTCCTGCGATAACTCAAAAAGTACTGAAGATATTTCGATGAAACTTGGTATACATATAAACGGCAATGTGAGGATTATGCATGACCTTTTAGTTTTCACCAGAGGTCAAAGGTCACGTGACTGTTACTAAAAATAGAAATAAACTAAATACTGTTAGAATTCGAAAAGTACATAAGATATGACCATGAAACTTGGTACAAAGATTGAACTATAAGTTTGCAATCCGTCTGTGTGTCTCTCTATCTGTTCGTCCGTATGATTATCCGTCCGTCTGTCTGTCCGTCCCCAAAACCTGGTTCCTGCAATAACTCAAAAAAGTACTGAACTTATTTCGATGAAACTGGGTATACATATAAACAGCAATGTGGCAATGTGAGGATTATGCACGACCTTTTTTCACAGAGGTCAAAGGTCACGTGACTGTTACTAAAAATAGAAATAAACTAAATACTGTAATTCGAAATGGACATAAGATATGACCATGAAACTTGGTACAGAGATTGAACTATAGGTTTGCCATCTGTCTGTGTGTCGCTCTGTCTGTTTGTCTGTATGTCTGTCTGTCCGTCCGTCCCCAAAACCTGGATCCTGTGATAACTCGGAAAGTACTGAAGACACTTTGATGAAACTTTGTATACGTACCAACAGCAATGTGAGAAGTATGCACGACCTTTTATTTTTCACCAGAGTTCAAAGGTCATGTGACTGTTACTAAAAATAGAAATAAACGTAATACTGTAATATTTTGAAAAGTGCATAAGATATTATCATGAAATTTCATGAAACTTGGTACACAGATTGGACTATGGATTTGCCCTCTGTCTGTGTGTGTCTGTCTGTCTGTTCGTCCGTCGGTCTCACTCTGTCTGTCTGGCCCGTCCCCAAAACCTGGATCCTGCGATAACTCAAAAAGTACTGAAGATTGATGAAACTTTGTATACATAGAAAGAGCAAGGTGATGATTGTACAGGACCCTTTATTTTTCACCAGAGGTCAAAGGTCACATGACTGTTACATAAAATAGAAATAAACTTAATACTGTAATAATTCGAAAAGAACATAACATATGATCATGAAACTTGGTACACAGAATGGACTATATGAAACTTGGTACACAGAATGGACTATATGCATGATTGCCCTCTGTCTGTTTAGTATTGCAATAACTCGAAAAGTAACTCGAATATCTGGTAAATGTTACTAAAATAGAAAAAAACTAACTTAATACTGCAGTGACAAATGGGATTTGAATATGAAACTTTGTACATCTACAGATAAAGGGCGATTTGACGGTATTGCACAATGTTTAATTCGTAGGGGTTTTCACCGGTAGGGGACTCCTGTATTGCTTTCAATACTATCAGAGCCTTGTATTCAAAAGTTTTGTAACTTCAAAACTACATAAGTTATTCATTTGAAACTTGTAACTAACCTTTGTCATCAACTCCAGTATCAAGGGCAACATTCCGTATAACTCTGCTTTGTATTTTGACAGAGTTATGCCCCTTTTTCACATAGATTTTCTGGTTAAAGTTTGTATTCAAAAGTTTTGTAACTTCAAAACTACATAAGTTATTCACGTGAAACTTGGAACTATCCTTTGTCATCAACTCCAGTGTCAGGGGCAACATTCCCCATAACTCTGTTTTGTATTTTGACAGATTTATGCCCCTTTTTCACTTAGATTTTTTTGTTAAAGTTTATATTCAAAAGTTTTGTAACTTCAAAACTACATAAGTTATTCACTTGAAACTTGGAACTAACCTTTGTCATCACCTCCAGTATCAAGGGCAACATTCCCAATAACTATGTTTTGTATTTGACAGAGTTATGTCCCTTTTTCACATGGATTTTCTGGTTAAAGTTAATATTCAAAAGTGTTGTAACTTCAGTACTACAAATGCTATTCACTTGAAACTTGGAATATACCTTTGTCATCAACTCCAGTATCAGGGTGAACATTCACCATAACTCTATTTTGTATTTTGATAGAGTTATGTCCCTTTTTCACATAGATTTTCTTGTTAAAGTTTATATTCAAAAGTTTTGTAACTTCAAATCTACATAAGTTATTCACTTGAAACTTGGAACTAACCTTTATCATGAACTCTAGTACCAGGGGCAACATTACCCATAACTCTATTTTATATGTCAAAGTTATGCCCCCTTTTCACTTAGATTTTCTGTTTAAAGTTTGTATTCAAAGGTTTGGTAACTTCAAAACTACATAAATTATTCACTTGAAACTTGGAACTAACCTTTGTCATCAACTCTAGTATCAGGGGCAACATTACCCATAACTCTGTTTTGTATTTTGACAGAGTTAGCCTACGTTTTACATAGACTTTGTGGTTAAAGTTTTTGTTCCAAAAATTTATAAACTATACAAGGCTTCACTTAAAAATATTGTATTTTAACAAATTTCTGCCCCTTTCACTATCCAAAATATGTACCAACTGAAATACTTTGAATAGTCGAGCGCGCTGGCCTCTGACAGCTCTTGTTTCAAATAAAGGTATCATAAAAGCCAGTAACACTGATATTTTGCGTATCATTTTTCTATACATTACATAGTTTCAATTACTTTTATTGTAAATTAAACACGAGTTTATAGTGGCCATCATGTACCAAATACTCCTGTACATTGTGTAAAACATGCGTCATTTGTCGTCTTCCGGTACTGCAGAGCGTCGGTGGAGCGTGAGGAGCCATATCCGGACGCCACTTCCTGGAGCACGGAGGAAGTCGCCGCCTTCTTCGCCGAGAAAGGTTTCGGCGACCAAGCACACGCCTTCCGGGACCAGGTGAGCGCGCAACGCACTTCCGGTCTGAAAGGGACATAACTCCTAGGAGCGGTTACTTCCCGTAGTTTAACGGGACATTTTCCTTTAATTTCAGAATAAAATTACGAAATGAATGTATGATAATGAGAAAACAGAGTTAAAGGTCAATGATGTATACGATTGTATAATTATACAACCTCATTAAAATCATTCCTAGTTTAAATAACAGCCATCACGAGTGGAGAGAACTGGCGTTAGGATTTGGTAATGCGGTGAAAACAGCTCGCAAATCAGTTCATTATTTTTTGCATACAAAGAATACAAACACGTTAAAACGCCACCCTACTATTTCTTTTCAATGTTATTTTACATTTTGTGTATTATTATTTCAATTTGATTTAACTGTATCAAAGTCAGTGTATCTTGGTATAATTTTATCATGTTATACTCTGTCCTAATGTGTGTTCTGTATAAATTTACTAATCATTGTAGTGGCCTAAATCCATTTCATAATTTTGTTCTGAATGGAGATTTCACTTTAATGGCGTACATGTATATTTTCTAGCTTATTACCAGGAAGTAGAGATCTATCGGTAATTAAAATGTTATGTTAGGAAACAAGTAACTTTTGATAGAACAGTGGTCCAGTTTATAATTCAATATTTTAGCGGTGAATGACTGATGTTATGAATTTGACAAAATAATTTGGTTGGATTTTAATTAGTCTTCTTTAAAATCCGACCCTTCTGTTCTTCCTTCCATATTATTAAAATTACGCGCACAATTAAATTACGCAACTTTACATTAAACTGATTGATGTTACAATATTTACATCGATCAGTGCCATCACGACGAATCGAGGTTGTCTCCCTTTCTGTGTGCTTATTTATGAAGAAAATAAAATCCATTTTTATATCTTTTCAAATTCTTCAAACAGCAATAGCACCACCATAGTCGTTTTAAATTGAAATGTTCTACACCCCTATTACATTTTTGGCACCTCGATAACCGAAAAAGTAAATTAATATAGATACTGTTAGTAACATAAATATAGCAGAAAGTTTGGCAAAAGGAATGTTCGCTATTGCACATTTTAATGCGGCGGAATATGCAAAGGTAATTAACTGCGGGAATAAATACTAATGTAGATTTTGTTGTACTTATATTATTGTTGTTGTTTTTTTGTTGTTGATATAGTTTCTTTGTCATGAACATCGGAATCCACCATAGACAAATTTAAATAAAACCGTTTAAATTCACTAGCGGGAAATCTCCGATTCAGATTTTTTGAAAACTAGAAAAAAAAAACGGTTGTCTCCCTTTAACTGTTTCTCGTTTCACCACAGGAAATCGACGGCCAGTCTCTGTTGTTGCTCAAGAGGTCGGACGTTCTACAGGGCCTGTCACTCAGGCTAGGCCCCGCCCTAAAGATCTACAACCACGTAATGAAGCTCCAATCAGCAGGCATCACCAACACGTGACCGACCACGTGACGTTGCATCATGGAATACCGTAATTACCCTAAGTGTTGGGACGCGATAAATATTGGGACATGTTTTTTCACGTCGTTTAATATGGGACACCTTTAATACCAAAATTCAATTTCTGTTTAATTGACACATGGTGCAAACTGTGTACTCTACTGGAGTATGATCTTATCAATTAAGCATCTCAATTACTTACCATTAAAGGCCTAGTTTAAGGAATGTCTGGCCTCTCCATGGGGTATTCGACTCTGTGTATTGGTTCATCATAAAATCTGGTATCATTATCTGCAATCTTTTCTCTCAGCTGACTGAGCAATGGCTGAATGCACTGTTTCAATATATCTCTACCATTGCAGCAGTGAGTTGATATCAGCTGATAAGGATCTCCACACTGTGTCCACACTGTGACCACAGCAGGGGGTCAATACACATTAGTACAATACCCCAGAATTGAAGGGGGTCATATAAAGAAGGATAAAACTAGGTCCCCAGCATGAAAATAATTTTACTATTTAAAAAAACCGATTAATGTTCTAAGAAAATACATTTTATTAACCGGTACAAGGGTAATAACGGTAATCATGGTGACGTCATTGGGAATTTCAAATGTCATTAGTTTGTGTCTGGTTGATGTTAAAAAGAAGCAGTAAACTAATTCTACCTGTGATGCTCTATTACCTTATCATACGGATATTCTGGGTTGAAATTTATCTAAAATCAACCAATCTGTATACACAGTTGTCGAACCTGAGGGTGCCGTGCCGATTGGTAAAGTAACGACAACTCTTGAGTTCAAATAACAGGACAGCTTGAGTGATTTATTGGAAATTTCAAGTGAACATTGTTACCTATGCGGTAAATCATAGTTATACATATATTTCATTCATCCTTACCATGTTTTACGATCTTTGAAAACCTACTGTATGCGGACTGTGTTAAAAAAAAATAAGAAAAATGAGATTCCCATATTTCAATGTGTAGTAAGTTGGAAATAGGATAATTCTTACAATTTTAATAAGATAACTCTTTTAATTTTAATACAGAATATATCAAAAGGTCGGTTACATTTCATTATGATCATGATTTAATGGAGAACAATAATTATGTAGCATAGTATAAATAAAAAATAAATTTTTATTTTTATTTTCTATTAATCATTGTTTATCTGTAAATAAACAACGATTTTGAGTTCTAATGTGTATGAATTAAACCACAAGGCGTTAGCCCGAGTGGTTTAATAAACGCGCATCAGAACGATAAATAGTTGTTTATTTACAGATAAACAATGATTAATAGAAAATTATTTTGATTTAAACATGACCAGACAACATATTCTGCAATTAAAATGCAAAATATATTTTACAGTATTGGATCTACTTTTCAAGCTGTTTATTGGCAATTTAACAACGGAAATTTAGCACATGTCATGATAGAATGATATATGTATGTTAACCTAGGGGTGTGGAAATCCCATGCCCAATTTGTCCGACGCGGGTACTTTTACCCTTGGACAAGTAAACTTTTCCTGTCAATTTGTCAATGGTCAAGTAGAATTTCAATTTAGGAAAATGTACAAGTTGGCAGTTAATTATTATATAATTTTATAATTATGTACTATAACCACAATAACAAATTGTGTTTTTGTTAATAACTTCATAACAAATTATATTATGAACGCCCGAAATAAAACTTAATTTTATTTGGACAAGTGACATTTGCATGCAGACATGTACATTTATACAATGAACTTGTCCGTGAACTAGTGAATAATTTTGATATTTCCACACCCCTGATAACCATAATGAGGGATTTGAAATAAATTATCAACCTACTGTACAGGGTATAGAAATATAACTATATACAATGTAGTACCTTACACAAGAATTTCATTATTGTTGGTAATATCTTTGTCATAAAATACCAGTAAATCTCATATTATTTTACCATATGCTCAGAACAGCCTTTTGAAATCAAATTATTTACCTTTGTATTTATATTGGTACTATTGGTTTGGTCATGCACAACCCCTAGAAGCTATTTTGAACTCAGGTCTGATATTCATAAAGGCTCTTAGGAGAATCTTAAGAGTGTGTATGTATGATTTTTGAAATTAATTATTTTCAAAATGTACATAAAAATATATATAATAACATGAAATCAGAATACAAAGGAAACGGTAAAGTGTTGAATAAATAAACAAAAAACATGTGTTGACATTTGCTTCGTTTATTAGTGTCGTGTAGCCTTAAAACAACTGTCGAATAAGCCTAGATACTTGTATTGGAGTTTTGGGCTGCACAGTCGAAAACTATTTTGTGATTAAAATCTAGCCAATTATGGTTCTTCTTAATTGTACTCCATTTGAAATCGAAATACACGTATATGGTAATAAACTTGATCGGGTTGTTTTAATTTGTGCCACTAAGTCTGTAGTAAGATCGTACATACACACTTTAAGTTATTATAAGTGGCTAATTATGTAGGAAAACCACCATCAGTAAGATAAATTAATAGTATTCAATGCAAGAGAACTGACGGATACATGACTGTCTGTGTCTTTTTTATGTGTATAATTGTTTAAACATTCCAAATTCCAAAATGTTGTTCAGTTTTTGTTCTAGTTTGATGAAAGTTGGTGTGGTATTCATAATTATATACGATGTATTTAAATATACATTTGTTGTCCAACACAAATAATATAATTGAGGCATATTGTGGGAAACCCAGGCTTAATGCATGTGCGTAAAGTGTAATCCCTGATTAGCCTGTGCAGTCGTTTACAGCTGATTTATGTTGAGAAGAGATTTCCATGAAACAGAAAATACCATAAAAGTGGAAAGTGTTGTCCCGGATCCACCAGTAAGGGCTGCATGAGCTAATCCGGTACGACACTACCGACGTGCATTAAGCCAGGGTTTCCCATGACAGCCTCAATTATAATAAATCATTGTTAACATTGCTCAGACAGAGTGGTGTAAATCCCCAGCAGGCTAATCCCGAAGTATTCGGACGAAAGCTCCAGGTTAGCTTTCTGTCATTTGTGTTGCATAATAAAAAGTATGTTCAAATACATTGTATATACTTGTTCAGTTTGTTGTTAAATCTTAGAAATTCCATGTTTTCAAGCACAACTAGAAATATGTTGCAGCCACAAATGCAGAAAAAAATTATAATACTCATTATTTTCTGCATGCCGATTTCTATAGTAACATAGAGAATACTAGGTTAGTGTTGAATAAAGATAAGTTTATTTAGCGAGGCTTAGAAAACTTAACCACGAGCCTTGGCGAGTGGTTCCGGTTTTCGTGCAGAGCAAATAAATTTATCTTTGATCAACACTTAGCTGGTATTCTATTCTAGTTATCCCGTCAATTTCTGTCTTTATTTTGAAAATAAACGAAAATCACTTATTAACACGATAAACATCAAATGACGTCACGAAAAAAACCAAAATGACCTCATCCGACTGCGTGTTTGCTGTATTTATTAGGGTGGAAATACAGTTAAATGCAGGCTTGATGATGATATAAAATAAATGTGACGCGTCGTGGGAAAACCGGACTTAATGCATGTGCGTAAAGTGTCATCCCGGATTAGCCTGTGCAGACTGCACTTTCCGCTTTTGTGGTATTGTCTGTTTCAAGGAAGTCTCTTCTAAACATAAATTCACTGTAGGCGGAAAGTGCCATCCTGGATCAGCCTGTGCGGACTTTACGCACATGCATTAAAACCGGTTTTCTCACGACGCGCCACAAATTAATTATTTACGGTTGAGCATGAAACTGTTAAATCGGTTGAACATTTCTATATCAGATAGAAGTTTTACGCTCAACCCTGGTGACACTGTCATACTGTTGTTTATCCCATCATCAGGTGTGCATTGACGAAATAACGCCCCATGGAATAAACTTTGCTTTATTTCAACAATGTGGTGATAAAGCAGTCACGCGCAGTATAAGGACGTCGTCTTGTTGATTTTGTGATGTCATTTTATGTTTTTCGTAATATTTAGTGCGTTTGCTTTCGTGTATTTTCAAAATAAAGATGGAAAATGATGAGATAAATAGAATACTAGGTAAGTATTGAATAAAGACGAGTTCATTTGCTCGGCACGAAAACGTGAATCACTCGCCAAGGCTCGATGTTCAGGTTTATCTTTATTCAACACCAACCTAGTTTTCTCTATATTCTCTTTGAGTAACAAATTGATATTTCCAAGTGTAATTTTGCTGTATGTTGCTTTGTGCCAATATTGGGTGTACATGTAAATTCTGAAATGAGAAACTTAATTGTGAAGTCCAAATGTCGTTTTCTTGTAGTCACATTTTTTAATGTCAGTATTTACTTATACACATGCATACATGTATATATCGGTAGCTGTTGTTGTTGATCTTTTCCATTTTGATTTGATATTGCTCAATTCATGAATAAAATTGAAACCTTTACTTGTACAGTTTTAGTCATTTTCATTGAAAATTTCAAGTTATTAATCACAAATCTTTCATAAGAAATGAGACAACAAATTCTTGATAAATTTTATGGTACCGGAATACTGAAAACATGAAAAAGATTTCATAGACATAATATATTTCTGGTGTTTCATGGAAAACCCGGGCTTAATGCATGTGCGTAAAGTGTCGTGCCAGATTAGCCTGTGCAGTCCACACACGACACTTTTTGCCTACAGTGGATTTATGTTTAGCAGAGACTTCCTTGAAACAGAAAATACCTTTACAGCAGAAAGTGCCGTCCTGGATTAGCCTGTTCAGACTGCACAGGCTAATGCGTGGAGACACTTTACGCACATGCATTAAGCCCAGTTTTTCCACGACATGCATCGAAACGCATCGTATATAAAAAGCGTACCAAAAAGGCGAGGAAAGTACATTTTCTGTATACTTTATTAATATATAACATATTCTTTATGTAATTCAACATACAAAGTTCTATACAATGTTAATATTTACAGTAAACCAGGCTGATTACATATTGCATATAGTATTACATAGAATTTTCAAATTCAACATGGGTGGTATATAAAATCACACGTAAACTACAGCACAACACGGCCTCAAATAACGTTTTGCATGTTAAAAGTTACACAAATAGTGTTTAAACGTATGTTGTTCACTGAACAACAAAACCACCATTGCCATTTTCAACATAAATGGTTAAAAACTTCGTTTTAACTTATTTCTTTTATTTGCCAATGGGACAAAAAAAATTATGTGGGTCGTATTCACAAAGCTCCGTAGGGAAAACTAATTTCCTTAAACTCATAAAATTCCTAAAGTCTCAAATCGTTTCATGTATAAGTCTGTTTACATTAAAGTGTTTTAAACTAGTAAAATGTTGCTGTGACATTTCATATTTTACCCTTTTGTAACCAGAAATCATTGTAGATCACATACACAATTTTGATCTGAAGTTTTCACTTGAGTACGACTTAAGTTAAGATTTCCCTTAAGAGCTTTGTGAATATCCTGGCCCAGGGTCGGTATTCACAAAGCTCCTTAGGGAAATCTTAAGTAAATTTGCTTAAATTCGTAAAATTCCTTAAGTCTTTAGCTGTTTCATGTACAAGTCAGTTTACTTAAACATGTTTCAAACTAGTCAACATGGCTTAAATGTGTCATGTATTACCCTTTTGTAAACAGAACCCATTGGATTTCACATTTGATTTGTAATTTCCACTCAAGTACAACTTAAGATTTCCCTTAGGAGCTTTGTGAATACCGACCCATGGTCATTATGTACATGTATGAGAAACATGCACAATATTCTTTCATTTTTGGAATAAAAACACCAAAAAATTGTCAAGGTACGAGTTACGAAAATGTGATATTCAAGACCAACTTTAATTACATTGGTCAATTTCTATACATTTTACCACAAGAATAAAGTGATATTTTAAAAATACGTAAAACAAAGCTGATGTTGTTAAGATTGCATAATGGAGCATACCATGATACGTACAAGCCAAGTAATAAGCGCAAATACACTACTTTCTCTTGTGCTACATCATACAATATTCCAAGCACCTGTTAATAATGTATAATAATATCAAAATGTTTAAAATGTTTAAACTGGCAAATGGTGTAAAACTAAGCAACAATCACGAAAATAACTTATCTAGTGTCAAGTAGGGTACACAATCAGGTAGCTAAAATGTTGTAAAACATTTTCATCAGAATTCAAAAGCCAAGCCTACTGAAAGAAACTACAGCAGATTTTGTTCTGTATAAGAAAGAGGCTTGAAATTGTAAACTCTGAATTTTCACAAATTATATCATTCATGTTTAATTAACACATTCTTTTTTTTTTTGCGGATTCATATTTATACTTAGAATATATATCAGTCGATGTACAGATGTTTCCAATGGAAATACACTTGAATAAATGTTCCATGAAAATCTACGATCAGCACATGTTCCATAATTTCACAGGCACAGAAATTGTTGATGATATTCAGGTACATGATAATAATAATAGTCCTGGAATTCCACAGAAGTAAGTATAGCTCCATGGTTTTCACGGAAACAATTTGAAATTTGATCAAATTCACAGACACATTTTTACTGAAGTTTCACAGAGTAGAATTGTTAGATAAAATAATTCAATCAACGCATAAATTAAGTGGAAAAACTGAAATTTCACAGAGAAGAATTGTTAGATAAAATAATTCAATCAACTAACACATTAAGTGTAACACAGAGGATCAATTGTATGATTTAAAGGATAAAATAGGATTGTTGAAGACTAACTCAGATCTCTAATCTTCCATATTAAAACACTAAAACAAAAACAGGGCAAACTGCAGAGTATGTATTGTAATCAAGGTTCCGAATAATTTAAATGCTGCCAGTTCAGAGTATATTTAAGAAATAATTTTTGATTTTGAGTTGTTTATCGGCTAATAAACAATGACCGAGTTCTGAGGGGTAGGAATTAAACCAAGAGGGTGTTAGCCCCAAACGTTTAATATACCGCAGCAGAGCGACAAATCGTTGTTTATTAACTGATAAACAATGATAATTCAAAAATTATTTTGATTCTAACATGACCTGACAACATATTCTGCCATTTCAATGCGAACTATAATTTACAGTTTTGGACCTATTTTTTCGGATTGTTTATTAGTTGTTTAACAACAGTAACTTTTGTTATTTTTCTATAGAAAACACTGCGCGTGTCATGTTAGAATTAGATATAGACCAAGCTGTAATCAAGTCGCTTTTGCTTTCTAAATGTTACAGATGTTTTAAAGAAATATGCCTCAATATCACTACAACTTAGTGTTTGAAATGTATGCAATTGGATTAATTTGTCAATTAAAATATGTAAATTAGGACGACTCAAAACTGTCAATGGACTATCTTAAGGATTTTTATTACTTTGAAGAAAGAAAAAAAAAACTGCGTACACATTGTAACAACATAAAAGACAATTTATACATTTCATGACTTGCTAAATGGTACAAAGGAGGTTCTGAGTTACCGTGGATATGTTTATGATGATTAAAAGAACAACAACATATACTTAGTTTATAAACAAACTTTTTATACGTGATCAGTTAACACTAGGAACACTATCAACTTAAGTTTTGAATGGATCAGTGGAGAACCATACTTTTATATGAAAAATATAAAGATTTTGCAATGTTTTTCACTTGTCATTATATTACAACCATTTCATTTCCAATATTGAATAAAACAAATGAAAATATTATAAGTGCATAATTTTGAAGTTATACAAATGACACATTACTAAGTCACATTTTGAAGTTATACAAATGACACATTACTAAGACACAGGAATGTAAAAGTTTGATATTAAAATGCAACTTTAACCACACTTAAGGGTCAAGTCTAAAAAAATAATTATCATTTCCATATGCTATAATTTCTTATTTCTAGCTAAAATTTAAATATATCATATACAGTACCTAACAAGTGTGTCGACTATAAAACACAATAAAACATAATAAGTAAACTGTGCTTTGAAAACAAAAGGATATTCAGTGGAACTGCATTTTAAATTACAAGTAAAAATTTACAGAATTAAAACACTACAAAACAAAAACAATTTATTCATGTTGGTAACAAAATATGTTCCAAAAAAACAGCTTTTTTTAAGGAGCATCAACAGCAAATAATATCTGTTTACAACAATAGTAACAAACTGTACAATAGTATTTCTAAATAAACATGAATATAATTATATAATTAAAACAACAACAACAAAAAATAGGTAAAAGGCACATTTGTTTCTGCAAAGGCCACTCTGCAAAGGGGTGACAAAAGGCAATGGTTGAACACAGTCATCGTTTTCAGTAGACGCGGTTGCCGTGGTTACGAGGTCTGCTCGAAAGCCGACCGCTTGTTGACGACGCTTGTTGTTGGGCTACGGGGACTGCTAGGGGAGACCACTCCACCAACTGATCTTTGACTTCTGAAAAAACAAACAGATTACCTCCCTTGAACAACTCTGAACCAGCAATTTTTTTCACTCCTTTGGGAAAGGGTCCAGCACCCATCAAGTTGGGAATTTCTCGACATGAAAGTTGGGAAAAGTTTAAGAAAGAAATTTAATTTATAAACAACTTAAACTGGCGTTTTATTGGTTGAAATTGGTATTTTAATGGTATTTATACACAGAATCACATTTTCTATGTATTTAGCATTTTGCTTCTTCTGATTTGTTCTTTCAAATGGGAAAAATAAACCATATTTGGCATTCAGAATAGGGCCATTTACCGGACCCTGTTATATAAGGAAAAAAAAAATGTTGAACATGTATTCCGGGCTCACTCACACATTCGCCAAATTAGCCCATGGCTTCAAATTTGAACGTTTGGCTCCAGACAACTCTTAAAGCACTGTAAAATACTAACATGAGTAGGATTTTTATATAGCATGTTAAATGTGGCTCCAGACAGTTTTTAGCCCATGGAAGCCCTGGTGTTAAATATTGAAATCAAAGTTTACAAAGCACTTACAACATTGAAGATAGTATAAATCTTACTAGATCTGTGCTGTTTTGAATGATATAAAGGACTGTCATTGTTCTTTCTATAACTACAGAAGCAGAAACATAAGCCTATAAAAATCGAGAAACAGGTTGTTCAAAACACAGTGGAAGATTCAACACACCTGCAACATCTGTAACTGTTACCATCACTTAAAATACTGGTTTAAAACTTACAAATATACCAGTAAATGCAACTGCTGTCATGTATGAGTGTATGATCCTATATTATAGGTAATATCCTATGTTTATATCTGTCTTAAGCATGTTTTAAATCACCAAAAAGTGGACATTAAGAGTATTTCACTCCAAGTTTTAAACTCAAAACTTCTTTAATTTGCTAGGTTGGTTTTTTCGTACACAATGCAAATCTTGAGACATAAAAGGCTTCACCGTAAGCAACATTTTATCAAAACCATACATTTTCCCCCCAAATTTACTTGACCATTTATTATTCCCCTTTCAAATAACTGTTGCTTTATTTATACCCTTATCAGGTACTAAGTCCCATCAATATGCAAGCTGTGGTAAAAAGTCCTATACTAATCAGCATAATACGAAGTTACTGTAAGACAGTCATAACTCTGCATTGATTCAGTTAAATTACATTTCTCTTCCACCGAACAATGAACTAACCATTGATGTTGTCCGCACCTGTACAGCATATTTTGGTTTCTTTAGAAGCGCGGCTGCTATGTGTATGCCATGAATGCAAGGGTCAAATGCTATCTTTATGTCTACCCACCCAAACAAAAAAATTAACAAATTTAAACAAACGCTGAATACAGTGTCTGGTAACAAGACTTATACATGTAGCTGTGATTAAAATCACAGCAGTACAGACTGGATCTAATACGACAGCAAGTGGTTTTATAAAACAAACACAGCCTTTCAGAAATGACGCATTTCCCTTAAAACATTTGCTTTTCTAGTGTACATTGCACTCTGGGAGAATTACTTTTCTCGATAGTTTTCTTCACCATTTACATTCGATATATATCAATTGCAAACCTTATATACTAGTACTAAAAAATTGGAAGAGAATGAATCTGCATCCATCCGTGCAATAATTTCAACAATCTTATTCCGGTTACAATGTAATGTCATATTTACCACCATTACTAAAAATCGAAACTAGTCACGTATACCCAATTGAAAAACCCCCTAAGTAAGTTCACTGAAATCGACACTATGAGCCATACAAACATCATTGTACATGTACCAAATGATCAATGCAATGCATGGTGACACTGTGTAACAAATGATTAATGCACCTATCAATATTTTCCCGCAGGGGGTGGGTGGGAGTGGCAGGCTAACCCAGGGGAATTTTACTATTTTATTTTTTGGGGTCTAATTCCCCACTCTAGAGCCAAGCATTTTTGTCTAAATCCCCGGGGGCCAATATTACCGGGATCTAAAATCCACCAAAAGTCTAGTATCCTGGGACCAGGAATCATTTGGCGTGTCAAATTCCTGCCTGTCAGGAATTAATTTCAGTTTTAAGTCCTGTATATGCCCGCCACTCCCCCTCTGGGAGAAAATATTGATAGGTGCATAACCCATCAAAATAATTTAGCAGGTTTACTATTTTAGGGACAAACATGTGGGGAATCTTCTAATATATTGGAATCATCAATGGCTAACTTGGCGCTAAGAAATCTGAATCAGTAGCTACAAATTTTGATTTGAGGCGCGTCGTGGGAAAACTGGGCCTAACGCATGTGCGTAAAGTGTCGTCCCGGATCAGCCTGTGCAGTCCGCACAGGCTAATCAAGGACGGTACTTTCCGCTTTTATGGTATTTTCTGTTTCAAGGAAGTCTCTTCTAAACATAAATCCACTGTAGGCGGAAAGTGCCGTCCTGGATTAGGACTGCACAGGCTAATCCGGGACGAAATTAAGTCCGGTTTTCCCACGACGCGCCTCATTCATTTTCATCTGAAAGTGTGAAAATTGCCAACTGCTAGTAGCCAACTGCTATATTGGCTACTAGTATTTATCCGTTACATAGACCTATGATACTCATTACATGATTTAAACAATGTTCTTTCACAAACCTGAGCTCCTCCTCCCTCTCGCGCATTTCCCGCAGCTCTTGTTCTATTTTTGACTCTGCCTTATGCCGCGACTCCCGATAGCTAAAAGTCACCCCTCCTGAAGACACACTGCGGGCGTATTTTGGCGTATTTTGATCAGGGGAAGCAGTTTTCGGGGACGACTTATGGTCAGGCGTCATCCCGTTGTGTTCCGTAACTGGCTCACTCACAGATCCACCTTTTTTGTTAATACTGAAATTCCGTTTTGGCGTTACTGAAAAGTCTTGAGCTATTTCAGTATATTTAACTAGACCAACATGTTCCTCTGATGTAGATTTTATCTTTCCCTCATTCAGATACTTTTTCTCGATCTCGGTTTGCTTGTCGATCTCTTTCTGCAACCTAGTCGATGCAAATCTTTGTATATTTTCCTTACCACCTGTTCGCGATGGTTGATTTGAATATGAGGGCCGAGCAACAATCATTTCTTTTTCGTTGTCATCAAGTTCATAATCATCCTTCTTCGCATCCTCTAAGGGTGGAAGACCTTTCGACACTCTGTATTCATTCTCTCGCTCCCTGGCAAGCCTTATCTCTCTTTCAATAGGCGTCTCCTGGCGTTTCACGCCTTTAGGCTTTTCTGGCATCTTGTAGTTCAAACCTCCAATCTTACCACCACTTGTGAAGCTAGTTATTCTCGGAGTAACAGGGTGTGGTTTCTCGCAGCTGTTCCCAGAAGACAAGGAATCTGTCGACTGTATGTGGCCATTTTTAAACGGGGAAACGTCCTTCTGATAGGACGGCTTCTGACTCTCCAACTTTGTCTCGATTTCACGAGGCCTCGGTGACATCTCTGCGCTTCTCGGCGCTCCCGTCGCCAGATGCTCTCGCTGTCTCTGTAGCTCCTCTTCGCGTTCCCGAGCCTCACGTAACTCTCGTGCAATGAGACTCTCGCCCTCGTGAGCTGCAGAGGATATGGCCTCCTCATACGTGATTCTTGTGCGGGCCTGAGGCTCGTCCGTCATCGCTTTGTCGGTCTTGCTCTCTTCTTCAGTGACAGGGGCTGGGGCTGTGTGTACAGGTTCCTGATAGCTGATTTCAACTGTCTCATCTACAACCTCCTTCTCATCCTACAACAACAAATATTTCAGGTTAACATTTAACATTTAAATGTAATACACGAGGTGGTCAAAATAAAGTCTTTTAAATGACTCTCCTACAATCTCATCTTCCTCATCCTGAAACAACAAATATATCAGGTAATTTACCACTTAAAGGTAATAGTGGCAGAATGGAGTCTTCTAAATGACAAGAAACTAATTTTCTTGCTTTTACCTTGAAAATGGCTATATTAAAATCATAACATTGGACAAATTTATAAATTCCTTGTTCAGTTCAAAACTGAAGAATGCAACAACATGTATATTACATTACAAACAATAAAGAAATACCTTCATACAATTACAACAATATAATTAAGTGTATATTTTATTTACATGCATTACTTCAACAAAATAGAGGTACTGAAATGTACAACATAATTCTTTTTTATATAAAGAGATATTAATTTTCATTTTATAGGCTATTTCTTGTAATAAATATAAAACCCTTTTATTCTATTTGTAATGTTTTATGACAACAAACATAATTAGTCGTAAAAAAATATAAAAGTACCAGCTTTGCTGTTAATTAAGTACATAATTTAATGAAACTTTACCACAGTTGAACAATTTCAGTTTGCAATCCAAATTCTCTCCAGACATCCGCAAAAAAGCAACACTTCGAAATCATTACGGACATCAATACACAGAATTGTAAGCCCGAGGCAGTCGATGGCTGTCAATTTGTTTCCTTTACATCATGTACTACTACACTTCTCACATTCATAGCTTTCGAATTGGGGAGTCCAAATTATATAATTGATATATAACCAGGCAGTATATGCCCAACTTCTTTTTATTATTTCGAGAGAATGAACACATTCAGGTGCAATTCAAGGAAATTATTTACGAAACAGTTTTAAATACTGGACCTACTTTATTTGTACACAATAAATGGTACTTTTAAGCTACTTATTCAAAAGCAGATTTTCATCTTTTTGAAAAGTCGTAATATGTTTTTAATAACTGCAAAAACTAATGTATTTTTAAAATGACACATAATTTCAATTTATTTCTGGGTCAGAGGTGTTGTATCTTTTTTTTTTTTTTACAGGCAAAAAACACTTCTGTTTGGAATATGAGACAAACATTTGGAAATTGTCAATTTGCCAATGTGCACAATACGGACATTGTACATTGTACGTCAGATTGATATACACATAATTATTTACCTAAAAAGACATACACAGGTAAAGTGAAATACTGCATTGTTATGGTGTTCTGAAAAAGCTTGAAGAAAACAGACATGCTTGCATAAACGATGACAACTCTTGGGTGCATAATATTTAAAACAGCTTACAACCCATTACTGATGATTAAACTGTTGTCTCACCTGAAGTTTGCTATTCTCGAGTTGTTGTCGACGTAGTTCGAGCTCTCGTTCGCGCTCCTGCTGCAGACGTATTTCCCGCTCTATGATGCTCTCGTTGTTATCATCATCTTCTGCAGAAGATGCACTTGAGTCCTGAAAAAACAACAACATTTCACATCTTAGATACTGTTATGCTGAAAACCAAGGCAATATTCATAAAAGTAAGTTTGCAGAATGTGCTTTCTCAATACTACTCATAAACGACCAGTGTACGGAAAGAGCAAAAATGGCGGGTGCTGTACCATGGCTATTGGTTATGCTAACAAATGTGTGTAAAAATATAATTGAAAACGTAAATATAATGGTATTGATCCAAAAATGGTAATTACCTCAAGTGATATCGATATTTCATAGCCTTGTACAGACCTGACACAGTACAAAATATAAATTTTTACACAATCAATGAAACATCAATACAGTTTTTAGTACATCCTGTTTGTCTATCAAATACAACATTTTGCAAATTTATCCACGTGTGACTTTGCAAATTTATCCACGTGTGACTCAGTCTTCCTCACCAGCTTAAAATGCTATATGAAAACTGTCCAAACCACAAAAATTCAAATGACAAATCCCCAATAATTAAATGAAAATCTGTAACTAAAATCTAATAAATTAAACAATTATATTCTGTTCATAATTTCCCATGAAACTCTTTAACTTAAAGGTATATCCTACTTTTCTTACATGCAAAGCACAAAATAACTGCCACTCGATGTAAACATCAGAAAATTCCATAAATATAACACATCATTTATGACAACTTACACAATCAAGTGCTATAAAATCTCTGCATATACCTACGAGTTTCAATTATTTTGCAGTTATTTCTTTACACGTCATTGCCTTACTATTCCAAATGATTCAACTGACTTAGGAACAGCTGTGACGATATTGATTAAACTACATTATTTTATACGATTTGCAAACAAGCAACTGCTTGTTGGCTTGTCTGTATTGGTCAATCATGGTTTCAGTTTCCATAGTTACCATTTTCACTGATTTATACAATTTAGAAATGACCAAGACTGAAGAGGTACTGGTATATATATTAATATAAATAAAACAAATTTAAAAAAAAATGCATTTTGAAGAAATTAATGCAAATAAATGCAGAAGAAGAAATGGTAATGCAGTACTAGTAAACAAAATATTAATGCAGCAATTTCACAGAAAATTAGTTTACTGGAATATGAACCAAATAAAATTTGGTGAACATAATATGACATATATTAATATAAATAATTACAAATTTTCAATTTACAATACAATTTTACCTAATTTTTATGAAAAATTTGATTACATGGCTTCTATCTGGTAACTAATAGAGACTGAACTCGATCGAAGAGCAATTACAAAATTGATAAAACAATATTTACATGACTCATGCTGGCAGCTACAAAGGTGTGTTGTTAAACAACAACAACCCTCAAAATAATCCTGAAGGATCATATAAAACAATGTTCCAATATCCTTTATACCGGTATTGATATCTGGTAACAATAATAGTATTATTACATCCCAAATGGATACTTCACAGAAAAACTCTGCCTGTCGACAGAAAATGATATAAAATCAAACTTTCCTTCTTTTGATTTAAAAAGCAAATAATGTTCTACATAAATCTATGAAAAATGATCGAACATTTCAATCATTGAATTAAGAAAAATGCCTTTTAGACTTCAGAACAATCCTCATATTTAAAGATATGCACAACCCTCAATCACTCGTACACTATAAGCTCTACCCTTCTATCGGCTTCAAAGGTGAACCACATAAAGCCTAAAGTACTTTCAATAGAATTTTTATCATTCGAAAATCAATCATATCACATCGTAAGACAAGATTACATTCGTGTTCGCAACTCTGCTTCTTTCTTCGTTCACTGATAATATCCCTTCTAAACAGACAAAACGCAAATTTGTTGATTTCGGTGGTTACAACGCACCACACACGCTATAAGCTTACAAAACACCTCGCAAAACAAACATTGGTGAGACTTCAGATTTATTAAAACTCTTAATTCCACTTGTTGAAATGTTCATGTGCAACGGACGATACAAGGAAATCAAATAAATACTCATTCCACGGAAGTTTTCGCTTAAAGATGCTCTAGCTCTAATATGATATGCAACCTACAATCTTCTAGTGCATGCATTTAGAAGTTTATGAGGTCCTTCGACGCTGTTCAAGCTGCAGCATGTGAGGACCCCGAGTGTGTCCCAGCACCCCTACCTAATTTACTTTTAAAGACTCCTCGAAAGGTGGTTCGAATTTTGAATTATAGCTGCAATTTCCAGCTAGTTGCGTTTTAACTCGTATGTGCAGCGACCTGGAATTGAACTCTGATCGGCACGGTGAGAAGCGAGTGTGCCAAATGAACTAAATACCATAATAATGCTCAGAATACATTTAGAAATATATTTAGAACAATATATAGCTCGAAATAAAAACTCCACTACCAGGACTAAATATTATAGAATCACTACAATACGACCATGTCCGGCTATTTCCAACAAATTTTCTTCTGTTTTGAGGGCTAATTATACAAAAAATTCAGTCTATTTTAAGGTAGTATAGATTTCAGTTCGATGGCCTCAATAAAATCGGTAGGAAATATTGTAATGATAATCATCTACATATTGTAATACACGAAAAAATGAGCTCTTTAATTATGACCTATTTTACTTAAAGCTTGCAATTTCAGATACAATTTACTTTTCTACCAAAGCTCTCTGCATGTTGCTTTAAGAAATGCAAACATTTTATTACGCAATTCTAACGCCCTATGAGTGGTGGAGACAGTGGAATGACCATGTTAAATCATCGTCAAAACTCATTTTAACTCGCTTTAACTTCAGACTTTTTTCTTTTCTTTTTTTTTTCGCAACTGATAAAACATTTTGCCCATAAATGGTAAGGATTTAAACCAGTTTTATCTCTGGCATTCTAAAATGTAAATTGAATCATAAGGTGTAGCTTTGCTCAGATGTAAGGTCATTGCATTCTCGAATACTGCATAATTCAAATTCCCTACGATTTGGATCCACTTTTTAATGTACCATGTTATAAATTGAATATATTTTTGGAATACTGTACACCAACGGAAGGGATTTTAAACTTCTAACAAATGCATTTTTCACATGCTTTTTCCACTTTATATAGGCCCTAAACAATTAATAATTTTTCACAGAAAAAAAATTCAAAATTACAGTAGCAAAATCAAACAGTCTCCTAGGTACAAACTTACAAACTTAGATAATCAATGATGACCTGTCTGCTTTATAATAAAGCAACTCCTCGATAAGATATCCATCAATTTAGTTGTGTTTGACCGGACAGTGAATAAGGATACAGACATTTTATCTGTCCCCGAACTTAACGGTGGTAATTACAAATACCCTCAGGGGCTCTAATTGTATATTTTGTTGCTCAGACATGCAAATAATGAAAACAAGTATACACTGTTGTTAATAATGAAAACCATGTTTTACACGCCAGTCATCTGTGATGAGAACAAAAATATGTACTTATGTAGAAAATTATTTGTATATCTTAATATGTAAGATTTGTATCCAGTGGAAAAAAAACGAACGGTGTTTTAGTTTTCATCTGCTCTATATGTGGTACAACAACGCATGGATTAATTTAAATAAATGCGGTTATTTTCTTAAAGCAAACTTCGTTAGTTGTGTAATACTCCCCCAAAACTTTGTTCTGAGAGCATAAAACTCTGCAAAATGTACTCAAAACTGCAAAAAATTCCCAGTTCTCACCTCGTGATGACCCCGCAAGGCCGTCTCGCGCTCTTGCTGCTTGAAAATCTCCAGTTGTATCCGATCCTCCTGCTGTCTAAGCTCAGAGCCCCGATCCGCTTCCGTCATTTCATGAAACGTGGGCTTGTTGTTGTTTTGCTCCACGTTGCTCGACTCAAATGGCTCCTTTTTAGCGGCAGCCATCTGTTTGGCCTGAAGCTTGGCTCGTTCTTCCTGCTCTTTTTTCAGCAACTCTTCTCGCTCGGTCGCGAGGCGTATTTCACGCTCGATTGCACTCTCACTCGAAAGCTCCGTTTCCGCCATGTCTTCTGTTTCCGAATCAGAGTCCGACTTGGTTGTTCTCACGACGTCTAAAGGTACCTTTTTCAGCGCGGGCAGTTTGACTTCCCAGTGCCTAACTTGCTGCGGTGGTTTGGGTTTCGGAGTCAATTTCTCCTGAGTTTGCTCGGTCTTGAACTTTGCCTCCCACTGTTGTCGAATCGAAGACAAGTTTGCGATGCTCTCCCTATCGACAGTGTCTGAGTTCTCAGTCTCCTGAATGATGTTTTCGCTGTACAGGTTGACCTTGTCTGGTTTCTCTTCCCAGGGTACGCTTGAGCGCTTAGTCACTTCAGACCGCCATTCTTGGATGGAAGAGTCGGGATCAGGGGCTGGTGGTTCCTCAATGGGAGTTTCTGAAAACATATATTAAGCCTAACTTTACGATGAAGTTATCATAAAACATACATTAAGACTAACTTAAATATTAAGTTATCAGCATTTTTCATTTCATGCATTTAAGAACTGAAACGATATAATTATTGGTGATTTTCTTTCAGGCATTTTGGAAACAGGTCCAGTTCTCAGATTGGGCAATTTTGAGTCCCAATATCTGAAAATGGAGAAAAAAGTGGGATAAATTTTGCTGAATATTAACAAGATATTAAACAATTTACATTTTATTATAATGTCAAGATTCACATCCTGAGTGTCTAAATACTTTGTTTTTAGAATCATTTGTGAGTATTTTGGCCTTCCCAATGGGAAATATGACAATAGGTCGTTTTACAGGAAATTTATCTACAGTACTTAAAGAAGACAAAATGCAAACAAATGTGCATTGCAGGATGACAAGAAACGAAACAATTGAAGACAAATCTACAGTATGTATGTGTCATCAATACCTGGTTGTAATCAAAAACAAATAGAACATGAATATATGTCAGCAGTAAGCAAATTAAATCTACGAAATACATAATGAGCCAAAACAACACTACCACAAACAACTTTAATTTCCAGGTCACAAGCACACACCACTTCCAACTTAAAGCACCTGATTTTCACACCTCCAAGAAAGACCATTATCTTTACCATTTAAACTCACCAATGTTGCACCAAAATTCTACTTAATCTATGATCAACAAAAGAAGTTCACAGCACATACCCTAACTCACATACCCGCAATCATCCGATCCCAAAATCTACATGTCTGAATGCATTTCACACCTCACTTCTCAGTAATGGACGCACACCCATATGCGACAACCAACCACACCGTGCTGTAGCATAAATCCAAAAACCTACACTGACCTTTTAATACAGTAAGGTGGTTTTTATTCAAACCTAATAAAACAAAACATGAGCACGAATATGGGTTAAGTTTCTTTTCTGTTCCGATAACAATCGCTATATAGAATTCCATTCTGGCATACTCGCCACTGATCCGTTCCTATTATTACCCATTATCCCTGAATTAAATACATTAGTCTGTTAACAATCAATACAAACAAGAACTACTTTACTGTAACAATCTTAGAGATCCAATATTCAATACCCGCAAGTGCAAATGTGGGTTTATTCGGAATAATGCAATTTGGGACAACTACCTCAAGATCACATGGAATTTGTCAAATAATTTGTCAAACTTAACCAACACTTTTTCCTGCAATGAAGATTTCCTTTGTACACAAAGTTGATAATGTGATTATCAGCTCCATAATAGAAACATACAGCAATAATGAGATATAACTATTCAAATCATAATAATATTACAATATAAAATGTATTAAAATTAGCAAATAATTAAAATTCAAGTATTATGATTGTTAACAGAAAGTCTTTTCCCAACAAGGTAACTTTTCGAAACTCATACATACATTCAAGAATTATAATGAAATATCAATGATTCGTTGCACAACAGTAATAACACTTATACAATTTTTAACGAGTTAACATTTTACTCCCAGCTATCAAATGTAAATTACGCTCACTCATTAATAATGTGTCAGCACTTTCTGAGATTATTTGATGCACATATAACAACCAAAAGCTAGAATGAGCAGGATGCTATTGCGCAATACAGGAAATCGTATGATAAGTGCATATGTAGACAACACCTTGATTGCGTACAGGATTTCCTACGTAATTTAAGCATGCTAGACATTGTTAATGATATTAAACCGTGGACCACCTTCACCTTGCAGTGTGTAACCTTTTTACACGGATCATAATTCTGACTCACCGTATATTTAAACAATGTCACATGCATAAAAGTAAAAGCCACATTTATTAAAAGCAGTTAAAGAAAGCACTGACAAAAAAGGATATCCGGTTTACTGTTGCCATAAATTATATAGTGAGACCTTGCTATTATTCATTAAGCTACTTACTAGAAACTTAAGAACATTTCTTAAATAAATATAAACTTAAGTACATTTCTTAAATAACAGAAGCTTAAGCAAAATTCATAAATAAATAGAAACTTAAGTAAATTTCTTAAATAAATAAACAGTACATTTGTAAATAGTGTCAATGTCAAATGTTTCTTAACTCTGTGTGCTGTTGTTATTTCTTAAAATGTAAGATCCAATAAAATGAATAACTCCACAGTGTCGATCAAGATCACATTCTAATATGAAGAAGTGATTTCTAAGCAATTTTTGTTGCACAATTCAGTTTCTCCACTTTTCTTTATTTCTTATTTTAGGGAAACAACATTTGTATTGAAAAGTTACTTTCGAAAGCTAAATTAACCATTGCTAATGAAAAACACAAATTTCAGCTCCTTTGCCTTATAAGTATCCACTTTTGCGACTCCAAAACCAAACAAGAAAACAACACAATAATTACCAGCTCAAGAAAGCACAAAGAAACATACACTGATCTATTGTTGACAGATACACTATCATAAACATGCAATTTACATTGATGTTATTGACATGTCTGCATTTAAAAATGCAATGCACAAATGGAGTCACCCTATTACTACCGCTGAAGTGCGACCTTTAATCGTTCAATGACCAGGAATGGTTTAACCCCCCAAGGTTCGATCACTTTCTGAATGGACAGCTAGACGAGTTTATTTCCGATTTACACCATGATAATAAATGGTTGAGTGTGAAATTGCTGTATCTGCTTAACATTTCTGTATCAGATACAATGGTTTAATACTCAACCCTCGATTAATGTATTAACGATCATGATCATGATCAAGATCATAAAGCTGAGTCAGTCTGATTATTTTTTAGTACCCACAGCTTTAAGCACTAGTAATTAGTACATGCGAGACAATATGAGTTTGTACGAACAGTCTATATCCTTAATTGAATTACATGTCAGTTGCATTTACCCATTATCATTTAATTCTGTGTAATGAAAACATCAATTTATTCAGCTAACAATATGTTTATGAAAAATATATATGTTCACAAGTAATTTAAGTCCAATGCAATATCTAATTTGAATAATACCACCTTAAAGTATAATGAACTTACGTAATTCTTGAACCCATGAAAACAATTAATACAGGTCATTTTATCATATATTATAATATTTTAAAGCATGCCCTCTGTGGCTTTTCCATTTTACATTAATCTAAACCTTGAGATCTTATGTAACGCCTATGTAAAAAATAAATATCAATTAATATTTGTATTCTGAAATATAGGCACATTTTTATTCTTTTGATGACAAAAATGAATACTGTTCAATTGCACATAGTAAACAAAAATAATTCAGAAAAAAAATTCATTAATAAAGAGTACTATAACTATTTATAAATACCTTAACTTTTTTATCTTACCCGTAAATATCTGCTTTTATAATTCATGTTGAATTTTTTACAGTAATATAATTTTTATTAATTATTATCTGCTTAATTTATTTTGAAACCTCCTTCACTCATTCCAAATTCAACCAACCTGAGTTTCCAGCTATAGGTTGTAAAATGAGAACGGCTTTCGATGAAAAAGTTTCAGGTATCTGAGGTCCGGAATCCATCGTAACTTAGTTAGTTAATGCACCCACCAATCCGGAATCTATCGTAACTTAGTTAGTTAATGCACCCACCAATCCGAGTCTTGCCAGTCCGGAATCCATCGTAACTTAGTTAGTTAATGCACCCACCAATCCACCGAGTCTTGCCAGAGTTAAAAAAGGCAAAAAGTCTTTCTTTTCAAGTACTTTGTAAAGCCTTTAAGACGCTGTTTCTTTCCACATTTTTTAAAACTTTCATTACTGTGCAAACTGAGTAGGTTTGCACTTCTGTACAAATTTCGGATGTTGAGAACAAAAGATAACTCGAAATTCTTCTCTTCCAATAATTGAAATTTCCTTGCCAACTTAAGAATGTCAGCTGCCGAAGAAATAATTAAGTTTCTCAATCTGATATGTGACCTATGCAGAATTGATAATTCTATAAATACTACTGTGACACGCACATGTTTAAACTATATCATAATATGTAATTAACCTTTATTCATGAAGTTTAAGAAGTTAATTTCAAATATAAAAACCCCACCAGGTTTATGACAACATATGATTCCCCCATTTGTTTGCATAATATAATATAAAGCACACATTCGTAATTACTTATGGTATATTTTTCTCCATAACAAGCAGAACAAAACTTATATTTGCCACAGTTTTAACTCTACCATGAGTCACAAAATACACCATAAAAAATCATTGTCACTGTTTATGTTTGATCCATTTGTTAAAATTCCATATGAAATATCCATAATCAGTTGTTTGTATCTCTAAATCACTTAATCATATATCCATAAGCCCGAAATCGCTTATTTCCATATTTCAAAACCTACAAAAATATAGTATAAAACACCCATCACTCCTAATTTTCACTCTCTATTGTCCTATCTTCACAAATTACCCAACTAGTCGATAAGACCCCAAAAAAATTCTGTGTTTTAGGCAACCCTACCCTACATAGCGAAAAAAAATCCCAAATGTAAAGGTTTAGCGACGATTGTTTTCTGTAAAATCCATATTCATCAGATTTTAAATAATTTTTAATGTTTGTTGACAGAAATGCGTCTTTAACAAACAAGTACAAAAAACCCAACTCAATCCCGAACCTACCTAACTTGTTTGAGACCGTTACCAGAAACAATGTATTTTTTCTTGCCTAACTTGCAGCAGCTTGTTGTCTAGCCTATGGTCCCCTTAATGTTGATATAAATTACAACCTGACACACTGTGGGACACGACATCACACTTTTGACATTCTCCAATTAAAGATGTCCTACACTGTCATGGAATTTCTGGATCGCAGGCTAATGTGTTCAAACCCTAAATAAATAAATTACATAGGATTTTAGTGGGTAATTTAGAAATATTTGCGTATCATTAAAGCAGTTGTATATGAATGTTAATCAGGGGCCATTTAAAGTGATAAAATTTGTTTTTGTTTGTTTGTTTGGATTTATCGCCGTTTTTAACAGTATTTCAGTCATATCACGGCGGTCAGTTAACCTACTCACACTTTTCCTGGGCAAGCTAATAGCCGATCAAAGCGGTTTACCAGCACTAAGTGCGCATACCTATGCCAGTAAGTGACAACTGCCCTACTTGAATGGCCGTAGAAATAATTTCATGACCAATCCCCGCACGAGTTATGTGGCCAGGCTGGGGTTCAAACTCACGATCCACGGATTGACAGCCCAGCGCTCTACCAACTGAGCTAGCCGGGCCCGGCTTGTGATAAAATTTAGCAAACTTTGAAATGCAACATTTAAAAGGCTTAACACTGCCAAATCATCTATGAACAACAAATATAACTGATTCATAATTGATCAAAGTTTTTTATTAGTTTTGATTGACAATGCATTTAGCCATTCAGAAAGTCTGGTTTTAATTACCACTACTAAATATTGCCTATCTAAAAATTTTACTTTTAACATTTTTATAAACTTGCCCTATGTCACCAAATTTAGCCATTCAGAAAGTCTGGTTTTAATTACCACTACTAAATATTGCCTATCTAAAAATTGTACTTTTAACATTTTTATAAACTTGCCCTATGTCACCAAATTTAGCCATTCAGAAAGTCTGGTTTGCCCTATGTCACCAAATTTAGCCATTCAGAAAGTCTGGTTTTAATTACCACTACTAAATATTGCCTATCTAAAAATTGTACTTTTAACATTTTTATAAACTTGCCCTATGTCACCAAATTTAGCCATTCAGAAAGTCTGGTTTTAATTACCACTACTAAATATTGCCTATCTAAAAATTGTACTTTTAACATTTTTATAAACTTGCCCTATGTCACCAAATTTAGCCATTCAGAAAGTCTGGTTTTAATTACCACTACTAAATATTGCCTATCTAAAAATTGTACTTTTAACATTTTTATAAACTTGCCCTATGTCACCAAATTTAGCCATTCAGAAAGTCTGGTTTTAATTACCACTACTAAATATTGCCTATCTAAAAATTGTACTTTTAACATTTTTATAAACTTGCCCTATGTCACCAAATTTAGCCATTCAGAAAGTCTGGTTTTAATTACCACTACTAAATATTGCCTATCTAAAAATTGTACTTTTAACATTTTTATAAACTTGCCCTATGTCACCAAATTTAGCCATTCAGAAAGTCTGGTTTTAATTACCACTGCTACATATTGCCTATCTAAAAATTGTACTTTTAACATTTTTATAAACTTGCCCTATGTCACCAAATTTAGCCATTCAGAAAGTCTGGTTTTAATTACCACTACTAAATATTGCCTATCTAAAAATTTTACTTTTAACATTTTTATAAACTTGCCCTATGTCACCAAATTTAGCCATTCAGAAAGTCTGGTTTTAATTACCACTACTACATATTGCCTATCTAAAAATTGTACTTTTAACATTTTTATAAACTTGCCCTATGTCACCAAATTTAGCCATTCAGAAAGTCTGGTTTTAATTACCACTACTAAATATTGCCTATCTAAAAATTGTACTTTTAACATTTTTATAAACTTGCCCTATGTCACCAAATTTAGCCATTCAGAAAGTCTGGTTTTAATTACCACTGCTAAATATTGCCTATCTAAAAATTGTACTTTTAACATTTTTATAAACTTGCCCTATAGATGTCACCAAATTTTGCATCATACATACAATTTAGTTCAATATCCATACTTTTTTACTAATTCCAATCCTAAAATGTCCACACTTTAATTGCATTTGTCCTCATTAAATCGTGAAATCACCACATATTTCATCATTATAATTTATTCCAATGCAAAAACTCACTCTTTAAACCTATTTTTTTTTACCAACATGACCACTCTTCCTGTAGCATCACCCATTGCAATTGTTCAACAGTGTTATACACGTTTTTTTACACCAAAAACATTATGTTCCCATTAAGAAGCCCACTGTTAACAAGTCACAATTTCCCTAGAACAAATGGTAAAACCATTTGGAGGAATGGAGACACATACATTAATTACTCTTGTTTTACCAACATTGCAAACCATTTAAGGTGTTTTGAACATTTTTGTTTTAAGCAATTAAGAATTGCCTATTTATCCCATCAATACAACATTGACAAAATAACAGCCCGTAGGATAAACTTAGCTGTATTTCTACACTGTGGGAGAAAGCAAACATGCCCAGTCTAATAACATCATCTTGTTGATATGTGTGACGTCATTGTCTGTTTTTTCGTGTTATATAGTATGTTTTTTTTTGTTGATTAAAGACAAGTTTATTTGCTGGGCATGAAAACGTATGGCTCAGGTTTTATAAACCTCGCAAAAAAAACTTATCTTTCATCAACACTAACCTACTATTCTCTATTTCAACAACACTGTCTTATGCCAGTGTTACAGTGCACTATGATAGCTAGTATTTTACATGAGTTGTCAAATTTATGCACTTTAAGCCATCAGCATCGATTTATCTAAATTAATTCTTGCTTTTATGCAAAAGTAAACAAACTTGTGCTAAAGTTGTCACCACAAACTACATCAGGAACCTCCATTAAATATTTTCTGAAAATAACATTATTAAAACTTAAAAGTTTGAGTTGGTTGTTCAAATCTATACAAAAATTCAATTTATATATTATTCTGACGCAATAACTTAAAGACTTCATGTCAGACTCTGTAACTCTGTGACAAAGATGTGTATTACAAGTCCATTAACAACCAAGTTACGACCAAGTTACCATATGGGTCAAGACAAAACATGGAAGGCAAATGTATGGAATTCATGTTCCGGATGTGACATTGCACCATTTTATAATTACATAATGTTACAGGCAAAAAAAGGACTGCCATGTTGGCATTCAGCTCATTATAAAGTATGCTTTTAAAAAGTTTAGAGAAGATTTTTCCAAAAATAACATTTAGTCATAAAGATGTAAAGATGTATGGTATGACAGAATTCAAGCATTCATGTTTGACAAGATTTTTACTGTTCGTCCCATTATTCATCTGAGAAGTGAATAAAATATATTCAATTTAAAAGAATACTTTTAATTAATTGAATCCTGATTAAATTAACATGCACATGATTTATATTTGCACATTATGCTTTGAAAATAGATCTTCAACAGCTTGGAGGGCTTAGAAAGTTTATCAGGTTCAACAAGACTGTCTGAAGTCTGCTTTAACAATGTTAAACTTAAAGACTTAATGTCTAAGAGCGTAATGTCTGGGTCAAATTATGCAGTTTTATGCATGCCCATACATACTGTAGATTGGTTTAAAAAGTTAGTGACCCCCAGAAATAATATTATTCAGACTGGGCCTTGTGTATTTGTCTTTGGGATAAATAGCTGGCTAGTATTTAACATTGAACTTAACGCAAAACTAAATGCACTAACTTTTTACAATGGGCCCAAATTATTTTTTTTTTTAAATACATAATAAAATGTTGAATGTCATCGTCCAAGATTAACATTCATTGAAGACCTAGGATGTTAACGACTATGGAATGTCAAAATAAAACTTGTTACCCGTTGTTATCTAATGCAAACATTAATTCCCATAGCTATGTTCAAACTCTGTGAATGCGCTCAGATGCAAGTTTACGATTCAAAAGGAACACTCCAACACACAAGAATGCCATAAATTCTCGCAGTACATGATCTGCGATTTTTTGTCAATTGATTTCATTAAATTAAAATTTCCCATTTACTATAACTGAATTCCATCACAGGTAGGGGTGGCGCTCAGAAATTATTAAAATACCCTAATGTGGGAGTTACGATTCAAATATAAACCCACGCTACCATGACAACAAAGTGTTTCTAGGAGTTTTTACTTAAATAATAATCCCACATTAATATAACAACAATTACATGTATACAGTTCAAGTCGCATACACAGATGATTCAACCATAGCCAAAAGCGTTTTAGCTGAACTTTAAATCGTAATTATTTTTAAACACAACTTCCTTGTATACAATTTATTTATTTCAGTGTCTTAATAAAACAAAATTTTATGGATTTCTTTAGTGGATTTTAAACTAATCTGTTCATATTTCTGCAAACAGAATTCTTTGCAATTTAGTAATTGCTGTTGTTTCTGTTTTCAAATTCAAATACTATGAGGCTTCTTTATATAAATCATAATATGTAAACAAGAGGGTCATAAGGCCCTAGGTCGCTCACTTGAGGGGCTAAGGAACTAAATTGTTTGGAGCAAGTTTCATGAGGATTCGGCTAAGAATGTAACATCTAGAGTGTTCACAGGCTTTTTGTTCAATAAGGCCTGGTGACCTAGTTTTTGACCCCATGTGACCAAGTTTCGGAATTGTCCTAGATATCATTGGGACAAATGTTCTGAGCAAGTTTCATAATTATTGGGCTATAAATGTGGCCTCTAGAGTGTTCACAAACTTTTTCACAAATTTGGCCTAGTGACCTAGTTTTTGACCAGATGTGACCAGATCTGAGATATCATTGAAGCAAATGTTCTGAGCAAGTTTCAAGAATATTGGGCAAAAAATGTGACTTCTAGAGTGTTAATACGGCTCTTTCTTCAATTTGCCCTAGTGACCTAGTTTTTGACCCCACATGACCCAGTTTCAAACTTAACCGAGATATCATTGGGACAAATGTGCTGAGCAAGTTTCATGTTGATTGGGCAAAACATGTGGCCTCTAGAATGTTAACAAGCTTGATAAAGTTTTCAATAAGCCATATAAGGAAAACTGCCCTGCACCCTGCAGTCCATGTTTTTCAAAGAAGGGCAATCATTTTCGAACTCAACTGAGATATCATAACAACAAATGTTTTGAACAAATTTCAAGAAGATTGGGCAAAAAATGTGACTTCTAGAGTGTTTTTCAACAGAGGGCAACCATTTTCGAACTCAGCCGAGATATCATTGGGACAAATGTTCTGAGCAAGTTTCATGAAGATTGGGCAATAAATCTGGCCTCTAGAGTGTTACCAAACTTTTTCTTCAATTTGACCTAGTGACCTAGTTTTTGATCCCACATGACCCAGTTTTTAACTCGGCCGAGATATCATTGGGACAAATCTTCTGAGCAAGTTTCATGAAGATTGGGCATTAAATGTGGCCTCTAGAGTGTTAACAAGGTAAATGTTCATGACACACGATTCAAGATGCACTAACGTGCTCAGGTGAGCTAAAAATACCACATGACTTTGAATCACTGAGAAAACTGCCAATATAAGGAATTCTGGATCATAAATGACCAACAAATACCAAGTATGTTCATGGTGATACAACAACGCTTGACCATGCTTCGTTCAATGCCACCTTCCTTTCAAATTACCATCACAAATACAAGATCACCAAATGAATATGGTTGTGTGTAACCTAATCTTCATCAGCCAGTCCCAATCAATTAACATCACCGGCTGCATTAATTAGTACAATAAATTGTCAATACTTACTTAAACTGTAATCACATGCAAGAACCATCATGTCATGAGCATTGGACATACCTTAAAATAACTATCCAATGTAGACTCAACTTTTTCTAAGCATGTCGGTTAAAATAGCACTGCAAGTAGATTGTCAACTTTTTTTCAAAGCATGTCTCGTAAATCCTTTCAAAGTACATACAACAGCTGCTAATATCTGGTTGTGGTTCATTCAGGACTATTTTAGACACACTGGGGGTTCTGATCAATAACAAGACTTAAAATTTTGTCAGCGGATGACCGGTGAAGACAATGAAAGTCGGTGTGAATAATGTACTTGGGTAAATCACACAAAGGTAATATTGTAGCTCAGACTCAAGTTAAGCAACAACAGGGAAAATCGGAAACATATATAAGAAAATATTTTCAATAGGAAACAAACATATTGCAAAGGACAAAACAAAAAGTTAACAATTGCAAGACGGAGAACATGTTTAATGGGACCAAATACCAGAAAATACCATTAGATATGGAATATAGGGAGTATAATAATTCTCTTTGTTGTAGTTTCTTTTCTTGTCTAAGGCCAACAGTCTTTCAAAGCTGTCAGTGGTTTGATTGTTATGTCTGCTATCACCATCTTCTGAATGAACATGTGTAATTGTGACTCTCAGGGAAAGTGGGAAAGTTTGGGCTTGTTTTACCGCTCAACCATGGACTTGTTAAAAAAGCACAAATTCAAACCAACATGCTTAATAATGTACAGAATTATACGGTGCAGCAAATATAAACACGATCAATACAAACTTGTCAGGTTGCCAAACAGCAATCAACACAGGAATTTCTTGTTGGACCTGCCAAGTTTGTACAGTTCTACACACAAATCTTAAATCTACCTTGACAAAATTTTGGCAGAATTTCTCAGCTGTAAATGGAGACAGCTGTTTATGTGTGAACAATAAACCGATTCCCCTGCCAAACTCTAATTAAATATTCATATATTGTTCAATGGCGCCTTAGGCCCGTTTTGAACGAATTTAACAATGAAAGATTAGCCATGTCAAAGACATTGTTTAGAACAATGATTAGAATCCAAACAAAATTTATTTCATGAAAAAAGAGAGTAAAATTGAGCATGAATTGCTTGATGATTTGAATGTACAATGCCAGTATTTAATGATAGCATATATCGATTTCCTCAAGCTTTTGTTAAAACACAATTTGTCCCAGACAGATGTCATACGAGACGAGTTCAATAGACTTGTTCGGCCAGACAACAATTTGCAAGCAGAATTTAAATGTATATAGTATTTCAATGATATGTATATCAAAGTATTACTGATATAATAATTTAAATTGTTCACTTAAATATTCATAGTAATTGAAGTAACAGGCATGGTATCAATTGTAGTTGCTAGGGCACTTTAACCCCAAATTATTTTTAATTCTAATTTATGCCTTTCAGGCAAACCATTTCATGAATACCGTTTTTTTCCATAATAATTATTAATATCTGTCATGTCAGTGGCTCTTATGGTCTTGCTAGTTAAAACTATTAATCCTTTTATAAATTCTTACAATAATTACATCTGAACATATCCACCAAAATCACACGACATTAGAACGGAATGGAAGTGACATGATGTTGTCATACGTATTAAATGTTTCACAGAATTATATAAGCACAAAAAAGCTCTATAATGGGCCAAGGAAATGGCTGCAATATTAATATTACATTTAGAATCCAATCACTCAGATATATCCTGCAAAATCATTCACATGAAAAGCAATTGACAACAATAGTCCCAGATACGATTCTGAGAATTTCCATTATAATTACTATTGCATATCTAAAAATAGAGACAAATTTAGCTTCGATAAAGTTAAAGGGAAGTGGTTTAAAACCAGTCACTACTATTTCGTCACCTTAGTTCAATAACTCAATATCTGCAATGCAAAATATATAAACTTACAGAGTTCGTGAACTAGGGTGAAGAGGAGCCAGTATTCTCCTTAGACATGCAATTTACAACTTTAGAAATGTGACTTACCGGTATGTGATTATTTTTTTAACGGCCTACCAAGGTCAACCACCCTACTGTTTTTTACATTGTAAGAATTGTCCATTAATCCAATTTGGCTCAGGAAGAGAATACATAGATACTGACATTATACAAGAATAATAAATGGCGCATATAAACATACCTTGCTTCACTCTATAGATTCTCATCATCTTCACATTTCAAGAGTTAAAAAAAAACACATCCACAAAAAATGTGACAATTTAAAAACTGAAGCCAGTCTGCATGTGACACTTAAGAATTATTCAATACGATCTCCAAAAACCTAACATGGCACCATCAAACCCCCATGATAAAAACTAAAACTATCTACTCAGCGTGTTTCCAGCAGAGTCGTTTAATCTCCCACCTGAGATAATGCGTAATTATAGACCGTTGTACACATCAGTAATACCTCAAGATTACATTCTACGTTATCCACGTCCGTGCAGTTAATACAATTTCACGATTACCTTCATTATCAAACGTATGATTAGGACTGTAAAAGGGCAATTATCCCCACCCTGTTTGACCGTCTAATTAACGTCAATGCATTATAGCCTAAAAACCACACGTTTACTAATTGCCTGTCCAGCTACTTACTCCACCCATGAAGTTTATGCTTAAACAACATTCACAAAAACAAAGCTCCGCAAAAAAATTTCATCTAACTAGAAAAACAATCCTTTCAGAGAAAGCCTTGTATCCGGTGTGCGTATCCAACAACTTCCTAAAGTCAATAAAACATTTTATGTGACATGGACAAAACTATTTGAGAACTTTAAACACCCACTCAATTATAAACAATGTTTCAGAGATTTACAACACAAAAGGATATAAAATTCAAAACTCAGTTAACAGTCCCACAAAATATGCAATTAACAGACTTTTGTGTCCGGCGCAACAAAACTTGCAGCTGACAGTAAATTGAATGGTTAAATCAAGCAATCTCTGGCAAAAGGGTATTTGAAACTTTGCCCAGGCATTAAAACAATAGTCGAAACTCAGTGTACATTGATAACAGTGCTTGCTATTTTCCTTGTGATCAATAAAATGAAATCAATATGGTAATATCCAGTTCAAATATTCATTTGGTGTAATGTTGAATTAAACAAACATTTTAGAAAACTCGGAGTTTGGATTCGGTTACACTAATTTGTATAAATTAGGTTTATAAAGTATCGTTATAACATGAACCGTCACAAGGGAATTGTCCCATATCACTTTGTTTACAAATAAACAAGAAACTCATAGACAGATATAAATTAATTAAGTCAAGTTTAAATAGCCTTATTTGGTGTTTAAATCTCTGTAACATGTTTGTATCATCATCATCATTTCAAGTCTTGGCCCAAATATAATGATGCAAAATACTTTTTTTCCTTTTTTTTTTAAATTTCAAACTTCTGCTAGACTATCCAGCAGGTAACAAGTGTACTGAAGACAATATAATTGAGGCGTGTCGTGGGAAAACCGGACTTAATGCATGTGCATAAAATGTCGTCCCAGATTAGCCTGTGCAGTCCGCACAGGTTAATCCGGGACACCACTTTCCGCCTACAGTGGATTTATGTTTAGAAGAGACCTCCTTGAAACAGAAAATACCATAAAAGCGGAAAGTGCCGTACTGGATTAGCCTGTGCGGACTGCACAGGCAAATCGTGGACGACACTTTACGCCCATGCATTAAGACCGGTTTTCTCATGACGCGCCATAATTTTATTTCATTTTCAGACATGACCTGAGGCCAATTAATGTTTTTTCTCCCAGTTTAGGGAAGAAAACTGAGCTAATATTATCACAGGTATGAATACTGGTAAAGAAATACACAATAAAGTTAAAAAATGTCACTTTAAACCATTATGGCCGCTATGCCTGGCGAAGTGGCAGACAAACAAATAACCACTCCCTATGAGTCATTTAGCGCTCGCTTATCATCTGGGATTGGAAAAACATCAAATGCGGACAAAGGCATAGGTATGCTCATTCCTTCGTATCCCAGTGCAAATCTAGCAGCTTTTCTAATATGGGTTGGTACTGTATGCGACCAAAATATTTCATAAACTAGTCTTAACATCATGGAAATCACTGAAAGACATAGGGTATAGTTCTCTATAGCTTTCCAATAATTTATGGATGATTGCATAATTTGGGGATTTTTTGTTTTTAATTGCATACAATTGATAATGCGATGGGCAGTAAGAAAACATTGCCAGATATTAAATTTTTATATTGTACTGAAGTTGTATTATCCCTTTGGGCAAAGCTTTCTTAGAAAGCAGTGTTTGTCATCTGTAAGGGTGTTATTATAATCACAAGAGTTTTTGTTCACAGGCAGGATTTTCTGTTGCTCTTTACCAAATCCATTTTTGATATTTTTCTCCCCAAACCGTAGAGCCTGTGCGTTTCATTAAAGGCACACACAAGGTGCTGCAAGTTAAGACAACCACCAATATTTAATCAACACATAAAATAAAACATTACGACCAAACCACTAGTTTACTTTTTTTTTAATAAATGAAATTTGACTCGTTTTATTTCCACTTGATTGTTTACATTTAAAGACATTTGGTGTCCTAGTTTCCCGTAAAGATTTTTGCATGGAAAAATCCCGTTATTGTGGTCAGTAAAGCGTTTCAATTTCGAGGGTTGTCTAATAAACCTATACTAGTACCAGAATTGAATAAAGACATTGGAACAACACATTGAGAAAACAAAGGTAATTATACACAAAGCAACATGTTTGTTTCTATGCAAAGGTACTTATTATAGTGGTCAGAAACTTACCAAGTGATTTTAGTTCGTAAATTGTTGCATGTATTATATATTTTAAACTTCAAATATTGTACAAAACGTTTTAGAGACGGCCCTCAAAATGACTTGTCCAGTTTATGACAAATGACATTACTGTTAACAGTACATGAAAAGCATGGAGCTTATGAAAATCACCACACTAGCTAATAAACAAAGCAAGTGTTTATAAACAGTTTACTTGGAAGATCGGTGTTTTTATTTTCAACGGTATTAAAAAATCAAATAGCTTCCTGATGTTGGGTATGATAGAAGCTTACACATACAATAATACAATTTTACCAGACATGTTTTAATTGTTTAATATAAATTTGACAATTTTCACCTTAAATGAGGCTTAAACATCTGAATAAAAAGTCCTACTATATTTGCTGAAAATATATATAATATTATATACTGTAGCTTTTTTACAATCATCCTTATACTCTTTACAAGTCAGATACCTTCAATTCAATCAACAGGCAGCAAATTCTCACAATTTAATCGTTAATTATGATCAGCAATATGCTTCTAGCCCCACTTCCCTTGCAGTAAACAAGATTGCGCAATAAAATGCTACTAGCCCATTTTCCATGCAGATAATTTTTTGTTACCTTTACCAATTGTCACAAGATTGCGCAATAAAATGCTTCTAGCCCATTTTCCATACAGTCAATGTTTTGTCAGCTTTACCAAATGTCACAAGATTGCGCAATAAAATGCTACTAGCCCATTTTCCATGCAGTTAATTTTTTTTTACCTTTACCAATTGTCACAAGATTGCGCAATAAAATGCTTCTAGCCCATTTTCCATACAGTCAATGTTTTGTTAGCTTTACCGATTGTCACAAGATTGCGCAATAAAATGCTTCTAGCCCATTTTCCATACAGTCAATGTTTTGTTAGCTTTACCAATTGTCACAAGATTGCGCAATAAAATGCTTCTAGCCCATTTTCCATACAGTCAATGTTTTGTCAGCTTTACCAATTGTCACAAGATTGCGCAATAAAATGCTTCTAGCCCATTTTTCATACAGTCAATGTTTTGTCAGCTTTACCAATTATCACAAAATCGCGCGCAATAATAGATGTACATCTCTAAGCCTATGTCAACTCACACAGGTACATGTAAATGTGTTGCAGCCATTCTGTCCCGTTATCATTGTCACCCACGTCATTGCAGGTAAAAATAAAGCCCATATCTACAAAACACCTTGCAGCACACAACTAGCTTATCTTTGAATAAGGAAAGATGACATACCTTATTCAAGCGAGATTACGGGCCATGCATTTAACACTGACAGTTTTCATTTAAACGAGCATTTATGAGACTGCACTGAAATTCTATGCTCTTTAATTTATGTTCATTGATAGAAGTATTACTTTTGTGTACCAAGATAGTAGAACCTTTACAATTACAGCTAAATTTAAATACATATGCGTTTGTAAAAATCATTTTTTTCTTTAAATACATGCCAATTTGGTTTAAGCTAGTATACAAGTTTTAGAACTGTTACCAGAGTTTATTGGTTTAATATGATCATCATTACCTGAGTTATTTGGTTCAATTTGGTTTTAAGCAGTTCTTGATTAGTTGGTTCAATAAGGCCATCATCATTACCTGAGTTATTTGGTTAAAATTTCCATCCATACCAGAGTTATTTTAGTTCAATTTGTTTTTAACAATGACTGGAGTGATTTGGTTCAATATGGTCATCAGCATTACCCATGCTATTTGGTTCAATATGATAATTCTTACTTTAGTTATTTGGTTCAATATGGTTTTAATCGATTAATTACTGGATTTATTTGGTTCAATATAGTCATCATCATTACCTGTGTTATTTGGTTAACAAGAACTGTCTCAGGACAGTGCACTCGACTATTCAAATCGCTATGTCAAAGTTACTGGCCTTTGTCAGTACAAAAAAGGGGCATAATTCTGCTAAAATGCTGGTCACAGTTATGGGCCTTGGCCAGAGAACTTATATCATGAATATCCGTAGTAGTTACAAATAAATGTACTTGTTGCACGCAAACCTTAACCAAAGCATTAAGCCAACGCAGACCAATGGGTGAGTTGTATAGCTCCAACACTATAGTTATTTGGTTCAATATGGTTTTAACCATAATACTGGAGTTATTTGGTTCAATATGGCCATCATCTTTACCTGTGTAATATTTGGTTCAATATGATAAGCAATAACATAGTTATTTGGTTCAAATTGTAATCATAATAAAAAAGTTTACTGGTTCAACAGGCTAACCAACACCAGAGTTATTTGGCTAAATGTGATAATAATAAATTTACTGGTTCAATAGGATAACCAACAATAAAGTTATTTGGTTCAATGTGGCATTACAATCATTACCTGTGTTTTTGGTTTAATATAATAGTAACTACCATAGATAAATGGCACAATATTGTTATTATTGTTACTAAAGATATTTGGTTCAACATGGTCACAATCAAAACCAGAGTTATCTCAATTTTGATATCTTCTGCACTGGATTTATTTGGTTGAATATGGACACCATCTTTACATGATATGTTACTGGTAAAAATGAAAAAAAAAAAAAAATTACCAATGTGATTTACTTTTCTTAACAAAACTAATCATCAAAACACCAAAATATATGAAATAGTGTAAACACCCATTGTAGAACCATAACCTGTTTAGCAAACATCTGTGGAATTTAAATTTAAAAGTTCCTTAACAAGACACTTGTTTCTATTAAAGATACTTTCAAGTGTCTTTTCGAAGACGTTCAAGTGTCACATCCCAAATCCCCACCTACATAAATCATAAATGTAAGCTTAGAGTATTTGAGTCTTACCTCACATAAATCATAAATCCAGCCATAGACACAAACAGAACATTAATTTTACAGCAAATATTTGGTCACAAATAAATATTCAAATTTCAGAGAAAACACCCTGCATCAATCCCAATCTTCCCATGTGCATGTGTCTTGCTATTTCAAACGTTATCTATCCAAGCGTGTCATCATCATTGCACATCGAACCATTTAATCGGCAAATCAAGTTGTTCTGAGTGCAGACACCCTCATGACTCACCTATGTATCATATCGCGGTATTATACATTCAAACATTTCGAACATTAATCAAATCAGTTTACACTGACCCAATAACTTTATCTACAAAGTTTTCAATGGGCTACAAGCATTATTTTATCTGTTTGACAAAATAATCAATAGTTTGTTTTCAGTTTGTTTCATTTCGTTTTAGCACATGTTAGCATAGTGCAGTTTTTGGTGGGAAGGAAGATGTTATAATTTTATCAAATATAAGGTGAATGATACAGACGAATGAAAATTAAACATAGAGCAAAAAAAAATATTACAAACTACATCAAAATAAAACAGATTTGTGTACATTCCATAATTTTACTTCATACTTTGAAATACAAAATGCCACTTGCAATATCATTATTATCACAAATCCTGCAGCCTTAAATTTATTAAATTGTCATATTTTCAAATCTACCTTACCTGACCGCATGTATTTGTAATCAAATAAAATTACTCCACAAATATTGAACAGAAAAACATAAAAATGCGTAATAAAATTTAATATCAAAATCATTCAACTGCACTGACATTTGAATTTAATTTGAATTTTACTTGCTTGATCTAATTGAAATTTCCTGATAAGCAAACTGTATACATGTTCATGACTACTTACTTTACTTGCGCAAATGTACATGCAATCAATAAAATAATCCTTGTATTCTGATTCTTGAAACATTCATTAAAATACACAACAATCAATAGTTCCTGTGTATTTTCCTAGTTGTTTGAATCAAATGTTAACACAAATAATGTCTACAAAGCATACTTACAGTAAGTGACAGACATGGAGCGTGAATTAATTATGCATAATTTCAACCAGTTAGATTTTACACAACAAGCTAGGAGTTCATTCAAGTCTGTCACTCTTCGTTACGCATCACCGAGGGCACTGAATTGTGGAAAAATGGATGTGTACTCTAAAAATCCCATTGAATTGAAATTCTTTCACTTCCCTTGTGTTAACAGATTTGCAAAGCCTACCAATGCTTTTGTTCGGCTGCTTTCAGGTGTACCACTTAAATAGCCCATTGACAGCTTTTGTACCTTCACTCTAAGACGATTTTCCGCTAATGCCAAATAAATTATTAAAACCTTGGCAAAATGACTGCATATCTTAGAGGCTCAAATGTCGCATTAGATTTTGAAATTGAAAATAGTGAAACAGGCATATTAGGTCATTTAAAATCAATTTATCATAAACACTGGCTATGGCCATAAACATGAATTCACACTGTTATTTTTACATGCGCATATCCTTATTACCTGAATTTCATTTCTATACATTACTGAAATGGTTATACAAGCTAGGTTGGCGCTAAGAAATAAAACTAAGTAGCCGTATTTTTCAATTTTGCAAAGGTTCCTGTCATACTGAAAAATTTTACCCCAAAAGTAGGACAATATACCTCCTTTTCAAATAATTTCCAGCATTTAAATAGCCAATGTATTTCGAAAATAAAATTATTGTCCGGTAAAGTTTATTTATTTTATAATTAAATGACTTCAGTTTTATAAAATTCAAAGACTAAGAGTTTCATATAAATTATCAACAACATCAAATCACTTTAAATAATTCAAATCATAATTCATTTCACATTCCGGACATCATATGTGCATTAATTATTTATTGCAAAATGTTTCACTACAAATTCAGTGCAACGCCAATTAAGAATGTTTGTAAGTTGAAAAAAAGAACAACACATAAATAACTGATGCAAAATGAAATAAGTTATTTAAACTGCAGCTAACAATCTTAAGAAGCAAAAGTTGTTTTAATATATGACAAAGAGTAATTAATTCACACGTGAAAAAATACATACTTTACCATCATACATTAAATGTATAGCTCCATTATAATGCTTTAACTCTATTTTAAACAATGTCTACACACATACTTTTCCATAAAACATAAGAAAACTTCTAAACAAATATTGTTATGACTATAACCATAGCAATATTACCGCACATAACCTGTTATCAACAAATCAGGCATACTGGTATTTCACTATAAAGATAACACCCCTTATTAAAATTCCTAATTCCTTTATTTATATTGTTCCCCAATCTACAAATAAAGCTGATCATTGTTCTCACTTTCCAAGATTATTTTATTGTGAGATAAAAGAAATATTTATCTAACTTTGCAGTCTCTTTGACAAGCAATTTGCATGTTGTTTCAAGGGAGACAACAAGAACATGTGAAAATTAAATTACAAAGCACAGTGAAAACTGAATAGTTTCCCATTCATTTCAGATCAAAACGCTGACAGCGTCGAAAGGCTGTTGGCGAGAAAAGAAACAAAGAGCAAATGAATTATGAGGGTATTTTTATTATTAGAAACATTTATTGAAGTAAGTCACCTGTCTGTTATATCATTTCTACAAAAAAAATCTCGAAACTCATAACTATATAATACACTCTACTTAAAATAAAAATTGGTATAAGCTGGTATTTGACCTAATAAAAGATGGGGATCCAGGCCACTGTTTTTTTTTGCAAATTAAAACTAATATAGCGCGCGTCTAATTCAATGCTATTTATCTACGACATTCTCATCATTATTTTGTTTTTTTATTCGTGGGAGGCAAAATTTTGTGTGCAAACTATTTACAAGTCAATCTACAACGGTAAAAATAGTCGATGAACCATATAAGTTTGAATAAATATTCTGTGCTTTTTATCACAAGCGCTTTGTTCGGTAAATACCAATTTAAATAAAAATAAGTTTAATTAGTAAAATACATTCAAAACTCTCGTTAGAAGTACAATGTTTTTCCATAATTCTTATGCATACGTAAAAAAACAATAGCAATCGTCAATCCAGTGGTTAGGATCGCTCCGCTATAAGTACTGACTCAATACACTGTTGTTAAACTTAAGCAATATGATGTAATACGCCGTTAACCAGTCAACAGCACAAACATCTATCATACTTATGTGAATAGACATAACATGAATTCACTTGTAGTTGTGGACTAAATGAATTATTATTATTGTTTATTAGTGTTTTAAGTCGGATCTATTTCTTGTCATCTATTCATAAAAAGTAGCATCGATAACAGGAAGCCTCACTGCTCAGCAAGCGAAGCGCAGATATATATCATTTTACTGACTCGTAGCCTGCAAAGTAAAGAAGTAGTTCCCTCAAGACCGATTTCTGAATACACCTACTCAATCCTGTTGGCGTGCGCCAACAGTCTAAAAAAGAGCAAGTACACATGGGGATAAAAGTAAATCAATAAAACTTCTTCTGTACACAGAGCTTATTTAATATTTTAGTGCGCAGTCTTACAAAAATAAATACTGCCTTTGTTAATGAAATGTGTGTGTGTAATTTTTTAAAATAGTAAATGTGCATGCATTTATTAACATGAATATAGGTAGTTTTAACATGTAGATTTCCCAGGAATGTATGTACAGTGCTCCAGAGAAGTTTTGATGTATTGGGTAAATGTACACGAAAACCAGAATTTATGGGGGTAAATGTACACTCAGTCCAAAATGATGGGAGTAACTGTACACTCAGACCAAAATGATGGGGGTAAATGTACACTCGGTCCAAAATGATGGGGGGCAAATGTACCCTCAGTCCAAAATGATGGGGGTGAATGTACACTCAGACCAAAATGATGGGGGTGAATGTACACTCAGACCAAAATGATGGGGGTAAATGTACACTCGGTCCAAAATGATGAAGGCAAATGTACACTCGGTCCAAAATGATGGGGGTAAATGTAAACTCGGTCCAAAATGATGGGGGTAAATGTACAATCGGTCCAAAATGATGGGGGTAGATGTAAACGCGGTCCACAATGATGGGGGTAAATGTACAATCGGTCCAAAATGATGGGGGTAGATGTACCATCGGTCCAAAATGATGGGGGTAAATGTGCCATCGGTCCAAAATGATGGGGGGGTAACTGTACAATCGGTCCAAAATGATGGGGGTAACTGTACAATCGGTCCAAAATTATGGGGGTAACTGTACAATCGGTCCAAAATGATGGGGATAACTGTACAATCGGTCCAAAATGATGGGGGTAACTGTACAATCGGTCCAAAATGATGGGGGTAACTGTACAATCGGTCCAAAATGATGGGGGTAACTGTACAATCGGTCCAAAATGATGGGGGTAGATGTACAATCGGTCCAAAATGATGGGGGCCAATGTACACTCAAACCAAAATACATCGGATTAATGCACCAAAATTTATTTGTTTTCTTAAAAGTGCAAAAGACTACAATAGAGCAACCTTAAATAATGCAGAAGATAATACAAGAATACAAATGTTTTAAATAAGGAAAACAAAGTTGATTTGTCGAATTGAAATTAAATGCTGAATATATTTGAAATGTGAATTAAGTTTGTAGATTATGACATGAACTGCATGTTTATGGATGAAAAAAAAAACACATTAAAGTATTGAGTTCCACCAATATGCCATTAGTTTCAATAATGATCAAATAATTTTCATATTTTTTTCCCAATTGGCAAAATTAAATGACAGGAATATTCCCATTCTGATATGTGGCCTGCACAGGCTGATATGTGGCCTGCACAGGCTGATACGTGGCCTGCACAGGCTGATACGTGGCCTGCACAGGCTGATACGTGGCCTGCACAGGCTGATACGTGGCCTGCACAGGCTGATACGTGGCCTGCACAGGCTGATACGTGGCCTGCACAGGCTGATCCGGGACGACACTTAATGCAGATGCACCACGGTTTTGCCACCACTGCCTCAAATGTATATGCTAATGGCCTTGCTGTCTGGGATGAACAACAACAACTCTATTATAATAACTAACCTCTGACACTTAAAACACAAAGTTCAAAATAATGTTTGACATTAAAAAAGCAATCTGCCTACCTTCAGTGGGCGAGCTGAGGGCGATGTTTTTCTTTCTCATGGTACTCGAACTGATCACTGATCTCCGTTCCTTCTCCAGCTGGATGTAGTGTTCATCAGTCAGTTCCTCCGCATGTGTTATTTCCTTCTTCCTTTTCACCGTCATCTTTGGCGGCTTCTGAACGACGTCCGCGAACATCTGCGCCTTCAGCAGGAAATCTTTACTACCAACAGGGCTCGTCAGATTGCCTCCCCTGGCTTTACGAGAGTCATCGTCGAATTCGAGAACGAACTGATTGGCCATTTCCCTACTCGTAGCGCTTTCTTGTCTATCAACCGTCTCGACGGAAACTTTTTCCTCGTTGACAACAAATTCGTCCAATGTGTTACTCAGAGGGTCATTAGACGTGACACTTGATTGCATGTCCTCAAACGCGGAATCTGGGCCAGACCTGTCGCTGTTCGGACTTCCGAGTTTAGCAGTGTATGATATCAGTTGAATTCCTCCATCATCGTCATTGGTCTCTGTTGGCACGTCCTTTGTTTCATTTTCTCCTAAAAACAAAAAGTTCTGGTTAACTTGTTTTCTTTTAATATTCCCATAACTCCCAATGAACACAAAAAACGTTATATGTTTGGACCCCAGATGTTTACTATGAAAAATCCTGAATAAAGTTATGCATCATACAAACTTACATGATCACTTATATTCAGCATTAAAATGTAACACACTTTATCTAAATAAATATTCATACTGTAAAGCATGCTGCTGCATAATTTTGCATGACATCGTAAATTGTTTCGTCTATTTTCATATTCCTTGCACACTTAAAACAAAGTCAATAGTAGATCCTAGTTTTATGCACTCAACTATAAATCACAATGAAATTTTTCTGTGATTATACTTTAATCCATTCTTAACACGAATATGTTACAGATTTAATTGTAAATGATTAAATGTCTCCGGATAATCGCAGTTTGCACCATAAGTCTTAAAATTGGCACTTTAAAGCATATAAAATATTCACTTTTGATCAATCCGACAAACAAGTACATTGATTTTCAGGATTTAACCTAATATTTATTGATGAGGATTGTTTTTATTACAATAGAAGTTGTAGTATTAATTTAAATAGTATAACTCACTATTTAATGCTTAAGACAATTTGATGGTTCATTTAGTTGAACACTTAAAGTGTCAGGACTGAGTTGCTTAACACATCAACAGCCATTTACGCTGTCGAAATTTTGAGTAAGATATTTATATCAAAATAAAAATTTTAAAAAGATAGAAATTTTTGTTTTACTTAAATAATTGTTACTTTAAATCAAACAAAAAATATTTTATACATTTTATTAATCGTATTTACCTGTACTTCAGAATTTGAAGGGCCTCTCCCTTAATCTGGAATTTTAGTTTTGGGCAATAGGTGTCTAGGTACAAATTACCTGGTGAAAATGTTCCTGTAATGGTCTCATCATCAATGTCCGACATGTCTGAATCCGATTCGCTCGCCGACTCTCCAGTATTGACTCTCAACTCCCTGTTTGTATGGACCTTATCCCCATCTCCATCCGCCATATCCCTCCTAGGTGACGTTACACGCATGCTGAACATCGAGGCTTTAAGTTCGTCTATCGGGCTCGTCAGTTCTCTTGGACTTGCTTTTATGGAGAGTTCTGGAATCAAATCCTGCAGCTCTGACTCATGATTATGCATCTCCTCCGCTTCCATTATTTCCATTACCTCAGGTTCAGATGCCATGCTTGAGGTCACAGTGTCCTTGACCTGATCAGAGGAGGTCAAGGTCAAAGGAGGAGCAAATAAAGGCAGTGGGGGCGGGGCAGTGTCAGGAAGGGGTGGAGCCTCAGAACCAGTGGATGATATATCAGAGGATATTGAGATGGTGTCTCTGTCTTTTGGTTTTGCGTGATTTGGGAATGACAATATTTTATCAAATGCTTGATGGAGATCTTCCCCTTTACAGTAACTATCGGGAACTATTTCATCAATGCACCCAATCTCATCACGTTCGCTGACTTTATTAATATGTTTCTTTTGATTTGTTACAGTAACCACTTCATCATCATCACTCTCAGATTCTTTGGCAACATACACATCAGGGAGTTTTTCTCCCAAAGTTATTCTACTAGAAATTTCCAATTGCAAAAAGTTAGGTTTTTCAATAATTACTGGCTTTATTTCACTTTCTATTTCAAAGTCCTGATTTCTTGTATCTATGTTCCTGTTTGCTTCAGAAGGTACCGACTCTGCATTTTTTACAGAAGAAATTTCTATTTTTGATTCTTGCACAGGCTGTTCTAGTTTTAAACTTTGAAGTTCTTTAATAACTTCCTCAAGAAGAGAATTTCCGAGGTCTTCATTAGGTCCTAAAGAGTTTTCATTATCAGACTCACTTTTGTTTGAAATGCTTTCATCTTCTGCTTTTACTGTAAATGAATTATAATTCTTGTCAACACTGTCAACAGGTGCACTTTCACTGTCCTCTACTTTATCCCTTTTGCTCTTTCGCCTTGGCGGTCTATGTGGTTCACTTTGTACAGTTTCTTCAGATTTACAATCACCTGATGCATCAACCACTTTCTTTTCAGAACGACCAACTCCGTCCTGAGTGTCAGCAGCACTCTCTGGATGTTTTACTGGCTTTGGTATTTTGGATAAAGCCAACGGTGTCGTCGACGCAGACGGGCTATTTGGGTTCAACGACGGCGGTGGTGGGGCAAACCGTCCCTTGGTGGACGGGCGCGACGTCGGAGATACGGGGGACTGGACTGGAGAGGAAGCACTCTCGGGAACAACTGCATCAGACGTCTCAGTGGACACAGCTAGTGGTGCGCCAGTGGATTTGGGTCGTCGTCTGCCCTCTCTGGCAGGGGCGACGGGGATTCCACTGGATTTGCCTGTATTGTCTAAATTTAAAGAACGACGCTTATTTTTAGCATCCTGGTTACTTTCGCTTTCGAGGTCTACTTTCGACGGGTTAAAGCTTCGTCGTTTATACTCTCGTTCTGTATCGGTCCCCTTGTCGCCCTTGGAACGTATCTGATACTTGCTTTTATCAACTCGTTCTCCCTCAGCCTCGGCTTTTTGTTTCGCTAGGTAGTCTTCTGGGTTCCTCTGAAAGTACACAGTAAACAATTGAAACATGGTTTTAAAGTTACTTTCCTGTATTTGGGCAGCTATATAGAATAACTGACACAATATGCATTGTAATTCAGTATAGCTTTTTTCTCTCTGAGTGAGCTGTTTCTTTCTGCCACGATTAGAGAGCAAGTATTTCATAAAATCATAATTGTTCAAAACATTTTTAACTTGTGCGAGAGTCAGCTTAAGGCCTCACTTAAATAGCCACTATACATACATGTACAAACATGAGAACAGCATTGAAATGCATACAATAACGAGCAAAAACATGTAAGTAATAAGTGTGGTAACACTATATGTCTTTGAAATCTTTTTATATAAGATTTTCTGTTAACAATAAGGACCTTCAAGACTGCAGCCAGTTTCAAGTTTCCAGTTTTCAAAACTAGGCCAAAGAAAATTAAACTAATCACACAACATTAAACGTTGTGAAATAGTATTATGAAGCCATTTATCATTCGATATATTGGCAAAATATTGCAAAAAATATTTGATACACTAAACTATGCATTCAAAAATAAGGATGCCATGCTATCTCCAACCCCACTCACTTCTATTATTGATATAAATTGTAAAACCTAATGCATAATATTAATATATAATATCATTTGCTGAACTATTGTTTTTCTACATGGACATCACAAATTTACAACATGTTAAAATAGTGAGAAAATTACGGTAATGATAGTTACTTAAAACATACGCCAATCGAGGGTTGAGCGTGAAACTGTTGTATCTGCTTAACATTTCTATATCAGATACAGTAGTTTCACCCTCAACCCTCGCAATATGCTATTATGGCCGCACTTTCGTGGAAAAAAAACTTCTGCACAATAATTTGTTGTTTTTTTTCAGCACAAACATCCTTATAACTTAATAACGGCAAATTAAGTCATGGTATTTACGGTTTTTGCTGCACAAACATCCTTATAACTTAATAACGGCAAATTAAGTCATGGTATTTACGGTTTTTGCTGCACAAACATCCTTATAACTTAATAATGGCAAATTAAGTCATGGTATTTACGGTTTGTGCTGCACAAACATTCTTATAACTTAATAACGGCAAATTAAGTCATGGTATTTACGGTTTTTGCTGCACAAACATCCTTATAACTAAATAACGGCAAATTAAGCCATGGTATTTACGGTTTTTGCTGCACAAACATCCTTATAACTTAATAACGGCAAATTAAGTCATGGTATTTACGGTTTTTGCTGCACAAACATCCTTATAACTTAATAACGGCAAATTAAGTCATGGTATTTACGGTTTTTGCTGCACAAACATCCTTATAACTTAATAACGGCAAATTAAGTCATGATATTTACGGTTTTTGCTGCACAAACATCCTTATAATTAATAACGGCAAATTAAGTCATGGTATTTACAGTTTTTGCTGCTTGAATGCATATTTGTATGAAAAAAATTGAGTTTCATATTATTAAAAAGCTATACTTGGAAAGTATTTTCAAATGCTTGTAGTGTTTGTTCGCAATCTGATGTCAAACATTCCATTACACAATTGAAAAACATAAAAACTTCAGCAAAATCTGCATCAGTGAAATGACATTAACTTCCCTTTAGACAAAATATTACACCTATTATTTAAGGTAGCAAATTTCACTGGTTCAAAAACTTACTTATACATTAGGACAAATGGGCTATATATCTTTGCTTTCCTTGTTACTTTTTACTGTCAAAAGTGATGAAAACCATTTAAAGTCAAACATCCTTGCTCGACAATTTACTTTCTGTGCACTATTAGTGTCCCACTTCATTATTTATTGTTTATTTTGGAAAAATTCACAAAATTTCATGACCTGTCCTTTTCTTAAATAGATCTGAATGGCAGATATTGTTAAGATAATTATCACAAACAAAACAACAAAAGCATTCCTTTGCCCATTCAAGTGACCCGAACTCTGCCGAAAAAGGATTTATTCCGCCATGGATACAATACACCTTTCACTAAATGTTTGTTTTGTTTTGGGGGAATTTTGGCATCATTTTATAATAACCGTGAATCGTTAAATAACATTTAATAATCTGTTCCATTCAATGACCCATTATAGATGAAGCAGTTGCAATAGCACTGTAAAGAAAATACAGTCAATCTAAGGCCCCCCCAAAAAAATTAGTCCCGTTTCTGGTCTCCCGACCGACCCTTTACTTTTGCTCTGACCCTACATATTTTTGGTAAAAAAATAATAAAGACTGAAAAAGACTGTTACCCTGTACAACACAAACCATTCTCCCATCATAATTTTTTTTTTTTTAAATCCCAACCTACCGACCCTTATTTTTTGGGGCAGGAGACCAGAAACTGAACTTTTTTGTTGTTGGCCTAACTGAAAGTCTTACAGATAAAACAACTGATTATGTTAGGTTTCTGTTTAAAATGTGAACTTCGGGATGCTGTGTCAGTCACCTGAAGTCTTGGGGTCCTATGTACATTTCAAAGACCTATGAACATGGTCCTTTAAGACTAGTCCTACCATGTAAATTTGTTTAAGTATGAAAAATTTATACTTGCCAACATAGAAATACAAACAATGACAACAAAAATGCATTATTCAACTTTAATGCAAATCAGCACTGGGATACAACTGCTTTGGGATGTTAAACAATTCTTATTCTGATAACCACTGACACAAGAAGACACTTAGTACTGCAATTGTCACAATTAACATCCAGGCAATATAAACAAGATATCTTTTTAGGTAATGAATACAAGATACCAACAAGATAGCCAAAATTGCAGAAATTGCATAGAGAATTACAATATGATTAGGCTCCATGTATGCCCTCTAGCAAATGTAACACACAATAGATGCAAATCAAGTTGTTAGTCAGACTGTGACTATGGAGACCAAGTTTCATTGAATTTAAGTTTTCGGCGTAGCTGTCTAATATCACTTTTGACCTAGTTTTCTTGGGATAATTTTATGCAGCGGGAAAACTGAATGCCAATAGAATTGGGCAAATTTTCTAATTTTAGGGAATGCAAACTTACAACAACGGTTTGATGTCTACCAATAACGGTTGCATATTTTGGGGGATTAAAAATTGTTAACATAAGCGGTTAAAATAAAGTTATTAACATATTTTCTATATACAATCTAGATGGAACATAATTGTGAACAATTTTAATAATTGTATGTCATGCACGGAATGTAATATTCATTCACATAATGAAACAATTATTTTGTTTAGCCTACATCAGCGGCATGCTCTTTAAATAGCAATGACCCCATTGGTTGATCGATATCGAAGAATTATTGTGCTCTGAAACGTTTCGGAGCCATACGTAGATATTCAACGAAGATCGGTATGAACTGGTCTATTCTAGCGTATTCAACACCCCCCGTGAAAGTGTGAATCACTTAGCGTCCGGAAAATCATAAACCCGAGAATTTTAATAAATTGGGAATTTATATTTATAAACTTACTGTGCATGCTAATTTATATTTGAATTGCGGTTGCGTTTTATTACGAATTATTCATAATTGCACCTTCCTATCAGCTTCTCCAATCTCTAAAAATATTTAACATCTTTCTATAAATAAAATGTGAAATAAGTCTCGAAATTCGTCGAAATGTTGTTCAAGTTACTTTTACTTCATTTGCGTACCATGAATACGCTATTTGCAAAACTAATGATACGTATAGTGTATTATTTAACATAATTATGTACACTCCTCTGATGTATAATAATTTTCATTCATTCCAGCAATTATTTTCTAACAATGCTAATTTGTTACATTTGCCTGCCAAATTCATGTTACAATTATAATTACGTAAAGTATTAATAATGTTTGATTTTATCTCAAATTAATTTTGGGTCCGATAAGTTTTCTTATGGTGTACAAGAAGTCTCCTTAGTGGCGACCAAAAAGCTGGGGTCCGAGAAGTCACGTAACCGATCATCTTGTCCCTCTTGTATTATATTTCGGGTAAAAAATGACATCTCAATATAAATTTCAACGCCGATTGTCTTTTTTAAAGACATTTCTTGTTAATTATGCATTTATTAAATTTGTTCATCTTCTTCTCTAAACACACTATTATGTGAAGTTGGAATAAGACGTCAAACATAGAATAAACTGTTTTATTACTGCAATGTTTTATATGCAGTTAACCAATTGTAATTTAAGAATTTTGCACAGTAATTAGTTAAATAGACACCTGCATATGTAACTGCATCAGTAAAATTGATTTTGCCACAAAACGGTATACTTGTATGCATTTACAAAATTTTCACACACAAATTTAACTGTGTCCATGCGTACATGAACACAGTTTATAAATACAGTAAAAATCATCAAAGACACAATCAGTTTTAATGAAAAAGTCACGTAAAAATAGTATTATACAAAAAGTATTGACAGAATATAACAAACATACATAAACAACACGAAATGCTCAGTTTTATGTGAAAAAATAACAAAAATCATGCCCATTCTATGTTTTATGTCTTATTCTAACTTCACATAATACAGTGATTCTATATTCTATATTATTTAATCGTCATTATTACTTTTATTATTATTATTATCAATTATTATTATTATTATTATTATTATTGTTATTATTATTATTTATTACAATAATATTTTTTTATTTTTTTATTTATAATAATAATAAAATTATTATCATTATTATGTTTTACAAATTTATTATTATTATTTATAATAATAATAATTATTATTATTATCATTATTGTTATTATTATTATTAATTGCTAATCAAGACCATAATAATTTTCATTATTAAAAAAAAAGTGTAAAATGTATAACAAAATCCCAGCAATAATTTGATACAAATATTTTACCTTCACAAGTTTGCACAATTAAGTATTCCTGGAACAAGCTATTAAATCCTCTTTGAATAACTTTTATCATTACAAATCTTTCTTGCACGTCCTTCAGCCTTGCATATGACTGATCAACAAATGCAGATTTTGTAACAAAACTTACTAATCATTCACAAAATACGCACGACAGGTGTCAGTATAGTCAACAGTAAAATAAACCATTAAGAATCCATCAGAAAAAACACAAAATTCACCCCAAAACATGTCAACTTGTCATCGAAAACATAAATTCTTGCAAATGCCTATCAACAATATCATGCCTGCATATCAAAGGCAAAGTTACATAATTAAAGTTGTGAACTTGTCACCTTCTGCATAATAATAATGTGGTCTGCACCAGACCCTAAAATTTCCCAGGTAACTTTTAACCTAAGACCCTCACATTTCAACTTTGAAACATTGTAAAGGCCCTTGATTTTCAAAATAAAACTTAATGAGTCAGATTTGTTTCCTGATATGGCATAACTCAAGTATGATACAAGCAATTATGCAGAAAACCGACCTTGACCCTCCTTTTATGGCTACTAACACTTCCAGAAAGTTTCATAATGATTGCACAAAAACTTCTCAAATTATTGTTTGCACAAACAAAAGGGGCCGCCGATGCTGACAAAGTTACCCTCATGTGTCGCCTTTTCAGGCGACACAAAAAAAACCTAAACATTTATCCATACCTCCAGACACTTTAATTTGTTCAGAACCTTCAAATATAAAATAAGACCCTTACATTTGCTCAGTACGTCTAAATCTAAAAAAGGCCCTTAAATTTGCTGAGAAATTAAATGGATGATAATACCTTTAAATTTGATCTGGTCATTCATAATTTATTCAAGACTTTACAAGTTTTTCAGACCAATAACATTTGGTCAGGCCCTTTTTAGGAGTTTTAAGAGGAGTTTTTACCACTGGACCATTAACCTAAACAAGAAACTTAAACTTGCTCAGGCCTTTTAATTTGCATAATAAGGCCCATAACCCCATAACTCCAAACTGCTTTCAATTTCAATTTGAGATAATATCTTTTGTAGGAACAGTACTTAAAATTTACCACACCCATAATGTAGGGCAGCAACCTTCAATAAGGACAAAATAGGTACATAAACGGCTTACTATTTCTATATTTAAGTTATACATTATTGTTGACTGCAACTAAATATACAAAGGAATAATAATATATTTACATGCATAAAACATAATTAGTTTAAATTTCCCTAATAATACTGCTTAAAATTTTCAGTGTAACATAAATAATATAAACAGAAGCAATCTTCTTAAGTCTGAAGAAATGTTTTGTTATTGTGTAGGTAACAAAATTAAATTACACAAACAGCCAAAAACAAACACAAAAACTTGTATAAAATTCAAAAGATTTTATTTCTAGATATATTTTTGTTAAACTGAGGTTAAACCATCTTTCTGATCAATCGACCAACATCTAATTTACCTGTCATCGTAATATAATGGGAGTACTGTCAGGTAGATTCACCATTTATCCATACCGGTGTACTCATATTTCATAAAACAGTCGACATTCGGTAGAAAAATTACAGATGACCATATGCAAACAAAAGAACAGATTTTGACTACAAAAAAATCACATTTTTGAAAAAGCAAAAAAAAATTACATACAATATTCATAAAACTTTCAATAACAACTATTTTTATGTGAGTTAAATCTGCATTGAAATATGTTTTTACCTGATAATCCAAAGGATGGTCTACAGATGTTGCCATGGTTGTTTTCTCATAACAGTTACTTTACGCAAAAAATATCCAACCTCGCAAGCATTTTTCGTTCACCTATCATTTACATAACAGTGTTATTAGCACAAAAAATAGTCCCCAATTGATGATGACGCTGATAATGCTAGGTCTTGTCATCGATTCCACACCCATGTCTTATTCCGATTAAGATCCATTATCGTACTTCACTATCGAAGCGATCAGTACTTTACTACACCATAGTATTCTCCGATTTAACTGAATAATGAAGTTGTTACGGTCCGATGTGATGTGCTGATGAATTAAACAACTGAGGCATTCAATGAAAAATGTCACCTTTACACTGAAAGATCTATACATAATATTTACATACAAATTCTTCAGCTGTAAACAATTTATAGTCACATTTCACGAAAAACTTTTTTATAAAAGGCTGACAATACAGTTGGATGGTGTGACTGTTTGTGAAACCATGAGACTTGAAGTAAAACCTTTCGACCACAATAGTTAAAGGGACAATGTCATCGAAAAGGGCCTCAATGGGGCAATTTCTTTAAAATATCTGAGATTAAGATATTAATAATGGCTTATAACAATGGTTATAACAGGATATATATAATGGGAAAAGAGTGTACGCATTCTGAGATAAAATTCAATTTATAAAACGGGTTGTGTTTGTTTGGCCCTTTTTCTGTTTACATTTTGAAGTCAGAATTGTGAGCATTGTATAACCTTAGTTGACACACAACTCCTTACCAAGCATGATAGCGCAGTTGGTTAAAGCGCTGTCTACTGTCATTTCTTCATATGGCCCCTAAGTCGTGAGTTTGATACATGCTTGGGGTTTTAATTTTTCAGACTGTTTTGCTAATTTTGTTTTATCAAATACGTTATTGTGCATGATATTTATTTTTCTTTTTTATTTAATGCATATGTCTTAGTAAAGTGCATCTATCAAATAATATAAGTTATAGTGCAATAGGAAGCCAATTTTTCGTTGACATAGTCCCTTTAACACGGTAGGCACGATGCGGCTATTTTTATTAGAAACATAATATTTATTATGTAAAATGTTAAACTTGTGCAAATGTTCGAGAAATAAAATATCACTGTAAATCCCAATGTTTATCATAAGAAACTGCCACATGTGCATACCACAGCCTTAAATAGTATGCACTCGTAAATAAATCCATATGTTTTTTTTTTAAATCTCAAGGAAATGACAATTATAAGTTCAACATCATGTTTTAACTACAATAATAACAACAATCTGTACTTGAAGAAACTACAAGAAAATTCTGATTAACAGAACGAAAAGAAATAATCAGACAATATAATTTTATAGAAACACATTAACTGTTAACTGTAAACTCTTAATCATCATCTATGTACTCAAAGCAACATAAAAACATCAATGAACAACAACAAAAAATCAGAGCAATGTGAATAAGGGTACTCAAAACTCTCCTCTACCTGCACTATCAATGTAAAAGCACCCAATTATAATGCTACCATGGTCACAAATCCAGCATTCAGAGGCAGGAACATCATTCAATTATACAGCAGCCACTATAAACTGAAGTGTCCAATGACTAAACAAACAGCAAAGCATGCCGTCATAAGGTCATAAATGGTCCAACATTAAAAAGCACTAATCACACATTTCATCTAGCCAGGTGACAAGCTATTGACGGAAACTGACGTCTGGTCAATGAAATCGTGACAGGTTGCTGTCAGTGCTGAAACTGTTGCTGCTGTTGATGCTAACATGGGACACAATGCCCTGTTTGTGACTGACTAAAAAACCCACTGCATTTGCATGGGAAATACAGATTTTTTCTTTGCATTGGGCAGACTGATATTGTTCTTTAACGCTAGGCAATGTAAATGAATGCCATTAAAATCAAACCACAAACTGACAGTCTAGTCAAATATTACACACTAAATCATGAGCCTTGAAACAGAAAATACCATCCAAACAGAAAGTGTCATCCCGGATCAGCCTGTGCGGACTGCACAAGCTGATCCAGGACGACACTTTATGCACTTGCATTAAGCCCCGTTTTCCTACGACACACCTCATATCGTTTCTTTGTGGTTTGTTTCAGCCAAGCCATATCATATGCAATGACACTGATACCAGCCCGAAGTTGACAGTTCATGTTTCAGACTGATTAGATGCTACTTATCATTTGAACTTTAAATACTAATAGACATCTTGACAACCTTTATAAAATGGCAGGTGTTAGAATCAATTCAAACCTTGCCTCATACAATCCTGGCATTTACACGGAAATATGCTAAAATTCATATAAATATTATTTTATATAATTACACGAAAAGTATTTGTATGTATTTTCATCATTTTTTGTGATGTATAAGTTTGTTGTGGTATTTAGTGTGTATATGGCTATAAGCTGTTACAGTATAGGCTTAAGTCTTAAATAAACTGTTCACATAATACCGTATATCCAGTAATTTTCACGTCATGTAAAGTTAAAAAAAATTACGAAAAAGGCATTTTTGCGTTTTCAATTTTCGCAACTTGTGTATTTGCAAATTATACTGGATAATTATGCATGCACTAATCAATCTTGCTGGTGTGATAACTTAAACTAATCTGTCTTGCAATGATAACATAATAACTTCTTGCATTAAAGAATTTATTAATACTAGTATCAGCTATTTTAATTTTCACGTTTCCATTGTGACCGCGAATATTGTGAAAATTTTGTGACCACAAAAATAACCAGTTATACGGTATTATGGCAGTTATAATTTTAAGTTGTTTATTTCTCAAGGTTTAAAGATGAAATAAATACCGGTATATCAATCTTTCCGTGGTTTGTCATCAATCTTTTTTAATATATAGGTATTGCATTAGTCATCTTAAATGTCCATACATTAAAGTGTGTATGTAAGATCTTTCATATCAATTATTTTCGAACTAAGCACATGAAAGTGACAAAATAACTTAAAAGCAGTCAGCTTAACATTCAAAAGATGTAGGAAACACTAAAATATCAAATAAATTAATAAATACGAGTGTCGACTTTTGCATCATATATAGAGTCAACGTATATACATGTATTGGAGTTTCCGGCCGAACAGCCGAAAACTATTTGGTACTAAAAATAAATTGCCAATTATGCAGTTTACATCATTATTAACTTAACTTCCATTTTAAATCTAATTAAATGGTAATTAACTTTATCAGGTTGTTTTAATTTATGCCACTATGTATGTCGTAATATTGTGCATTAACACTTGAATAGTTTGTACATTCAGTATCGACTCAACATTCGAATGCTATATTTTTGTCTTAAAAAATCATTTGCTAATTACGTAAAGCAAGCAGTGTTACATACACAAGAAAAAACATGCAGTTTTAAAATTATTTTTATACTTAGGCTTCAAATTTAAATGTGTGTACTGACCAAAAAGGCACAGCTTGTACCAAATGGTGAGAAAATTTATTTTACCCAATAAATTCCATATTCACCTTGCTATATATATGAGAAGATAAACAACTACAACAAATTGATTCAATGAATATTTACTGGCACAATAATCTGCTTCTACTACAATATATAAAACATGTTGAATAGTTAATCTCTTTATCTTAAATACATTGTATTAACTATGGATAAGCAAATATTACCTTAATTTTCACAGGAATCCGGCTTGCCAGGGAATTCATGATAGCAGAATAAAAACTTTAATTTAATAAGCAGACATACAACCCTATAACCAACCTACTGTTCAAATATTGCTCAATTCCAAACTGCATTGAATTCCGTGCGTAAAATTTAATCTCCTGAATTCCACTTTGCTCAAAATTGACAAATAAATTTACACAATTTTCATATACATGTAGGTACGATATTACAGTGACTAAATCATTCAATAACTAATCAACATGGCATCCGTTCTACAATGGAATGTCTGTATTTACAAAATTGTGTCAAAATTTGATATATTCCCCGTCAGGGAGGGGCTAATATTCAACTGTATGTAATGTCCTCAAGTGGAAACTTTAAACGATCCATTACTGATTACGGGTCACCGTTTTTCAATACGAGATATTGATACGCTCTTTTGACTAAATTGCACGCGGATCTTTAACTTTTGACACGTCTGTAAGGGTGAGGGGGGAGGGGGTGAATTGTCAATGCCAATGCAAATTTAAGAGAGAACCCCATAAAGGCTGATTAAAGTTATTTGAAAGTGACCAAGGCCATACACATATGCAAACCATATGGGTTTACTGAGATATTCGCATATGCAATTACTGGAAGAACAAATATTTAAACTTGTTTCACTACATTATCCACTCTCGTCCCCATTGCAGCTGTTTTCACAGACCAGCTTCAGTTTTTACAAAGCTAAGATTTATTAAATAAGATGTACATAATAATTGTCTCTGGCAAAAATAAGGTTATTACACCAAATATATTTGGCTATTGGAACCTTAATATTCTTTTAAGAAGATTAATTCCGATACATAGACAATTTTACTTTCGATTTCAGAGGGGTTTTTTGCAAAATAATTGGAAATCAACTGACCATTTAGAAAGTCAGGACCTCTTTGCTTAGTTTTGCTTAGTTTTAACCTATTTATTTTATCTCGATTGTGTTGAAAGGCTAACTCTTACTGAGGCACATTTAAGTCTTTTTCCTGGGTAGAACCATGTATATGATATTAGGGTCGTTGTGGGAAAACCGGACTTAATGCATGGACGTAAAGCGTCGTCCCGGATTAGCCTGTTCATTCCGCACATGCTAATCCAGGATGGCACTTTCCGCTTTTATGGTATTTTCTGTTTCAAGGAAGTCTCTTTTTAACATAAATCCATTGTAGGCGGAAAGTGCCGTTCAAAATTAGCCTGTACGGACTGCATAGGCTAATCCGGGACAACACTTTATGCACATGCATTAAGACCGGTTTTCCCACGACACGCCTCATATATTTTTTTCAGAAAGATCATTCTAAAGTTCCTTTAGTAGGGATTGAACTCATGACCTCCAGATCACATGGCGGACACTATATCCATCACAACACTGCAACCTCATTGTTCATCGTGATGCCAAATGTGAAACAGGCATATTCTGTAAATGAGGCGTGTCATGGGAAAACCGGGCTTAATGCATGTGCGTAAAGTGTCATCCTGGATTAGCCTCACAGTGCAGTTCACACAGCCTAATATCACAGCCTAATCTAGGACGGCACTTTCCACCTACAGTGGATTCATGTTTACAAGAGACTTCCTTGAAACAGAAAATAACATACAAGCGGAAAGTGTCGTCCCGGTATAGCCTGTGTGGACAGCACATGCTAATCCGGGACCACACTTTACGCATATGCATTAAGCCCGGTTTTCCCACGACACGCCTCAAATGCTTTTTGTCAATGTTGTCTTGTAAAAACCAGAGCATTGATTCTGTCTATGGTGTATGTAAGAAATCAAAGCGACAGTGAGTTCTAGTAGTAGTAAAAGTATAAAACCAACAGTAATCCATACATTCTTTATTAATTTTTACAAACACATCAAAAAGAACTGAAATCAAATAATCCTGATTTAAATACCTAACAATTATGCACCAATCAATGTTTTCCCCCAGAGTGGGAGCGGCGGGCATATAGGCGACTTTAGCCTGCAAGCGATTTCCGACAGGCAGGAATTTGACATGCTAAATGATTCTGGGTCCCGGGGAAATAGACTTTGGTCAGAATTTAGATCACGGTAATATATGCCCCGGGCCATTTGATAGATATATAGCATCTCCCTCTGAGGGGATTTAGACAAATATGCTTGACTCTAGAGTGGGGAATTAGACCCCCCAAAAAAAAAACATTTGTCAAATTCCGCAAGGTCTGCCCGCCGCTCATTCCCCCCTGGGGTAAAAAATTGATAGGTGCATTACCCGTTTTAAATCCATTTCCAGAAGCTCTGAAGACACACATTCACAACAATAGCAAGTTCCTAGCAAGTATGTCACAACAATAGCAAGTTCCTAGCAAGTATGTCACAACATACTCAAATATAGCAGAAAATATAAATTCCACTCAGTCTCATATTTGACTCATATAAATTGTGGAAACTATGAAAATATTGCTTATCAAGTAGAAATTAAGAAATCGTTATGACAACATCGCGCTGTCCACAACTATGAAGAAAGGCAACACATGTTCCCAGGGAATGAACTTTCACAACATTCCGGGCGAGTAATCAATTAATACACAATGAGACACCAGTAATAACACAAACATTCTCCTATCTTCCATCTTAGACCATTTCTATACACACTCTATGGTATCCTGGCAAAGAGTTTTTAACATTCTCAAGATTATTATGGTTTGAAATTTTGTCATTTTCTTTCAACTCTTGCAGATAGGAGAAGATTCACTCATCAATGTTATCAACATAGTTTGGAAATTTGTTATAGTGGCTACAGTGACAAGAACACAAGTTTTTAAAAATATATATGAGACATATATTAGCTACTACGTAAATATGCACATGTAAATATGTGCGAGACAAGCGACTTAGTAAATTCCTAAGTCTATTTATGTAATATTACTACATAATATATAAATGTTAAAAAACTGGGAAAGTGTCAAAAAGTTTGCTAAAATAATGTAATTTTTTATACAAACGAAGATACAGCACTTATTATATTTGTCATATGGCATAAGTGTTCCAAGTTAACTTAAATACACTGGAAACAAGAGTTCAGAGTTCAAAGGAAATATTGTAAGGCATACAAAAAAATCAGGTTTGTTTCACCTTACATGCTCAAAAAAAATTTGGGTAGGTAGGTAGGGAATTATTATTTTTATTATCATTTTTTATTTGGTAAATGGTCAACTTGAAGATTCTAAAACTGAATGAATATTCAAAACATGTCTCTAATATCATAAAACATTGTTTTGAAGTGGATGCTATCAAAAGCAAAACACTTACTTAACCACAACACATTTAATTATTGGAAAAAAGTAAAACAAATCTGACCCACTCAATAAAATGTTCTAGGGTCGGGGGGGGGGGGCGTTCTTTAGGGTAGGTCGGGTAACCTGAAACAAACGTTGTTTTTGTACGCCTAATGAAAAATTCTAGGTGTTCCTCATATACACTTACATACACTGGAAGCAAGAGATTATTGATCTCTTTGCAGATTTCGTTCTTCCAGACAGTAGATTAGATTTCTCTGTTTAGTACAAACAGTTTGAACAACATTTTTTTCTGTACAATTAATTTTGTATTACATTTTATCATTATGCTGAACGACCATAAACTAATATTTTCTCATGTTTCACAGTGTCGAATGAATAAATATCTTGTTTTGACCGACAGCCAATCCTTAGGAATGCGACCTTGACATTATAAAATTTAAATGTAAAATTAATAGTTATAATTTAAGTTAAACAAACTGAAGTCTTTTCATTCATCAAAACCTATTAAAATTGTCCATGGACTAAGTGCCAAGGTTTATCCTGTAAACCAGATATACCTGTAGCCAAGGTTTATTGTGTAAACCAGATATACCTGTAGCCAAGGTTTAGAGTGTAAACCAGATATACCTGTAGCCTAAGTGCATTTTCTGATCAGCACATTAAAGGCACCTATTCACAGATTGACGAATTGACAATTTTTTCAACTTTTTGTCACCGATTTAAAAAAAAACAATGTATACAAGGGAGCAAAATAACACTACGGACGTAGAAATATACTGTAAAAACCATTTCGTCTATGAGTAATCATCAGTTGAAATTGATAAAATTATAAATCGTTTGTAATGTTAAACGATGGAATAATTTGGAGAGTTTCTGTTGTTTCGTTGAAACTGTTGACATGAAGTGGAATACTTACTTAAAGTAATAATGCAGGATGCTATATAGAAGTCGGAATGGCCGAGTGGTTAAGGCGATAGCCTTGTAATCCGGAGGTCCTGGGTGGGACCATTTTTATTTTTTTATTTTTTTTCTAAATACTTTTTTTGTAAGTATACTTAAGCTTTTTAGTTCCGATGCTTAAATCTGTCAAGTTAAGACATTTAATTGCATACTTCAAAAATGAATGTTATTGGATTCATTATTTGACTTCTATAATAATTTAACAAAAACGAAATGAATGAATGAATAATTCACATGTTTCTTGCATTCATTTTAAAAAAGCCTAATTTTTCAAAACTGTGCCATCACAATAACTGACCCGATATTGTTTATATGTAACATAGACAGACTTCCTTGACCTAAATACAAAGGTCAAAACGTACAAGTGTTATACCCTACAAAGGCTTATTTTGTAACAACAATGTTAAAACTGAGATTAGCCTAAATATTTTTACAATTACATGGTACACTGAGCAAATATTTAAACTATGTACTCTGTCAGCTAGCATAATACTAAATTTTTATAATTCCTTTTCACAGAAGGATTTTTAACAAATACACTCTACATAAGTTGTAACCACCAAAGAACTTCAGCTTGAAATGCCAGCTATGATTATATGAGTTATACATGCATTTGTTCATACCTAAATATTAGAAAAATATTAAATAATTTCATGTTTACCACGGCAGAGCTAAAATTCTCATAACCAATGCTTTTAAATAAGAAAATGTCAAACTAATACATTTTAACTATGACCTCAACTGAAGTAACTTCCAAATAAAATGAATCCACTATATATCACACAAAACATCTTTCACCTCTGTTAACGCATTCCATACAACAATTTGTAACAGAATGTTCATAAATGGAAAATGAAAGCTACAATAAAAGAAAAAGTTACAAAAACAGAACATCACCTGTAATTAACAACAGCCAACCTTAACCTCTAGAAGAAATATACCAAAGGGATGTTTATCCCTCCCAAGATTTCAACCTCGTTGCTGACAAAACTTAAGCAAACAAATCTCTTAACACTGACTCCGAAAACACACTTGCCAAACTTTGCGAAAACAATCAAACTTTGCCTAATATGTCTTGTATGACGAAAAACCTGAAGGAACACCATTTTATGGCGACAAATTCCTGCGTTACCAAGGGGTTCGTTTCTAAACAATGACGCTATTTCTGCAAGTACCCAAATAATCTGGTTAAATCTTTTGTAAGGTGTTGTGAACATTGCAAACAGATTATGGGATTTTAAACAGAATGGTTCTATTCTGTAATGACATGAATTTGACCGATAACAATATATCCTTGCCAATTTTTAAATATTTCAAAGTATTGATCATTTGTGAAATGAAAAATAGAAAAACAGATTATGGGATTTTAAACAGAATGGTTCTATTCTGTAATGACATGAATTTGACCGATAACAATATATCCTTGCCAATTTTTAAATATTTCAAAGTATTGATCATTTGTGAAATGAAAAATGCACTAGATGCCGTATCCTTCCTATTCTTTAGGTAAGTTTGTTTGTTTGTTTGGATTTTTCGCCGTAGTCAACAGTATTTCATTTAATACATGTATAACGGCGGTCAGTTAACCTACTCACACTTTTCCTGGGTAAGCTGGTTTACCAGTACTATAAAGTGCACATACTTATGCCAGTAACTGACAACTGCCCTACTTGAATAAGAGGTAGGGGGCGAATGGCAGTAGAAATAATTTCATAACCAATCCCCACACAAGTTATGTTGCCGGGCTGGGAATCGAACCCGCGATCCTCAGATTTGTAGTCCAGCGCTCTACCAACTGAGCAAGTAATGCACCTATCAATACTTTCCCCCAGTGGGGCAGGGGCGGGCTGACCCAGGGGCATTTAACTAAATTTATCTGTTGGGGTCTGATTTCCCACCCTAGAGCTAAGCATTTTTTTATAAATCCACACATTGGGAGATGCTTGGTGTATGAAATGGCCTTAAAATGGCCGTCCGTTTGACTTTAAAAAGACGCGATACTACGAATTTCGCGATACTATGAAATATGCTTTACTACTAACACAATTTCAAGTCCTACATAGCGTTTTGCATTGCAATATTGTCACGATACTACGAATCATGCTGTCACTGAGACTTTTCACACCTACTCGAGGAAGATTTCACACCTCTGCCTTGTAAGACACCAAGCCTGCATGTACCACTGATAGTTGATTCCGAGACGGACTTTAGGCGATTGAGTCAGAGGCGAGTAGACGCTTAGTAAACCTGTGTACTGCACGAAATCTGGCAGAGTAATGAATCCGCGTCTCACTTGGAATCAACTTTCATTTGTACATGCACTCGTGTGACTCTGTGTAAGTTCCGGACTGGTATCAGCTATCACTCCGCGTAACTCCCCATAAATAGGCCAAGTAATTACCGGTACGTGCATTGAAAATTCCAGCTCTGTGATGGCGAGTAAAATACAGTCAAAACGCAGTACTACGAAAAGTCACAGGAGACACGGATTTGTTCGTAGATCGCGTTTTTCGTAGTATTGCATCTTTAATAAATTACGGTTGTAACATAATCTTATTACATTTGGTGTTAATTTGCTTAATGTCTTAGCATTAACGAATATTAGCACACTTACTAAACTTATTGCATTTGACAATACACTTTTGTATGTATTTGCATTATAAACATATAATAATTAAAGTTTAAAATCTGCGCAAAATAATCAACCTCACAATGACATTCGGCAAACGCTTAAGTCATTTAGTCAAATGCAAATAATCTCACACTGCATCAAGTGACTCAAAATGGTAACTTAACTTGCTAACAAAGTATCTTTGTCAATGGTGCAAACAAACTCCAGGCTTTATGTCTTACAGATCAGAGGTATGAAATCTTCCTTAAGTAGGTGTGAAAAGTCTCAGTGACAATATGATTCGTAGTATTGCATTAATATTGCAATGCAAAACACTATGATGGGACTGGAAAATGTGTTCATAGTAATGCATCTTTCGTAGTATCGCGAACCCGTAGTATCGCGTTTTTTTTATAGATAAACATATAACGATAACGGACGGGACCAGCAGCCTTAATTGTAGTATTCTGACATTTCATATAGTATTCTGACATTTCATAGTATTGCGATTCGCAGTATCGCATTTTGACTGTATTTGATTTGCTTCAGCTGTAATGTAACTGCATTCAATCGGTTCTAGATTCGGGGCCAGCAAACATGACTGCCCGGGCTCCGAAACACTTTTGTACTACAATTTTATATGTAAGAATTGCACATTTTGTACTCGTATGGGAATCACTGTTTAAAGGACTTTTAAAGGAGTAATTGGTTGCTACATTTGTTTCCTCACATTGCAGACTGATGTTGCAACGACACAACATATGTATTATTAATTTTTTAAGAGCTATTTGTCACCTTAAAAAACGTGGCAAAATTATTCGCTTTTGCTCGAAAGGAATACTGAAATACACATACACATATGCATCAACGCATGCACACACTCCTAAACACACTAAATCTCATGGAAATGCACAGTTTACTATTCAAGTGCGTCGGCAATGGGGTGGCAGGGGAGGCGGCTGCCGCCCCAATAGTTCGGCAAGTGACTGTCATGTATAAATTCCGCCGCCCCTTCTCTGAAATTGGAAAATCGCACCCCCCCCCCTCCTGTTGTTTTAAGTCGGTCACCATTCCGCATGGTCAATTTAAGTATCATCCATCATGCTGGCCCCTAATGAGCGGCAATCAACGGCCCATGTGTCATAAATCATGACAATAATAATTAGCAATGCAAATTAGCGCCTCTATATAGACGATGCATTAAGGAAAGTGTTTGTAAACAATGTACAGAAAATATCATTGTCGGCAATATAAAAAAAAGAATTTAAAAAAACGCTTATTATAATTAATAACTATTATAGCTGTATTACAGCTGTAACTTCGTTTTTCTAGAAAACAGAATTCATGTCTCATTCTATTATTGTCCTTAAATGTAAACGTACCAAATCAACCAGCTAATTTCAACTTTCTTAAACGTTCGTCCGGAAAGAAAGTCCAAAACAACGATAATTCAACCATTAGTGGTTTGCAACTAACAAACGCCTGCATTATGACCAGTCCAAGGATTTCGCATTGTGCTATATCTGACATCTGACAATTCTTGATATTGTTTACCAGTTTATAAATACGATTTTATTTATACAGTTATTGCGTCCTAATAAATTCCTAAATACGATCCATGGAACAGTCTAAAATGCAATGTTATACTAATTTGAAATGCAAAGAAAAAATCTCAGTCTGGAAGGCCCCCGCATCCCCGCCCCAACGCTAAAAAGTTGCCGACGCTCCTGCTACTGCCGCTTAAAAATGGCCTGGCACTTGAAACAACCATCAGACAGACAACAACATTCAACCATCATGGTACTAAAATTAGAAAAAATGGATTCACATTTGTTTGGCTGTATTATACTACAGATAGGTGGACAGTTCTTACATCACATCAAACAGCTTTATCAATCAACAGGGCTGTCAAGCACCTCGCTGGGTGATTAACGATAACTGGTTATGGTATCGCTATTGAAAACTACATTCCATAACTGCGAAGCACGTCTGCAATCCTTCAATCGCGTGTAAACGCATGACAGCAAACAGCAATAATATATTTAATTGTTTGTTTGTTTGGCAATGAAGGTAATCATGCTGATCACCAATTATGGCAACAACTGACATCATAAAAATGGGGGCAATTCAGGAAAAACTAAAAATAACCCAAACAAATAATCAAATTTGGAAACATTTGCAAAACAAAGGCAGCCAAATGTAAAATAAAGTAGGAACGACATTCAGCTATTTGTTTCAAATCACCTCAAATTTGCCAAAAAACTGTCCAATTTGTAGAAAAGTTGAGATTCTACCATACAAGAAACACAGTCAATCAAAACCTATAGCGTGTCTCGAACAGTTCTTTTTTATGATTGTGCACTTTTGATAAAAAACCCACCCATTATATATGTATTCAAAACTGAAACAACGTTTCGGCCATGCTGGCCTTCATGGCCTTCACCAGGTTTGTTATTATATAAACACAACCAAACTATTCTGTCCCTCTGGACCCCCGGCTGTACTTTGTCCAGGGTAAGCCTGGAAAAGATGCTGGAAAAGCCTGGTAAAGCATGGAATACCATGGAAATCCATGGAATATGATGGAAAATGTGGAATTTTTTCCATGTTATGTGGACTTTTTTGGTCCAGCCTTTTCCAGCATTGGCTGGAATAGGCTGGAATTAGGCTGGACAATGGTGGTAAAAGCCTGGAAAAGCATGGACTTTAATTCCATGCAGCATGGAAAGTTGAACTTAGAAATTTTTAATGCTGGAAAACTGTTAGACATTCTCCATGTACCCTGGAAAGAACTTAGTCTCTTTTCTGTGAGAAAAATACTTGTCATTTTACAGCAAGAAAATAATGTGCATAGAATGGTTACATTCTTGTACCAGATCCAATAAAAATTCATTAAGCAATGTGACTTATTATTTCTAAATGTTACTTATCTTGTAGAATTTTAAGTTTTGTGGCGATTTATTTTACTTTGCACTACTGCGTAAATGTTTGAAATGATCGCTCCACCTGAGAAACAGATTTAAAACGATTAACAACTATAATATGACGACTTTAAGACAATGTAGCAAGGTCTTAATATGTCCTTATTCCCAACTTAATTTTGGATTACCCACTACATGAATATAAAATCTTAAAGTTTTTGTTTCAGTGGGTCACAGACTATAATTAAAGTAATTAAACAAGTAAGTGAATAAATTATTTACAAATGAAAATTTCATTAAAATAGATACATCCGACCTGACGAGTCAGTAAGTCACCTGAAAGTTAATACATTGTACAATATGCAACAAAGTGCGATGTTAAACAAATAAATGTAAATGTTAAATGACAATTACCCGTAATAATCATATCAATTAATTATTTAGGTTATAAACATGTTTGTAAAAACCGTCTTATAACTACAATCTAAATGATAAAATTGTAATGATGAAGTCAGTTATAAAAATTCTGTAATTAAAGCTGCAGTCCATTAAATCTTTTTCAATACCCTCTAATTTGACAATTATAGTTTTTATGGATGTTAATGGTGTTTATGCATCTCATTGTTGTTTCTTGTTTACCAAAAGCGTTTATACTTCCTAAGTTCGAAAAGGTTTGATGCACACGGAATATACAAGAATGTATATGCTGATTAACTCCAGATGCATCACAAGAAACAAGAGTCAAGAAACCGCATCGATCTTTTCGGAAGTTCTGCATTCTCCCATTTAAGACGCACTAACACTAAAACTTTTGAAAAATGCAAAAAGTACTCACCTGCCACTGTTTCTTCGGATTAACAAGAATACCTTCGTTCAAATGTAGAAATTAACTTCTGTATAGTTTGCAGATTAAAACCAAAATGACACTCGGCGATTTCCGAAAATAGATACATCATTGCAAGAATTAGCCATCTTCATTGGAAGGCTGGGTATAAGGAGACCAATGAAAATCATCGATGCATTTTCTGGGGAAAAAGAGGCACGTCATGTGATGAAATTATTTACATATCAGTTCTATGTTTGGACCAGATTGGTTACTGCGATGGGTTGTCTTACGATTCCAGAGAGTGCAAATATCTCAGAAATTGTAACTCAGTCTGGTATTGAGGCGCAATTTTCAAAACATGGTGGATAAGAGTGACATTGCTTTGGTTCTTTGGGTGAATGATATTCCTATCAGAGGTGGAGTGTTAAAATTGACTGATATAACATCCCCTTGGCATGAATTTGTTGAATACAGACAGGGAGAAAAAGTTACAGCACGATGCCTAGGTTTCAAAGGAAATCACTAGTGTTTGTTAGCCAGAATAGGCGGTGAGTCTTCTCTCTCACTTTTCATTCTCTGTCGACCCTTTTGTTGTGATCAATACAAGATAATTAATAGACAATCTATTTTCATACCATCTGCGATCTATTCTCAGATATGTTGTTGTTTTTGTGTGTAAAATATGTGTGCTAATTATGATTTACATCATGGTTCAAATCTCAAAACACGAACAAGAAAATTAAAGTTATAACTTAATCCTTTTATTTTATAGGCAAGACGTCGATCCAAATTTAGCAAACTCAGTTTTTTTCAACATCATGAAATAACAGAAACCATGGAATTGATCGTGTGGTAGATTGCTTTATAAACTTTATTTGCCGTAACATTTGGTCTAATTAAAATATCTTGTTCAAATTTTGCATTTTTTTTTTGCCTTGGAAATCCGATTATACACAATAACACTAGACACCATAATAAATCTGTATTTGATACATTTTATTTAAGTTGCCGTTTTTTCCCTTAATAAATTAACCAACGAACATGCTGTAAATCTATCAATTACAATTTCAATGCCTTACAAGTTACATAAGTCTCGATAATAATTATTTGCATTTTAATTTAAGTTCGTGTTTAAGATTCAAACACCAAATTATTTGTATTGCATTTAACATATAAAAATTAGACCCTTTTTATTCAATTCAAACAATTTGTCATAATCGCATAATTTTTTCTAAAAATTTGGTACGAACCGCACTCGAACAAATCATACATTCGTACCTACTTCGTACCCATCGAAAATTACGAAATAATAAATATTATATACTCAAATACTTTACATTCGTTTCATAAAAAACATACAAAATTAAATTGTTTACGATACGAACATATTTGTCTACTCGATGTTAACAATGTGTTGCATACGTGAGTAATTTCGTTTCGCATTTCGGGCACCTGCTAAATTTGTTCGTCCCATTGTCCCAAATGGCTTACTAATAATGATTTTTTTTCAATTTATTTAAAGTAACTTTATGAAATCAATTTTAAATCTACAAGATATTTACCTACACGTGGATTCAAATCAGGATTATTTATAAACTGAGTGTTATTGTTGGAAATTTGACCGATTTTCTGCAGATTTTGGGGGGAAATCAGAAAATTTGTTTTCTTGGTATTTTATTTATTTGTTTAACTTTTTATTTACAGATGTTTTCTATCCCTTATAATAACTTATTTCAAATAAGATATAAGCCTACGTGTACAGTACTGCAGTACAGATAGAATTAAGTGGCTACAGACTACTGTACTACAGTAGTGTAGTGAAGTACATCATTTAAAAATATATTACAATTATGTTTTACGGGCAGGTAAAGAAAGGAAGGAAGAGTTTGAACATCTTCTGGTGGGAAGCAGTTTCATCCAAATTCTGGATGAGTTTGGATTGCACATGTAAGTATTGGCATTCTAATACATATTTCAAAGTACCTAATAAGATCAAATGCCTTGTCAGTTAACATTTTTTAAATTATATAAGTATTGTTTTCAAAAGTTTACTTTATTTAATCATTGTTGTTTGTTATCCAAGGTATTGCTTTTATACTTACTCACTGTCATGAGGCGAATTTTGTAGTGTGGGGAAGCTGCTCCATTAATATTCAATGATGGTTTATTTCACTACCTAAAGTTATGAACTTTTCACAGTTGTTGGATATTTGTTTTTAAAAGAACTTTCATAATTTTTTAAGCCGCTTACTGTTAGTCATTTTGTTTAGTTCCATATTTTGTTGTTTTTTACAGATATACAATATCGTGAATCCAAGCCAAACGGTGGTGAACACTAATAGCAGCCAAATGCAGTTTCTAATTGTAAGCAAAGCATGCTTAAATGTCATACCTTCTAATTCATTAGCCATTTTCTGGTAAATTAATGATAGTTTTTACTGTTTCATGTTTTTTGGGGAAAAAAAATCATGTTATTCTCAAAACTCAGGGTCACACGAGTGATGAAATGTTAAAACATTGTTTAACTGAAATACTAAAAGGCGTTTTAAATATTTGGTAATTTGACATGACAGGAAAATCCATGCCATAAGACATCTACCAGCGGTTTCCAGCAGTGGCAGATGTCATCGCCCACATCCCAGCACTGGGGAACTGCAAATGCTGAGGTTCAAACACCACGCAAACAGCAACCCGAAAGAAATGTCGTAGATGCCTTTTCACCAGGCCAGCAACTGCCAGCTACCACATGTACATATGGTGGATATACCAAGGTAAATTATATCATGTTTATATTGAGGAAAAAAAATCATATTATATTATGCATTGTTACATGTTCTTTTTCTTGCTATCAGAAACCACCCATAGATTTAATGTATATGATATAGAAATTGTTTTTGTTTGACAGTCTCAGTTGGTTGAGGAGATTGCCTGCTACGGTATTGAGGATTACCCAAAGGCAGCGAAAAGATTGTTCCGCCGCCTATACAAGGAGGAAGAGTACCTGGACAGGACACTCACCGGAACCAGGGCAAACAATCAGTACGATGGACGGCCAGCCATCAGAGACTTGTCAAAAATGGCAATTATATATGGTAAAACTTGACTCGTGTTTGCTCAGTGTCTTGAAAGATGATCCATTGTAAACCTTTAATTGAACTTAAAATATAAGCAGACAAGTGTTTAATAATGAATTTAGATCTGCAGATGCATGTAGGAAGCTAGTTAATACATTACAAATGAATATTTTGTTTAATTTTTGATGATGATGATGATGTTAAAAAGTTTCATGTACCCAACGGCAACCACATGGTAAACAAATATTATTCCTTTTGATAGACAGCATTGCACTAGATAAAGATCAGTTAATATTGCAGAACTGGTTGTGTTTTTTTTAGAAATCATGAAAGAGCAGTATCAAGTATCTGCCGTCCAGGTACGAGAGAAGTTACGAGATGTACTCAAACCAAGCAAGGCAAAGCCAAAGAGGCCAATTTGACGGATAAATCGGAAGGAAATTTACTCAGTTAACACCAAGCTGACCAAGGACAAATGGACATTAATTTTAGCGATTTTTTCTGATTTTATGTCTTTTGTGTAAATATTGTATATAAATTTAATACCCGTATTACGTCGTACAGGGTCAATACGAAGCCATGTAACAAACTTACTAAGTACCAATCTTTAATAAAAATGCCAATATTTTAAAGAATTATGTTACTTGATATTTACTACTACTGATGTAAAAGCAAGTATTCTGTTTGAGGTAAGTTAATAGTTATTGCATCCCCCCGATTGTCATTGTATTTGATTAGTGTACTTTATCGATATCAGTGTCTGCAAATATAATCTCAACACTTACCAGTGCTTTTTTTATCAATTACATCCAATGTGTGGCTTATTAAATACATCAGACAAATACTATTCTGGTGAAATTGGTTTGTTCAACTTTCTAATATATTTCTTATTGTATGAAATCATATTCAGCTATTTTTAGGGATGCTGGAAACAGGCTGGAATATTTTCCATGGTTTTCCATCAATGCTGGACTATATACCATGGTAAATATTCCAGCCTCAATGTGTTAGCAGGACCATGGAAAACCCTGGAAAAAATTCCAGCCTTTCAGTTCCAATACTGCATGTATATGGAAAAGCATGGACAAAATTCCATGCTTTTCCATGGAAAGCATGGAAAATATACCATGCAGCATGGAAAATATTCCATGTTTTACCAGCATATTTTCCAGCGATTTCCAGCCTGTTTTTTTCCAGCCTCAGCATGGAAAAAGCTGGAAATTTAGTTCCAATACTCCAGCCTCATATTTTCCATGGAAATCCATGGAAAAACATGGAACTTTTTCACCCGGGCCCCTGACTTTTATGAACATTTCTAAATATCACCATAATTATGACGATACTATTTTTAGTCACCAATATTTTAAGTTTAGACTGAGTTTTACATTGAGATTGGTTTTAGTTTTCCATTTTTTAGGTATGGCCATTAAGTACTTCGAGAAAATGTACATTATTTATCTGTTTTCTGAGTATGTTTTATCTACGTTTCTCGACATATAGCAATTTCAACAAAGATGAAAATAAGCCTCTTAAAAATATCTAACAATATTCACATAGATAACAAAAATATTCAATATTCGATACGCAATTCAATTTCGCATTTTCAAACAGTAGTTGAAACGTTTGCCTAATGCTCGTGATTACAAGCCTTATCTTTGAAATATACCTGCTTTACCCATAAAAAACAATTTATAGGCCCAATATCACTTATAGCCATTTTAGCACATGTTTCTTACAGATCTAGAGATGGAAATGTTTGACAATTTGAGATTCTGGCAGGCTACTACTTGAGATAAAGGGTGTTTACGGAGCACTTGAACATTCCGAAATAGTTGACAAATATTCGATCACAATCAAACTAAGACAAACCTTTCCCATATACCTTATTCTGCAATATTTGTGCAATCCTTCAAAATTCAAATATTTGGTAGAGATCTATATCGTAAACATTTCAGGACAAAGTTTGTATGCATATTTAAATTTCAAACGATAATTTTCAGCTTTAAAGAGTGTATGTACGATCTTACAACAAATATATTAACGTAAATTAAAACAACCAGACAAAATTAATAACCATATACTTCAATGGAAGAAAAGTTCATAAAAACATTTTTGAACAAAGCATATTGGCTAGTTTTTAATCAGAAACTGGTTTCCGGTTGTACAGCCAGAAACTCCAATATATGTATATACGTTGACTCGACTGTTGTTTAAGGTTACACAACACGAATAAACGATGCACAAATCAACACTCATATTTTCGATATTTTAGTATTTCCTTCGTCATGTGCATGTTTATCTGTCTGCATTCAAGTGACATCGTAACTTTCATCTGCTTATTTTGAACTAATTGATATGAATGATCGTACATACACAGTTTGATTTTCAATGAACTTGACCTTTCATTAATTCTTCTTAATGTCCAAAAACAGGTCAACAAATATAGAGAATAACATTGTTCTTGTCATACACATAATTAATGTATAAATTATTTTAAATTAATAAAATCATTGTTGGACAATGTAGCTGACAGTAAAACTAAATGTTCATCCTTCATAAAATTGCTATTTAAATATAAACAAATTAACAAATATACCAGAATAACAATGATACCTGTCTTTAATTGCCCAAATCTCCTGTATTCAAACTTTGCATGACATGTAATACCTATATATGAAGACAATATTTATGGCCTTACTCCTTGAAACACTCATATATACAGAAATACATACAAAAAATAATTCCCGTGACGTCAACAATCTAAAACAGCAGGATATGGCATATTACATTTCATCGACATTTCTTTCAAAACAAGATGCGTGTTTAGAAGGAAGAATTACAATGAACGACGCTGACCAAAAAAACGCAGAACCAAAAAAACGCAGAACAGGAAAGTATTTAAAGATACCATGATGGATTTTTCAGAAACGCAGTACAATCCTGATGTAAAAAAATGTACTATTAATGTTGTAAAAAATGAATATCACTTTTTGCTAGTTTGACCTGAGTATAGGGAATTATGTATTAAATACCTACCAATATACTACATCCCATGGCCAAGTATTACAAAATTTAACTGCTTGATGTCGTGTGAGAATGAAAAGCTATTAATAAATATAGCCACTTTCTCAAGTATGGCTAATGACATGCGTAATGCTCTGTTAACATAATTGAATATGCTTTTATGTCTTTCTTTTTTACTTAATGCCACAAAATATGTATTGCATTCTTTAGCCAATCATTATTACTTTCCTTCAATAGCACTGTACATTTTGTCAATATAGGAAATGGCATTTGCTCGCTTTTCGCTGTATAATGTCATCTTCGTATATTATTATGTATGGATTGGCAAAGTTCTTTTTGAATATGCTAATAAATCTTTGACTTGACTTGATGCAAAAAAGTAAAATGTATTATATTTATGTCCTTATGGAACCATTTGTATTTATTTTCAATATCATCTAACATTTATTCACCAAAAACAAATACAAACATGTGAGCCATAATGGCCCCTAAGGTCGCTCACCTGAGTTTAAGGCATCATAATAACTTTTTAAAATGTTATAGCAGGTACATAGATTTTTGAAGTTAAATACTGACACATAATTATGAGAGCAAGAAGTTTTTAATATAGCCATAAAAGGAAAACTGCCATGTTTTTTTCACGAATATAAAGGATTTAAAGGAAATTAGTAGAGGGTCACCCAAGGAAAATTTCTGTGAAAACTATTTTCAAATCCAGCGAGGGGTTTCCGACAAGAAGATTTTTTAAGTTTTAAATATAGCCATATAAGGAAAACTGCCCGCCCCCTGTTTTTTAACAAATCAAAATGATTTTAAGGATTTGGTAGAGGGTTACCCAAGGAACATTTCTGTGAAAACTATTTTCAAATCCAGGCAGTGGTTTCTGACAAGAAGATTTCTGAAGTTTTCCAGTTTTTAAGCTTTTGGTTGCCATGGCAACCAGAGTTTTCAATATAAGGACTGTGTTAAAGGACTATCCAAGGAACATTCCTGCCAAGTTTGGTTAAAATCCGCCCAGTGGTTCAGAGAAGTAGTTATTTGAAGTAAAATGTTGGCGACGGACACCGGACACAGACAGATCACAATAGCTCACCCTTGAGCACGTCGTGCTCAGGTGAGCTAATAAAACAACTCACATAATTAAAACATTATTCATTAGGACATATTCTAATTAAGTTACATTTGCATTATTTATTTTAAAGTCTCTTAATGTTATTATTATGTAATTATGCAAATTTATTTTTTAAGCACAAAAATGTCAACAGACAAAAGTTACTTTTTACCCTACTATTCAATAAATCCTGAAGCTTTTCACTACAGATCCCAGCTTCAGTCATTCACGAATACCTGAGGCTGCATAAGTGAATGACAAAACTGTAAAGAATCTACAGTATTTAAATGGGCAAAGAGTTGTAAAACATGCAATTTAGATAACAAAATCAACCGACACATGAAGACAAAAGACACATAAAAAACGACAACAAAAATATGCTAAGCACATATAAAGGGTTGAAAGCAAAACTAGTGTATCTGATATAGAAATTTCCAGCAGATACCCCAGTTTTACATTCACTTTCAACCCTCGATATGTGAAACAATAGCAAAGTCTGATTTAAAAGGAAATGTTACCAATCAACAATCAGAAAATCTCGAAAGTAGCATCAAATTTCGTGCACAAAACGTAATCGCACACCCGATGACAGAATGTTATCTCGGTACAAACAATAACTTGATAACAGTAGCACCATAAAACAAAAGGTGTTCCAAACTATTCGACACCTTCAGTCCGCACAAACAATATCAAGTACTACTACATCTTTTTATCTTTGCCTTTAAATGCTTAAAAGGCAAGCAATCTTCTGTTTCAAATCAAATTCAAAGGCGGTTAAATGTTAATAAAACTTACCAGACGACACAAAAATCTTTCGTCATTTTACAAACCACAGGACGAAATTTTTGATTGACAATAGAACTATATTAAAACTCGGCTGAACTTATGGCATTTATTTGTTATTCTTTCGCTGACTGAGTGTTTACTGTCTTTTAATCTACAATAGCATTGAACTAAATGGTTAGTACTTTCGCCGTTATTGTCACATACGAAACCCAATACATTTAGATCGATAAAATCTACTTACACCACTTAGTAAAGGCTATTATTTGGTATAAATAAACAAATTTCAAATAACAAAGAAATCTGTTAATTTCAGTATTGATTGATTTTCCACTAAACAGAATTAAGAATGTTCAATCTGATAACTTTGAGTGTTAGGTCTACAAGAGCTGTCAGAGGACAGTGCGCTCGACTATTCAAAGTATTTCAGTTGGTACATATTTTGGATAGAAATTTGTTAAAATACAATATTTTTAAGTGAAGCCTTGTATAGTTTATAAATTTTTGGAAAAAAAACTTTAACCACAAAGTCTATGTAAAAAGTGGGCTAACTCTGTCGAAAAACAAAACAGAGTTATGGGTAATGTTGCCCTTGATACTAGAGTTGATGACAAAGGTTAGTTTCAAGCGAATAACTTCTGTAGTTTTGAAGTTACCAAACTTTTGAATATAAACTTTAAACTGAAAATCTAAGTGAAAAGGGTGCATAACTCTGTCAAAATACAAAATAGAGTTATGGGTAATGTTGCCCCTGGTACTAAAGTTGATGATAAAGGTTAGTTCCAAGTTTCAAGTGAATAACTTATGTAGTTTTGAAGTTACAAAACTTTTGAATATAAACTTTAACAAGAAAATCTATGTGAAAAGGGACATAACTCTGTCAAATATAAAACAGAGTTATAGGGAATGTTCACCCTGATACTGGAGTGGATGACAAAGGTTAATTTCAAGTGAATAATTGATGTAGTTTTGGAGTTACACAACTTTTAAATATAAACTTTAAACAGAAAATCTAAGTGAAAAAGGGGCATAAATCAGTCAAATTACAAAACAGAGTTATGGGGAATGTTGCCCTGACACTGGAGTTGATGACAAAAGTTAGTTCCAAGTTTCAAGTGAATAACTTATGTAGTTTTGAAGTTACAAAACGTTTGAATATAAACTTTAACCTGAAAATCTATGTGAAAAAGGGGCATAAATCTGTAAAAATACAAAACAGAGTTATATGGAGTGTTGCCCTTGATACTGGAGTTGATGACAAAGTTTAGTTACAAGTTTCAAATGAATACCTTGTGTAGTTTTGAAGTTACAAAACTTTTGAATATAAACTTTAACCAGAAAATCTAATTGAAAATGGGGCATAACTCTGTCAAAATACAAAACAGAGTTATGGGGAATGTTGCCCCTGACACTGGAGTTGATGACAAAGGTATATTCCAAGTTTCAAGTGAATAACTTATGTAGTTTTGAAGTTACAAGACTTTTGAATAAAAACTTTAACCAAATTCAGAAGCGGACGCAGACGACGGGGGTAGTAGGAAAGCTTCTTCGAATAGTCGAGCTAAAAATGGGCAATGGTATCAACTGCTTTATCCCTAATTAATTTTGTAAGAATGAATTCTATAATGTGACAAAGTACTACACTGCAGATCCGCTATATTGCAATCCATTATTTTGTAATATCCAATATATCGCGAATCAGTATTGGATCCCGTTTTTTGTTCATGTACATCAATATTTTCCTATTATACAAAAATCGAGTTTGGTCCGGATTTTCGCGCCTACATCGCATTCACACGTGTAGTGTGACAAACAATAACCCGACCCACTCAACATCAAAGTGCAACAGTTTGACATCATCAGCTTACATCGCGCGTGCCACCCATGACAACATCCTTTCACTACCGTCGCTTAAATTAGCAGCCGAATTAAACGCCGTCAATGTGGAGGGTGTATACAGTAACTGTATGCCATATATCAATACTGACCTATCTGAATGACAATAATTTTATCGATACGGCGTAACTGTTTCCGTTTTGTTTAAGAGGAAATGTTAACTGCACATCGTTCGCGATATAGATGCCTAATTTTGTTGTGATGCGCTACGAACCTTTTATACAAAGGTAAAGATCTCAATGTTCTCTGCGCTAACAAGTTTTTATATGGTAATCAATACACCCATGCTTTCCATGCAGATGACATGACGTTGGCATATTTGTCACAATAATAGAATTAATTACAAGGAATAATATTATATTTTTAAATACTAATGGAATATTTTACATAACACATGGATGTGTACAATAATGGATGTTAACAACCATGACAAGAAATGTTTTAAAAAAAAGACAATCGGCGTTGACATTAATAATGAGATATCATTTTACCCTAAACATAATACATGAGGGCCAAGATGATCGGTTACGTAGCTTCTCGAACCCCAGATTTTTCGGTCCCCACCTAGACAAGGCGACTTCTCGGACCCCAGATTTTTTTAGCACCATAAGAAAACTTCTTATATCCCAAAATTAATGCGTGATTAATTCCATAATTATTAATATTTGTACCGTGAATAAACCGATCATACCGCCTCATGTTTTCACCAGTGATGCATGAATAACCTAAATAATTTACGTTAACATCATTATAATATACATTTGTCAGCCAAATTTAACAAATTAACGATGTACGAAAATAATTGCGGGAATAAATGAAAATTATTCTGTTTCAGACGCGTATAGTTATTCTTTTATAAGTAATATACCGTACCTTCATCTTGGAAGTTATCTATGCATAATACAAACTCATTTCTAAGTCAGTTAATCATTTATACTGTGTATCCTTATGAAAAGCAATCTTCAGGGAACATTCAGCGCATTTGAAATAATGATGACTTCCATTTTTGATAACACAATCATATAATTTCATTCGACTAGGGCGATTAAAAATTATATTCTGTAGGAATATGATGTATCAAGGGTTTCTGTGTATAACTGGTATTGCAAATAATGTATTAATGCTACGAAAATGAAGTTAAAGTAACATGAATAACAGCTCGACGTATTCCGTTACTTATTTCACCACATTTTATTTATTGAAAGATATCTTTTTATAGGTTGATTAACATCTACTGGAGAAGTTGATTGAAATGTGCAATTCTATTTAATTCTTAATAGAACGCAACCGCCATTCCATTTCAAATTAACATGCACAGTTAGTTTACAAACATAAATTCCCCATTTATTGCGATATTCGCTCTTATGATTCTCTGGACGCTAATTGATGCATGTATAACAGCTATACACCGGCAGCTAAACATGCGCTCATTTTAGAATGATCGTGAGTGTGTTGAACTCGCTAGAATCAATTGTTATTTATAAAGCGTGACGCTACGCTAAACAAAACAGTGGATTAATTCTGACAATGAATATAATATTCTGATCTTGACAGACAATGAGAAAATACGTTCATAATTATGTTCAGTTCTAGAATTTATGTCGAAGATATGATTATAACTTTATTTTAACCGCTTATGTAAACAATCATGTACATTTTAATCCCCAAAAGTATGCAACAGTTGTTGGTATACATTAAACCATTGTTGTAAGTTTGCATTCCCTAAAAATAGAAAATTTGCCAAATTCTATTGGCATTCAATTTTCCCGCTGCATAATTATCGCAAGAAATCTAGGTCAAAAGTGATCTTAGACAGCTACGCCGAAAAAAGGTGAGTTAATTTGTTTATGTTTTGAGATCATGAAAATAGGCTAGTGTATACCTGTATATGTATATGTACATGAATGGTTATATCGTGACTATATCGCAATCGTGATCCATGGACCCCGCGAATCGCGATACAACGGATCTGCAGAGTATTATGTAATAAATTTGTGTTATATGTTGTGTCTTTAAGTAAATAATGATACTGGGGTGGAGACATGGAAGTACACACGCTCAGAAATGTATGACTATCGGAATACTTTAACTAAACACATAAGTAATACTATGATTACTGCGCCAAAAGGAACACTGTCAAAATATAGGCAATACAATTTTTCTTTTGTGCAAATTTGTCATTACATGGCTATAAATGCAAGGGAGTTAATTCTGGAAAACAACATGTCAAACATGGTTGCTTCCCTTGGTTACATGGCACAAATACCTGCTTGTATTGGGCCCAGGCACTTTATTATTGGGATAAATCTTGCAAATAAATACGATAAGAGGAACCACTAATCCGTAAGTAAAAAGTGCACAGTTTTGCTTGCGGAGACATCCTTCATAAGGCCCCTGTAATATAAGACAACGGCCAGAACATACAAACATTTGTTTGTTGTTTGTTTATTCGAGATTTTTTGCCGTTTTTAACAGTATTTCAGTCATATCACGGCGGTCAGTTAACCTACTCACAAGTTTCCTGGGCAAGCTTAGCCGATCTAAGCGGTTTACCGGTACTAAGTGCACATATTTATGACAGTAACTGACAACTGCCCTACTTAAATCAGAGGTAGGGGGAGGATGGCCGCAGAAATAATTTCATGACCAATCCCCACACAAGTTATGTGGCCAGGCTTCAAACTCACGATCCCTGGATTGTCAGTCCAGCGCTCTACCAACTGAGCTAGCCGTGTCCGGTTACAAAGATTTGAAACGGTGAAACTACTTATTGAATACCAGCAAATATTACATTCACAATATCCATGCAATTTTTGCATAAAATTAATAATGAAAACTCACAAAGAGCAGTTGGCCTCCAGTTTCCCCATTCAGCTTTTGCATCTCAGCTTTAAGGTCGACCAGTTTCCTGTGTACGATCTCTATATCTGGGTCAAGGTCATCATTCCCCACCCACTCTAGTCCAGACCACGCCTTGTTATCCATTGGCACTGTGAACGATAATGTGTTAAATTAAACTTAAAATACAATTCATTAAGCATCCATGAACAACAACAAACTGAAATTTAGAAATATTGAATTTATAATTAATTATTACTAGCTTTGAATCTAAGAAATACCTTATAATTCTGTGATCTGGTCTGAAACTTACTGTACATTTCTGTATTGAATTAATTTGTATTTTTCTTTTAAAACTCGAAGACAATTGAAGGGAAGGCAAGAACAAAATGCAATATCTGACTTTTTACCATTAAAATCTACTCTGATAACAAGTGCCTTTGTTTATTATGTATATCCATATGCCATATGAGCAAATGTTTTATCAAACAAAATTTGTAAACAAGTTTACATTTGTTCACCTACCATTAAGTGACATGAATACTGGGTCGTAGTCGCTATCTGAGGTATCCTCGTTTGAGCTCAACCAGCGCTCGAGAAAACCGTCTCCGAAATGGCACAGGTCTTTTAACACGGGCAGTTCATTGTGTGAGTTGTTGTTGTTAACGACACTGGGATCAGGGGAGACAAATATTGTGTGACCGGACAGACAGGGTTGTCTCCCCTCAGGCCGGAACGGGTTGAACACAAATGGGAAATGCACAACTGGTTCTTCGTCTTCTGACAACGTGCTGCGCTTTCTGAGATCTGAAACAGCAATTTTTAGTGAATATATATACTTATAATTGCATAAATATTTTAACCAATTAAAATGTTGTGACAAAATCTTTACCTTTTTGCTTATTTAATTATGATACAAAATTGCTTTATTCAACAATTAATTATCATTAAATCATTTTCTCTTTTGGGGAAAAGTGGATGATTTAAAAAAAAATACTGGTAGTGAAAGAAACCTTTATACGTCCCCTGTTATAGTAGGTAAAAGATACCTAAATAATATATCTTATTGTAAGACACAATAGAACTGCAAAAAAAAAATAACCTGTTGTAAAACACCAGAGAAATATGTAACCCTTACATGACAAAATACTTTTCCATACAATCTAACTATATTCAATCATAGAATGGTTTAACCTACCTCTTCCTAACTTGTACAAGCAAAGGGATTGTTAAAAACTGTACAGAAGAGCAATATCCTACCTCTTCGTAACTCGTGCAACTGGTGGAAAGGGTCGGGGTCCTTCGTTGCCTTTGTGTGGAACGTTGTTAGCCGTTGTCGCAGCTCCTCCTGCTCGCGTTTCACGTGATGACCATCCTCCTGTAGAGGGCCTTGCTCACTCAAGATGGCACGCACTGTCTCCTGTCGTATACGCTCGTGTTCTTTCTTCAATCTGAAGTGAGAGGAATACATCCATTTTGATTGAAGCAGAGATTTTGACTATCTTTCAGATTTATGCAACTCCAAAACAAACAAAAACTGTGTAAATTTCTGAAATTTTCTTGCAGACTGTAATGGTTCAAATATGTATTTGGAGATATTTTTCCTACATTTCAAGGAAACACATTACAATCACTGCACATTTGTTCACAAGAAATGTTACCTGAAAAAGATGCCTCCAACAAACAAGTCTGAGATATTATAACCTAAGCTACTTTTGATGATAATTAGTAGCTATTTTTGTCGAAAGAAGATTAATTCTCTGCGAATCAGTAAACGACCCATGAAGTTTAGTTTGTATGTCAGTACGTTCATCCGTCTGTCCAGGTGTCTGTCTGCTACAAAGCTTGTCCGCTCCATACCTTATAAAACCGCTTTTTAAAAAGGAATTCGATGACATGAAATATGACAGTGATGTGTTTAAATTGACATCATAAATTTATATCGTATTCTCTATTGTTAATATTTGTTCTGTAATCTGCAAATAAATAACATTCTTCATTTCATAAATTCCTTAGGAAATACATGATTTCTACGCAAAATGTACTTTAAACAAAACTGGCTTGGACTCCAAAATTGTTGTTTTGACAAAAGTAGTCTACAGTTTAATGCTTCCCTAAACACGTATTGTCACCTGTAAATGACGGCCTCAATTAATGCTTCCCTAAACATGTATTGTCACCTGTAAATGACGGCCTCAATTAATGCTTCCCTAAACACGTATTGTCACCTGTAAATGATGGCCTCAATTAATGCTTCCCTAAACACGTATTGTCACCTGTAAATGACGGCCTCAATTAATGCTTCCCTAAACACGTATTGTCACCTGTAAATGACGGCCTCAATTAATGCTTCCCTAAACATGTATTGTCACCTGTAAATGACGGCCTCAATTAATGCTTCCCTAAACACGTATTGTCACCTGTAAATGACGGCCTCAATTAATGCTTCCCTAAACACGTATTGTCACCTGTAAATGACGGCCTCAATTAATGCTTCCCTAAACATGTATTGTCACCTGTAAATGACGGCCTCAATTAATGCTTCCCTAAACACGTATTGTCACCTGTAAATGATGGCCTCAATTAATGCTTCCCTAAACACGTATTGTCACCTGTAAATGACGGCCTCAATTAATGCTTCCCTAAACACGTATTGTCACCTGTAAATGACGGCCTCAATTAATGCTTCCCTAAACACGTATTGTCACCTGTAAATGATGGCCTCAATTAATGCTTCCCTAAACACGTATTGTCACCTGTAAATGATGGCCTCAATTAATGCTTCCCTAAACACGTATTGTCACCTGTAAATGACGGCCTCAATTAATGCTTCCCTAAACATGTATTGTCACCTGTAAATGACGGCCTCAATTAATGCTTCCCTAAACACGTATTGTCACCTGTAAATGATGGCCTCAATTAATGCTTCCCTAAACACGTATTGTCACCTGTAAATGATGGCCTCAATTAATGCTTCCCTAAACACGTATTGTCACCTGTAAATGATGGCCTCAATTAATGCTTCCCTAAACACGTATTGTCACCTGTAAATGATGGCCTCAATTAATGCTTCCCTAAACACGTATTGTCACCTTTAAATGACGGCCTCAATTAATGCTTCCCTAAACACGTATTGTCACCTGTAAATGATGGCCTCAAGTTTGTCAATGTTGTTCTTCTCCTTTTCTTCGTAAAGATTGAATTCCTCTTCAGAAATGGAGAGGCCTGGCAATTTATTGGAACATCTGAACTGAAAACAATACAACCATTTTACAGTCACATAAATGAATAACTGCTACAACATTGTAAATTTATGTAAAAGTCAGATACAAAAAAATATTGTAAATAAACTTCAGAGTTATTTACATTTTTGAATTCCCTTTTCCACTATCCAATGCTTTCAAGCTTATTTTATGTTTTGAAGCATCAGCCAGATCGTTACACAACAGTCTTGATTTTTGATAACTAAAAATTTAAAACCAGCAGTAAGATTGTTGTTTATAGCCATAATTATGGCATGTTATTGATCAGTACTATTGAATATAACATGTTTCCATTAAAATGTACAATAAATTTGAAAAGTGAAAACAAGTTGTTTCATACCCTTCTACTTACCAGTTCTTTATGCAATGCAAGTCTTTTCTTCAGCAAGTCTAGTCTGTGAGTTTCATTGTCTATCTGAGTCTTTCTCTTTTCCTGCAGAAGAAATATTAATAATAAAGGCGGACATGTTATAAATTATTAGAATACTTATTATGCATCCCCAGGAACTGTGGAGTTATGGCCCTTGAATTATCTAAAATTAGCCTTTTTAGACATTTCTGCTTTCAAAGTCCATCAGTTTTCATCTGATCTTCGCCAAACTGCAGAGTTATGGCCCGTGATTTACCTAAAACTGGCCTATTTAGCAGTTTCTTCTCTCTATGTCCAACAGTTTTCATCCGATCTTCAGCAAACATTATATTCTAAAGATTGCTTTTCACATAGAGGGGACATAACTGTTTTATAAACAGCTCTTGTTACTGATTAAATGAAATCCTTGTTATATTTAGTTACTTGCTAAGTTTCAACAAATAAGCCCTTTGTCGTGATAACCTGACAAGTACATGCACTACAAAGTATGATATATCAAAACACTTACATAGTATTAAAGCAAATTAGCCATATAGAAATAAACATGCTATTTTATGGTACTGAATATATTTACAACTAAGACATTTAAATTTTGTCTTTTTACATTTAACATTAACATTATCATTACCGTAGTTATTCTATGTTTTCAGAGACTTAAAAATGATTAATTTTTTCAATGTCCGAATATTTAGAGTCACAAAATAATTATTCAAAATCTGTCCGAAAACATAGTATCTGCAATATTGTCATACAACTCGCAATAAAACTAAGGACTTATTACTTTGTCTTTGATGATGGTTCTCGTTTATTCCCGAAAGCGTTAACTTTTGACACGTTATTTTCAATTGAAGCAATTATACATCTTGTTAATTTATGACATGTTATTGTATATTGAAGCCATTATAATACAACCTGTTAATTTATGACACGTTATTGTATATTGAAGCCATTATACAACCTGTTAATTTATGACACATTGTTGTATATTAAAGCCATTATACAACTTGTTAATTTATGACACGTTATTGTATATTGAAGCCATTATACAACCTGTTAATTTATGACACATTGATGTATATTAAAGCCATTATAAAACTTGCTAATTGGCATGCATGGTTCAGCAAACACTTCGTTAAATTGACAGACAATAGAGAATAAGAAGCATGTGAAAACAATTGTCGCTACCTGGGAAACATTAAATGATAATGGGCAAATTAGTATCTGTCCGAAAACATAGATCTCAATTGAATTATTTTTCTGAAAGTGTCCGAAAACATAGAGACACAAAAAATTATTATTTTGGCCAATTTTGAGGGTGTCCGAAAACATAGAGTGTCCTAAAACATAGAATAAATAAGGTAACCACAGATATATATCAAGCTTCAACAATAGGTTTACTTACAAAATATTAAGTATAATCCAATGGCCTACCCTTTTTTTAAAATCCAGAAAAAAGACATTCAATTGCGCTTTGTTTACTCAAAAATTTGTCATGGTCATACATTTAATGCATTTAAATTCAAATAATAATAAAAAAACTCACACTCTTAAATTAAAAGGAACACCTTTGAATGTTATATTAAAGATGGGCAAATTGATTCAAATTTCTCTTAATAATATATTCACTAATTTTATTACAATCTATTTTCACATTTAGATAAGTTCAAATACCTTGATCGACGAGTTAAACGCTTTTATCACCAATGACAGACGACAGCCCTTTGAAAAATGAAACAAGCGCTAATTGATTGAATTGTCAATCAATATGCGAGATTATATTGTAAATCCCATCTTTCCTCATATGTATCACATATTCCAATAAAATCCATAGGCTTCCCATTCATTGACATGGATTTCAATGATGGAATGGTATTACCTCTTATAATAACCTGAACAATAACTTATTGCAATGGATGATACTCATAAGCTTATACTAAAACTTAACCAGAATTTTAAATAGGATGAAAATGATATGGAATCAAGGACAAACTGTTTCTTATTTGAATGACTGATACATATAAGCCTCCATTAAAACTTTTTACCTGATTTTTAACAGGGTGTTCCCTGTATATTGTTAACAATTTCATTGAAAATGTTTGTCTGTCTGGCACTGAGATGTTTTCTACACCATATATGTGCATGATGCAAATGCTATAGCCATTTTTATACATTTTCAGCCTCATAGTTATCATAGAATTAAGAAATAATTTTCTATTAAGAGTTGTTTATCAGCTAATAAACAACGATTTGGAGTTCTGATGCATAGGAATTAAACAACGAGGGCATTAGCCCAAGAGGTTTAATATACTGCATCAGAACGACACACTGTTGTTTATTTGCTCATAAACTATGATAATGCAAATATTATTTTGATTCTAACATGACCTGACCACATTTTCTGCAATTTCAATGCAATCTATATTTCACAGTTTATGGAACTATTTTTCGATTGGTAGTTTAACAATCGTGAATTTTGTTCTTTGTCTATAGAAAACTCTGTGCGTGTCATGTTAGAATCAATAAATGTGGTGTTTCACATGTAACACAAACTTTTTTTTATTTGCCCAACTTAATTAAAATTAAATTTGGTATGAGAAGTAATACATAACTAAGACATTTTAATGCTAAATGTTTCAAAAAAATGTTCTTGACATATGTAAGCAAAAAAATAAACACTATAATAAATTATTGTACACTATATTTTGTGTCACTGCCAATATTGGTCACGGAAATCTTAGTTTATTAACCTATAAATGTACCATTTTCACCTGCATTAAAAACTGTGGCACGCTGATCTATATATGTTAAAGAAGGAAAATCATCAATGAACGGGTCATAAACTACACACTTATTGTCTTTAAGTGGCAATAGACTGTGAAGGAGGTATTTAAACTAGCATCCATAAATCATGATACTCCAACATCAATAATGTTTTACAACTCTCAGATTTACATTGAATGCTTTATGGAAGTTTATTCATGCAAAATACTTCCAACCTCCCGTGGGGCAAAACAGCCAAAAATGGCACAAAAATCTTTTAAAGTTCAGCCCAAATGCCATGGACAAGATTGAAATCATTTAGTCAAATCTGCTTTCAAACGTTTTCTCTAACATTACTGGCAAATACAAAGGAAATTTGAAACCTAGATTGAGAATAAATAAATTTTTAATACCCCAAAAACTTGTGATGTAAAACCACAAGTTTTCTTCCAAAATGTTGATTAATTATGTTTTAAATAGTATGACTAAAAGTGCACAATAATAATTATGAAAAAAGACTTAAATATTCACAATAGGAACATTTAAAAGAGGAACAAATGAAAAATGTGTACATTTTGCACTTGTTACTAACTAGTCTGTGAGGGATGTATGTTTACAAAGATTCATACAATTTAATAGCCGGAATGCCATTACTAAAACTTCATATACTGATTTAGATTACCATATTTAATCCATGTTTTCGGAAACTCTATGTTTTCGGACACCCTCAAAATCGGCCAAAATGATTACTTTTCATGTCACTATGTTTTCGGATACTTTCAGAAAAGGTATTAAATTGCAATCTATGCTTTTGGACATATACTAAATGGCAATTAATACCCATTTAATCATTATAAATGCTTCTCAAGGAGTGGCAATGGTTTTCACAGGTTTTTCCTTATTGTTTACCAATTTAATATCGCCAATAATTAGTGACTCTAAAAAGTCTGACACTGAAAAAAAAAATTAAGTGTCCTAAAACATAGATTTTATACAGAATCTTATAATCACATACCTTCTGCGAAATAAGTTGAGTTTTCCTTTTGTTATATTCTTCAACTCTGAAAAATAGATGATAAATTATATACCATTTCAAAGGTAGTTATTTCTTATTTTTAACAATACTTCATTAAGGCGTGTTTTCCTAAATATAACAATAGAACAACAATTTTCTGGCTTTAATCTATGATTTAATTTTTTTTTTCCAGTGTACGATAACCACTGACACTTTACGTTTGGAGGAAAACACTGAACATGAGCGGCAGTGTGTGTGATTTTGAATGGGACACTTCTAAGCAGCAATACAATGAAATGAAGAGTACAACTAATTTGCAACAGAAAAGTTCGTATAAATGAAATGCACAGTCATGTCATTTCTTTTTCATTTACAATAAACTCTTTTGAAGACTGCATGAAAGTCTTTGATTGTTCCAAGTTGTTATTTTATCTTTTCCTAAGTCAACTATTTTTGTGTGTATGTGTTTGTGAGTGTTTTTTGTTACGTTTTTAATATCCAGTAGAGTTTAAACTGTTTCATTTATGCTTGATTGTGTGGAAAGCCTGGCCCCAATTTCTCAAACATTCTTAAGTATGTTTTAACAATATTAGCCTAAGCTCACTATTTCTGTATTTCGATCAAGTGTGCATACATACTATTGACACGACAAATTACATGTCGAATAAAAATTTCTATGTCAGATAATCATGATAAATAACATTTTGGGTTGTAAAATCAATTTTTAAACAATTATTTTGATTGATAAAATAAGAGACTTAAGCCCAATATTCTTAAGAATTTTCAAGAAACTGGACCCTGATGCTTATTGAGAAACATTCGAGCCCATTTACTGGGTAAAACCAGCACATGGTGTCTTTCAGAAAGGTCATTCGAACACTCCCCGAGTAGGGATGAAACTCACCACCCCCGATCGCAAGGTGGACACAGTATCCAGTACACCTCTATAGATAGTTAATGCTTGTTTCAAATTTGCCAAATATCGGAACAAAAACATTCCCAAGAAGTAAGAACAAGAGCTGTCGGAGGACAGCGCGCTCGACTTTTTGTGTGCTTGTCAGAGTTTCTGGCATTTTTTCTAAAACAAACTGTATAGCAGCCAATTAAATAAAATTAATTTCTTTATTGAGTTACTGAGTGGAAGCATTTTTCTAAATTTCATAACAGTGACCTTGACTTTGACCCAACTGACCCCATATGCAATATCATGCAATGTCTCGTTATACAGTATCTAAAAATTGAATGCTATTAAAATATTCCAATTTGTTCTCGAGTTACCAGCAGATTTTTTTTTATTTTTAGTAATAGTGACCTTGACTTTGACCCCACCCAACCCACCACAAATGTAATCCCGAATGAAGTGTTGCTTTAGGGTATTTATGTATGAAGATTGATTCGCAAGTTAGAGAGTGGAAATCAAAAGTTGACGCCGTCATTCCACCCACTTCAAGAAACTGGACCCTGATGCTTATTGAGAAACATTCGAGCCCATTTACTGGGTAAAACCAGCACATGGTGTCTTTCAGAAAGGTCATTCGAACACTCCCCGAGTAGGGATGAAACTCACCACCCCCGATCGCAAGGTGGACACAGTATCCAGTACACCTCTATAGATAGTTAATGCTTGTTTCAAATTTGCCAAATATCGGAACAAAAACATTCCCAAGAAGTAAGAACAAGAGCTGTCGGAGGACAGCGCGCTCGACTTTTTGTGTGCTTGTCAGAGTTTCTGGCATTTTTTCTAAAACAAACTGTATAGCAGCCAATTAAATAAAATTAATTTCTTTATTGAGTTACTGAGTGGAAGCATTTTTCTAAATTTCATAACAGTGACCTTGACTTTGACCCAACTGACCCCATATGCAATATCATGCAATGTCTCGTTATACAGTATCTAAAAATTGAATGCTATTAAAATATTCCAATTTGTTCTCGAGTTACCAGCAGATTTTTTTTTATTTTTAGTAATAGTGACCTTGACTTTGACCCCACCCAACCCACCACAAATGTAATCCCGAATGAAGTGTTGCTTTAGGGTATTTATGTATGAAGATTGATTCGCAAGTTAGAGAGTGGAAATCAAAAGTTGACGCCGTCATTCCACCCACTTAAAAAAAATGTAAGTGTAAAAAGGCCCATAATTTTGACAAATTTCAAACTAGAGTTGTCAAAATTAGCATATGAGTCCATTTTAGTATAATGAATAAGTGTTCTAAGTTTGAATGAAATCCATCAAGCCATTCCTGAGAAACCAGGTTAGGCCAACATTTTTTTATCTTTTGTTTTACGGGAGCGCTGACCCTAAATTTTGACAAAATCGAATAAAAATAAAAGTAACTTTTGTGAATTTTATTTATAATTTCCCCGCCAACTTTGTATTTTATTCATAGCACAAAAAAAGTATATGCCGATAGCTAAAATGTTTTGTACTATGTTCCAATAAAAAGTACTATTTCCATTTCTTTCCCGATGGAGACCAAACACTTTGAGTACGAATATAAATTCGGCAAAATGTAAGGACTGGTTTTTGTATAGAACACATATTTTATAATACAAACCATTAATTTCCAATAACCAGTCTAGCACAGTCTGCCAGGTGTGTGGTTTCATCTCAGAAATTCATGATCAAATTTGTGAAAACAACCAGCTGTTTGTCAGCATTCACTGTCTTATTAAAGATGATTCCTAGCAAGCTGTTGTAGAATCAGTGGACACAACTAATTAAAGGATTATCTTATTGGTAAATGGAGTGTGAAATTTTGTGTCTGGAATATGTCAAAAGGACTGGTTATCGGGTGTGTTTACAATACGGACAGTAAAGTCAAAGTGGATTGTTCTTGAGTTCTTCAAATATAATATCCTATTTTACTAATTAGTTGTTTTTGATACATGTACTAATTGATATATATTTTTGTCAGCCTTTTTATGTTAACCAGAGTGCAACAATTCATTATAGTATACTATTTACAAATTTTAGTTCATTCATTAATATTTTGTGAAGCACTTGTAAATATTATAACGGTGAGTGTATACATGTTGACATGAAAATTATATTTAAAGTTATTCAAATTACTGCAATGAACAATAAACTACAATGTTTAATGCATTCAATATAGTGCAAGTAATTTAAGTGTACAAGTGCTTTTGTTAATGCCTTAATATTAATATACAGCACTGACAGTAAAATATATATCAATTAAAACAATAAAAACATTGAGGTAGGTTCCTCCAGTGGCCAGTGTTCCTAGAAAAGCCAGATGACAGGGGAATAGTGACAAATCATACAACAATTACATGACGCTTACAATTTGTAATGTGTGGATTGTAAACATCTTATAGCTGTTAATATCTTCCCCCAAAATTGCTTTTTTTTCCCCCAAATCAGGCATTTCGTGCTAATTTTCCCTATAAAAAGGCCAGGCCCTTTCCCCCAAATCGGCAGAAAAAAATCTGAAAATTGATCAAAAACGAAAGAGAATCCATTTCAATTCGCAAAATAGCATAGAACAACACAGTTTCTGACATCGTTACTGATTTATGTGAAAAAAATGTAATCATTTTGAGTGTCTTTGCCGACGAAGCAGAGGTGTTCTCAGGCATAGACTTTGACATTATGAGAAGCTTTGGGTAGGTTTGATGAAATAAATATTATTGATTAAAATGCCATACTTAAATTATATGCATTATTTAACTGTATAAATTGCCTAATTATTGCATCGGACCAGTTTGAAAATAGGTAAACTTTTAGGGTAAACTTATAGGCCATGTCAATTTAAAGTATGAATAAAAGAAAACAGGTCGGGAAAACTACTAAATTTCAGTATTAAGTTAGTGAGCTCCAGATGATCCAGTAGTTACAAAAAGAATGAAAATTGACAAGATACCGGGGTCAACGAAAGTGCCAGCTAATTAATGTTTAAATTAAAATAATAACAAGTGTACAAACACAGAAATATGACAATACAATATGAAACAAAAGCAGTTGTCAAGTTAAAAATAATAAATGTTTGGATAAGTATCAAATAATGATTGTTTAATTCTGTTCAAATACATAGTTAAAGAGTTTTCAACTATTTTATTTTTACTAGTATGTCTTAAAAGTGCATGTTTTTGGCTGTGACTGTTAAAAAATGTTTTATTTTGAAAATAAATAAATATTTTTTTCATTTTTATTTTTATTTTTTTTGGCGACTGGTGATAAAACAACATATTTTTTTTTATTATTTCTCCCCCCCGACTCAAAAAAATAAATAAAAATCCCGTAAAACAAAAAATAAAAAAATGTTGGCCTTACCGAAAAACTTTAACCTGTTCATACATATTATATGTAAAATTTCTAAGTGTAAAAAGGCCCATCATTTTGACAAATTACAAACTAGAATTATCAAAATTGGCCTATGAGTTCATTTAATATAGGGAATAAATGTTCTTAGTTTGAATGAAATCCCTCAAGTCATTTCTGAGAAACCGCTTTACCGAAAAACTTTAACCTGTCCATATAGCTTATATATAAAATTTCTAAGTGTAAAAAGGCCCATAATTTTGACAAATTTCAAACTAGAGTTATCAAAATTGGCCTATGAGTTCATTTTAATATAGAGAATAAGTGTTCTAAGTTTGAATGAAATCCCTCCAGCCATTCCTGAGAAACCAGCTTAGTGAAAAACTTGAACCTGTCCATATAGCTTATATGTAAAATTTCTAAGTGTAAAAAGGCCCACAATTTTGACAAATTTCAAACTAGAGTTACCAAACTTGGCCTGTAGGTTCATTTTAATGTGGGGAAAAAATGTTTTACGTTTGAATGAAATCCCTCAAGCCATTCCTGAGAAACTAGCTTACAGAAAAACTTTAACCTACCTCGGACGCCGACGCCAACACAGGGCCGAGTAGAATAGCTTGCCTTTTCTTCGAAAAGTCGAGCTAAAAATCACCTAACTAACAAACACAAAGCATCTATTGTTACCTTAGTTTCCTAGCTAGGTACGAGGTAGATGAAAGACGCTCTGGTATCCAAGGAAACACATTCAGCGGACCGTCCAATTTGTAACCTGAAAAAAACAACATAGCATGATAATCTGGTCACTTAAGACTTATTGAACTGAAACTTTACCCCATTAAACATCTATTTGTGAACTAACAAAAAAAACACATCAAAACATCTGCACCATTCATCAAACTGCATCATTTGTCACAATAAAACTTTACCTCATTAAACGTGTAATATGTGACCTGTATAATGTAAATTAAAACCAATTGCACAGTTCATCAAACGCTTACTTTTCAGCTAAAAGATTTATCAAAATTAAAACTGTTACCTCAATAAATGTCAAATTTATGACCTTAAAAATGCAAATAAAGAAAAAGCATGCACAGTTCATCAATTATTTAGTTATCAGTTAAAAGTTTTATCAAAGTTAAACTTTACCTCACAAAATATTCGATATTAAAGATGTTTTTAGCCAAGCAGACACTCATAATGGCTGGACATTATTTTTAGGTTCCATTGAACTAAACAAAATAAAATTTCAACTACAGGGGTCTATATACACAAATTATAATCTATTTACAATTTTTTTATTGTGTCTAACAAAACAAAACTATTTTACTATTTTACGCCTAATTATAAAATTAAACTTTCAAAAAAACAATCTGACCTCAAACATTTGTACACATTATCCAGCCTGTTTCACTTTAAAACCTCAATAATTCTTGTACCAAACTCTTGCATAGCAAACAGAAATTGCGATTGTCATTTATTGTATACTACCATCCGCAGTTTGTAAGAAACCTAATCATTTCAGTGAGCAAATAACAATATCGATGAAATGTTATTATTGACTCTTGGTACGATACATCTAACATTTGTACGGGCTGAAATTGACCATTTCAATCAATAGCTTTCAATATCCACATGTTATCAAAGTGGATTCGTTATTATTTGATATGTAATATCCAGCTCAATTCAGCTCAAGTATTGTCAGTTAAGTGAACAGTTCATATAATAAAAGATTTGTAAAAGAGGTGTAAAGTATCTTTGTTCAACATTTAGTATTCTATTATTCTAATCATTTTCTGTATCTGTTTTGAAAATAAATGAAAGAAAACGTAAAATTAAAATGAATAACATAAAATTATGTCATTAAAATCAACAATACCATGTCATTAGACTGTGTGTTACTTTATCCCACGTTTGTGAAATAAGGTAATGATATTTCAATGAGGGTTTTGTTTCCTCAATCCAATTGCTCGAGGATGGTATAATATATTATATGTAAAGTCCTATTATTATATAATGTGTATTAAATTTAAAGAAAATAGTTTTGATGCTAAAGTAATTATTCAATCAACTTAAATTAAGTTTTAATAAGTGAAAAAATCAAATTGTATCCACCAACGAGTAGCTTTAAATATAAAATCAAAAGCCCTTAGAATCTTCAATATTTCATGACTACCAGTTCATGGCGAAGATTAGTAGCCATTGTTGTCTTCCTGATTTTAGTTCCTCCTCAAGATTGCTTGAAAATATTAAAATATCGATGTATTTCCTCTATTTAACCCTTAGAACAAAATATTTTATATCCAGAATTAAGTATGAACAACAAAGTTATCAACCCAAAAACAATAATAAGAATACGAAAAATTACCTTCAAATTTTGTAAACCAAAATGTGTAATAATTATATTCACAAACTCTAATACAACGGTATACATTTTTTACACAGTTGGCACATTACATTTATTACTATTCTGATTTTCACCTACTACAACAAGACATTGAAATTACAAAAATAATTGGATAATTGCAAAATACTTTGAATAAATATTTTATTTTAACACTGTCATATCTTTGTAAAAGAGACAACTGCTGACATGAACTAAACCCAACCTTTTTGACAGTGAAAAACAAACAGTAATTACACCCCTGTGATTTTCAATAGCAGCTACTTAAATTTCAGCAGAATGATATATTTGGTTAGTCGTATTGTACACTATAGAACATTCAAACAAGTTAAAAATCCAGCAATAATAAGTATTATTAGCCTCTTTATTTGCCCATTGGGAATCAGGATCATAATATGATTATATATGATGAATATCATCATCATCATCATCATCATCATCATCATCATCATCATCATCAACATCATTATCAGCAGCAGCAACAACAATAGTAGCAGAAAAAGCAGAAGTAACTACAGCTGGATATTTTCATTATTCTTATCAAGAGGCGTTTCATCACATTTCATCATTATCATCATCTTCTTCTTCTTCTTCATTATCATCACCATGACCATCATGATCATCACAATAATCATTATCATCACCATCATCATCACAGGTAAAAACTCTACACAATGTTCCGAACAGAGTATTTTATTACACTATACCTTGTTTGAGGTATCGAATAAGATGGCAGGATACATTCCACTCAACTTGGTCCAGCTGCCCGTCCCGATTCACATCAGACAAGTCCCAAACATGAGATAACTCTTCCGGGGGTAACTGAGATTCCAGAAGCAGTTGTCTCCCTTGCAAAGCTAAATGACAGGACACAGGTCACTGGTTACATAATAACTGTATATGCTGTTAAATGATATATGAAACACTATCTAGCACTGTGTTCCTTGAAATGAAGTCCAGAGATAAAACATTACAGTACATTCTAAGGTTTTATGACTTCAGAGTCAGTTGGATACATTTGTAATGGTATCTAGGCATAAGCTAAAACTAGATTCTACCTATTTTCTATACACGCACACATATTGGCGTCGACAATGGGGCGGCAGGGACTGCCTCCCCAATATTTCAGCAAGTGATCGTCATGTATAAATTCCGCCGCCCCTTCTTGGAAATTGGAAAATCACACCTCGTCTGTTGTTTAAAGTCGGTTGCTGTTCCACATGGTCAATTACATAACCATCCATCATACCCATGTGTCATAAATCATGACAGTGATAATGATAGACGCAGATTTGCGCCTCTATGTTTCTCGAAGAGGCCATTTATTAAGGTAGACGGTAAGTGTTATACAGAAAACATCGTTGTCAGCAATGTTAAAAGAGGATTTAAAAAACACGCTTATGATAATAATAATTATAAAGTAGCGATAACTCAAATCTGAACTTCAAATTTCAAGAAAACAGAATTTATGTCCCATTCTGTTATTGTCATTTATGCACCTAATCAGCTAGCTAATTTCAATTTTCATAAACGTTCGTTTGGAAAGAAACATCCAGAACAACGTTATTTCAACCCTCACTGGTTTGCCTCTTACAAACTTTTGTTGATATTTCACAAACTGGTATAATAGTTTTGTGGATATTTAATATTTTATCTTAGAATATTTTTATGTGCATCTGATAATTCTTGAGATTGTTTATCAGTTTATAAAATCAACTTTATGCATATAATTATTAAATTGCACCAATTAAGTAAATGCGATAATATTATATTCATGTAGTTATTGCGTCCAAATTAATTCCTAAGTACAGTCCCTGTCTAAAATGCGATATTATACTATTGACATTCAGAGAAAAAGTCTAAATCTGGAAGCTACCCCCCTCGCCGCCCAAATTTTGAAATGTTGCCAAAGCCCCTGACACACTCACACATAGGCCAATAAGATGTGTGCTATTGTGCAAAAAGACTGGGCACAGAAACAGTTTTTCTGGCTAAATAAGTTGTATACTGAAGAAATCTTTTGAAAATAATTTGGCCATTAAAATCAATGGTTTGCCTACTGACCAGAAGCAAATGTTCTGGTCTGACCTGTGAAAGTTTGTGAATGCCTAATACAACAGATTTGGATGCTTATATTCATGATTGTTTTTAATTCAAGCAAGTACAAAATAGTTTGGACCTAAAGTTCAACATTCACTGGTCGGCTTGTAAATTGCAGATATTAAATTCTTTGACTGCATAATTCTATGAATCAATTCTGAAAGAGTTAATGCCTCCATGCTAACATTAATGTCAAGTATAGTTAATAATTCAAGTCACTAATAAGTTCTTAAGAACTAAGAACACTATAAACAGCACAAATGACATTGTCATATTAAAAATACTCATTTTTAGAATAGTACAATATCTAAACAAAAGCTCTTGTTTATATTCAGCTACATATTCAAACCACAAATAAGTAAAACCATAAATACCACTGATCGTTTCGTTGGTAATTTTATTGAACACATTCTGGTATGCAGATCTTTCCCGGGCGGACATCTCCGGGACGTCCGGTGAAGTGGAGGGGGCGGGGACTAGATGCTTTGGCAGAATACGGGGCACTGCCAGACCTTCGCTGACCTTGCGTATCAAGTACATCGACAACACAAACTCCTCCACGCTGAGTACATTGTCGTTGCTGACGTCGGACAAGTTCCTGGAAATACAACAATAGAAACCACGTATTTACAGAGCTTTGACTTTTTGAACGTTCCTTGACTACTGGCAAAACCCCATCCGCAAAGTATCCTAGTGTGTACTTACTCGGTGTTATTTTATTTATGATACTTATTATTATGTAAGTTTTTCTTTTCCTAGCTTTAACTCTTAACAATGTTTTCCTAGCTTTAACTCTTAACAATGAATCCAATACATGTAGATAAACTTTCAACCGTATGAACCGGCAAAATACTGACAAGTTTCTGTAAATAAAATTGACATTGTATAGAGCTTTGAGTGCTTTTTGCTTTCCTTAAATGATTTTGTTTGTTGGCTTGTTTGTTTGAATTTTTCGCCGTTTTTAACAGTATTACAGTCATATCACGGCGGTCAGTTAACCTACTCACACTTTTTCCTGGGCAAGCTTAGCCGATCTAAGCAGTTTACCAGTACTAAGTGCACATACCTATGCCAGTAACTGACAACTGCCCTACTTGAATCAGAGGTAGGGGGAGAATGGCCGTAGAAATAATTTCATGACCAACCCCCTCACAATCTATGTGGCCGGGCTGGGGTTCGAACTTACGATCCCCGGATTGACTGTCTAACGCTCTACCAACTGAGCTAGCCGGACCCGGCTTCCTTAAAATGAATAATGAATTCTGGTGAAACCTCATCCACAGAGTACTAGGTGTGATCTTATTTAGCACCGGTAACCTTGTTGTTTCCTAGCTTTAACTCTTAACAATGAATCAGGTGCACATAGATACGATATGAATTTGGGGCAAAGAAACGTTTTTTTAAAAAAAATAATGCAACAAAGAAAGACAACTCTGGGTAATTGGGAAATTACACTGGGTAATTGTCTCCCTTCCAACACTATAACTTACTCGAATTACATAGACTTGATTGTACAACATCTGTGCAATTGTTTGCCAATAAAAGACATAAACCATAGTAAATAAACCATTTATATATCAGTAAGTAGATCTATTTTTTATTCTAACATAACAAGGACAGAGCTTTCTGTAGACTAAGACAAAGAAGAAAGATTTCCATCATCAAATTGCCAATAAACAACTCAAACAAGTAGTACTGAAACTGTAAAAGAGAGATTGCATTGTAACTGCAGAATATGTTGTCAGGTCATGTTAGAATAGAAATAATTTTCGCATGTAAATAAACAATAATTTTTCGTTCTGATGCATATATATTAAACCACTCTGGCTAACACCCTCATTGTTTAATTCCTATTTTTTAACTCACCCATCCAATCATAATCAAAGTTATAGTTTATTTAATTTTTCCAATATATAATATATACAATTAAATAGAAATATAAATATCTAACACAACATTATAGTAGCTGTTGTGCATTTAAATACTGTAAATTGTTGTCGTCTATAACATAATATGTCCTTTATTGTATGCAAATTCTATGACTGATATTTTACATGAAAATTGTGTCATACAAGAAAAATTCTGGAAAGAAAAAACAATCATTATAATATTTATTATTTTACCATTTCGGAGTGTCTTCCAAAATTGTGACCCAAATTAAATAGTAAAATGAGGTCATTTTAAACAAAACCTAGACAGCTGTGTACTCGGCCTCGACATTCATGACATTAATGTCAACATGCCTGAAATAATTTGATTGGCTGACATAATCATTTTAATTTATATGCAAAATACCGGAAAAAAAACGACTGTCATCAGTGTGCATACACAAGTTGGTTTCACATACCTGACTTTTAAACATCAAATCACACTGTGAACCACATCATACAAGAAGCTGAACACTTTAAATGACTTCATATTTCATAGCCAAATATCTGACGATTATTTTTGGTTTGATGACTACCCCAGGTGAGTTGATTGGAAAAACAGAAATTGGAAAGAAAATTAACCTGCACGGTAAACAGTATCTTTGCAGTGTTAAATTTAATCAAATACAGACCATATTTACGTGTTCATTTCTGCTGGTTTTTCCTTTTCTAGTCTTTACGATTTTTACCTCGGCCAAGGTCACGTTACGTTTGAGGATTTTTACCTCGGCCAAGGTCACGTTACGTTTGAGGATTTTTACCTCGGCCAAGGTCAGGTTACGTTTGAGGATTTTTACCTCGGCCAAGGTCAGGTTACGTTTTTGCAAGCAATAGTTGTTTGTCTGTTTGTTAGTTAGCAAAGGTATAGACAGATTTGCATGAAATTTTCTGGAAACGTTGGAAATGGGCCAATGATGAACAAAGATAAGAATTTGGTGGTGATCCGGATCACCTTCTGGATCCAGGAACTTCATAAAAGGATTATTGATTGTTGGGAGTAGGGCAATGCGTGAAATGAGCTGCCGTATGGGGGAGGTCTTTGATCAGTGAGTGCTTTCTAGTTTAGTAGAGACATGTTCAAATGCCCACATTTATGTTGTATTAACTATCAAAACAAATATCTCCGATCTTGATAATTGGTCTCATCGCTTTATACATAATTATTCTGTTTAAAGGGGTATATCGACGGTAAATCCAGACAACTAATTAAACAAGATTATTTTATATTTTTCTTTATTTTATTTTTCGAGCTGAAACAACATACTGATGGAATCGTTAAGAAAAAATATTTACACAGACAAACATGTTTTTTAGGTACGTACACAGCTCCAGTAGTATTCGAACTAACCCCTACAGAATCGCGCTCTTTAATGGAAACTTCACCAAGCTATGGTGATGGCTCGCATGTGCGTAAAACAGTACTTCATGTACATTTCATTAATATCGATTTTACTACTACTACTACAAATGTTCCTGCACCCGCAAAAGTCTCACCGGTGACCATGGTTTATATAAATATGCTTAACAAAGTTTATTGAAACAAGACCATCGTGTTTTACAATGCTTCAATATATATTAGTTAAGTTTTTTTTAAATTAACTTCATTTTTGCAAATGTTACTGTCGACCCACTGTCGATACGCCCCTTTAAGAATAACGGTTAAAAGGCCATCCATATAAAAAAAGCTACTAGCATACATAACTATTTTGTATCTACAAAAAATGGTATCAATTTTAATGAATCATGCCTGTAATCTATATGAAGCTGTTTCAATTACTTGGAATTTCACAATATCTTGTATTTTTTATTAAATATCACCAGAACAAGACAAATAATAGTAACATTCCAGCAGAATGGATAAGCAATTAAACTGGGGAAGGCAATAAAATAATTTTGACAGATTACTTATTCCCAACAACTTATCCCTTTGTAGTAAGGCGTCACAACACATTCAACATGACATTTTTACCTACCTGCGAACAATTTTGACCTCATTTATTCTCAGTGAAACTTTTTACACACTTTATTGCCTTAGGGTATTAAACTTAAGCAAAACAAATAATAAAAGGATTCAAGTTATATACCGTAGGTTCTCAGGACACAATACCCATTTGAGCAAATAAACAACTGCTTTTCAATGGGCATATTGACCGTATTTGCCATTTATCAATTTACTAATTATCCCAGACCCACGAAATTGTCACTAATGACCACTGTTTATATATTTCAATAATATGTATTTGTCAACTGTTCATAAAAATGAGGCCATCGTATTTAACAATGCTTCATTATTTATTCTCTGCAAATGAAATTCTACTGTCAATACGCCCCAAAGTTTGATAAGTATTCTTTGTATACCTTAAGGTGCATATCAGAGTAACAAATACAAATAATATGCAAAATTGAAAATATAAGATATAATTATTAGCCAAACATTCAATATTGATAAATTTAATGTCTAGAAATTGATAGCTCATAAAAGTACTTTTCAAAATTAAATATGGAAATTAGTTATGAAAATTGGCTTATGTCATATTAATTCCGAATAAAATTTGAATAAAAACTAGAACTTCGCGAGTCGGATGTGTCACCTGACGCTGGATAGCTTACGTGAATCCAAATGAAGAAGTACTCAAGGTTAATGCTCACAATTTTTTAAACAGATTTATTGAAATCTTCAAAAGCACTGCACTCTGACTAATTGCAAACTGAAAACTAATTAAAACCAAAAATGCGACACAAAAATAAGTATGAACATTTACAAAGGGCAATAACTCTGAAAGTATGAGGTGCAGAGTAACGGTTCTTGTGCAACGCACATCTCCTCAATGAGATCTATCTACCTATGAAGTTTCAAGTTGTTAGCTTTTATAGTCTTAGAGTTATGCTCTGGACAAAAATTAAGTATGAAAATAAACAAAGGGCAAGAACTCCAAAAGTATGCGATGCAGAGTAACGGTTCATGTGCACTGCACTTCTCCTCAATGAGATCTATCTACCTATGAAGTTTCAAGTTGATAGCTTTCATAGTCTTAGAGTTATGATCCGGACAAAAATCAAGTATGAAAATAAACAAAGGGCAATAACTCCCAAAGTATTAGGTGCAGAGTAACGGTTCTTGTGCAATGCACTTCCTCTCAATGAGATCTATCTACCTATGAAGTTTCAAGATGATAGCTTTCATAGTCTTAGAGTTATGCTCCGGACAAAAATTAAGTATGAAAATAAACAAAGGGCAATAACTCCAAAAGTATGTAATGCAGAGTAACTTGTTCAGTGCACTTCTCCTCAATGAGATCTATCTACCTATGAAGTTTCAAGTTGATAGCTTTCATAGTCTTAGAGTTATGCTCCAGACAAAAATTAAGCATGAAAATAAACAAAGGGCAATAACTCCAAAAGTATGAGGTGCAGAGTAACGGTTCTTGTGCACTGCACTTCCCCTCAATGAGATCTATCTACCTATGAAGTTTCATGCTGATAGCTTGAATAGTCAAAGAGTTATGCTCCGGACAAGCGAAAGGGGATGCCGCCGCCGACACCGCCGACGCTGCCGCCGACAAAAGTAACACCTATATATCGCCTATTCAGGCGACACAAAAACTGAAAGTGATTCCCTTTGGCTTCAATGAAGAGAGTTAGACTTCGATTACATCCAATCTTTGTTGACTTGGTCACTAATGCACTAAATTGGCCAAAACATTAATATCATTTTCATCAATCAAAATATTGCTTTACTTGATCTTTTAAATGCTAATTCTTATTTAAACTTCTACAAATGTTATACACCCAAATGCAAGTGTCCATTGTAGGGGCTACAATAGACTGGAATAAAAAAGCAAGTGCACGATAGATGAAATCCAAGAGCGTGGGAATTTGTAAATAATCTCTAAGCTGTTAAAAAATGTGTGGATTCAAACACAACTATACTTGAACTTTACAATGAATGCATGGTTGTCAAACATCCATTAGATAAGTGATAATGCCTCTCTGACCATTCACATTGTTGCGGTTTTCTAAAACAATTATAAGGCACCAATATGACTTTTAATTAACTAATATGGGGGTGTACATGTAGCAAAAAAAAAAATTTATGCTACTCACCATCTTCCAAACAACAAATCGGAATGCAACAAATAATAGTAATCTAGAAATGCCAAAAAAATACCCCCCCCCCCCAAAGTATTTAGCGACTATTGTTTTCTGTGAAATGTGTATTCGTCACATTTTACATAAGTTTTTAATGTTTTTTTCTACTGAAATGTGTCTTTAAAATAAATAAGTTGAAAACAAGGCTTGTCACAGGATGTGATGCATGCCCCCAAATTGTATGCTTGTCAGAGAAAGGCAACACAATGTCAGTTGCATGTTGACCAAAATTATGCTATATACAAAACGAGTTATGGTCCTTGTACTCTGCAACATCCTCGCAACATCCTCTATTAATATACGTGGTTTTATTTTAAATCCCTTCAATACTAATGCATACAAACAAATCCAAAGGGCAATAACTCCATAAATATTAAAGAAAGAGTTATGGTACTCTGCACTTCCTCTCATTGTCCTCAATCATTATATGAAGTTTCATTTGAATCCCTTCATTACTAATGGAGATACGCTCCGCACAAGAAAATAAAACAAACGGCAATAACAAGAGTTATGCTGCTTGTGCTCTGCACTTTCTCTCATGGTCCTTTATCATTATATGAAGTTTCATTTCAATCCTATCAGTACTAATTGAGTTATACTCCGCACAAGAAAATTAATGCTTCACATAAGGAAATAAAACAAAGGGCAATAACTCCGTAAATATTGAAGAAAGAGTTGTGGTCCTTGTACTCTGCACTTCCTCTCATTGTCCCCTAGAATTATATGAAGTTTCATTTGAATACCTTCAATACAAATGGAGTTATGCTCCGCACAAGAAGTGTGACGGACGGACAGATGGACAGAAGGACGGACGGACGATGCGATTACTATATGCCCCTTTGGGAGCATAAAAAAAATCAAACCCGACCCTATCTAACTTTTTTTGAGACCGTTGTCCAAAACACACAATTTATTTTTTTGGCCTCATGGCGGGAATGCCCAATCAAGGACACACAATCAAATACATCATGTATTAAGGATTAAAGCAACTGAAACCATAATTGCATTTTATTGGATGTAAAAGCTGAAATACAAATTACTTATATCACTAAACTCTTCAAAGTAATATGTATGATTCACCAATTACGAATTCTTCCAACAGTAATATGATACACAAACAGTGATTACTCCCACAAAGTCTTATGTTCTTATAATGCTGTAATAGTTGTAATAACCAGGTGAAATGAAAACAATACAAACATGCCCCTAAAGCACTGAACCATGAAATATGCTGTCATGTCCGTAAAAACGTTACATAAATCAATGTATTCGAAAAAAAAATTAACAAAATATTTGATCAATGATATTTGAAACATTACACCAGATTTATCTGGTATGATTGTAAGTCCAAAAGTAGTAGCGAAACCAGATAAAAAAGTGCTTCTGCTTTAAACAGACCTCTATGACACAGTTAATTTAAGTTTTATGAATGAAACAATGTCTAATGTCATTTACCTCTTATTAACCAATGTCAGATCACTTACATCTATCCAAATATTGCCTCAAGCCTTTTCCTTATATGAACCAAAATCTAACATCATCAGCCTCACATGGACCAATGTCTGTCAGGTCATCAATGTCTTAAGAACCAATGTCATCATTGTCTTAAGAACCAACGTCATCAATGTCTTAAGAACCAATGTCTGAAATCATTATTTCCTCTTATAAACCAATGTCTAAAGTCATTTACCATTTATGAACCATCATCGAAACAATTACCTTTTATGAACCACCATCTACACATTTACCTCTTATGAATCACCATCTAAACATTTACCTCTTTTGAACCACCATCTAAACATTAACCTCTTATGAACCACCATCTAAACATTTCCCCATTATGAACCACTATCTAAACATTTCCCTCTTATGAACCACCATCTAAACATTAATCTCTTATGAACCACCATCTAAACATTTTCCTCTTATGAACCACTATCTAAAAACATTTACCCCTTATGAATCAATGTTTATCTCTAACATATGAACCAATGTTTGAAGTCATGTACCTACTATGAACCAATGACTGATGTCCTTTTCCTCTCATGAACCATTGTTTGAAGCCATTTACCTCTCAATCACAAGTCATTCTCTTCTTATGAACCAATGTGTGAACCCATGGACCAATGTCTCAAGTCATTTACCTCTTATGAACCACTATCTCAAGTCATTTACCTCTATGAACCAATTTCTCAAGTCATTTACCTCTTTTGAACCAATGTCTTAAGTCATTTACCTCTTATGAACCAATGTCTTAAGTCATTTACCTCTTATGGACCAATGTCTTAAGTCATTTGCCTCTTATGAACCAATGTCTTCAGTCAATTACCTCTTATGAACCAATGTATTAAGTCATTTACCTCTTATGAACCAATGTCTTAAGTCATTTGCCTCTTATGAACCAATGTCTTAAGTCATTTACCTCTTATAAGCCAATCTCTTCAGTCATTTACCTCTTATGAACCAATGTATGAAGTCATTTACCTCTTATGAACCAAGGTCTACAGTCATTTACCTCTTATAAACGAATGTCTTAAGTCATTTACCTCTTGAACTATTGTCTAATTTTAAGTCATTTACCTCTTAAAACCAATGTGTGATGTCATCTGCCTCTGGTATCTCATATGACTCATTTGAATTAGTTATTATATTATACTCTATGAAAAATGGAATGCTTGTCAATGATACTTCCAATTCTTGTGTCACCAACTGTAACAAATCAACACATAATTATGAAAACATGCTTTGGGGGCAGTAGGTTTGCATACATTAGAACAGGGTTCATAATTTATCTTCTACATAAAACTATGCAAGATCAAGTGTTGTTACTCAACATTTTTAATGGCTCACCATACAACACCATACAATATATTAACCACTGAAAAAAGCAAGTTTAACGGATAAAATGCAAATTCTCTCACCAACCAAAATTCAACCATTAAGTTATTTAAAACTGAGACACTCAACTGAAACAATGGACAGTTTGTTTTCCGAACTGATAATTAATATGTTTCACCTGGTTTTAAAAACATGCAGCCTGTCCACAACTAAATTCACAGTGATAGTTGGCAAGATAGGTTTTGGAATGCAAGACACACGCTGTGTACTCTGCAATGATATTACCCAACGTTTAAATTCATATTATGTCCATATATCTCTCAGGTTATCACAGCTCTGTCACTATCATATCTGATAGCTTTGAAAAGTTTCCTAGCTGCCCGTCAGTATTAAAGCAACCTTAACCAAGAATGACCTTTTTGTATCCAAGGCTATCTATATAAACCTATTTTGATAATGTTTGGACCAAAATGTTTTAATAATACTGCCTCCGTTCTGGCATCAAAATGATTATATAAGCGCACAGTACTATGCTTTAATGCTGCATCTATCACATGTGATCTGTATGAAAAACAATTTCCAATGAATGGCCATTTGTATCTAAAGATTTTTACAGAAGTTCATTTAGGTATCCGGACAAAAGCCCCCCACCCACCCCTCTCCCGCAAAAAAATCGCTCAATGTTTTTGACATCCCCGGACAAAAACCCGCTCAATGTTTTTGACACCCCGGACAAAAACCCGCTCGTTAATAATAGGTGAATTATTTAATTAATTATCGCCTTCACTAGAGCGCCATGTACATTAACCATGTACATGAACCCCTTATGGAGAAGCTTTTTTGAGCCTTTTTTGCTTGTGAGAATTTCCATTTTGATTATGGTACTTAGGCAAATTTGTTGCAACATACACAGAAAAGTAACAGTTAACATTTTTAGCGGCAAAATCAAAAAAATGTTACAAATAATAACCTGTTTGAATCACAGCATGTGCTGTATTTAGGCTTTAATTATAATTAATTACCGACTAACTGTGGGCGATAATTATAATTAAAGACTTACATGTTTTTTTTAACGAGCGGGCTTTTGCCCGGGTCATTAAAATAATGAGCGGGCTTATGTCCGGCATGTCAAAAACATTGAGCGGGCTTTTGTCCGGGGGGGCTTTTGTCCGTATTTCGTTTATTTAAGTGTATGGACCAAAACGGTTCAACAATCTGTCTCTGTCACGGGCTCACTCCACCATTATTGCCAAATTAGCAAATTGCTGCACATCTGAACATTTGGATAAAAAAAATCTGATTCGCTACAAACTAATTCTTTATATCATCCCCAAATTAGTAGGATTTCAGCTAAGAACAGTAAATATGGCTAAATAAAATTTGTAGACAGGGACAGCCCTGCCCTGTTCTGCAATTCTGAAGATTCCATAAACAGTACTATGCTTTAATGCTGTAACCGCACATGATTTCCATACCTTAAGCAGTAATGAACACATATACAAAACAGAACTATTTGAGCCAGAAGACTACAAACGCCGAGCCCGGCTTGCTCAGTTGGTAGATCGTGAGTTCGAATACCAGGCCGGCCACATAACTTGTGTGGGGATTGGTCATGATATTATTTCTACGGCCATTCTTCCCCTACCTCTGATTCAAGTAGAGCAGTTGTCTGCTACTGGCATAAGTATGTGCACTTAGTACTGGTAAACCGCTTAAATCGGCTAAGCTTGCCCAGCAAAAGTGTGAGTAGGGACCGCCGTGATATGACTAAAATACTGTAAAAAATGGCGAAATATAGAAACAAACAAACAAACAGAAGCCTACGAACCAGCAGGTGCGTAATAAGGCTGTTTTAAGAAAGTGTCGATATCATCTCTTTAAGTGGGCAGTTAGTTGTAAAGCCTTATAAATACTTTTTCATACGAAGTTTTTATCTGCGATGGAGAGGTGTTGGACAACGTGTCTGAAAAGACTTAAGCCCTACTGTTCTATACTCGAGTGTTATAACATGCAGTATTATGTAGTACTTTAGCCTACAAGTGACTGCTTTTCTTCGTAGATGATAAGGCGCGCAAAAAAAAATTTGTTTTTTCACTAACCGACCTACCCTTAAAAAAATGCCCCGACCCTAGAACTTTTTATTGAGTTTGTCAGATATTTTTTTGTTTTATTTTACCTTTTTCCAAAAATTTAATGTTTTTTGGATAAATAAGTGTTTTTTTTTATAGCATCCACTTCAAAACAATGTTTAAGGATATTACCGATATGTTTTGAATATTAATTTAGTTTTAAAATCTTAAAGTTGACCATTTACCAAATTAAAAGCAATGTTTAAGGATATTACCGATATGTTTTGAATATTCATTTAGTTTTAAAATCATAAAGTTGACCATTTACCAAATTAAAAAAAATACAAAAAAAAAATAAATCCCTACCTACCTACCCTAATTTTTTGGGGCATGTACCCTGAAACAAACATTTTTTTTTTTTTACACCTAAGGGTGATGAATGATTGGGTGGGGCAAGGTAGAGGGTTAAGCCTTACTGCATAATGCTAGTAATGGTTGTAACATGAAATAATTAGTGGTATAGCTAAGGACAAATTAACCCGACAGTCTGACCTTTATGCACAAATAATATATTACAAATCTATTACAATGAATATATTTGTCTCTGTTCTGAAATGGAAACAAGAGCTTCAATTAAAATGGTAGCAATAAACATTTGAAACATGTGCACCAACAAAACCAAGTATAAATATAGGAAATAATTCAAGCATTAATTTATTTGTAAAAGAGTTAACAAATATCAGGTCAATTTGTCGGAGCTAACAACCAGATCCATCACATTTCATGGTAGACATGATGTATACAATGAAGGCTATCAGGTGGGGCGTATAAGGTTTATGGAGGTCCCTATAGAGGTACGGTAGAGTCATCACAGATAGACTAAGCTGCCAATACTCTATAGAGTCGTCACAGATAGACTAAGCTGCCAATACTCTATAGAGTCATCACAGATAGACTAAGCTGCCAATACTCTATAGAGTCGTCACAGATAGACTAAGCTGCCAATACTGTATAGAGTCGTCACAGATAGACTAAGCTGCCAATACTGTATAGAGTCGTCACAGATAGACTAAGCTGCCAATACTGTATAGAGTCATCACAGATAGACTAAGCTGCCAATACTGTATAGAGTCGTCACAGATAGACTAAGCTGCCAATACTGTATAGAGTCGTCACAGATAGACTAAGCTGCCAATACTGTATAGAGTCGTCACAGATAGACTAAGCTGCCAATACTGTATAGAGTCGTCACAGATAGACTAAGCTGCCAATACTGTATAGAGTCGTCACAGATAGACTAAGCCTCCAATACTCTATCTATTGGCTGTTTTTTTTAACTATTGCAAATCATATGTGCTTAGGGCTGCACCATATTCCACAAAACCATTATTAACATTAAGAAAACTTTCTTTTAATGTTCGATACAGTATCAGAGGAAATAAAATTATTTTTATCATTATTTTGGTTTATTACTTTTTCAATATTGGTTTTGTTCCATTGTTTGTCCTTTTGTATTTCAAAAAAATGGATCAAACTAAAAATCGACAATCTGTGGCCTTAACTTTCCCTATCTACATAAAGGGACTGCTATACCTTTAAAAGACAAATTCTTTTATTTACAGAAGTTTAACTTGGACTAAAAAACATCACATTAACCAAGTGACTTACCTCGACCTATCTCAACATATAAATGTTTACACTATGTTAATTTTGTGTGCTGATGTTAAGAGCATCAAGGACCTATTATCAACATTTATGTTCGTGTTTTTTTGTCAATATTTAAATAACGTCAACATTTGGCTAGACTCTTAAGGGGGCTTCTTACGGTCTTGACCTTGAACAAATTCTGAACCATTAAACTCTGGTATCAAACATTTTTGGTTTTGCTGATCTGAGACCAATGTGATATGAACAAATTATAGGTCCAACTAATCTTTTAAATTTCCCTCTGTTTTCTATATAAAAAAAAAAATATAAATTCAGTGCAATTTTTCCTGTTCGCAACTGTTCTGCATTTGAAAGAAAATGATGTCAATCAACATTGCATACATATGTATTTTTTAAATTACAGGATATAAAACAAATTTAATGCACACTAAAATTGAGTGCTATTTAAATGGATTTTTTTCTGTATGCAATTGTTTTGCGTATGAAAGAAAATGATGTCCAGCAATATTGCATACATATGTATTTTTATTTAATTACAGGATATAGTCTTAATATAACATGCAATTTGAAACAGAATCCTTATGCCAGGTGAACCTCAATTTCAACGATTTTATAATAGCACTTCATCTATTATTTATAAATTAACCGACTCAGAATTTGAAATTTGATTGGTATGTCAAGCACAGTGCCATATTACTACTTGGTGTTTATTACTATCAGTAAATTTTTAATTGAAAATTATTTATTTGTACCCAGTGTATGACCAAGCATATTATTAACTCATGCTGTTAAATATGGGCTTGTTAAAGTATTCAATACAACAGAATGATTCTTATTTTTCACATCACATGAAGTATCATTCCACTGCCATAAGGGGAAAAATATCGTTTAAGCAATGGTTAATTGAAATAGTTATTCAGGGCTTTTTTTCACCTCTTGTGGATGGGACTCTTTGCCCTCATTTTTGGGGAAAGTAGCGTTATTTTTGGCATTTGGGGGAAACATTTTCATAATTGGGGGAAACAAAATCCAGGGGTAAGATCAGTTCTAGGGGAAAACTGCAGGATTTGAAATAAATTTTCTTAGGGGATGATGCCTAATAACGGCCCCTACTATAGAAGGAAAAAAGCCCTGAATTATTGATAAGTGTTTGTTTTGTATTTTCAAAATAAAATTAAATTGTGTTTGTAAAGCACTTTTAAACAAGTGTTAGTTTATGATAAAAGTGCTATAGAAATAAACCTAGCCCTAAGGGCTGCAAAGTTATTGCACGGACAAGCTATTACAGATATTGGGTATGTTTTTAAATATTTTTGTCAGTTTAACCTTGACCTTTAAAGAACAGAACCTAAAATCAAAAGGGATCCTCTACTAGTAATTGCCAACCAAGTTTGAAGAACCTAGGCCTAAGGGTTCTACAGTTATTACCCGAACAAGGTTTGGTCTACCGACAGACTGATGGACCAGTCACCAACAGTTGCAAAGCAATATTTCACTAATAACACTAATAATAACATTCAAAACCTGGATTCATTTTTCTTGTTATAGGTAAAACCAGGGGTGTGGAAATATCCTAATTATTCACTTGTCCACGGACAAGCAAATGTCACTTGTCCAAGTAAAAATATTCTTGTGCAACCTGCATGTGTATATTTTGTAATGTATACATGCATAGTACTGTATTAAAGTATTGCAATCCAATATAATTGTGTTCCTTGTTGTTCTTCAACTAAGAAATAACTAGAACTTTGTTCCAGGGGTGACAACGGGCCCCGAATTATAGCATGTGATAGTGTTTGTTTTGTATTTTAAAGCGGGGACCAGGAAATAAAACTATACGTTTTTTATTAATCATTTAAATCCCCATTTTTTGGCACAACTACACGTTGCCCTCAACAATTAAGACAAGTTTCAAGAAATTCTGTTGGAAACTGTATGAGGAGTGGCATTCACAAGGAATTTTCCCTCTATATTCATTACAATAGCTCGATCTGTTATTGAGTAATTGAGAAGAAATGTTTTCCTATTTTTAGTAACGGTGACCTTGACCTTGATTCCACCCACCCCCTATGCAATCCCAAGCGATGTCTTGATAAAAGGTATCTATGTATGAAGTTGAATTGCAATAGCTCAATTCGTTCTCGAGTAATTGAACGGAAACCGTTTTTCTATTTTTTGTAACAGTGACCTTGACAGTGACCCCATCCACCCCCTATGTAATCCCAAGCCAGGTCTCGATATAAGGTATCTATGAATGAAGTTTCATTAAAATATTTCAGTTCATTCTCAAGTTAGAGAGCTGAAGCCAAAAGTTGACTCCTCCTGAAAATGAAAAATTAACAAAGGGCAATAACTCCAGAATTACAAGGTGCGGAGTAACGGTTCTTGTGCACTGCACTTCTCTTCAATGAGATCATTCCACCTATGAAGTTTCAAGTTAATACCTCTTATAGTCTAAGAGTTACGCTCCAGGCAAAAATGAATGAACAATTAACAAAGGGTAATAACTCCAGAACCATGAAGCGCAGAGTAATGGTTCTTGTGCACTGCACTTCTCCTTAATATGATCTATCCACCCATGAAGTTTCAAATCAATAGCTGAAACGGTTTTGAAGTTATGAAAGAAAAACATGAAAAATGTGGACGGACGGACGGACGGACGGACAGACAGGGTGATTACTATAGGGCAAAAAATTTGCGGGGCCCTAATAAATTGTCAGCAGATACTTATATTTAAATAAGCATCTCAATTTAGACAGTAATTGACAATGATGCGAAAAAGATCTGTGTCGTCTGCATTTAACCAGGGGAATTCCTTCAACCACTGCTGCTGGAAATATAGTTTTCGTTTTTTATCAAACTCTTTATCATGATTGGACTTGCTTTTTCTACTGGTTTACTATATCTGATTTGACCAAAACACAATCCTTTGTCAAAAATTGCAGACACACTTTTAAGCGTTTGGAGAATATCTATTAAAATGATGCGTGAAAAATGACGCTTTAGCGGTCCGGTTTTGGGCCTGATAATCATTGACTTTATGTTAGCTGCAATTGACGTTAAAACGCAATGATGAACACTAGCAACATTCATCGCAATTTTAAATTTTAACGCCAAGAAAATAAAAAAACATGAACTTGTTTAAAAAGTAATCCTGCCGGATTCGAGGTTAGAAAAACAAGCTAGCTGAACATTAGACAGCCATAATGTTGACCCGAAATATAGATGTGTCAGGGTTTTCCAAATGACGTCATTTGAATGCGGGTGGCGGACCAGACCATGACAGCCGAGACCTAACGGTTTTTAATATTAAATAAAACGGTAATTTGTTATTACTGTGAATATATATTTTTGAAGTTTTTATTTATTCGAATACTATTTTGGCCACAAGTCAGACGTAACACTTACAAACAACAACTTATTTAAATCTAACCAGTTGGCCGTTATGGTCTGGCCCATCGTGTAACTGAACTGTCCTGACTCGTCACAAATTTGTGGATACCGAACAAAATATTGGAGAGTGCAATTATCTTTTTTGCACCATGGAAAGCTTGTTCATTTTTCTCGCGCTTTTACACATGTTCTATCATTGTGTTACACCGATATTGTACTTGTACGTGGACAAGTTAACAGGAAATTTGACTTGTCCAATGGTAGAATTACCCGTGTCGGACGAGTCGGGCATAGGATTTCCGCACCCCTGGGTAAAACTAACCAGTTTTATTAAATAAAGCTATGCAAAAATATTTGCGTTTCATTGATTGGTTATATTTATATCAACAAAGTCTTTCATGACAAATTCACAGCAAACTGTTTCCATTAATAATTTACCTCTTAACTCAGTGTCACCATCATTATGGTATGCATCGGAAAACCGATTTGTTCACAAAGAAGCACGCAATGTTTACCAGTTCCATTAAAAAATAGAAAACAGAAAATCCATACAGGACCTCCATTAAAAGCTGGTGCCAAATGGCTCGTCTGAAATATTGGCCTGCTCAGAGGCCATTTATTTCATATTAATTGATTAACTGATATTTATGGAAAAAGTGTTGAATTGTTTGTTAGTTTATTTATTTGGATTTTTGCAGTTTTTAACAGTATTTCAGTCATATTATGGCAGTCAGTTAACCTACTCACACTTTTCCTGGGTAAGCTAAGCCGATCTAAGCGGTTTACCAGTACTAAGTGCACATACTTATCCCAGTAACTGACAACTGCCTGCTTGAATCAGAGGTAGGGGGAGAATGCCCATAGAAATAATTTCATGACCAATCCCCACACAAGTTATGTGGCCGGGTTGGGATTCGAACTCATGATCCCCAGATTGACAGTCAGCGCTCTACCAACTGAGCTAGCCGGGCCCGGTAAAGTATGGTGGGAAAAAAGCTCCCTTCTATTATAACGAATCTAGCATCATCGATTGTATAAAACACATTTTAAAAATGTTTAGCGCCAATGTCAGCTGCAGTTGTATCCTAACAATGTGTCAGTTTTTTCCTTGTTTGTGAGTGCGTTTTTCTCTTCTGCTGTGTTTCGTTTTGTTTCTGTATTGTTGTTTTATGTTGTTGTTTTTTGTTGCAGTAGATACACACATATTGTCCACTCAATTCAACAGTGCAGTTTCTGCAGCCGATTGAATGAATTTTATTTATTTAAGCTTTGTGAAAATCCGTTAAACAATTCATGAAAATACTAATGGCCTAACGTAATGAGGATATGCAATGTTTCATTACCAAATGTGGCTGCGAGTCGCAGATAATCAATGCATGAAGGCAGTCACGAGTAATGGACTGGTTCAATATTCATATCAAATTCTTGGTGTAATTAATAGGATAATTTCATATTGACCATTCTATTCATACGAGGACTGTTCTTTAGGCCTTGGGCTGATAAGCATGGAGCCAATTGATCGCCAAACGTTTCATTAGGATGCCAATATTTACTAGGTTCATTTTTACAAGTTTATTAATTATTAGTTAAAGTTGCATATTAGGCAGCCTATATTGTTCAATACAGCAAGCTGATTAAAGTTAATATTTGTTAAAGTTGAACGTCCCCATTACATATATACATGTCAAATTATTTTTCCATGAGCAAATATACATTTTGTTCGAACGGATAAATGTATCAAACAATTTTTAATTCTGACCAGTTTGATAAAAAAACAAAAACATGTAAATTATTGAAATGTAAGCAACACCCAGTTTCATGGACATCAAAATAGAGCTCATTTTTGTCAGTAATTACTTTGCAGCTTTGTTAAAATAGGGGCTTAAGGGCTCAAGAAATTAGGCACTGAGCTTAAGGTATGTACTAATGCTCTTACTGTGCACAGGGTAAACAGAATGACTGAAACCGTTGCCATGGTTACACATACCATATTTGGCTGAGAACTGTCAGTGGGAGTCTGGAATGCAGGAAAAGGTCCCTCGCCTTCTCACCTGCAACAGAGAATTCATACAGTTTTTAACAAGAAAAAACACTGCGCCGTAATATATTTATCTTTTTACAAATACCGATAAGTGTTCAGTGAAATGTAACAAAAGACGACTAAGTTTAAACAAGGTCACATAACTGTCCCATTGATCATGTTTAAGCAAACTTAAAGAACTTGTATAATAAGAAATGAATGAAATAAAATATATACTTAATTTCAAATACTGACATTATTAAAATAATGACTATAAATGTTGAAAATAAAAGCTTCAGCATCAGAACCGATATGCGCACATTGGTTTAAAACACATAACCATCACACGCATGTTACCGGCTACACAGCTGTATTAGCATCTGCTACTCACACAGTGGTATTTTTATAATGATTCACAACGTATTTCTGGAAAATATTAGACTAGACCCCAGAGGCAATTCAATTTTGATTCCGCAACCAATCAAATTTACAGGGAGCGTCAATTGTATGATATTTCATTTTCTTAAAGTGCTGGGAATGCGTAAATACTACATTTTCTTAAATTGATAGTTCAATACAATACTAAGTCTGACTCAGCAACATCAAGTTTAAGCGTTTCTAAACATAACATATAATAATGCTCCTTCCATATGCTTCCGGTAAGACTGACATCACATATAGACGCTGAACATGAGTTTGTAAGGAATATCTTAACATAAGTCATGTTTGAAAGAACATAAAAAGCAACAGACTTCGCAAGTAAAACGCCAACCTGATACATACAAAGTAATATTGAATAAGTGATCTCATTTCCACATGGCTGGCTATAAATACTCAATTTCACGGCACGATTACCTCAAATTATTAATGGGTGATTATTAGTTCACATTCTTCTATGACAGACAACTCGCTCCAATGCAATTATCCAATTACTTTCACAAAAGTGCATACAAAAAATGTTTTCTTCATTCAAAGAGTTTACAAACGCATAAGAAAAATTGAAAAACTATATATTAATCTGACAAAAAGAGAGATTATCGGGACATACAAGATCTTAACAAGGTCATTTTAATTCATTCATGCTCCAAACTGTACCTTCAAGTACGTTAAATTTTGTTTATAATGACAGTGAACATGTGAAAGTAGGCCTTTCATAATGATGAAATAATACTTCATGGCATTCATTTAAAATGTCTCTGATTTTATAATTAATATTATTTTATCAGGACATTAATTTTCTACAGAATGTTTAATGTATCCTTAAAACATCAAAAAGTGACACTGAAACATATAATGCAATCACCTAATTACGTAAAAGAAAGACCACTTTGGCACACAGGCATTAACAAATGAAAACATCAACTTAAAGCCACACAATAGGTGAAAAAGGCCAAATTTAGACTCTTCAATAAAATGGTTACCCATTTGTCTGTCTTAGCATGTGTTTACTTTAGTATATAACCTACATCAGATACATTACGTTTGCTGGATGCAAAAAAGGTAAACACCAAACTGAACTTCCAACAGTTCAACGTCAGTTTATTTTATGAAAAAGTGTATATGTTTTAGCTCATAATGCACTATTTTATATGTTTGTTTCCTCAACATTAAACTTCTAATGTCTAGTTTAACGTGTATCAACTTGTTAGTGTCTTCAACCTACTACTACTGCATACTGTTTTATTCACAGAAGCATAAGCAAACAAAAACAACATAACATAGGCCGACAAAAAATAAATTGTGTGTTTTATTCACAGAAGCATAAGCGAACAAAAACAACATAACATAGGCGAACAAAAAATAAATTGTGTGTTTCGGGCAACGGCCTCCAAAAAGTTAGATAGAGTCGGATTTGAGTTGTTTTTTTAATTTATTTTTTAAAGACACGTTTCGGTAAAAAAACATTGCAAAATTCTAAAATCTGACGAATACGCATTTCATGGAAAACAATCGTCGCTAAAAACTTTAGGGTCAGGGGGTTTTTGTTAGGTAGGGTCGGGTTGCCCAAAACACAGAATTTTTTCTTTTGGCCCTACTGCTACTGCTGAGATGACCTGACTGTCACCACAAGATACTATCACTGTCCTTAGTGCAAGGAGCACTGACCGTGACACTGGACATTATGGGCCACTTTGTAACAATTTAGTGCATTGTTGCCTCAGTGTGGGGCCAGGTCATTAAGTTGCTTTTAAAAGCCCGTGCTGTCAACACCAAGGTCTCTCGACAAGTAATAATCATGATGGGCATCCCAGGATTCAGATCTCCATTCGCTTCATTGTACCCTGCAGCAAATACTTATTATATACTGTAAAATCATTTTATTTTGTGGTGGTCTTAATTTCACGTATTTTGCAGTCCAAGAGCAGAGTGAATTTAAGACGTATTGATTATAATGTACTTAATGGTACATAATCATACACATATAATTATAGCTATCAACCTATGATAGCATTCTTTTTGTATGCATTTTGCCTATTATACTATGATTATCTGTTATTAATTGGTAATTAACATTTTAAAAAAGTGTATACATGCTTAATTTTTGTTATTTTTAGACTGTTGGCGGGAGCCAACGGTCTTTTGAGAGGGTAATTTCCAAAACAGGTATCGCAGAAAACTGCTTCTTTTCTTTGCAGGCTACATGTCAGTAAATCAAACCTGAAAGGGTCATTCTTAAAAACTGCAAACATTCACAAATGTTTTCTTACCTTTTAATTTTTTTATGATAATGTCGTATGTATTATAATGTGTATATCGTGATTTATTACAATAACAGTTTCTAAAAAAGTCAGTTTATTAAAAAATTTATGTCAAATTAATAACACCCCTATTTTCACAATTTACTTGAATGTAACCAAAATATTCACCTGGGTGTCCTGGAATAAGACCACTAAATTAATGAAGTACATTGGTTATTTCTGACTCGTTGCAAAAGTGTTATTTCTTGTTACCGATTCTTATTCTGAATATTTTGACAACACATTACTGCAATGTATTGATTTTAAACTGTAGTATGGACAATCGCGAGCATGCATCGTATGACCTACATTTGACACAGTAGGCTACGAATCACTAATAATCAATGCTCCAAACTACCACGCTTTATCGGTTATTCTGTATGGCTCGTTGCAGATTTAATTGCTAACTGGCATGTATATAATTCCGTTTGCATTACATAATTAGCTTGAAAAATGTGTGTTCGTTAATTACAAATAAATTGTATTATGATGTCTTATACTATAGAATAAGAAGCCATATTATCAAGTTCAAAGGTGGGAAATTGAACTTCATTCGAACAAATGTTTCCGTTTTTAGGAAAAATACACTCATAATTCACAAGCTTTTAGCTTCTTTTGTCACCAACAGTCTTTCTATGCTGTCAGCGTTTTGATTAAATAATACTGTTGTCCTTTTGCATGACTATTAAAACTATCCATAGAAAAGAAAAATGTGCAAATTTAAGACTGTGGGAATTTCTAAGACGTATGTCTGGAATACGTGAAATTTAGACACCATGAAATAAAATTATTTACAGTTACTGTCATACACATGGTTTGACCGTAAATTTACATTCATGTGTGTAAATAAATTAGTTAGATGTTATCTTTGATTACCAGCTACGTTTAAATTTATCAGATTTTTTTTCGACTTTAACGAAAGGTTCATGCATTAGAATGCAAAACTTAAACTGATATTCTTAACCTTTCCAGGAAAAATCTGAAGTCATGCATTAATCAAACTATATTTAAAAATATATGAACATCGTTATTTTGAAGTCTGTTAATTTGAAGTCAGCGTTATTTCAAAGTATTTTTCTGGTCCCAAATATATTTCTTCTTTATTTCACTAAAATAAATTTGTTTAATTCGAACGTTTTTAATTCAAATTATCATTATTTTGATTCCTAAAATTCGGTCCCAAATGAATATTTCACACTTATTTTCCTATTGTTAATTCGAAGTCAAGGTCTTGATTGGGACTTGATGTTTTCACACCTTCGATGAAAAGATTTGCGGACCGAGCCTGTCAAAATGTTGGCCATTATTCACTAATGGGCGCAAAGAACGCTCAGTAAGGCAAGTGACGTGCAGGTCCCATAAATTTGCACGAGGTATTCTGTATAATTAAAACTACTTTCTTATTGGTGTCCCGCCAACATAAGACTTTCAAATCAGTTAGCAGTTCACAAGCAATAACAATGCATACCCATGTAAAAAGGTACAACAAATAGCTAAAGGCTTTATTTTTATATCTTTATACCAAGTTAGGCATTCTTGATAAGAATTTGGATTTTATAAGTACTTTATTTACTATTTTCGGAACTATATTTAGCTCCTTTACCGTATGTGGATAAAAAGCAAAATGAGACGCAATCGTTACGGGTGTTTATAAAATGGTGAAAATGTTTAATCCGAACTATCGTTATATCGAAGTTTCTCGCCCGTCTCGATGATAAAATGGTGTTCGAATGTACTTACGGTTATTAAAACTACAACCTTTTTGGACACTTTATTTGTTTTTAATTTTGAGTAACTGGCTTATTTTTTCCTTATCAGTGTGTTGGATTATCATTTTATAAAAGATAAACCAGGTGACCGGCCTATATTTTGATGTAACGGTCAAATGAAGCTGAAACTTGTAAACTCATATATCCCAATAAATAAACATGAGATCATGCTCAAACCATTAGATGTAGTTGCGTTTTATTGGCCTCAGTCACACATTCTCGATTTTTACTGCTGTCTTTGATCCGGCAGCATCCCGAATTAAATATGAATATGTCAAAAGTCGGGACTATAACCTGTGTTTCCGGGCAGACATATCCTGTTCTCAAAATCCAATCCTGATATGATTCGTAGCGTTGTCGGGAGTCAGTCCGGACACTTTCAAGACACTGCCAGGTGAATCGGGAATTTTGGCAAGGTCTGCCAAACACTCCCAACAGTAAGGTTTGTCCCGTAACATTTGGCCATGACACAGCTAAATATGTATAGTAGGAAAACAATCGGTACTTTGTCAGGAGCCAGAATTTGGAATGTGTGACCGCCACACGAAGTATGCAGAAATTAATGAGATTTTAGCTCCTTATTTTCATGAAATGATAATGCATAAAATTATGCAGTAACTACATTAAATTGCCTTTTCACCATATTTAAATTAATCAGATTTTATCATTTTAATTCATTACCACAGTATGCTAATGCATGGATGAATCAACTGCTTACCTATGAAATGCCTGTTAATGCACTGTAAAATAACGCATTTAAACGGATAAGAAAAAAATTGCAAATGTTTAGATAACACTTAATTTTTATGACATAATTTCACAGAGATATTAAAAAGAGACTTGTTCAAATATGTTTTACGATGTCATTAAATGCCTAAAAACTTCAACTGTAGGAATCTGGAAAAAAACAACTCAAATATTAAATCGAGAAAAAAACATAGGAAAACAAAACCCGGCACGGGCTATAATAATAGCCTATGACCTCCAAAACAAAACTGAACAATGTGAACCATTAAGCCAAACAGACTTAATATGTTAAACAGACATACATTTTTAACACTATGTTGGCGAATACACATTTTTTTTTCATATAACAAACAGAACAGACAAATTCCTCAGATTTGAGTAGACAAAAGGTTTAAAAAGAAATAAGCTTCATAAATTTAGAAATGAATGTTTTATACGATGCATGTTGGCAGAAATAAAGGTTTCAAACAGAAAAAAAAGCTTTTTTACAGTCATATAACTTTTGAATATAAATAAAGCTTTTTCACAGCATAAACAAATAAAACATTTTGACAGAAAATAAAACTTTTGAATATAAATAAAGCCTGAAATCAAGTTTCTTGTCACAAATAAAGCTTCAATACATAGATACAGCTTTTGGATAGAAATAAATATTTGGGATTAAAATATAACTTTTGTACACATGAGGTTTGAGGTCAATCCCTTAAGAAGTTTTTGAGAAAATGGTCGGACAAGGAAAACTGACAAAGGGGCATAACTCCCTAAATAATGCAGCTTTAGTTATAAATCTTGTGCACTGCACTCTGCCTAACAACCATTTGTCCATGTATGAAGTTTGAAGTTGATATCTAAAAGCGTTTGAAAGTTATGCTCCAGACAAAAAAAAAACATCTAGCTCGACGGACAAACAGACTGACGGACGGACAGACAAGCTGATTCCAGTATACCCGCCCTTACAACTTTATTATGCGGGGGTATAATAAAACGTTTAAAATAAATTAAATTTTTGAAAAATAATAAAACAACGCTGTTGATAAGGCATAAAGCTTTTTACACAGTTCTATTTCTTTTCAGGTCCAGGTAATGCAGTGTCCAATGTTGGCCACAAAAGCAACATTTTTGGTTGCCCGGCCTACAAAAGCCATTGTTTACTGGACTGTACAATGACAACCAACAACACTATTCAACATAACAATACAGCGACCAATGTGCAATGAAACATTAGCCCACCTAGCTACATCCACATTTTCTCATTTAGTTGATACCTGATCCCAAATTACTTTGTTGGTCAATGACAGGAATGTGTTTACCATGAATTTTGTGTCGGGTACAATTCTTACTCCATCTGTCACCATAGAATGCATATTTTAAGCACAAAAAATGTCAAAGAACAGAAATTCACCTACTGTAAAGATATTAACCTGTCTGAAATTTTGTAACCAAACAAACAAACAAAAACATGACACACAAAAATCTTTTGTTGTTCTTTTATTTCTATGCCTCTAAGACCAATGCATTATACATGTAAACAAATATTTTTCTTATGATCCTAACAGGGCCAATAAATACAATAAATACAAATGACTGATGGCGTAAAATGAAATGAAATTAATTACCACGGTTTACCAATATTGACATTTTTATATGCATTGTTACCTTTGATCGTGTACCAGATTTGGTTTTATTTAACCTTAGGGTAGCCAAGTTTTTAATCTCCAATTAGGGACACTGCAAAGCATTCAAAACTTGCATTCCAGGTCAGTAACCTACTGTTTAGGACAGGTTAGTTGCGTACTAATACAGAGGGTGTATTTTGAAGTTTATCTGGTCCTTCAGATGCTTGACTTTTGACCCCGAAAGGTCCAGGTTTGAGCCGCAGCGGAGGACAAATCTTTATCTTTAATGTTTTTTCTTTACATAATATTTGTTTTGTGTTAGTTCAGATGCTGTAGTGTTTGCAGTTAAGTCATCTAATGACATTTTTCAAAAATAAAATCTGTGAATAAGTCTCTTTAAGATAATGTATACAACCTTTAAATTCCAAAATACATTGAATGGTTTTACTGTAGTAATGATTAAACAGTTGCTTCTTAATTTACGGCAAATACCTAAACTTTTATGGATTAATATGACAGAAAGTCAAATGGAAAATTAGATCTGAAATGTTCACTTATAACAAAACACTGTGAACTTAACATATTATTTTCTTGAGCAGATTTATAGTGACCCCCATAGAACTTTATGCACTGAAATCTCTGCACAGAGTTAAGCCCTGTCATAACTACTTCAGATTCTAATCCAAACTTTACATTCGATCTGAAATGCAACATGCACTGTTGAAGTGCCCATAAAATCCAAGTATGAAGGTTCACATATTTCAATGGATATGTTCATTTTTTATGATTTTGTAAACATATTATGAGATGTTTTAACTGAAGAAAAATATACATCTGGAATAGTCAACTCAAAAGTTATAACAATCAATAGGCATAGGTATTGAACCTATGACCACTGGTTCAAATGTCTGATGTGCTAGCCATCTAGGTCAGTTTGACTTTGTGGAGAAGCCAGGTATTGAACCAATGACCACTGGTCCAAATGTTTGATGTGCTAGCCATTTAGGTCAGTTTGACTTAGTGTAGAAGCCAGGTATTAAACCAATGATCACTGGTCCAAATGTTTGATGTGCTAGCCATCTAGGTCAGTTTGACTTAGTGGAGAAGCCAGGTATTGAACCAATGACCACTGGTCCAAATGTTTGATGTGCTAGCCATTTAGGTCAGTTTTACTTAGTGTAGAAGCCAGGTATTAAACCAATGATCACTGGTCCAAATGTTTGATGTGCTAGCCATTTAAGTCAGTTTGACTTAGTGGAGAAGCCAGGTATTGAACCAATGACCACTGGTCCAAATGTTTGATGTGCTAGCCATTTAGGTCAGTTTGACTTAGTGTAGAAGCCAGGTATTAAACCTATGATCACTGGTCCAAATGTTTGATGTGCTAGTCATTTAGGTCAGTTTGACTTAGTGGAGAAGCCAGGTACTAAACCTATGACCACTGGTCCAAATGTTTGATGTGCTAGCCATTTAGGTCAGTTTCACTTAGTGTAGAAGCCAGGTATTAAACCTATGATCACTGGTCCAAATGTTTGATGTGCTAGTCATTTAGGTCAGTTTGACTTAGTGGAGAAGCCAGGTATTAAACCTATGACCACTGGTCCAAATGTTTGATGTGCTAGCCATTTAGGTCAGTTTCACTTAGTGTAGAAGCCAGGTATTAAACCTATGATCACTGGTCCAAATGTTTGATGTGCTAGCCATTTAGGTCAGTTTGACTTAGTGGAGAAGCCAGGTATTGAACCAATGATCACTGGTTCAAAGGTTTGATGTGCTAGCCACCTAGGCCAGTTTGACTTAGTGTAGAAGCCAGGTATTGAACATATGATCACTGGTTCAAATGTTTGATGTGCTAGCCATTTAGGTCAGTTTGACTTAGTGTAGAAGCCAGGTATTAAACCTATGACCACTGGTTCAAATGTTTGATGTGCTAGCCACTTAGGTCAGTTTGACTTAGTGGAGAAGTCAGGTATTTAAACCTATGACCACTGGTTCAAATGTTTGATGTGCTAGCCACTTAGGCCAGTTTGAGTGAGTGTAGAAGCCAGGTATTGAACCTATGACCACTGGTTCAAAGGTTTGATATGCTAGCCAATAGGCCAGTTTGACTTAGTGGAGAAGCCAGGTATTGAACCTATGACCACTGGTTCAAAGGTTTGATGTGTTAGCCAACAGGCCAGTTTGACTTAGTGGAGAAGCCAGGTATTGAACCTATGACCACTGGTTCAAAGGTTTGATGTGCTAGCCAATAGGCCAGTTTGACTTAGTGGAGAAGCCAGGTATTGAACCTATGACCACTGGTTCAAATGTTTGATGTGCTAGCCACTCAGGCCAGTTTGACTTTGTGGAGAAGCCAGGTATTAAACCTATGACCACTGGTCCAAATGTCTGATATGCTAGCCAATTAGGCCAATTTGACTTAGTGTAGAAACCAGGTATTGAACATATGATCACTGGTTCAAAGGTTTGATGTGCTAGCCATTTAGGTCAGTTTGACTTAGTGTAGAAGCCAGGTATTAAACCTATGACCACTGGTTCACATGTTTGATGTGCTAGCCATTTAGGTCAGTTTGACTTAGTGGAGAAGCCAGGTATTGAACCTATGACCACTGGTTCAAATGTTTGATGTGCTAGCCACTTAGGCCAGTTTGACTTAGTGGAGAAGCCAGGTATTGAACCTATGACCACTGGTTCAAATGTTTGATGTGCTAGCCAATAGGCCAGTTTGACTTAGTGGAGAAGCCAGGTATTGAACCTATGACCACTGCTTCAAATGTTTGATGTGCTAACCACTTAGGCCAGTTTGACTTTGTGGAGAAGCCAGGTATTGAACCTATGACCACTGCTTCAAATGTTTGATGTGCTAACCACTTAGGCCAGTTTGACTTTGTGGAGAAGCCAGGTATTAAACCTATGACCACTGGTCAAAATGTCTGATGTGCTAGCCAATTAGGCCAGTTTGACTTAGTGGAGAAGCCAGGTATTGGTATTGAACCTACGACCACTGGTTTAAATGTCTGATGTGCTACCCACTTAGGCCAGTTTGACTTAGTGGAGAAGCCAGGTATTGGTATTGAACCTATGACCACTGGTTTAAATGTCTGATGTGCTACCCACTTAGGCCAGTTTGACTTAGTGGAGAAGCCAGGTATTGAACCTATGACCTGGAGCGATGCTGAAAGACCCCAGATACACAGCAGTATTCCTGGCATTGGCAAGAAAGACTCCCAGAGCGATGCTGAAAAGAAGTCCATCTCCATGGAACACATCAACAACTCCTACCCACAACACAACTGGACTCATGTCTACACTGATGGGTCTGCTGACCAGGCTGTCAGAAGTGGTGGTGCCGGAATCTACATCAGGTATCCAGGAGGTAGAGAACAACACATCTCCCTCGCTACTGGCCTCTACTCCACCAACTTCAAGGCTGAAGCAGTAGCGCTCAAGACAGGTGCAGTCCACATTGAGCACAGTCCACTCTCCTCCAACAACGTTGTGTTCTTCAGCGACGCAAAGTCAGTCCTGCAGGCCCTAGACACTGCCAGAGACAAAGAACTGAACGACCTGTCATCTGCCTTGACCTCCCTGTGCAGAGCCCACACGGTCGTGCTGCAATGGGTCCCCTCTCACTGCAACATACTAGGCAATGAAGCCGCAGACACTCTGGCAAAGGAGGGCACCACAAAAGAACAGAATGACAGGTCAACCACCTTCAAAGAAGCCAAGACCATCATCAAGGCAAAGCAACACACCAAGTGGCTACAACAGCACCCACGATACAACCGAAATGACCCATACCACCTGCTCTCAAGATCTGAGCAGGTCCTCATATTCAGGCTGCGGACAGGCCACAACCGTATGAACCACCACCTTTTCACCAAGTTCAGATTTGGCCAGTCAGACCAGTGCCCCTGTCAGACAGATAGCATGACAACAGAACACTTGCTGCAGTCCTGCCCACTACACAAATGGCCTCAGGCGCCAGATCTGGGCGGAGGAGACCACGATGCAAGGGAAGCTCTATGGCAGTCTGGAGGACCTGCGGCGCACGGCGACCTTTGCGCAGAGAGCCGGCGTGTCTGAGTGATCGACAAGAAGAAGAAGAAGAAGAACCTATGACCACTGGTCCAAATGTTTGATACACTAGCCAATTAGGCCAGTTTTACTTAATGGAGATGCCAGGTATCAAACCTAAGACCACTGCTTCAAATGTCTGATGTGCTAACCACTAAGGCCAGTTTGACTTACCAGTATACACAGTACAGTGTATTTTAATGCAATGAAAGTAACATGCACATTTCTACAAAATCAATTAAAAGAACGGCAATTTTCTCTTATTAAATAGTTATGCCTGACAAATGCCTTATAAATTTGTCAATGTTACTTCACGATTACTCTTTAAAGACGTTTTATTTCAAATAAATGTCTTATCAGTGACATGTAGCTGATCTATACAACCATTATAAATGGTATTTTTGTTCAAGAATCTGTGACAATAAACAAAAAATTGTCAATCTGTTAGTAGGTCTCTTTAATCTCGCTAGAAGATGAGCAGGCATTTGTTTAATATATGACATTGTACTTACTTTCCTTCAGAGTTATATGCGAAGGCCATGTTACGATTCAGTCAATCAGAATAATCGTGACATATGGAACAATTTTAACAATTCTTTAATTCAATATGTTCACTGAGGAAATTTACGATGTCACTTATAAGCATTAGAGAATCGTTAAATGTGCACTGGTTAAACATTTTCTAAATACATATATTGCGTTTTAACATTATTTTGGTGACAAAATGCAATATTAGTAAGCTTCAGATATTTAAGATAAAACATGTAGGCAGTATTTGAAAGATTCATTCATATTCCCTAGGGAAGTCAATGAATTATTAGGCCAATTAATACTTTAGGGGACAAAATAAAGCCCTTAAGTGGATCCCAGCAACTGTACAAGGTATAAAATACACAGCTACAGTATAAAATCACTTTAAGTGTAAAATACAGACATTGCTTAACACTTTAAGAAACTGGGATAAGATTAACAAGTATATTAAAACACCGATAAAATGTGCCCTGAAAATAAGGCTATCAGTTATCGGGATAATAAATTCTTAAAATTCATGACAAATCAAAGACAAAATGCTTCTTTCAATGTGGTATGAAAAACCAGGTTATCAAAATACTCTGATAGGAGAGGCTTTCTCTAAAACAGCACATAGTGTGACAATCAACAGTTCTGTAATCGGGAAGTATGGCCCTAGTAATTTGGCATGGTCTCTGCCAATAACCAATGCTTACAGTGGCTGTATTTGTTCATTTATTAGATAAACAGAGATACAAGTTTTATACAGGTAGCCACCTGGTGTTAGAAAAGAACACCAAGTTGGACTTTTTCCATGGACTTTGTCCATAAGTAATGGTCTTTGTTAAACCTTGACATAAATGTAATAAGAATTATCTTTAAAATCTTTAAAAATACATTTATTTTGGTGTTGGTGATCGATATTAACTTGTACACGTATTTCCTAAATGAGTATCAAACGCTACAACCGATAAATGAATGCATTGTCTAACGTTCTTCTATTATTTTTATATACATAGGCAACATTATGTAAAGTAAATCAAGTTTAATGTTTGCACATCCATTTCTATAACAATTATTTAAGACAAGATTATCAATATAGATGCAAATGAAAAGAAGTTACTGTCTATAAAAATTTATACCACCTAAAAAAATAAATACTGCTAATTTTTTAATGTTTTTATCAACTGTTCAGCATTTTGGATGAAATAATTGGATATTTGGCACTAGTCACCAAGTTTTCGTTTCTGTTTACTGGTACACATTTCTGTATACCCATTTAATTATGGACTGATTTAGGCCACCTATCGTTGAGTCATAAGAAACAGGTGCTCATTGATATGTAAGTGTACAAAAACAAAAACAAAAAAACCAACTCAACCGTTATAACCAAGTGCCAAATAGTTGTGGAATCATTAATCAAACACTTATTTCAATGATTTGATTCAATTGCCAACAAATTGTTCATGGACCTGATAAAACAGAACTTTTATCAAATTGGTTGGTTGTTAACACAACAATTCCCCCAAATAAGTTAATGAAAAACATTTTATTACATTAGAAATAATATATATTATATGTCCAATCAATTTGAACACATAAGTTAAATTCCAGTTAATTTCAAATTGTTAAGACTTGAAAAAAAATTGAAACACAGTAGCATAATTGTAATAGTAAATACAGTTAACTCATAAAAATTATTTAAATGCTGAATTCCAATAATGTCCATTAAGACTTGACTTTTTTACCAAGATTAATATAATGTATTTATTTATAAGCCAAGCAATGACAGACACTCCTTAGAAACTATCGAAATCTTAATGTAAACATTCATATGCGACATAAGCTAAAAAAAACATTAGCGTAGGATTCATCAAATTTTAAGTATTTTGTAGGCCATCATGGGAGTTTAGAAGAACACCACTTAAGATTATTACGGATAAAAGTACCAGTATAATCAACAGTGTCATTATCATATTCATGCATTCTATTCAAAGTAAATTAAATTATACATAATGGTAGGCTTTTTACTTTATACAGCAAGGAATATATATATAGATGCCATCTAAATAATGCATTCAAAATAATCCATTTTCCACCCAAAAGTTGACTTTAAAACTTTATTTTTTGTTCCCCTTGCATTTTGTTTGCAATATTTCACCCAAATCCTATGGCCAGGCCAATATTTCACCCAAATCCTAAGGCCAGGGCAATATTTCACCCAAATCCTATGGCCAGGGCAATATTTCACCCAAATCCTATGACGGGCCAATATTTCACCCAAATCCTATGGCCGGATATTTCACCCAAATCCTATGGCCAGATCAATATTTCACCCAAATCATATGGCCAGATCAATATTTCACCAAATCCTACGGCCAGGGCCATATTTCACCGAAATCCTAAGGCCAGGGCAATATTTCACCCAAATCCTATGGCCAGGGCAATATTTCACCCAAATCCTATACCCAGGGCAATATTTCATCCAAATCCTATAGCCAGGGCAATATTTCATCCAAATCCTATAGCCAGGGCAATATTTCACCCAAATCCCAAGCCACTGAAGAGTCCTGTAAGGACATTTACTCACTACAGCTTCAGCGACTAAAATGTATAGAAAACATATATGTTTATTTTTTACAAAAAAAATCTTGTTCATTTTAGTACAAAAAACAAAACATCACAACAACAATTAAATTAATTGACTTATTTATCCCATCATCATGCCTGCATTGACGAAATAACACCCTGTGGGATAAACTTAGCTGTTTTCCACCTTGTTGAATACAGCAAACATGCGCATTATAATAACGTCATTTTGTTTATTTTTGTGATGTCATTTTATGTTTTTCTTGTTATTCAGTGATTTTCGTTCGTTTATATTCAAAATAAAGACAGAAAATGGTGGGATAAATAGAATACCAGGTAAGTGTTGAATACAGATAAGTTTATTTGCTCCGCACGAAAACCTAACCTAGTATTCTCTATATAGCTTATTTAAACATGAGGAATATACTTTTTATGATGACATTATCTCATAAGATAAGCACAAGCAACATTTTTGTTTCAATCTGCACATTGTCACATTCAGGAAGTCTATATATTAACACTGTATGACAGGTTAAACCTCTAAGTTGACAGCAAATGCAAGCTGTTACTGAATGGAGACATGACAAGGTGCACAATTTCATTCTCAAATCTGCAATATGTGCATGTTTTATCATTACTTTAAAAGAGGATTCAAAGAAAACTGTGATCCTTATGATCCGAAGTACCTATTTGTAACTTAGTATTTAATTCACATTCATTGATCTGGTAAAACTGGTACAGAAAATAATAAGTATTTTATTCACAATAGTTTATTTAAACCTAAGGTAATACAACAATTTCATCTGTAAGATGAAAATAAAAGTTCATTATTTGTGGCGGTGATTGAATTTTCACGATTTCACGTGTAAGCTTCTTGCTTTACAAAATATTAGAAAATGAAACATTGTTATTTGTGATGATGCAGAAATTTTACAAGCCATCTGTTACATACAATTCTGCAACAACTAGCCTACAAACTCTCTTTAACAAATAATCAAAAGACGTGTTTATGCAAATGCTGGCTGATTAATGATTTGTAACATTTTATTACACCATTTTGGAATTTACTTCACAAAGCTGAACTTATTCTTAAGAAACTTTGACATGCCTTCTTGTTAAAGACGTTCGCAACAATTTCCTTCAATTTCTTTCCACGACAGATTTTCTTAAAAATTGGCACAAACATGCATCAATGTATCCTGAAACTAAACCAGTCTTAAAAAATAGGGGTCACCGGCCTTTTTCCAGAAATATTGAATTTTGAATATGGTACCTGTCGAAACCTGTTTTTCAGTTTGTGTTACTTAGAATGTTGAATAATATAAAGCGTTTATATTCAAACAAAGATGGAGATTTTTAAATGCATCTTTTTTTAAATGTTTCGCATGGCAATATACAAGTGCAGTTTAATGATAGAACGCGCTTTATCTACAGTTATCATTTAACAAATGACTTTTAATGGACACTTGGCGAGGTAAACTATGCATTAAATATGCCTGTAAAAACATCAATAAATTATCAAATATACGAATATCTTTTGTTCCAAATGACAGATTTTGTTAAAAGATCCCACAAACATGCGTCATTGCATACTGAAACTAAAACAGTCTAACAATAGGGGTCACCGGCCTTGTTCCGGAAATATTGGGTTTTGAATACGGTACTTGTCGAAGCCCCCTTTTCAGTTTGGATTTTTATCAATGTTTTAAGTATATAGGATAATTTTTTTTCAAACAAGGTTATGGTTCGTTCAACTGATATGTATCAATGTATCAATAGAACGGAGATATTAAAAGGATCATTTATGAACTAATTTGTTTGGAAATACATTGCATAAGTGTGTTTTTTATTATTATATATGTTTTATGAAATTTTACTATTAACGATGAAATTAGTATATTTTAACCTATATTGTATATATACAATAAAGAAAAAATGAAGCAAACGGAGAAATTAAGCCAATTATTTTATTTTTGTTGCGAACGTCTTTAATAGGGACAAACAATACCAATACAAACAACAATACAATTTTTTTATTTTTTTATTTTTTTATTTTTTTTTTGTTCCGTATATTTTATTTTCCTCGTCAATAGGTGTGTGGGGGTCGAGGGCATCCCCCTCCACACCGTACAAAAGTACATTAGATGCATGTATATACATATGTCGTTTATAATGTGTAATGCTACCAAGTGCTCCACGAATACCAATACCTATATATGTATAAACATTTTATTTTACAAAACAACAACTTTATTATTAACAGTCACCTAATAGCACAGTATTTTTGTTCTAACAAAAAAGAGGTAAAAATATGCCCCATTTGTTATTATCACTTGAAGTATTAAAGTAATTTATTTCATTTAGTACATTATAGTGTAGAGCACAATATGCCTTTGCCGTATTTGATGTAGGGATGGTTTTGTTCATTTTACAATTATAAATGAACATTTTAGTGAAAAGAAAAATTAAGTTCAAAGGGTCATTTTGATTTTTATGACCCAAAATAAAAGAAGATGGGTTAATAAGATCTGCGATACTTTCAAATTGGCCAAATAGTTCTGTTATTAATCTTTGAACATGATTACATTCCCAAAAGATATGCTCAATTGTTTCGCACATATTTTGACAAAAAGAGCAGTTGGCCGAATTTGTGTAATGGATTTTAAATAAGAACGAATTGGTACCTAGAATTCTGTGTATAATTCTATATTGTAACCACTGTAAATTTGAATCTTTGGTAATACAAAAAGGCATTTCAAAAATATGTTTCCAGTCTTCTATATTGATATCGTTAAAGGTGGTCGACCATTTCGATATACAGACTGGTAAGATTTTATTCTTTTTTAATACATCATACATAGGCCGAGTTCCTTTTGTGTTTTTTTAAACAGACTGTAACGATATTGGAACAAACGGTTTACAAAAAATAGATTCAAACGAGCTACAGGTTTTTAAATATTTTGTTAAAGTATTAACAATACCTATATAAAGCAAGTAGTTTGGATTGAAATTATACAATTTACAGAAGTCTTCATAGCTATAAAATGTAAGTAATTCTTTGTTGTTGACCAAATCCCCAATAAAGTGAACACCTTTTTCAAACCAAGATTTGAAAAATATACTTTTATTACCAATCATAATATTCGGATTATAAAAAATTGGATTTTGTAGTATGTATTTTGTATTTAATTGTTCCGCTTTGCAGAACTCAACAAAGGATTTTAATGTGTCTTTCCAAAAATTGTTTTGTATTCTATTGATTAAGTTCTCAGGATAATGTAGACCACAGTTATATAATTTATCAAAGTCTATCATTGTTTGTGCAACACTAATCCATTTACCATTTCCGGTGACAATTCTACGAATCCAAGAACATTTTAAGGAGCTTATGAAAGAGCATAGATTTATCATATTTAGACCTCCCTCAGCATATTCCTTTGTGATAACATTTTTGTTAACTTTTGATCTACCATTCCAAACAAAGTTGAAAAATAGGTCATTTAACTCAGTTAATATTGTGTTTGACGGATTTGGAAGCGAAGCAAACAGATGATTGAGTATTGGCAGAGCTATTGTTTTTATCACTTGTATTCGGCCAATAGGCGTTAGTATCCTTCTTGACCAGTTTTTTAATACTGTTTTAACTTTTGATAATTTCTCCGTAAAATTAAGTTCCAACATCTTTTTAAGATCAATATGAAATGTTAGGCCAAGCATATCAAAGGTTTGCTGGTTCCATTTTAACTTCCATCGTGTTTTAATGCTTTCAGAACTAAACTTGTGCTTTCCTATCCAAACTACTTTGGTTTTATCAAAGTTTACTTTTAAACCTGACAACATTGTAAAAAGTGACAATACATCAAGCGTTTCATTAAGAGATTCTGCGAGCCATCCAGGAGTATAGAAGTGTCATCAGCAAATTGAGACAACTTGTATTCAGTATTACCTATTTTAATTCCTTTAATTTTGGGGTTAGACCTAAGTTTAATGGATAATATTTCAGCGCATAATATAAATATATAACAACTGAGGGGATCGCCTTGTCGGCATCCACGTTGTATATGAAAAAAGTCTGAAAGTAAACCACATTGTGTCACAGCTGAAATTCCATCTTTATACAAAACATTAAACCATGTTATAATATCTGGACCAAAATTGAACCACGATAGTGTTTTGTTTATGAATGACCACGACAAAGAATCGAATGCCTTTTCGAAATCAATCAGTAGAAGGAGACCTGGAATGTCATTTTCATCAGTATAGTTTAATATGTCGTAAATAAGTCTCGTGTTTTCCCCTATAAATCTGCCCTTAATAAATCCAGTTTGATCGGTGTTTATTAATGTATCAATGTAACGTTTTAACCGTGTTGCAATACAACCAGAACCAATTTTGTAAACAGTATTAAGCAACGTGATTGGGCGCCAATTTCTTAAAAATTGCCTAGGCTTATCACCTTTTGGTATACAAGTTATTATTCCCTGAGTCTGGGTTACAGACAACGTACCACTTGTAAAAGCGTGATTTAAAGATCTACAAACAAAAGTGCCTAATTTCGGCCAAAAAGCTTTTAAAAAATCTATTGTAAAACCGGACGATCCGGGGCTTTTATTATTTGCCATGTTTTTCAAAACGGCCGATGCCTCGTTAAGTGTGATTGGCCCTTCTAATGTTTTAGATTGTTTTTTCGATAATTTCGGTATTTCCATACCCGTAATATAGTTATTAAGATCATAATCAATGTCGATACAATCTGTGTTTTGGTATAAGGTTTTGTAAAATAAGGCCGTTTCTTTTAAAATGTCGCCTTGTTTATCAATAAGTATTCCTTCATCATTAATTAAACTATTTATAGTTTTTGTTGTATAGTTGTACTTTTCGAGATTACAGAATAATTTAGAAGGTTTTTTGCCATACTGTATCCATTCCGCTCGCGATCTTATCATAGCCCCCCTTAATTTTTCATCTTGGATTTTTTTAAGTTCTTCCTTTAATTCAGACAAATTTTGTAAGTTATTCTCGGAGAAAGTTTCTTCTTGTTTTTCAATTTCAAGTTTTAAATGCATTTCGCGATTATTACGGGACTTTGATATGTATGAACTATACGAAATGGCTTTGCCTCTAATTTCCATTAATAACGTGTCCAGAAATAGTTGATCATCTAATGTGAATTGGATATCTTGGTCTAATACTGAATCGACATTATCGAGGTTGTATACAGGTAGCATGTATTGTTTTTTAATTTCTTTTATTTTGTTATTTATTGTATTTATGTAGTTTATATCACGTAAAAGCTTATTATTATGTTTCCATAGCCCTTTGCCATGTGTAAAATTATTGAATTTAAAGGTTGTCATTACAATAGAATGATCCGATTGGTAACTAGGAGTTATTTTGGCATCATGGACATATGGCAATAAAATTGTCGATACAAGAAAAAAGTCAATACAATTTTTAACAGATTATAGATTTAAGTGCTTAAAATGAGGTGTTTTTTTATGCAAAATACCCATGTAATGCAAACATTTAATAGCATGCTCCAAATGGGTGGGGGACATGGTCGATTGAACATGTACTTAAATGTTCAAAGTATAACACACACATATAATTTAAATATATTATTTAAATCAGAAATGACTGTCAATTGTCATGTTGATTTTAGTGGACGTCTTGGAAACAAACTACGGTAACTTTACAAGTCATATCAGGCAATATGACAACCAGTTTTGTGTGTGTTTGTTTTTGTGTTGATTTAGTTTTGTATTTTTATGATATAAAGAAATAAATGATTCAGCGAAATATTATATATTATGCGTGTGACATGCGAAGGAGCGCACTCTAATATACAAAATATACAACACATACTGCCTACATTCTGTAGAGGCAAACATAAAATTCAAACAGCAAATACTAAACTCCACAATGTATACTTTCTGTCAACAAGAATGATTTACACTTGGAAATTTTATGTGTGACTAAGAAATCATCCATTCTGAAACTATTTGTCAACGATCAAAGGTTTCATTTCTTACTGCTTCAATTGAAAAATTTACCATAAACCATATGGAAATTAAATACGACGGCAATCTACCGTGGCTTCTGGCTAATGGCAATACTCTGCCATATAATTATTCATAAATAATGAGATTCAGTGAAAATAAAACAGATTTGCCATTTTAGCCTAAATAATAGTGTTACCGTATATTATAATTTCTTACAAAATGCACTTAACTAAACAATAAAATATGGCCAAGATGCCTTTTTAAATACTACTTTAACACTATTTTATTGTTGTTTAAGAATAAAAGCAATAAGTTTTTTAGTTAAACCCAAAATAAGTAGAATAATATGTAAACAAAAATTACGACATCAGCAGTTTAATTTCTGTAAATAACAACCAATCAAAGCAGTATGGTAGTTATTCTAGTATTTGATAATATCATAATCAGAAAAATACACAAACAATTATACCAGATTGTTCGTGAGATATTGTTGCAGTTTACCAAGTTTATGTAATACTGTGTCACAGATTGTTTCACAACTTAAAAATCCCTGAGATATACTGGTACATGAATATGCCAGAATAAATAACTTGTAGCATGATTGCATGTCAAGTTAATTAATAAGTTAAGTAAAATCCTGGTAATATCTTCCTGCAAAAGCAAATTAGGGCAGCTTTATCAGTGTGTATTCACACACAAAAATTCATGCAGTGTCCAAAAATACCTGATATGAACAATGCAATGAAATCCTGCAAATTATGAAAAAATGGTGAATGAAATGTTTTTCATTACTGATTTAAACTTGTAACATTGAAGTTTAACTCAATATGTAATGGTTTTTATCCAAAAACATGCAGTCATGTCATGATTTACAACCTTAAAAATTTTTTCTGTCTATTTTTGATTTTATCACTAACAATTTGGGAATGTTGTCAGTCCAATTGGGAAAGTACACCTTTCTTGGATTGGGAATGGATCCTATGGACCAGTAAACCTGTCAAAGAAGGAAACAGGTATAGGTTGTCTTCCGATCTTAGATCAAGAAAATCATGCACTTTTAGTCAGACTAACCACATGGACTGGGATCGAAGTTGGACTTGCATGTAAATTGCAAAATCATTAAATGCTATTCAAAAACATGTAAGTTTTGTCCAATGTTTCAAATTTTTGCAAACAAAAAAAGTCATATAATTCCTTAAAATCGCGATATATCTATTGGGGTAACAAATTCCTAAATCTACCTGCAATTTATATGTGTGTTTGTATGTTAAATTTACCATTTCGCAAAGTTCACACGAATGTCTCTTGTTAATTATTATGAGCGTGTTTAATAGGTCGTTTCTAGCAATGCCTGGTTTACCTAGAAGATAACCGTCCACTGGTCCTTGACTGTAGAACAGCAGCTCATAGCGATGGCGCTCCTCTGAACTTATGTTCTCACTCCACAAGATTAACTCTTCTGAAAATGCAAAATAAACGTGAGTGTATAATATGAATGTATAATGTTGCTTGGTTGAGACTTGTTCACTGATTTATGCATTTTTTGGAAGTATGCCATCAAATGTCTTAACTCGACAGATTTAAGCATTGGAACTAAAAAGCTCAAGTGCAACAACAAGTATTTAGAAAAAAAAAAGAAGAAAATTGGTCCCACCAGGGTTCGAACCTGGGACCTCTGGACTAAATGGCTATCGCCTTCACCACTTGACCATCCCGACTTCTATATTCACCTTGCATTATTTACTTTATGTAAGCGTTCCACGTGATGTCAACAGTTTCAACGAAAACAAGAGAAACACTCCAAATTATTTCATCGTTTAGTATTACAAACGCTTTATAATTTTATCAATTTAAACTAATGATTACTCATAAACGAAACGGTCTTTACAGTATATTTCTAGGTCCATAGTGTTATTTTGCTCCCTTGTATACACTGATCTTTTAATTTTGGAATCGGTGACAAAAATTTGAAAAATTGTCAATCAGTGTACAGGTCCCTTTAAACAAGAGCTCGACTTTTCTTGTGCTTGTCACAGTTTCTAGCATTTTTTCTAAAACAAACTGTATAGTAGGGGCCAATTAAACAAAATTCATTTCTTTCTCGAGTAACTGAGTGGAGGCATTTTTCTAAGTTTCAAAACAGTGACCTTGACCTTGACCCAACTAACCCCACATGCAGTCTCATGCAATGTCTCCTTATACAGTGTCTATTGATTGAATGTTATTAAAGTATTCCAATTTGTTCTCGAGTTATAAAGCAGAAGATTATTTTTCTATTTTTAGTAACAGTGACCTTGACCCCAACAAACCCACCACAAATGCAATCCAGAGTAAAGTGGTGCTTTAGGGTATTTATGTTTGAAGTTTGATTTTCAAGTTAGAGAGTGGAAATCAACAGCTGAAGCCGTCATTCCACCCACTTAAAATTTTGTAAGTGTAAAAAGGCCCATTATTTTGACAAATTTCAAACTAGAGTTACCAAACTTGGCCTATAGGTTCATTTTAATGTGGGAAATAAATGTTTTAAGTCTAAATGAAACCCCTAAAGCCATTCCTGAGAAACAAGCTTACTGAAAAACTTTAACCTAGCTCGGACGCCGACGCCAATGCCGGGGGGAGTAGAATAGCTTGCTGTTTCTTCGAAAAGTCTAGCTAAAAAACTTTCAGTATTACAGAAAGGTTGGGTCAGGTACCAGCCTAGGTTGCACCTTAGGAGGCATTTTAAGGGTAACCAAACAAAAGCTACTTGTTACTAATACTCGAGATTTTACCATAAAAATTTAGCTTCACTAAAAAGTTTAAACTACATTGTGCTAACAATTTAAATTTGTCCCATAACATTGCCCACAAAACCTGTGATGTTCTTCCTATAAAATTCCTATAAGAAAGGATCTTAATCAGCATCAGTTAAAAGAACAATTGCCTATAAAATTAAAAGCATATACATTTTTATTTTATTGTCTTAAAGAACCTCATATTAAGATTTAGGACCAATTAAAGCCAATTAAGGATTAATTATTTTAAGTCAATGGTTGCCTTAATTTAACAAGGTTGACCTGATGAGTACAGCTGCATTACGAATGTATCAATTAACAAAACGCAAAAATGTGGAGTGTACTTGATAACCTGACATTGTTCTGTGTGGTCTGCAATAGGTCGCGGAAATACATGACAACGTGCGTGATAATCGATTAAGTATCCTAAGAATATCTTATGATAAACTTAAGTCTTATTGACTAGAAACGAATATAATACATTCGGCAATATGCATTCAACATAATACATTCACAGAAATTTGATTAACAACAAGAGCATTAATCGATTAGGGATACAAAATGTTGACTGATGCACGTCTGCTGAGTTACTTTGTAGCCTCTACCAAACTTTGAACGGTATTTTACAAATAACACCATTGTTATGAATAGTGAAGATCTATGAAATTCAAGAATGAATACTTCAATCAGCTAGCGGCCAAGGTATGCGAAGTGTACGTCTGGATTGTGAACGAGTTAATAAAAATAACCCACATACTGACAGGTCTTACCCTTAATCAAACTGAATTCATGTGGCCTATAATTCATAGTTGAGAAAATAGTTAATACTTGAGAGCATAAACAGCAGACAACTATACAATCACCAAATAATGCATTTGGTATACTACTTTTAGTACCAGTTTCATATCGATTACAAGATCATACCGAAAATAAACACCATCGCCACGTGCTTTTTTCACGCCATTACACCATCACCACTTGCTTTTTTCCCGCCATTTTTATGTAGCGAGATTGTACAGGTTTTTAATTGTATAACTGAACATTTGTATCGTCTTTTCTTTCAAAACAAAAATGTAAACGACAAAATAAAACATATATAATGTTCAATGTACTACGAAACAAATAATTGTTGAGTGCACATGGGTCGTTGATGCTCGTGCATTAACGTGTGGTATTTAAAACTATGATGTTTACAATGCACTTACGATTGTCTACGGAGGAAAAACAACGTTAGCTGCAGTGGTAAATTTAAATTAAAACAATTAGTGACTGGGATAGTATGGCCTATGAGGAAGGTGTTTTCAAGGAAAGGCTTCTTTTTTTCAAGACAATATTTTGTTTTACTATATTGCAATGTTACGGTGTTTTAAAAACTACAATCCAGAATCATACACCAACATGTACAGCTGTGGCTTGTGGCTGAGTTTTTACAATTTAGCGACGTAAAATAACACAATTCAATGCAATTGGACGGATGAAGCGATGTGATTTAATTTTTTTACCCACGCTATTATTGCCGCCCGATTTATCTTGAAGGAAACAGGAGCGTCCCGATGACAGACAGGATTGTTTACAGAAGACTACAGTGTCAACACAGTGTTCTGTCAAACGATTTAATTGTAAAACAGATGGTTATCGTTGCCTCTAAACAATAGCCCGTAGTATTTAAAATACTGTTGAAGATATGTATATACATTGCAGAGTTTACATTTAAGCAATCAAATTTAAACTCTGTTGAACGAAACTGATGTTATTATTGGTACGTGCCACTACATTTTAAAACGCTCTGTAAACAAAACTGCCTTTCGCTGAATAGTTTTGGGGTATTGAATTTAATTCATTTTATACTAAATTTTGTAAACCCACCTGTTCGCGAAGCCATGTTTATCCATTCAGTTCTGGTAATCCAGCTAATCCGTACTCGGAGCACAGAACTTTTAACACAGAATTTACACTAATTTCATACCTACACCTTTTAACTTTCACCGATTACTTTCATTACACACATTCGCACAAAAATCATAAATTTCAAGCTCTGTTTCACGAAATTAAATCCACACCACCACACTTTGCCAGACCGTTCCCTTATTTAGCCATGTAGAGCGGAATAAAATTATCACTCTGCTAAGGTACAGTGAACGCGAAACGACACGCTTTCTAGAGCCATGCATAAATAAAGCGTTTGATATAAAAACTGCAGAATACCTATGGGGATTACCCCAATTGAAAATCGTACACACAATTATCACACCATAATGACACCGTCTTTGTTGTCGATAGAGGTTGTGGGGACTTCGCGTAGCGAAAACCAAGCCTTAGAGCTTAACTGTTAAAATAACCATTGCCTAGTATTGGCAGCTTTTCTGCATCTCAGGATGTAAAGATTTCCTTAGAACGCATTGTCCCTGTTACATCACAATCGGATTTCCATTATATAGTGACAATCAGATGTGATTGGGTGTTTTTATAGTTATAGTTATGGATGAAAACATGACATACCCCGGTACATACATCGTTTTATATTTGGCATTTGTGTGTGTGGTGGTGATTCGTATTACCTACTGTACAGTTTAGTTACGAAAACGCGAGTACCCCTTTTATCAGAGAGACAATGTGCGGGGCGGGTAGTTAAAATTACTTATCAAATCCTCCCTGTCAACTTTTAATACCCACAAAAATAGTAGATCCGATCTATCTAAAGAATAATTTAATAATCTTATAGCGTGTCCAGTCAATAATGTTATGCACACGAAAGTAAGCAATAGTGTTAAGGTCCTTTGTTTGATTATGTTTGTAACATACGGTATGGTTATTAACAAGTTAATACGAAAGAACCGTATACGTAAAACGTGTGCATCATTTGAACATTAAATTGATATACTTGTATTCCCCACTGTGATGTTTAATGTAACCAATACCTGTTCTAATTATATATTTTATTATAATTTAATTTGCATGACATTGGTTTTGTTATGCCATTGTTTTCATCGATTTTTTTTTATTCCTGAGACGACAACTCTGTCATTACAAACAATACAAACTATGAGTTGTCACGATGGTCTCCCTTGTTATGATGCATTGACCATAGCGGATATAACTGTGCGGAGTTTGCAACCAACCGGAGTTTAACAGTTACCGCTCATCGTTGCCGTTATCGCTGAATGTTCACGATAATGTATATTGGGGGGGGGGGGGGGGGGAATGTCTATAAGTATCAATGTAAAATGTGCGCACACACTGGGTGCGCACAATAGATCACAATGCGTAAATTTATATATCACAACTCTCAATAAAGAACGATCGTCGTGAAGATGTATTTAAATATATGTTTTAACTATACAATGTATCTCAACAGCATCTGCAATATGCCAGAGCAACGTCCAGAATCCGTGAATTTAACTTCAGTCAACAAAGTTCTTTACCGTGCCATGTTCGACTGCATGTACATGTATTTATTGAGAAGAATCCCCGTATAAACAAACATCGCAATGCCTCTGGATAAACAAAAATAAGCTAGTCACCTTTATATTACTTTGTTTTTCAATGGATGAAGCCACGTTACATTCGTGTTTTCTTGTCATTTCTCATTCAGAATACCGTTACCGATGTTGACACTTGGTTAGTTCCTGTTAGCGAGAAACCCACGCTCTGCTTGTCTCGGAATGATTTGCAATAGGGTGGCGCAGCTTTGAGTCGGAATGATTTGCAATAGGGTGTTGCAGCTTTGAGTTGGAATGATTTGCAATAGGGTGGAGCAGCTTGGGGTCGGAATGATTTGCAATAGGAGTTCATACGGCTATAATAAATAACAGGGTTTATTCATGACTTTGTTATAATACTCGTAAACTCTACACGAAACCTCTTAATCTTCTGTCAGATACCATATTTTTAAAATGTACACCATATTTTCAAAACATGATATACTAGTACACTGCTAAATAATGGATTATTATTAAATTATTTGGTCCAAAACTGGATGTTGAAGTGCAACTATAAAACCGACACACGAATAAATCCGACATAGAATAATTTCTCAGGTGCGGTGCTTTCCAAAAAGCGTGTGAGATATTCGACCTTGCATGAATGTAAAAATAGTAGTGAATAGCCGCAATCGGGTTCGGTGCAGTTTTTCCATTCTGGTTCCCTGATTGTTTACAAATTACCGCGAAAGTGCCGGGTGCAAAGAAAAATGTCCTCACCGAAGTCAAATCGAAAATTTATGCGACTTTAGATGCCGTGTCATTTGACATTTATTTAATAAGTAAGTCAGTGTGTTAGCATAGCAGCATCCGGTTAAAAGTCGGACTACATCCGCTGACGCAGTACAAATGATTATTGCCTGGTACAATGATTTTGGGGGGTGAATGCATGGAGCTTTTTGTAGAATTTCTGGATAAAACTAGTTTGTCAACACGGTAATTGTAGCCAAGGAAATTAAGTCTTAACTTCAGTTGATTTCAATGTAAAAAATGGATATTTATAAGTAGTCACCGGTAACTATTATGTTTAATTATATGCCTGCTTATCGAAAATGTGTATTTATCTATTTGTTTACACAATTATAAGCTACTGTAATCAATGATGTTGATTGATTAAGGAAGAATATTTTTTTGTCTGGCCATTTCAATGAATAAAATCACTTATAAAGTTTAATTTGTGTATTAATACAACATGTCAGCAGTTACAAATAGATATGCTTAATAAAACGCATTATTGATAGGCATTTACTGCCAAAATAAATAATTTATCAGAAATAAAGCAGATAATACAGTTGCTGTATTATTATCATTATGTAAACAATGTTCATCCTACTCCTTCTTTATAGTGACTAGTCTGTTGTCAGACTTATTTTCTGCAATATTGTAAACGAAATATCCCGTATTAGCCATAATACATGATTAATAATACAATTATTGTTATTTTCAACATATATTTTTGGTAAACATTTGATTAAAGGCACACACGGGGTGCTGCAAGTTAAGACAACCACCAATAATTTAATCAAAATTTTACAAACACATGAAATAAAACATTATGACCAAACATTTTTGTTTTATATTTTCTTAAAATAAATGGAATTTGACTAGTTTTATTTCCACTTTATTGTTTACATTAAAAGGAACGCTAATCACATGCATCATATTTGTATGGAGAAATCCCGTAATTGTGTTAAGTGAAGTGTTTCAATTTCGAGGGTCTTCTAATAAACCTATACTAGTTTCAACAAATGAATAAAGACTTTGGTACGACAAATTGAGAAAACATGTTTATAAACTGTTTACTTGGAGGATCGGTGTTATTATTTTAAACGGTATCATCAAATAGATTCCTGACGCAGGGTATAACAGAAGCTTCAACATACAATAATACAATTTTACCGGACATTTAAATGTCTGTTTAATCGTTTATTATAAATTTGACAATTTTCAACTGTAATGTGGCTTTAATAGTTGAATTTAATATGTGGTATATGTTTTAATATTTACATTGATCATGAAATTTACTTTATTTGTTATCTATTGACATTTAAAGAATGTTTGACATTGTTCAGATTCAGATTTAAAAATAAACCATGATTTGTCGGCCATTTGTCACCTTGATTTAAACTTGGAATACTGATTGCAGATATAATTGCTGTCATATCATATACATGGTTAGGAAACCCACCCGGCCACCTCATTTTGAGGTGTTAAGAGCATGTCTGGTGGTGACATCCGAGGTGATCCAGAGCTGTAAAAACATTGCAAACGGTAAGTTTTTATTCTTCCAGTTTTGTACCATTTACTCCTTGCAGTGTTGCTTTTTCACGCGAATGTCAATTCCAGTAGTGTAGGAATGGTAAAACACTCGTTCAAAATTTTAGTAATTATAATTTGCAAAATCAAGCCTTGTTGATTGGTAGAATGTGTAATCATTGTAAAACAAGTAAAGGACTAGGGCCAGGGCCCTCAATCAGTTTTGGGGGAAGGGGCCCACCGCCCTCTGGAGGGGGAATTTTGACTGACCGGGGCAATATTTTAATATGGAAGTTTTGACAGATTAACTGATTTGAAAACCAACTCGACCCGAAACAACTCGCGTCTAATAGTCGTTTGGTAAAAAACGTCATGTAATCTTTACAGCAAATGAAACTCCTATAAATATAACTTTGATTATTTTTTAGCACAAAAAAACATAGCTCAGAATCTACCGCTTACGCTTAAAATTTGGACTAGGCTGCGGTATACATGTAACATTGCAGCTGTAAATGCGTCATTTCCACAAGTTTTTCCTGATTTTGCCGGCGTTAATAAATAGTTAGCGCGTTTTTCTAGCCCAACACAATTTCATAACGAAGATATAAAACGAATATAATTCAATATGCAACACATATTTTTTTGTAAAAGTAATTTGCAGTCCCGCTTTTTAAATTTTTAATTAATTTAACGTATTCAGTTTAGAAGACCGTAAATGGAAATACACTACAACTCCATTATATTGCGATTCGCGGGGTCCATGGATCGCAATCACGATATAACTTGTCAGGTCGTTCATGTGCATATACATGTAAACACAAGCCTATTTTTGCTATCTCAAAAAGTAAATGTATTTAAATCACCTTTTCATTGTTGTTAACATCCATAATGTGTTATATCCCTATGTAAAATATTCTATTTGTATTTAAAAATATTATACAGTTCATTGTAATTAATTTAAATCAGTTATCACAACACATATACTGAATCGAAATGCGAAACGCCTATCCGAATTTTACTGTTCACACGTCATAAACACAAATTTTATTTACAGTTAAAATACACATGTACGTCATGAAAAGCCTTTGTTCGGCTAGAAAAGCGTGCGAAAATTATGCTGATATGTACAACGTCCCGTCATCTGCATGGAAAGCGTGGGTGTATTGATGGCCATTTTAAAACTTTTTAGCGCAGAGAACTGTGAGATCTTTACTTTTGAATAAAAGTTTTGGAGCGCATACCAACCAAATATTTTTATCGCCATCGATATGAAGTTAACATTTCCTCTTAAACAAAAAATACTTTTGCCGTATCGATAACGTTATTGTCGTTCAGATAGGTCAGTATTGATTTATGACATACAGGTACTGTGTACACCCTCCACGTGGACAGCGTGTAATTTGGCTGCTAATTAAAGCGACATCAGTGAAAGGACGTTATCATGGGTAGCGCGCGCTATATAAGCGGATGACGTCAAACTGTTTCACTTTGATGTTGAACGGATCGGTTTATTGTTTATCGCACATAACATGTGTCCATGAAATATTAGCGATGTTCTATATTAGAGGTCTAGACCAAAACGGCTATACTTATGATGCGGACGATTGTTGGCATTGACTAGTTTTTCTGTTAATTTTTTGTATTTGTTTTGCAGACCTCAAAGGGGGAATGTTTCCATTTTTTAGGGGAAAAACCCCCTTATTTTTCAGGTGGGGAAATGGGGCCAATATTTGGCGGCAAAAATCGTAGATTGAGGGCCCTGAGGGCCGATTTTGGTCCATAAAATTGATAATTTTTTTTTTTCATTTTCAAACAATACCAATCATGCCTGTAGTTATATCATGACGTGCGCTTAACGTTGACATGGATATCGAACCATCTCGCGAATGTATGAGGTCACGCGGAACATTCAAACAGCGTGCGTTTCTTTGAAAACAACGATTTCTGTCAATTTTAATTTTGTGGTTAAATTTAACTATTAGCGCATGCAAGTACCACAACCATTCTCCAAGGAGACCTGTAAGGCCATCCTTGGGAAAACCCGCCGCATTAAATGGCAGGTGGGTCGGTAGGTTGTTTTTTTTCTTTTTTTAATATGAAAGCTATTTTAGTAGATCTATTGATTTGTATTGATGATGGTAACAATAAAAGACCGTGTGTACCATGCACTCATGTTTAACGCGCACCATATATTTGAAGCAAAGTTTGAAGGAAAACAACTGACAACAATTGAAAGCTGTTTTTTGTTAATGTCCATTGATGTTATATTACCATTTTTTGCAATGTTTTTTTTTGTTCTGTAATATTACACTAAACTGACTTTCAGAAAAAAAAACGTAATCAAAATAAAGTCAAATACGCACATGCATAATTACCTTACTGCATGAGACACACATTTATCCAATCTGAATGTAAATATTTAGTAAGTTTTTTGTCGTAACACAATCTTCATTTTAAATTCTAAGACATGCATAATATTTCACCCCAATTTAAATCTCCATTTCACAAAAGACAGTGTAAACACCTTTCTCATTTCCCCTAAAATGCTGATCGACAGTGCTTGATACTCGTTGACACAGACCAGGTGCTAAGCGTGTTAGATAATTACTGCTACACGCTGCTGGACATTGGCTCCAGTTCGTGTTTTTAACAGAATTTATTGTTTGTTCAAAATGGAAATATTATTGTAACGCGCATTGCTTTTTTTTGATAAAATGAATTAATTATTAACAAAATAATATGAATATTTAACAACAATTTTGGAATGAAAAACACATGGCTGAAAATGACTGTCACGACTCACCGTGTATAATGCTCACATAATTGTTTTTTTAAACATGCATTTGGTGCAATAATGTGCCATATATTTTATTTTATAAAACTGTTCACAGTGAAATGAAAAAAAAGCTGGTTTCATTATTAAACTTTCCGGTCAGTTAATTTAGCCAAAATATAATCATTATTTCTTTAATTTGTAGTTATTTTATAAGAATGCAGGTGTGATGAAAGCATACCACAAGATAAACGTGTGACTAATAACTTACACCTTTACTAATGAAAACAAACTTAAAGTCGTGATATACAGGCTACCAATATACGCTACTATGCATATCCGATATTAACATGTGCCTCATTGGTTGACTGGTTGCTTGTAGTCAATCTGACTCCTCCTACAGAAGGAATGGATATATTAATAATGACAACATGAGATACAGGAGCCATCTGTGAAATAGTGTGTTATTTGCTGGCCGAGAAGACGTAGTATTGGAAAAACAAGTGTACAGACGCAGAATAGGTGAGTCCTGCATTGTGAACTCAGCCAAAAAAAAAAAAAAAATTCCAGTCTGCAAAAAATATTGGGTCAAGGGTGATTTGGGTGAGTCGGTTGGGTTATCCCAAACAAACAATTTTTTCGGCATAGCTGTCTAAGATCACTTTTGACCTAGATATCTTCTGATAATTATGCAGCGGGAAAATTGAATGCCAATAGAATTGGGCAAATTTTCTCATTTTAGGGAATGCAAACTTCAAACAATGGTTAAACGTATACCAATAACTGTTGCATACTTTTGGGGAATAAAAATTTACATTATTGTTTACATAAGCGGTTAAATTAAAGTTATAAACATATCTTTGACATACACTCTAGAAATGAACATAATTATGAACAATTTTACTCATTGTATGTTATGATCAGAATGTTATAATAATTTACATAATGTAATAACTATATTGTTTAGCCTACATAATCGGCGTGCTCTATAAATAGCAATTACAATGCTACAAGTCACGGGGACGACAGTCGGTCACAACGTGCAATGTTGCCTGTTGAGCTCGCAAGCACAAAATGTGTCCGAGAAGTCTCCTTGGTAGGGACTGAAAAATCTGGGGTCCGAGAAGTCTCCTTAGTAGGGAACGATATTAATTTCTACGCCGATTGTCTTTTTTAAGACATTTCTTGTTAAGGATGGCCTAATTTTATTCAGTCTTTATTTTTTGTTATTATCTTTGTGGTACTTGCATGCGCTGTTGGTTAATAATAAACTTTTGTAAATGTTGACATTTGGGGAAATTGGCTTTTAACTGAAATTCTTAATTGATTAGTAAGCAACTTGTCATTTGTGGCTCAATGTAATTTACACAGTCATGAAAAAATGCAAAAGTACTCACAGAAAATAAAATTAATATCAGTGTTTACATTTACGCACACAATTTAAAAATAATTGCATACAAATTGAAATGAAAAACAGACCCATACAATGATATCGGATTGTTAAAGGTGTTGATGTGTAGGAATTCCTTATTTAATTTTTTTATATTACTTTCATAGAACTTCACTACATTATTTCATGTTACTGATATTATGACTGAAAAGTACAACAGTTTTACCCCTTGTAAACTGTAGAATGAGTGACTGAGTGTACATTTACTCCTGCAAATTCTGAATTAAGTTTACTGGTACATGTACCCTCTACACCATTACTTATTTGGAGCACTAATGAACATTTTTTAATAATAATATACACTATTTAATTGTATATGTTTTTCGTCAATAAACAATGATTTGGAGTTCTGATGCGTAGGAATTAAACCAAGAGGGCATTAGCCAGAGTTTTTTAATAGCTGCCACGCATCATAACGGAAAAGAGTTCTTTATTTATTATAACATGATCTGACATATATTTTTGCAATTTTATTTGGAACTGCTTTTTACTATGCTCGCTCACTTCTTGCGTTGTTTATGGGTAGTTTAGCAATGGTAGATTTGTTCTTTGTCTGTAGAAAAATTTGCGAGTATCAGGTTAGAATTCTTATTGGCCTGTGAGCAACAATCGAGGGCTGTGCGTGAAACTGTTGTATCTGCTTAACATTTGTATATGAGATACAATAGTTTTATGCTCAACCCTCGCAATGTAAATGAGTTTAAATTTCAGTTCTGTGTCAAAATCACCTGCTTAACATTGGACTGGAACAGTTAAATATAACGGTTATAATAAAAGGATTATAGTTGTGATGTTTCCGTTTATATGTTAATATATAGAGAATTCAACACATACTAGGTAAGTGTTGAATAAAGATAAGTATTTAGCGAGGCTTAGAAAACCGGAACTACGAGCCTTGCGAGTGGTTCACGTTTTCGTGCGTAGCAAATAAACTTATCTTTATTCAATACTTACCTAGTATTCTATATATCCTATCATTTTCTGACTTTATTTTGAATATTAACGAAAGAAAACACACTAAATATTACCAAAAACATAAAATGATGTCACGAAAATAACAAGATGACATCATTATACTGTGCGTGATTGCTTTATCACCAGTGTTGAAATAAAGCAAAGTTTATTCCATAGGGGTTTATTTCGTCAATGAACACACAATGATTGGATAAATTATTATACTGTATCGCCCGTGATTTTAAAGTTATACAAGAGTTGATAATAATGATACATTTATCTGACTAAATCTTTATAAGTTAAATATGTTGTTATAACAAAAAGGTGTTCAACATTTGTAAAGTCAGGCTGTGTAATTCATAAACATCAAGAGTTTCACTGGAGGGGACTATAGGTTTGCCTGCGTCCGTCCATCTGTCCGTCCATCCGTCCGTCCACAAAATATTGTTCCTGCGATAACTAAAAAAGTACTGAAGATACTTCGATGAAACTCTGTATACATATAGGGAAAGATCTAGAGCAAAATAGCAGGGTGCTGTGCCCTGCTCCTTTTGGTTCCCCCCTGCTGCCCCTCTGGGCTGGTCAATACAGAAATGTTCAATATCTTTAGAAAATCAACATAGTTTTGCAAATATTCAACTACAAATAAATAGACTATGCTTAAAAGCATAATCAGAAGCATTAGACTCATGAAAACACTGGATTTAGCAAATTTGAAAATGACAACAAAGTGGTCCAGTTTTCCCCCTGCTCCTTTTTAGCAGCACCCTGTACCTTTTTAGATCCTAGATCTATGTGAGTATTTTGCACGGCCTTGTATTTTTTACCAAAGAACAAAGGTCATGTGACTGTTACAAAAAATAGAAATTAACTAAAACAAACTGGATCCTGCGATAACTCAAAAAGTACTGCAGATATTTCGATGAAACTTGGTATACCTATAAATCGCATACTTCCCCTACCTATCAGCTGATTTGCCAACCTCATTCAGCCTTTCAAGTGATGAAAGCATGATAAACAGTTTTTATAGAATAGCATTTTTTATTGTGTAGTTTTGTTATTTAGGCTCTTGCTTTTTAGTGTTTAAATGTTAACTGGGCTAAGATTATGTGCACCTCTTATAAAAGTGCTTGTATCTGTGTAATTAAGGTGGCATTCAGTCATGTTCTAAAATTAGAACATGTAATGTATGTTGTGGACATGTGAATATAAATGTTTGGAAGTTTACCATGGGATATTAGACATGTGTAGGGTGTGAAATACTTAAAGTGCTGTAGTTGAGCAGTTCTGGGCAGTTGACAACTATGATTCACACTGTCAGAGAAGGTATACTTGTTACTTGTGAATAAGATTAAATTTTTAAAATAAGTCTGGTATTTTACGCATTTTCATCCACATAGAAAATTTTATGGTATATGTTGCAAAGTTGTTTCATTTTAAGGGCAGGTTTAGCAAAAAAAGTGTTATGTTAATATTTTAGTAATCTATTTTGAATAAAGAGAAAAACATTGTACACAGTCAGGGAAAAAACTGTCATAGCATAAGGTACTGGTTTCAGGCTGTGAACTGATTTTTATTTTCATATAACCATACCAGAATGTTTTTTTAATGGATTATTAAATTACCGCTGAGCCAAAATATTTTGTTCAGGTGTGCATTTTTACTAAATACTTTCTTGTCGAAAACTTGTGACATCGCGAGCACTGCGCTTTACGATAAGATCGGCGTGACGTGTACTATACTAGAGTTGTTTTAAAAGTCTGTTTTAATTATTGTTTAATGTGTAATTAAAATTATAATGATATATAATACAAATTTAATTAATATGTATTAACAAATTAAGATTATTTCTATCATTTAGAACACTCTTTAAAAGATTATTAATATTTTATAAAAATTTGAAAACTATTTTGCTTGTTTTCCTGTTTACTGTGTGATATGTGTTATAATAATTGGGCTACCAATTCCAAATTCTGGTAGCCCACTAGCTACCTGCAAAATAAATGAGGCGCATCGTGAGAAAACCGGTCTTAATGCATGTGCGTAAAGGACGGAACTTTCTGCCTAAAGTGGATTTATGGTTAGAAGAGACTTCCTTGAAACAGAAAATTCCATAAAAGCAGAAAGTGCCATCCCGGATTAGCCTGTGCGGAGTGCACAGGCAAATCCGGGACGACACTTTACGCACATGTATTATGTCTGGTTTTCTCTAGACGCACCTCATATGGTAAATTTGGAAAAAAACAGCTTTTGTGATTGGTAACAAGAAAAAACTGGGGAAAAATCACTACTGCATCACACCAGCTAGTTAATTAGTAAAGGCATGCATAGTTGATGTGATTGCAAAACTATAGGGTAGAACTGGAAGAGGGTAGAATCTAATATTACCTTACTGTTCTGTTTTTGGAAAATGCTGCTTGCCTCTTGTCTTGTATGGACAATTGATTTTGCACTATTGAAGGTCAATATCTTCGCACAAATAAGGCAAGTTGAATCCTATGATCGTAACCACTATTTTTGAATTTTCAGTGTGTGTTCTATCATAAAGAACAAATAGTCTTTGAATCCTGTTAGTGTAATCCTGTGAAGGTAACCTCTGTTTTTGAAATTTTCAGTGTGTTTCCTATACAAATGTAACAAAGAACAACAAGTCTTTGAATCTGTATTCCTGTTAACATTATACCATACCATCTGTTTTTGAAATTTTCAGTGTGTGTCCTATAACAAAGATCAACTAGTCTTTGAATCCTGTGAATCTACCGGTAACCAAAGTTTATTTGACATTTTCAGTGTATGTCCTGTAACAAAGAACAACTAGTCTTTAAATTGTGTAATCCTATGAAACGTAACCACAGTTTTTGAATTTTCAGTGTGTGACCTACAATAAAGAACAACTAGTCATCCTGTGTAGGTTTTTGAAATTTCAGCGTTTGATATAATATAACAAAGAACAACTAGTCTTTGAATCCTAAATCACTGTTTGACATTTTTCAGTGTGTATCCTATAGCAAAGAACAACTAGTCTCCATGGCAACTGCTGATACTGCGACCACGTCTTCAACGACCGCGGGCGAGTCAGAAGATAAACCTCCTTTAGAGGGCACGGTGGTGAAGCTATACATCACGTCTTACACGGACGACTTCTTCGCAGAGCGCGAGTTCTTCAGAAGAGAGGTGAATAGAAGCATCCAAAAATGTCAGTCATAATGCAAATTTATCTGTAAATTCATCCAATCATTTCACTTTGATATCACATGTTTTATGGTTTAACAATTTTACACAAAAAGTTTTGTGGTAAAGTTTTTGATATTCAATGAATGGAAATAAATATTTTAATAGCTAGGGAGGAGTTTTAACTAAAGTTCGCAATGGTGTAGTGGATAATTATGGTGTCCGCCTTGCAACAGGGAGGTCCCAGGCTCGACCCCCACTCAGGGAGCGTTCTAAGGAGATCTTTCCAAAGACATCAAGTACTGGTTCTTCCCAGGAAATGGACTCCAGTGTCTCTATAAGCCTAAGACTTTCGATGCAATTGAGCTAAAATAAATAGGTTTAAACTAAACTAATTGTTGCAAAACCTGAAAAGGTCTATTGGCTAGAATATCTCTCAAGAAAAACACAAAATAAGACTGTTGAACAAAATTAGAATAATTGCATTATTAATAGCATCATTCAGTTGATTTGCTAATAGTTTCATTCGGACTGTCAGACCTCGAAGATTTCAACTTCTTAAAAATGCATTTTGTTAAGTCTTTTTTAAGACTTTATGCTTTTGAAGCATAATGTACAGAATTTTAGATGTAAAATGTTAATTATTTTGCCTTGCAGATTTTGTCCAACTTGAAAAGTTGGTGTGAATCCAGGCAGTTGGCACTTAGTGAAAGATATGTTAAGTGGGTATGTATAAATATTATAAGTATATACAGGTGTCCACTCTCCTATGTTAGCCTATTTATTCCTATATTTTGACCATTGTCTTATATTTTCCTATAATTGGCCCAAATTCCTATAAATTCCTACATTTTTGGGAAAAGTTAGAATGGGTAAGCTAAGAAAGTAGCATTTTGATTGAAAGTATTTATTAAATGTGTTTCTAGTACCTTTTAAATGACATAAAATGTGTTTATCCTTCAAAATAAGGTTTGGTGACCCTGTCCAGCCCAGCCAGAGTTTGTTTTCATCTAAGATATGGCTCCCTTCTTAAGATGTTATGTTTTAAAATACTTTCTTTACAACTTAATATTGTGTAGTCATAAGACGTACAAGTGAATTAAAATGCCAAGTGAAAAAAAAATCATTGAATGTTGGCTTGATGAACTAGATGCACATGGTTTGGAACTCAAAGAATGGTGTGTTCTAGGCAATTCTGAGTATTTTGCAAGGTATGTAATCATTAATTTATAAAACTGAAATCAAATGTGACAACAGTGGTGTTAAGCAACAATCAACATTCCAAAGTAAATCAGCACAAGAAACTCTGCCAGTCTGTTCTTGCAGCCTCACAAACAAAATTGTTGTTTAAACCAAGGGTAACAGTTACATTAGGCTCTCCCAAGGAACAAGGACAATCCACAAGCAAACAAACAGAAGGATCAACGCTGACAAACACTGTTCCAGGTGAAGATGTGATGACTGAGGAGATTGTTCCAACCGTAAAATGTGCAACATCTGATATATGTATCAGTTTTAGGGCTAGTGATGGCATTTCTGAGACATTCAAAGCTATGTTCAAGTGCAAAATAGCTGAGAGCTTTAGTGTTGGAAGAATAAAGCTATCATACATGATATCCAGCTTTTTCCAAAACTCTTTTGTATGATGTAAAGAACTCTCAAAGTTACTTTTCACTACAGTATTATGAGACCACACGAGCTCAGATGTTTATATTAAGTACAGGTCACCAACACATAATGAAGTCTAATGTAGGTATTACGGATCCTTGTTTTTCACTCATGCAGATGGCAAAACAGTTGCTAGAAGTATTTTTGCAGCCCTACAGGAGGATGGATTCCCACTTGACATGTTGGCAGCTTTGGGGAATGATGGTCCAAATATTAACTAAACCATAAACAGGGAGTTATCAAGTGCAGATTAAAGGATGCATATCCAGACTGGCGTGGTTTTATAGACACTGACATATGCAATCATCACAAAATGTACACTGTACTTTGCAGAGGGATTCGTGAATATGGCCAAGATGTGGAGGATTTTGCCCTAAATTTGTTAAGCCTGTTCAAGGTGTCAGCTAGTCAACGAGATTACTACAAAGAAGTGCAAGTGGATCTCGGCCTCCGCGAAGAGTTGTTCATTAAGCACTCTCAAGTTCTCTGGCTCAGCATAGGTCGGGCCTTGCAGTGCTTGATTGATCAATGGCCAGGCATTTCGTGACACAGCTTGGGAAGGATCCAAGAACTGTCCCCAAAAGTGACCATTTCAAGCTTCATAGATGCTGTTCACTGGTCAGATATGAAATTCAAGATTTTGTTCTTGCTGTCGTTGATAGCTGTGTTTGAAGACTTCTTGACAGAATTTTCAGAGTGAACTGCTATTGACACATTTATTGTATAGCAGAATGACCAAGTTAATAAACACCATTTTGCGAAGATTCCTTACACCATTGTGAATCAGACACAGGTCAATATATCACTATAATCAGCATTAGACATTTTGGTCATCATCAGTGGAAATAATATTGCAATGATTTAGTAAGTTTTTTCCACTTGTTGCAAGAAAAAAACTTAGCAAGTACAATGTCGAATTTCTGTTCTTGATAAAAAGCTTACCAAATGTTAAACTTCAATATAACTTCACATTGATTATGCAGGGGACCATTTATCACTGACATTTTCATTGTCGTTAGATTTCGTCACTTTGTATGCTTTTGAAATCAATAACAGTGCTCCTGATATTATTCCCTTTATGTCATGAACAATTAGACCAAATAGTTTCTAAAATTTCAGTGCAGATTTCAGCAGAAGATTCTGAAACAAATTATTCAAATGTGTAGGGCCATTGCGTATTTTAACCAAATTTAAGTTAACCAAATGGCAGTGTGGGCCCAGACCTTGTGAACTCTTAAAATCTTGCACATCTTCATTGTTAATTGAACAAAAATCAAGGTGTAAGGTCAGATTGGGTGAACAATAAATGAAGCGTGTCGGGAGAAAACCAGGCTTAATGCATGTGCGTAAAGTGTTGTCCCCGATCAGCCTGTGCAGTCCGCACCAGCTAATCCGGGACGGCACTTTCCGAAGACAGTGGATTTATGTTTAGAAGAGACTTCCTTGAAACAGAAAATACCATAAAAGCGGAGTGTCGTCCTTTATGCATTGCATTAGCCCTGTTTTCCCACGACACGCCTCAAATGATTTTAAAGAAATATTGATCAGGGAACATGCCTCCTGTAAAGACTCAACCATTCAAGGCAAATAAGCTCGAGACAATTACATAACAAATCATTTGTTATTGTACGAGGTAGCACTTCCTTAAGATACTTAAAAAACATTGATGTTACAACAGTGGTCAAAATAGGCAAGCCCTGCACTGTTAAATTTTGAAGTGGGCTTGCTCAGTTTCTGATGGCTGTTACAATTGGGAGAATCCCATTTATGAGTGCCAGGGTGTATTCAGTGTGTTTTTCACCACAGGGATCCATCTACCCGGACCGTCGGGAGGCCTCCACTCAGGAGAAGATACAGACCAGCATCGAGAACTGCTACCACCACAACATCATGCCCATCTTCCTCAACTTCACCAGGTAAGCTGTGGTCTGGTAACTTCTAGTCTTGGCTTCACCAGATAAGCTTCAACTGTTGACTGATCTAGTAATATACAGTCTTAACTTCACCAGGTAGGCTTCATTTGTTGATTTATTTGGTAATGTACAGTTTAACTTCACCTGGTAAGTTTCAACTGTGGTCCAGTAACTGCTAGTCTCAACTTCCTCAAGTAGGCTTCAACTGTGGTCCAGTGACTGCTAGTCTCAACTTCCTCAAGTAGGCTTCAACTGTGGTTCAGTGACTGCTAGTCTCAACTTCCTCAAGTAGGCTTCAGCTGTGGTCCAGTGACTGCTGGTCTCAACTTCCTCAAGTAGGCTTCAACTGTGGTCCAGTGACTGCTGGTCTCAACTTCCTCAAGTAGGCTTCAACTGTGGTCCAGTGACTGCTGGTCTCAACTTACTCAAGTAGGCTTCAACTGTGGTCCAGTGACTGCTAGTCTCAACCTCCTCAAGTAGGCTTCAACTGGTCCAGTGACTGCTAGTCTCAGCTTCCTCAAGTAGGCTTCAGCTGTGGTCCAGTGACTGCTGGTCTCAACTTCCTCAAGTAGGCTTCAGCTGTGGTCCAGTGACCCTCAACCTCACCAGGTAATCAGAAATCTTCAACTTTGGTCCAGTAACTGCTAGTCTCAACTTCACCAGGTAAACTTCAACTTTAGTCCAGTAACTGCTAGTCTCAACTACACCAGGTAAACTTCAACTGTGGTCCAGTTACTGCTTGTCTCAACTTCACCAGATAAACTTCAACTGTAGTCCAGTTACTGCTTGTCTCAACTTCACCAGATAAACTTCAACTGTAGTTTAGTTACTGCTTGTCTCAACTTCACCAGATAAACTTCAACTGTAGTCCAGTTACTGCTTGTCTCAACTTCACCAGATAAACTTCAACTGTAGTCCAGTAACTGCTAGTCTCAACTTCACCAGGTAAACCATGTTTTGACTGAATGTTTTGACTGATCTAGTAATGTACAGTCTTAACTTCACCAGGTAAGCTTCAAATGCTGACTGATCTAGTAAGGTACAGTCTTAACTTCACCAGTTGTGATACAGTAACTGCTAGTCTCAACTTCACCAAGTAAGCTTCAACTGTTAATTGATCAAGTAACTTTCAGTGAGGGTGTTGTCTGGTTCATTGCGTACATTGTATATACCATTTCAGTGAGGGTGTTGTCTGGTTCATAGAGTATTTGTATATCATCATTTCAGTGAAGGTTTTGGCTGGTTCATGGAGTATTTGTATATCACCATTTCATTGAAGGTTTGGCTGGTTCATTGAGTATTTTATATCATCATTTCAGTGAGGGTGTTGGCTTGTTCATTGTGTATTTGTATATCACCATTTCAGTGAGGGTTTTGGCTGGTTCATTGAGTATTTGTATATCATCATTTCAGTGAGGGTGTTGGTTGGTTCATTGAGCATTTGTATATCACAATTTCAATTAGGGTTTTGGCTGGTTCATTGAGTATTTCTGTATTACCATTTCAGTGAGGGTGTTGTCTGGTTCATTGAGTATTTGTATATCACCATTTCATTGAGGTTGTTGGCTGGTTCATTGAGTATTTGCATATCACCATTTCAGTGAGGGTTTTGGCTGGTTCATTGAGTATTTGTATATCATTATTTCAGTGAGGGTTTTGGCTGGTACATTGAGTATTTGTATATCATCATTTCAGTAGTGTTGGCTGGTTCATTGAGTATTTGTATATCATCATTTCAGTGAGGGTTTTGGCTGGTTCATTGAGTATTTTATATAATCATTTTAGTGAGGGTGTTGTTTGGTTCATTGAGTATTTGTATATCAACATTTCAGTGAGGGTGTTGGCTGGTTCATTGAGTATTTGTATATCATCAGTTCAGTGAGGGTGTTGATTGGTTCATTGAGTATTTGTATATCACCATTTCAGTGAGGGTGTTGGCTGATTCATTGAGGATTTGTATTTCAGTGAGGGTTTTGGCTGGTTCATTGAGGATTTGTATATCATTATTTCAGTGAGGGTTTTTGCTGGTTCTTTGAGTATTTGTATATCACCATTTCAGTAAGGGTTTTGGCTGGTTCATTGAGTACTTGTATATCACCATTTCAGTGAGGGTGTTGGCTGGTTCATTGAGTATTTGTATATCATCATTTCAGTGTAGGTGTTGGCTGGTTCATTGAGTATTTGTATATCATCATTTCAGTGAGGGTTTTGGCTGGTTCATTGAGTATTTGTATATCATCGTGTAAATTAGGGTGTTGGCTGGTTCATTGAGTATTTTATATCATGATTTCAGTGAGGGTTTTGGCTGGTTCATTGAGTATTTGTATATCATCATTTCAGTGAGGGTGTTGGCTGGTTCATTGAGTATTTAGTATGATTTATATATCATCATTTCAGTGAGGGTGTTAACTGGTTGGTTGAGTATTTCTATATCACAATTTCAGTGAGGGTGTTGGTCCTTTCATTGAGTATTTGCATATCACCATTTCAGTGAGGATGTTGTCTGGTTCATTGAGTATTGTATATCATCATTTCAGTGAGGGGTTTGGCTGGTTCATTTAGTATTTGTATATCACCATTTCAGTGAGGGTTTTGGCTGGTTCATTGAGTATTTGTATATCATCATTTCAGTGAGGGTGTTCGTTGGTTCATTGAGCATTTGTATATCACAATTTCAATTAGGGTTTTGGTTGGTTCATTGAGTATTTCTGTATTACCATTTCAGTGAGGGTGTTGTCTGGTTCATTGAGTATTTGTATATCACCATTTCATTGAGGTCGTTGGCTGGTTCATTGAGTATTTGCATATCACCATTTCAGTGAGGGTTTTGGCTGGTTCATTGAGTATTTGTATATCATTATTTCAGTGAGGGTTTTGGCTGGTACATTGAGTATTTGTATATCATCATTTCAGTGAGGGTGTTGGCTGGTTCATTGAGTATTTGTATATCATCATTTCAGTGAGGGTTTCGGCTGGTTCATTGAGTATTTTATATAATCATTTTAGTGAGGGTGTTGTTTGGTTCATTGAGTATTTGTATATCAACATTTCAGTGAGGGTGTTGGCTGGTTCATTGAGTATTTGTATATCATCAGTTCAGTGAGGGTGTTGGTTGGTTCATTGAGTATTTGTATATCACCATTTCAGTGAGGGTGTTGGCTGATTCATTGAGGATTTGTATTTCAGTGAGGGTTTTGGCTGGTTCATTGAGGATTTGTATATCATTATTTCAGTGAGGGTTTTTGCTGGTTCATTGAGTATTTGTATATCACCATTTCAGTAAGGGTTTTGGCTGGTTCATTGAGTACTTGTATATCACCATTTCAGTGAGGGTGTTGGCTGGTTCATTGAGTATTTGTATATCATCATTTCAGTGTAGGTGTTGGCTGGTTCATTGAGTATTTGTATATCATCATTTCAGTGAGGGTTTTGGCTGGTTCACTGAGTATTTGTATATCATCGTGTAAATTAGGGTGTTGGCTGGTTCATTGAGTATTTTATATCATGATTTCAGTGAGGGTTTTGGCTGGTTCATTGAGTATTTGTATATCATCATTTCAGTGAGGGTGTTGGCTGGTTCATTGAGTATTTAGTATGATTTATATATCATCATTTCAGTGAGGGTGTTAACTGGTTGGTTGAGTATTTCTATATCACAATTTCAGTGAGGGTGTTGGTCCTTTCATTGAGTATTTGCATATCACCATTTCAGTGAGGATGTTGTCTGGTTCATTGAGTATTGTATATCATCATTTCAGTGAGGGGTTTGGCTGGTTCATTTAGTATTTGTATATCACCATTTCAGTGAGGGTGTTGGCTGGTTTATTGAGTATTTGTATATATATATCACCATTTCAGTGAAGGTCTTGGTCCTTTCATTGAGTATTTGTATATCACCATTTCAGTGGGGGTGTTTTCTGGTTCATTGAGTATTTGTATATCACCATTTCAGTGAAGGTGTTGGTCGTTTCATTGAGTATTTCTTTGCTGGTTCTTTGAGAATTTGTATATCTGGAGTATTTGTATATGACCATTTCAGTGAGGGTGTTGTTTGGTTCATTGGGTAGTTGTATATCACTATTTTGGTGAGGGTGTTGGCTGGTTCATTGAATATTTGTATGTCATCATTTCAGTGAGAGTGTTGGCTGGTTCATTGAGTATTTGTATATCACCATTTCAGTGAGGGTGTTGGCTGGTTCACTGAGTACTTTGTGTATTACCATTTCAGTGAGGGTGTTGGCTGGTTCATTGAGTACTTTCTGTATTACCATTTCAGTGAGGGTGTTGGCTCGTTCATAGTTTTATATACCATTTCAGTGAGGGTGTTGGCTGGTTCATTGAGTACTCTGTGTATTACCATTTCAGTGAGGGTGTTGGCTGGTTCAGTGAGTACTATGTGTATTACCATTTCAGTGAGGGTGTTGGCTGGTTCATTGAGTACTATGTGTATTATCATTTCAGTTAGGGTGTTGGCTGGTTCATTGAGTACTATGTGTATTACCATTTCAGTGAGGGTGTTGGCTGGTTCATTGAGTACTTTGTGTATTACCATTTCAGTGAGGATGTTGGCTGGTTCATTGAGTACTATGTGTATTACCATTTCAGTGAGGGTGTTGGCTGGTTCATTGAGTACTATGTGTATTACCTTTTCAGTGAGAGTGTTGGCTGGTTCATTGAGTACTATGTGTATTACCTTTTCAGTGAGGGTGTTGGCTGGTTCATTGAGTAGTATGTGTATTACCATTTCAGTGAGGGTGTTGGCTGGGTGCCCATGTGGGGGGAGTGCCCGGATGAATATGTGGAGGAGTTCATACAGGCATACGGTCTGCTGCCAGAGGACATCCAGGTCATGTCGGGTGCCTACCGGGAGGACAACCATAACTGTACGTGTAAAATGCTTTACTCTTTTTCTTGAAATATAATTATCACAAAAAAAAACAAAAAACATCTGTTACAAACAAAATAATGTAAAAAATATAGATATACACTGAATGCTGTTGTATACATGACATTACAAGTAACTATGAATGTCTCAATAAGCCTATGTCAGGTTTTAACTGAAAGGCGGATTACGCCTCATGTTCAATTTAATAAAATCTCTGCTTTTCCAGCCCTGTTCCTGATCCGGAGTGACGTTATCCTGGACAAGATTCCTGACATGGAGAAGAAGTACTTTCTGCAGAGGACCTCTGCCTCCGATAAGATCAAACAGAACGGTGACATGGTCACCCAGAAGTTCCCAGTGAGTATTGCATCTCAGGTCCAGATCAGTGTTGATGTTCCAGCAGAATTCAGGGCTTTTGCCTAGGGTGGGTATTTGGACCAGACATTAGGCTTTGGGGGAAATTATCTCAGCAAATTTGTCGTGTAAAGTGATGGTTAATGAATAGTGCACAATTTTAAAGTAAGTTGATGTCTGTATTTGGCCCCTTCTATATTAGGTAAAAAAGCCGTGGAATTCCTAGCGTTTTTTGCATGGGTACCTAATTGACTTGATGAGAATTCCAAGGATTATTGGTGATTATTGGAATCACTGTTCATATTAAAGCTGGCAAGTGTTGAGTTATTAAAAAAACGGCTTGTCACTCATCTTTGATTGTTTGTATGTACAGAATAATATAGAAATGTGTGCATTCCTACTCACTTCTCGTAATAGCTTCTTGTTTTCATTTCGATGCATCTTGCACCTTCAAGTAACAAAGAGAAAGCACTGAAACATAATACACATGTACGATAACAGAAACTACAATGCATGTTGGCGCTAAGAAATAAATATAAGTAGCCGTTTTCTTAGATTTTGAAAATTACCGGTCATTTTGAAAATTAATACTTTTTTGTGAAAATATGCCTAATTGTCACATGTTAGTAGCAAATAGCTGTTTTTGCTACTGGTAATGCTGACATTGCATACATGTTAATAGATGTTGTGATCGTTTCCACTGACTGTTTCCAGCCTGCCCGCTTGATCAAGTACAACTGCAAATACATGGGATTGGATGCCAGGAAACATGCCAAGCTCGCATTCCAGGACTCTCTGGGGCCTACAGTAAGAAACATTGCAAACTAGAAAGCAATCAGAGAGCACAGACCTATGCTAAGGCAGCTAAATCTCTCCCCGTCCCCCTTGGTTGTGCAACTAATTAGTTATACTGCATTATGTCACAATTTGCAATCTCCCAATGATAACATTTTTACAGAATTTAAAAAAAAAAAAAGAAGCAAATCTGAGAGCACAGACCTCTGCCAAGGCAGCTTAATCTTCCCCCATCCCCCACGTGTTATGCAACTATTGAGTTATACAGCATTATGTCACAATTTGCCACCTCCCAATGATAAATCTTTTACAGAATTAAAAAAAAAATACACACAAAATTAAAAGTAAGCTATCAGAGAGCACAGACCTCTGTCAAGGCAGCTAAATCTCCCCCATCCCCCACGTGTTGTGCAACTAATTAGTTTTACCGCATTCTGTCACAATTTTCCACCTCCCAATGGTAAATGTTTTACAAATTTAAAACATACGCAAAAATTTAAAAATGATCTGTCAGAGAGCGCAGACGTCAGTCAAGGCAGTCTTAAAAAATATGCTTAGATCCTGACTGTGGTTCTGATGAACACCAAAATCTTACCATTTGTTCATTTTTGAAAATTTCCAGACTTCCCTGAAAAATGTGTGCAATTCTGTTTGTAACATTTTGCTTAAAGCTGTTAACTACCAAACAAACCAATGCCGGCAAAAACATAACTTCTTTGGCAGAGGTAATAAAGTTCCATTACTGTTGTTTGTATTCCCGCAACCGTACTTCTGCAAATAGCATAATTATTCTCTCTTACTTGTGCAGTGAGGAGCATAATCCCTTGCTCACAAGTAATAATATAAAAAGTTGGGCTTGGTTGGCCGAATTGCTAATTTCAGTGACTGATATTTGTTCCTACAGATCCTGGACTTCTGCAAGCAGCGTATTCTGTTTAACTTCTGCGGGGAGCAGCCGCAGTCCTTCAACAAGCAGGACAACCAGGTCTCTCACGAACACGAGACCTTCAAGACGCAGAAAGCTGCCTGCGTGATTGGCCGCGAGGACATCATTAAAAAGGTACAGAATTACATATATTATGTTTCGCAGAATAGACTACAATGTTTTTGCACTAAGAAATAAAAAAAACGTAGACTAAATTTCATTTTTGTTGTTGCCAAAAATACCTGTAATTTTCAATATTTTCCCAATTTCCCATATTTGCCTCGTTTTCAAATAATTTCAGCAATATTAGTAGCTAACATATGGTAGGTTACAGTCTTTCACAGAGTGACATTTAGTATTTTACAGAATAATTTAATTACTGAGCTCAAAATACCTTAAAATATATTATAATATTATAACAAAATATTACATTATTTACAGAATAATTTGCTATATATATTTCTGAGTAATTTACAGTATTTCACAGTTGATATGACATAAACATGTTTTGTTGTATTAACCATTTTGTTATAGTATAGATTTATTGGCATAAAAATTATTGGCTTCATATAAAATACTGAATACTATATCCAGATAGAGGAGTACATTTAAAATACTGAATACTATTTCCAGATAGAGGAGTACATTGAAAATACTCAATACTATTTCCAGATAGAGGAGTACATTTAAAATACTCAATACTATTTCCAGATAGAGGAGTACATTTAAAATACTCAATACTGTTAGAGGAGTACATTTAAAATACTCAATACTTTTCCAGATAGAGGAGTACATTTAAAATACTTAATACTATTTCCAGATAGAGGAGTACATTTAAAATACTCATTCTATTTCCAGATAGAGGAGTACATTTAAAATACTCAATACTGTTTCCAGATAGAGGAGTACATTTAAAATACTCATTCTATTTCCAGATAGAGGAGTACATTTAAAATACCGAATACTATTTCCAGATGGAGGAGTACATTTAAAATACCGAATACTATTTCCAGATAGAGGAGTACATTTTCAGTGGAGACAAGGACGTACCGTTGCTGTTGCTAGGTGACTCGGGTCTCGGAAAGTCGTCTGTAATGTGCAAGGTGGCCGAACAGTTGACCCAGAAAGCCAAGAATGGCGGCTTGAAAAGGTAGTTACTAGGTTTATACATTCCAACGTATTTATTGGCGAGACCCAAAACCATACTAGTTATTTTACCCATATGTACATAAAATGTATGTGTTTTGAAAAGAAATGCTATGTAAGTATTAACATCTAAATATTGTTTCTTAGCATGTTGCTAACAAAATACTATCTAGCAAGTACGGTACACACTTCGCTCCTACTTTGGTTGTGTTAATTTTGCTATGCATTCATAATATAATTACACACTGTCACCAGTTGCTATGCAACCGGCATATTATCAATGTATGGAAGGATTTATACAGTAGCACTTAAGTGATATTGTGTTTTCCCAAAGTATTTTTTGCTAAATATAGGGTGTCTTAATGCTTAGAGTAATTATAATAATTTCTCTCTGACTGTCGTAATACATGCAGTAATTATAAGAATTTCTCTCTGACCCTACGGTACAAGCTGGCATGTGTTCTACCACATCTTGTTACCATGCCCATTCTTTCTTCACTGATGGTAACAATAATTTATCCCTTTAAACGATGATTTCTCCCACAGACCTGACGGGAGAAGCTGGCACGTGTTCTACCACTTCGTGGGGGCTGTACCTGGATCAACGATGGTGGAGCCACTGCTAAAACGACTCCTTCGGAGCATGGATTTTATAACTGTATGTCCAGATAAGTTGAATTATAAAGCAGTTGTAAAAGTAGTAGTGAGAAATGGTACAGTTCCCGTGCTGAGTTGAAATGACATGCTTCGTTGATACTATAATTCCACGTATTACATACTCGACCTCTAAAAATTTAACACCTAAGTTCTAAAATTCTCAACTCAGATTCTTAGAATCCCCAATTTAGTAGTATTGTGATGACATTCGTCCATTGGGAGAACGAACTGTACATTGCATTAGTCAAATTGATCCTGCTTTGTAGTCATACTTTCACATTTACCAAAGTTTGAATGCAAAAAATTGATGTTCATGATTCTACTTATGTGGCACTCTCACATTGCGCTCTTGCTGTGTCAGGAATCCAGCATACCGAAGGATGTGAACGCGGCGGCCCAGATGTGCTGCAGCATGCTGTCTAACCCCAACATTCAGCCCGTCATTGTGCTGGTGGACGCCATTAACCAGGTACCGCCAGAGTTTCATACACACATAGATAGCTGAGACATGTCTTAGCTGGAGATGTGTCTTGACTGGAGATGTGTCTTCACTTGTGACATGTGTTAACTGCAGATGCGCAGTCTTCCCGAAAGCTCAAAAAAGTGTCAGACAATCGGTCCGACAACCATTCAAAACATGCCGGACCCAAATAAAAATTGCCGGACCGAAAATTCATTTATGTATGTATAGTCTATAGTATATATTATACATGTATACACTGGTGTGTTTTCGCGATCTCAAACAGCAAACGTAATTTCTCACCTTTTAAATTGTCTTTAACACCCATAAATACAATACACAAGACATTTAATCAATATCCAACTACGATATGACAACGCAAATCCGAAACACCTATCAGAATTTTACTGTTCACGAGACATACACACATATTCTATTACATTTCATATGCACATGTTGTTCATGTAACCCCGGTGTTAGCTGGAAAAAAAAGCCAGCGAAAATTATGCTGACAATCACAACGTCACGTCATCCGCATGGAAAGCGTGGACGTCACAGTAATGACCGTGATATAAAAAATGTGTAGCGCAAAGAACTGTGAAATCTTTAGTTTTGTGTAAAACAATTAGGTGTCTATACAATCGCGAAGGATGTGCAAATTATACGAGGGATGATCAAAATTAATGTAGATGTTTTTCATATTTTTAGACATATAATTATGTCATAGAAAAAAAAGTACATTAAAATAAACTGGAATATATATTGCATCAATTTACAAAATTTCTGCGATTTTACCGTTATCTTTTAAAAATGGCAGGCATTTAAAATAAGTCACTTTAGGCAATCCGGAGCACGTGAATTGGAATTCAACGACGTCGCTTCAGGGAAGATTTGGCGCGAAGAAAATGTTCTTGTTTAAGTATTATTATTTCACTATTATTCAATATTTTCGGATATTTTACTTACACTATCTTATCAATGATTCTTGTGTTGGGATCTCAGTAAAGAGGCCTTTAATATCATGGTCTTGAGGCCTTTCTTATCATGGTCTCGTATGTGTCATATTTTTACTCAGTATAGATCTTTTGTAGTGACCATTTATTTTACCTCTGAAACGCGAAAGCAGTTACGCGGTATCGATAACGTTGTTGTCGTATATGTTAGTATTGATCTTTCACTTAAAGTGACGGTGAACACCCACCACGTGGACGGCGTGCAGCACGTTTTTCACGACCCACAGCTGTTTGAAATTAGGCTGCTAATTAAAGCGACTGCAGTGAAAGGACGTTGCGCAATGTAAGCTGGTGACGTCAAACTGTTACACGTTGATGTTGCGCGGGTCGTGTTATTGTTTGTCGCATATCACGAGTTTAAATGAAAAAGTAGCGATTAAGACGCGAAAATTCGGACCAAACGGGATTTATTTACAGGCATTTGGGGTAATAGGATAATCAATAAATAGTGATCAGATCCACGGCCGATTCGCAAAGTGCGGATCACGATATAGCGGAGCTGTATTCAATTGCTCCGATATTAGGTATTTTTTATCCAGTTACATAATAAATTATAGGAATAAGTCTTTAAAAAGTTGTCCAACGGTCAGACCGATTCTTAGTAAATAAATGTCGGACCCACTCAAAATTTTCCGGTCATGTCCGTCGGACCAACGGTTTTCGGTAAGTCTGAATGTGTCTTAGCTGGAGACATGTCTTAGCTGGATATGTGTCTTAGCTTGAAACATGTCTTAGTTGAAGACGTGTCGTAGCTTGAGATGCCGCCAGAATTTCATCCACATGTATATAGCTGAGACTTGTCTTATCTTAGTTGGAGATGTGTCTTGGCTGGAGATGTGTCATAGCCGGAGATGTGTCCTAGCTGGAAGCGTGTCTTAGCTTGACTTAGCTGGAAACGTGTATTAGCTGCATATGTGTCTTAGCTGGAGTGTCTTAGCTGGAGGTGTGTAGTAGCTAGAGATGTTTTAGCTGGAGTTGTGTCTTAGCTGAAGGTGTGTCTTAGCTGAAGGTGTGTAGTAGCTAGAGATGCTTATTAGCTGAAGATGTGTATTAGCTGGAGATGTCTCTTAGTTGGAGGCATGTATTAGCTGGAGGTGTGTCTTAGCTGGAGATGTGTCTTAGATTGCGATGTGTTTTAGCTGGAGATATGTCTAGTAGCTGGAGATGTGTATTAGCTGGAGATGTGTCTTAGCTAGAGGTGTGTCTTAGCTGGAGATATGTTTTAGTTGAAGGTGTGTCTTAGTAGCTGGAGATGTATATTAGCTGGAGATGTGTCTTAGCTGGAGGTGTGTCTTAGTAGCTGGAGATTTATATTAGCTGGAGATGTATATTAGCTAGAGGTGTATCTTAGCTGGAGATGTGTCTTAGTTGGAGACGTGTCTTAGCTGAGATATGTCTTAAATGTCATTCAAACATGGACGTTTCAGCTCAGTCGAAAATGTCAGGTTCAGGTTTTCTAACTGCCCTTGCATACTTCAGAAACTTGTGAGTTGACCCCTACTTGGTGAGTGATCCTGTGATCTCCCTCAAAGATATCAAGTACTGGTTCTACCCAGGAGACAGAGTCAAAATTGTCTCACTAAGCTACTGGCTTTTGATAGTTTGATCACAAACTCAAATCAGAATTTGAATGAGGCTGTTTGATTTTAAATCTTTGATCAATATGTAATCAAATCATGCGGTTGTCTATCTCTGTTATGTATACGAGGAAATGAAAAAATAATGTGTGATTTATATTTGTCACACATTTCTGGTCACTGTGATATTTTAACATCTCTACTTTTAGATTTCTTTCAGCATGAAGACAGTGTGTATTTCATCAAACTTACCAATTCTTGTTGTGTGTTCATCATTATCATATCAACATGTTTTGAACATCACACCAAATTAATGTAAGGCCAGTTTTCACTGCCCCATTTTCATTGTTATATGCATGGATTTTGTATTGAAATGTATTTTATATGAGGCATGTCGTGAGAAAACCGGGCTTAATGCAGGTGCGTAAATTGTCGTCCCAGATTAGCCTGTGCAGTCAGCACAGGCTAATCCGGGATGGCACTTTCCACCTACAGTGGATTTATGTTTAGAAGAGACTTCCTTGAAACAGAAAATGCCATAAAAGCGGAAAGTTCCATCCTTCACTGGCCTGTGCGAACTGCACAGGCTGATCAGGGACGACGCTTTAGCACATGCATTAAGCCCGGTTTTCCCATGAGACGCCTCATATATGGTTTTAAAAAATGTGAATAGAAAAGTATAACATGTATGTGTTATTTTGAGGGAGAAAGCTCCTTTGCCAGAGATACATCTGGACCCGTGACCTATTTATCCCATCATGTTTTAAATAAAATAAACCCAGACAGTCTGAAAAATGTGTGAGCGAAGGACCTAACTGGTTATTTTCCAGCCGGTTCTGTAATAATCTTAGGTAGCAGGACTGAATGTGCTGTACAGTTTGCATTACAAATGTAATTCCATCATAAGATACATCTTATGTCCTGTGAACGTGGAGTTGGTCCTGTGATTTTGACACAAGCACAGGACAGAATGCCCAGTAATCTTCAAACATTTTTAGGAATGTCTGGTTCATACCGTAAATATAAAAAAAAAATGTCACAAAAATTAGCAATGTGACATTATTATACTGTGCATATAAGTTTTATTCAGCTTAGCAGTCTGGAAAGAAATCAAAATTTATTCAATGGGGGTTTAATTTGTCAATGCTTACATGATAAAATAATATTTTAAATGATTACCAGTATTATATTATATAATTATTATTGTACCTTTTTTACAGTTCTCGGAAGAGCAGGCAGCAAAAGTAATGAGCTGGGTCCCACGTAAGTTGTCTCCCTTTGTTCGATGCGTTTTCTCGTCCGTTGGTGGCTCGACGCAACACACCACGTTGATGAAGCGGGAAACGAAGCCCACTGAGCTGCAGATCACACCTCTAGATATGAACACCAGGAAGGTGGGTGCTAGTTATGTCCCCCATCAAAGATGGTGGAGTTTATTGGTTTGCTAATGTGGGTTGGTCTGTCATTCGGTAGACCACTTTGATTCTGCTTTCTAAGTCCAACAGTTTTCATCTGATCTTCACCAAGCTTCATGAAATTGTTTGTAAACATAATATCTAGGCCAAGTTTTGATTATCAGCCAAATCACCAATATATAGTGGAGTTATGGCCCTTGAATTATCTATCATCGGTCTTATTAGCTGTTTCCTCTCTTAAGTTAAACAGTTTTCACCCGATCTTCACCAATGTGAAATGTTTGTGATCATTATATCTTAGCCAAGTTCAACCACATTGCCCCAGGAAATGCCTAGTTATGGCCCTTTATTTATCTAAAATTGGCTTTATGTCCTTCATTTTTCATTCGATATTCACCAAACTTGGTATTTTAAAGATTGCGTTTAACCTAGAGGGGGCATACCTGTTTTACGAACAGCCATTGTCATTTTTGTACACAGCAATTGTTTACACAAGTTTGGGAATGACGGTAGGTCTGGTGCCCATCAGATCTGGATAAATCAATATTCATAGAAAAAAAAACTGTCTTGGAATTGTGCATTCAGGAGTGGCATATTGCCTTACTTGTTCTTCTTTGACAAATAATGGTTGCTGCTTGTCCGTACAGTAATTATGAAGTACATTTTGGCAATATTTAATTGGCCCGGCTAGCTCAGATTGTAGAGCGCTGGACTGTCAATCGGGGGATCGTGAGTTCGAACCCCAGCCCGGCCACATAACTTGTGTGGGGATTGGTCATGAAATTATTTCTATGGCCATTCTACCCCTACCTCTGTAGTCTGATTTAGGTAGGGCAGTTGTCAGGTACTGGCATAGGTATGTGCACTTAGTACTGGTAAACGTCTTAGATCGGCTAAGCTTGCCCAGGAAAAGTATGAGTAGGTTAACTGACCGCCGTGATATGACTGAATTACTGTTAAAAACGGTGAAAAACCCCAACAAAACAAACAAACCGTACAGTAATTATGAAGTAAATTTTGGCAATTTTTCACTTGCCTGTATATGCCCTGGGACAAGCTGGGCAATACCGACCATTGCTTTTGCCATAACTGACATTTCTTGCGGTGACTTATGCAAAATCATTGACTTTTGTATTAAAACACTCGCTTTTTGTCTTTTAGGCCATATGCACTATTAAAAGCATTGATTTGTTTATTGTAGTTATACATTTTATTCTGCAGAGTAATGCAAAGTGGCCTGACCGTTATATTTAAACACTTGTTTGTTCTACCTTGTTAGGGCATTGTGTCCAACATGCTGACAAATAATGCAAGAAATTGTCCCACGGTCAGCTTGACTGCCTGATGTAGCAAAGTGGCCCAACTATTATATATAAACACTCATCCTTTGTACTTCATTAGGCCATAGTCTCCAATGTGATGATCAGGCTTATTCTTTCTACTTCATTAGGCCATAGTGTCCAACATGCTGAACAAGTACGGCAAGAAATTGTCCAACGGTCAGCTTGACCGCCTGCTGGCCCATCCTTCGTCCGAGAACCCCCTCTGGCTGACCATCGCCTGTGAGCAGCTGTGTCAGTACCGAAGCGGTAACGCCACCGCCGACAGGATCAACTCACTGCCCGAGGGAGTGCAGAAGTAAGAATTATTTTCAGAGGTTACCAAATATACCTTCCCTTAATTCACATTTTAACTGTGTGTCTAATAAATTCGACCAATGAATGCCACTTGCATGTAGCCATCTCACCCATACTCGGCTATTAGAGATGTTTGCCAACTACAAATGTGATCTCTAAATAATCTTTTATCAAACTGAATACGGGGTAATCGACTAGGCGTGGTTAATGAAAAACATCGGATTCTGTAGAGTACTACAAGTCACTGGTAATGTTCAATAACAACTTGTAGTATACAGTATTCAGAGGTCGGATTGTTACTGGCATAGGTACGTGCACTTAGTACTGGTAAACCGCTTAGATCGGCTAAGCTTGCCCAGGAAAAGTGTGAGTAGGTTAACTGACCGCCGTGATATGACTGAAATACTGTTAAAAACGGCGAAAATACAAACAAACAATCAGAGGTCGGATTCTTCCCCCTTTGAATTAATTTCATCCTTTTGAATGCCAAATGTCTTATACACATCACTGGTTAGTGACCCATTTTTTCCCGGAAATGGAGGTTTTTGTCGTCGTACACGCATCTCACTAAACAGTTTGTAACGAAACTTGGCACAAGCTATGTTAGGCACCTTAGACAATAAACAATAACATTGTTTCAAAATCCATTCACACAAATCGAGTTACATATTATCACATGCGAAAAACACCTATAATTGTATGCATAATTATTAACAACTGTACCAATTATTCGCCCACCGTAAAAAAACGTGTTATATTTCCAAAGCGAATTTTAAAATATTTTTCGTAATATTATTTCATTTTATAAAAGCTTCAACAATTGAAGCCCGAACAGGGGTACTTGAGTATTTGTACAAGTATCATTTATTTTTACCCGTCTAATATTTCAAATATATTTAGTTCAAACTGGAAGGGGTCGTTTACAAATCAAGAGTTATCAATGATTCACATACAAAAGAATCGTCTGGAAGTAAAAAACCATACTGAAAAAAGACCCCCATCCAGCGCCGTCATCCCCCGCGTGCTCCAGACAAGTCCAGTAGTGCATTGTTTGTTTGCATGGATATCATAATTCAGAATGCTGACTGGTTCCTGCAATAATTGGCTGAAGTTTAACAAACCAATAACGCAAATCGACAGAAGTATGGTTAAGATTGTTTGTTGTTTTGACTGGTTTTCAGTAGTGGGCGAAAAATTTGTATGGGCGAAAAATTGGTCGCTAACCAGTATACTTAAATTTGCTGAACTTGTTTGGAATAATGTGTCCATGTGAAACCTTTGAGGATGGTGTGCAAAAGTAAAGCTTTGTCCACATTTCATTTTACATTTCTATTTAAACCCTTATTAATAGTGCTACAAACAAAATGATGAAAATGTATACATATGTAATTAAAACTAATATTTATGATGGAATACAGTTAAACTTGTTTAACTTGAAGATGGGTCTAGATGAGTGATCAGTTCTCGAGGTATCATTAGCCTATCACGGGTTCCATAAAACCATAAAGTGAGAAGTATTGAAATTCAGAATATGACATGATTAATCATCAGTGTTATTAATAATACTTTTGAAATATTTGAGCTTAAATGTTTAATTATTTACTATGTTCATAAAAAAACTACAGGTGTATATACTATAAATCCATCAATTGTTCACTATTATTCTAGAAGCATTATGTTTTACAGTTCATACTGATACAATAAAGACAATAAATTAAATTTAAAAAAAACAGATCAGTGTTTATTAGGGTAGTTAAAAGTGTTAACAAAATTCCCTGTAATCCTAAAATATTGAAGATTATTCACACTGTGTCCTATAAAAATAAAGAAATACAACCAGTGCTTACAGAAGAATAATTATGATGGTATATTTGCAGCCTTCTTGAAGAAGTCTTGAAAAGATTCGAGTCTGAGTCAGGGGGCATTCTTCTGGTGGCCACGCTGTGTTTACTCGAGGCATCGGCAGCCGGTCTGGACGAGTCCGAACTCCGACGTTTGCTGGCAGACGAGGATAAACTGATGCCTCCTGGTGCCTTTGACGAGAAAGGTTAGATCTAGAGCTTATGCAGTCTTCACAATGATGTTTTGGAATGACTTGCCCATTCGGGCATAAGCCATACAGTTTCAGCTTGTCCGAATCCACCTGAACTTGTCCGAAATTAGGAAATAAAACCTAGAGATTACCTAAACAGTTCAAGCAATAGTGATGTTGTTCATGTAGTCAGCCATATCGAAAGAAAATGTGATAGCCGATATTGTTATATTTCGAGCAAAGAATTGTCGTATTTTTGGTAAATCAATAAATCTAATTTCATAATTTTGCATTCTTCTTGTACTTGCCCATTCTGGCAGACAGGTCCAAATTTTGACTTGCCCGAATTTTCACTTGTCTCGGGCTTTGAGCAAGAGGGTTGTTTCGAAGACTGCTTATGTCTACACAAGTTCTTAAATCTTCAAATTGAGTAGCAGTGGTGTAATGGTGTCCACCTCGTGGTTGGGAGATCGTGAGTTCGATATGGTGTCCACCTTGTGGTTGGGAGATTGTGAGTTCAATATGGTGTCCGCCTCGTGGTTGGGAGATCGTGAGTTCAATCTCTACTCAGGGACCATTGGATTGATCTTTGTCGAAGGACACACAGTACTGGTTCTACCCAGGAAGTGTCTCGGGCTTTCGGCAAGTTGCACTTGAATAAAAGGTTACAACAAAATTGTCTCTTGACATTAAAACATTGGCCATTGAAAATGGTTGTTCCATATGAGTTTTGATTTAAGATTAAGGATGGTCATAGTTATGGGGCCAGGGGCCATATTCCAGAAACATCTTAAGTTTATCTTATGCTTTGCACTGGGAAATTCTAAACTTGGCTTGCTTAGATTCTCAGTTATATCCTCCAGTGACCTAATTCCAGTAACATAAGGGATTAAAGAGCAAAATCTCTTTTGAAGTGTTAGTAATGCAATAACAAATGAATTACCTTTAAATAATTATTTAATTCCAGTATATTGCATCTAAAAATTGTTTAATTGCACAAAGTAATCCAATGCAGTAAGAATAAAATTCACTGTAATATCGTTTGGCATAAACAATGCTGACCTAATTCCGGTGACGTCACTTTACACACAACAAAGGGACTGTACTCTGTAGAAACCAGCATATAGGCGGGAAAGAAGCTGTCAATCAAAGTTTTGTGTATACTCTAGTTCAGTCGTCTTCTTGGAAATAACAGTGTTTAGTGATTACTGGTGTTAAGCAATGGCAATGGAATTACATGTTAGTAAAATGGAGTAGGTTTTATCAGGTTAGATATTTTTAAATTGATTTATACATGTTTTCTCACATTTTTCGTAATGTTTATTATTGTTTTAATTGAAAATCATTTTAGTGTACAATATTGGATAAGAACATGCGTGTGACGTCATCCAAATATCAGATCACTGGAATGAGATCTCCCACGGAATGATGTCACTTTACGATATATTAGTGGGCTTTTAGCATTTTCTTGTTCCTAAGTAATCAGAATTCAGGCTTGCTTGGACAAACTGCTTATTTCGATGACTGGTTGGTCAGCATGCCAAATTTCAATATATCACGGTGACCATTAGCATTATATTCTTGATAAACAACCCGAGTGAAAACGCCTTCAGGATAGGGAAATTTCTAACCTGATGGTTAGAGCAAATATTTAGCTTATTACCTAGCATATGCTGTCATAATTGGGTGTTCTTTACCTTTAAAACTTTGCTGTAGCAAATCGAACATTTCTATATCTTGTGGTGTAAATTTATCAACTTACCAAAATAGAAAACAAAACAATTTATTGTTTTCAGATGAAAAAGAGACCTCAGAAAAGGAGACCAAGTCCAGCAGCACGACTCTGTCAGAGGCCAAGTGGTCTCGAGTGTTCAAGACCCTACAGCCCTACATCAGGCCCTATGGAGACAGCTGCCTTGGACGCCTGGACATCTACCATCGTACTGTCAGCAAGGCCGTCAGACAGAGGTACGTAGTGAGGGTTTAAAGGCTGTTTTGTAGATGTTTTCAGGTTTCAGGGGTGGCAAAATCTCATAGTGATTTACTTCACGATTAAAAAAAAAAGGTTTTTGCCGCTTGTCTGTATAGAAATTACTTAGTTAATTTGGCAATATTTTACTTAATACACACAATTATTAAAAAATTGGGGAGAAATTAAAATCTGAATATAATACTGTAAAAAAAATTATTTCACAGTTAACATTTCGCGCATTCTTGAAAAACGACTGATTTGCACGATCTTACATTCGCTTAGTGGACACAAATTTTTATTATGCCTTTGAAGGGAACTTAATTATAATAATAATAATAATAATCAAATGAAACTTCATATAATGCTAGAGGACAATGAGAGGAAGTGCAGAGCACAAGGACCATAACTCTTCAATATTTACAGAGTTATTGCTTTTCGTTTAATTTTCTTGTGCGGAGCATAACTCCATTAGTATTGAAGGGATTCAAATGAAACTTCATATACTGATAGAGGACAGTGAGAGGAAGTGCAGAGCACAAGGACCTCAACTCTTTCTTCAATATTTATGGAGTAATTGCCCTTTGTTTATTTTTTTGTGCAGAGCATAACTCCATTAGTATCAAAGGGATTTTAAATTAAACAAATATATTGATAGAGGACATTGAAAGGAAGTGCAGAGTACAAGGACCATAACTCTTTCTACAATATTTATTAAGTTATTGCCCGTCAGTTAATTTTCTTGTGCAGTGCAGAACTCCATTAGTTTTGAAGTGATTAAAAATAAAACAACATATATTGATCGAGGATGTTGAGAGCAAGTGCAGAGTACAAGGACCATAACTCTTTTTGTTGTAAGCATCATTTTTGCCATCAAGTAACTGACATTTTTTTGCCTTCCTCTGACAAGCATATGCTTCGGGAAAATGCGTCACATCCTGTGTCAAGCCTCGTTTTGATGTGTTTTATAATCATGCAATTGAAAAAAAAATGCAGCGTCTTAAATTTGCGCTATGTTTGGACTGGGAAATACGCAAAATTGAGACAACCGCTAACTAAAATGATTTTACAGTACACATAAAAATATAGATGTTTATATTCTAAATGCAGACAGCTGTTTTCTTAAAATCATATACAGTGTCCGCGCAAGTCCCAAATAGCTTACTGGCCACAAGGTCTGGTAATCTTTTAAATTATTACTGGCCCAAACTCCATTTTACTGGCTACGTAAAAAGATTTAGCTTACAAGTAGGTACTTGACCAGAAGTTTTTGACCAGACAGGAAGGCCAGTGTTCTGGTCATTTCAACTGGACGTTGTACAGTTTTACTGGCTTTTGTCCGAGGTCTGATGGCTTTCGCCGCATATAAAGAAAGCAGGGTTGTCATTATTAACCGATTGCCGATCAAAATCATCATTTAAAATCATGAGAAAATCGTTTTGTTTTTTTCAGGAACTTAACAAATTGCAATCGGTAATATCACAAATGGGCCCCATAGATCCCTGCCAAAGCGCTTAGATTTAGATGAGAATCGCTTGTTTCCATTGATAATGACAACCCTGAGAAAGAAGTGTTTGGCTTGCAGGTATTTTCAGAAGAAAGGGGCTGCCGTGGATGAAAACATTGAGGAGGAGGACGATGTACCGGTGGCCGCCGACTGGTGGCACAAGAAACTGGCCGACTTCTTTGAGGGACATGAGAACATGGACAGATACGTCGAGGTATGTTTGTTAGTGTCTGTCTGAATGGGCAAGTGCCTTGGAAGAATTATTGTGGAGACTAAACATCAGTTTTTGGTGGATCGTAAACCAAGTAGCGAATGAAAAACAAATGTACACTGCAATTGTAAGTGGCTGTCATTTTCATGTAGATGTTTTATGAGACTGCAAGGAGTGTCCCACACCATAGTGAAGCTGTTCTTAAGTACATTGTTGTTATGCCCCCCACTTTCGTTTCTGCTCTCTTAAGTCCAACAATTTTCATCCAATCCTCACCAAACTTCATGAAAATGTGTGTGGCCATAATATCTCGATCCAGTTTGATAATTAGCCATATTAACCCAGGAATTGTTGAGTTATGGTCCTTGGATTTCTAAAATTGGCATTTTTAACCATTTCTGCTTTTAAGTCAAACAGTTTTTATCCATTCATCACCAAGCTTGGTGAATATGTTTGGGGCCATAATATCTTGGCCAAGTTGATAATCAGCCAAATCGCCCTAGGAACTGCAGAGTTAAAAGGAATTGTTGGGTTATGGCCCTTGAATGATATAAAATCAGCATTTTTAGACATTTCTTCTCTCTAATTTCAAGTTTTCATCCAGTCTTCACCAAACTTCAGGAAAATGTTTGTGGCCATAATATCTCAGCGAATTTAGATGATCAGCCAAATTGCCCCAGGAACTGCAGAGTTAAAACCCGTAATTTACCAGTATCTAAAATTAGCCTTTTTAACAGTATACATTCTTTATGTTCAACAGTTTTCATCCAATCCTCACCAAACTTGATATTTGAAACATTGCTTTTAACCTAGAGAGGGCATAACTGTCTACAAACAGCTCTTTTTATAAACCAGTTTCTTTTTCCAGAAATACTTCCACCATTGTTGAGCTGCTACAGAGTTACAAGTATTAATACTGCTCAGGAGTCCTGCAGCCGTGTTTGTGTACATTATTATCTAGGTTGTGTGCATGTTTTTCATTCCAGGAGTACCCCCAGCAGCTCATGTGCCTGGATGACAAGTTCCGTTTGGCCGCGGCTCTGTGCGACTGGCGTGTGTTCGACGTGCTGTATAATGAGGAGTACAGCTCCGACCTGCTGGCCTTCTGGAGAAAGGTGCGTTGTAGAGGCTCACTAAATTGTATGGATTGTATGGATTTAAGAAATTTTCTTAAGTTTTACCTAAGAAACTTAGTAAGTACGTGCCCTGGTCAGTATTTTGACCAGTGGGTACACAATCATACACACTTTTAAAGTGTGTACATGTATGTATAATCTTTCATTTCAATTATTTTCAAAATAAGCAGATGAAAGTGACAATGAAACTTGAAAGCAGACAGAAAAAAACAACATAAAAATGACGAAGGAAACGATTCAATATGAAATAAATCAACTAGTTCTAGTGTCAACTTTTGCATAGTATATTAGTGTTGTGTAACCTAAACCAACTGTCAAGTCAACGTATATACGTATATTTAAGTTTCCGCTTGTACAGACAAAAACTATTTGGTTATTAAAAACTAGCTTATTGTGCGTTTAAAAGCAATGTTTGTTATTAACTTTTATTCCATTTTAAATAGAAATATATGTTAATTAACTTTATTTTGTTCATTGTATTTATGCCACTTTATCGGTTGTGAGATCGTACATACACACTTGAACAACCATTCACAGGTTGGAAGTTCCAGTGACATGATCGCCAATTACGAAAATGCTCTCACAGTGTTTGAAGAGGATGAAAATATTAACGAGGAAGCTGTCTCCATACGATATGAGAAAGTCTGCAGAGTCGTGTAGGTTACACATCACTAAATTGCTTTGCTCTGAATTTTTAAATGTTTTCTTTGAATGAAAGTTTGTGTCTAAAATCATTACTACCTATCATTATAATCATTATCTGTATAAAACGCTTTCTGTTGGGTCTGAACTGAAAGCAGATCCTATACGTTTGGTAAAAATTTCAATTTCAAATTTTGACTTATTGTAGTTGTTAGTTAAGTGGGCCTTCATGTTTTGAAAACATAAGAGTTGGTGATAATGGGTCCTGATCCCTGTCTTGTGTTTCAGGATCCAAGCAGGCAAGTACCACGAGGCCCTGGAGCTGCTGAAGACTGCTCTGAAGATTGAGGAGAAGGAACTGGGGGCTCGGTCCCATCGTATGGTGGAGCTGTACGCACTCATGGCGGAGATTTACGATGAGGTAATGTTACACTCCTCCAGCATGTACCCGGTCCCATCGTATGGTGGAGCTGTACGCACTCGTGGCGGAGATTTACGATGAGGTAATGTTACACTCCTCCAGTATGTACCCGGTCCCATCATATGGTCGAGCTGTACGCACTCATGGCAGAGATTTACGATGAGGTAATGTTACACTCCTCCAGTATGCACCCGGTCCCATCATATGGTGGAGCTGTAGGCACTAATGGCGGAGATTTACGATGAGGTAATATTACACTCCTCCAGTATGTATTCGGTCCCACCGTATGGTGGAGTTGTACGCACTCATGGCGGAGATTTACGATGAGGTAATGTTACACTCTTCCAGTATGTACTTGGTCCCACCGTATGGTGGAGCTGTACACTATCATGGCAGAGATTTACGATGAGGTCATGTTACACTTCTCCATTATATACTCGGTCCCGCGGTATGGTGGAGCTGTACGCACTTATGGCGGAGATTTACGATGAGGTAATGTTACACTCCTCCAGTATGTACTCAGTCCCACCGTATGGTGGAGCTGTACGCACTCATGGCGGAGATTTACGATGAGATAATGTTACACTCCTCCAGTATGTACTCGGTCCCACCGTATGGTGGAGCTGTACGCACTCATGGCGGAGATTTACGATGAGGTAATGTTGCACTCCTTCAGTATGTACTCGGTCCCACCGTATGGTGGAGCTGTACGCACTCGTAGCGAAGATTTACGATGAGGTAATGTTACACTCCTCCAGTATGTACTTGGTCCCACCGTATGGTGGAGCTGTACGCACTAATGGCGGAGATTTACGATAAGGTAATGTTACAATCCTCCAATATGTACTTGGTCCCACCGTATGGTGGAGCTGTACACTATCATGGCAGAGATTTACAATGAGGTAATGTTACAATCCTCCAGCATGTACTCGGTCCCACGGTATGGTGGAGCTGTACGCACTTATGGCGGAGATTTACGATGAGGTAATGTTACACTCCTCAAGTATGTACTTGGTCCCACCGTATGGTGGAGCTGTACGCACTCATGACGGAGATTTACGATGAGGTAATGTTACAATCCTCCAGTATGTGCTTGGTCCCAACGTATGGTGGAGCTGTATGCTATCATGGCAGAGATGTACGATGAGGTAATGTTACACTCCTCCAGTATGAACTTGGTCCCACCGTATGGTGGAGCTGTACGCACTCATGGCGGAGATTTACGATGAGGTAATGTTACACTCCTCCAGTATGTACTCGGTCCCACCGTATGGTGGAGCTGTACGCACTCATGGCGGAGATTTACGATGAGGTAATGTTACACTCTTCCAGTATGTACTCGGTCCCACCGTATGGTGGAGCTGTACGCACTCATGGCGAAGATTTACGATGAGGTAATGTTACACTCCTTCAATATGTACTTGGTCCCACCGTATGGTGGAGCTGTACGCACTCATGGCGAAGATTTACGATGAGGTAATGTTACACTCCTCCAGTATGTACTTGGTCCCACCGTATGGTGGAGCTGTACGCACTAATGGCGGAGATTTACGATGAGGTAATGTTACAATCCTCCAGTATGTACTTGGTCCCACCGTATGGTGGAGCTGTACACTATCATGGCAGAGATTTACGATGGGGTAATGATGTTACACTCCTCAAGTATGTACTTGGTCCCACCGCATGGTGGAGCTGTATGCACTCATGGCGGAGATTTATGATGAGGTACGGCTTCACTCCAGTATGTGCTTGGTCTCACCACATGGTGGAGCTGTACGCACTCATGGTGATGATGAGGTTCAGTTACACTCCAGCATGTTCTCGGTCCCAAAGTATGGTGGAGCTGTACGCACTCATGGGTGAGATTTACTATGAGATAGGGTTACACTCCAGTATGTACTCGGTTCCACTGCATGGTGGAGCTGTACACACTCCTGGCGGAAATTTACGATGAGGTAGGGTTACACTCCAGTATGTACTCTGTCCCACCGCATGGTGGAGGTGTCCATACTTATGATGGAGATTTACAATGAGGTACGGTTAAACTCCAGTATGTAGATGTACCGCCTACATTATGGCAGACATTTATAATGAGGTAGGGTAACACTCCAGTATGACTAAGAAATTTTAGAGCAATTCATCTGCATTGTGTTTTTTTAGTGGATAAGAAATTTGAATAAGAAGTTTAGTCAATTAAAAATGTGATTTTCGTCATGCAATTTCAGAAGTTAAAGCTGAATGACTTTGTGTCGCCCAGTCAACTTCCAGATCTTCGTAAAACCATTCACTATGGCCGGAAATCAATTGCAATAAGAAGGACCCTGCCAGGGGCTTATCATAGAGTAAGAATTGTTAAATGCTGTCGTTTACTGATATTTAAATTCATACATATGCTTTTATGTAAATTAAAAATCTTGTGTTACATGTATGAACTACCGTAACTGGGCATGCATCTCATGTTAGGAGAGAGCAAGATTGGAACCTACATGTTTAGAACTAAGATGTACACACATTTTTTGGAACCAAGCTTTACACTTAATCCCACAGTTCAAGCTGGGCATGCATTTCATGTTAGGAGAGTGTTAGATTGGAACCAACATGTTTTGAACTAAGATGTACACTAATTTGTTTAGAACTAAGCTTTACATTTATTCCCACAGTTGAAACTGCACATGCATTTCATGTTAGGAGAGTGTAAGGTTGGAACGTACATGTTTAGAACTAAAAATTACACATATTTGTTTAGAACCAAAGTTCACACTTACTCCCACAGTTATAGCTGGGCATTAGTCGTATTTGTTATGAACTAAATGTGTAAGATTGGCACTAGTACATGTTTAGAACCAAGCTTTACACGTATTCCCACAGTTCAAGCTGGGCATGAGTCTGATGAAGCTGGCGTTCAACATGGAAAGCTGGCAGGCGTGCGGCGGGGGACCGGAGCTCTCAGAGCAGGACGCACTCGCCGAGGGAAACAAGTACATTGACAAGGCTCTCAAGATATTCCAAGAGGTGGGTTGTGCTTTGAAGGACCATGCATTTATTCATTTATTTGGAGGTTTGGATTTCTGGGTTTACATCAACTTTCAAGATATTCCAGGAGGTGGGTGGTGCTCTTGAAGGACTGATTGAAGGAATTTTTGACAGTTGATTCTTTCTGGGTTTACATCGACAAGGCTCTCAAGATATTCCAGGAGGTGATTAGTGAGCTTAGTCGGTATTCACAAAACTCCTTAAGGAAATCGTAACTTAAGTCATTCTTTGAAAACTGAATAATTTTTTTCTTGGGAAAATCAGTAAGTTTTGATTGAAAAATGGTAAAATAAGAAGCGTCTGTTGATTCTTGACCATATACAAACCTTAATGACCAAATAAAGGTTTATGATCCATCCAGAGATTTAAGGAATTTTATGAATTGAAGATTTTTTCTTAATTTTTGCCCTAAGGGGCTTTGTGAATACGGACCTTTGAATGATTTATTGATAGTTGATCCTTTGGAGGTTTGGTTTTCAGGGTGGTCTCAAAAACTGGTATCAGAGCAACTTGTATTAAATCAGTTAGTGGCATCTTATCAGTGTTCATTCGGAAGTAAATATGTAGTAAATTATTGTATCAATAGACATTAAATATTTTATGAAAGAAAATGATAACTCGTCTGTGTTCAGCATTCATTCTGTATTAAATTTTTAGTGAAATATTGTATCTATAGACATTCAATATTTTATGAAAGAAAATGATAACCAGTCAGTATTCCGAATGAAATAAAATTAATTGAATGAAATAAAATTAATTGATAATGAGATGACTGAAAGTGCAGCAGGCCTGTGTGATACATAAATGTGAAGGAAAGATTTCATTTTATTTTATGCTTTCAAGTAATTTATTAGGAAATATAAGTGAAATAAAATTGGTAATTCACTGTTTAAAGCACTAAAAATTACCACTCTGATAATTTTCATTGTTTCATACCGGTTCCCGACTTAAAACAGTAAATGAAATGGACCATCAATGATGCCCGATTCAAAATTCTCAAATGAGTCCCAAGATATTTTTCAATAAAATGAATAAAAAAACTGGGAAAAGCATTAAATAAAAAGAAAATGTGTTAGTTTAGGTTGAATATCGACTTTTTAATAACTCGTGATCATAGAAAATATATTTTTTCACTCATGGCTGCGCCACTCGTGAAAATATAAATTTCTATTATCACTGGTGAATTGATATCAATATTCCACGGAAACCAACAAATACCCTCTACATGTTTCTCTATTTCAGTTGAATGATGACGGTCACTACGCGGAAGCGTTGATGACTAAGGGGGTGCTAGCCCCCAGGGGATGTATGGAACAGCTGAAGGTGAGTTGGCGTTGGCATAACACCAGTCTTGTGGTGTGTGGGCACTGCAATAGTACCAACATTTTTTCGTGCTTATAAACGTGTTGATTGATTCAACCACAAGGTTGCTGTAGTGCTAGCATTACAAATTAAACCTGTTTTTAATCCATGTTTTCATTTTGCTATTCACTTTTGAAACAACATAGAAGAAAACTATAGTAGTTTGTATCCTTTTCAAGCTTTTTAACTGAAGGCATTTAAAAGTTCTCATATCTTCACTGTGGTGTGTCCCTGTTTCAGTTGTACAATGAGGCTATGGACCTGGCCATGCAGATGTATGGAGAGTACCACATCCTCACGTCGAGGCTGTACATAAACATCGGCATAGTTTACGAGGACAACAACAACTATAACAAGGCCTACGAGTACTTCAAAAAGTGGGCACGAGTCAGCGAGGAAATCCTTGGTCCAGATCACCCAAAGACTCTTCGAGCGAAAGGTGTTCTTCGGGAGTCGAGGTATCGGAGTATTGCGAGGCGCTCGGGCGAACTTATAGATGATCCTGCCGAGGCGGAAGATAATGAAGATGACGCAGACGCTGAAGACGAGACGGAGACAGCTGACGTGGAACATTATGATGATCAGGTCGGTCCGAGCACCAACCAGCGTCTGATCATGGAAAACAGTCTGATGCAGGAGAACGGGGAGCCGTCCACCATTGGAGCACCCGGCCTGACCCATGCTCTTGAGAGCGACGATAATATCGAGGTAAATGGGTATTATGACGAAGACGAGGATCAGGATTCCGAAAGTGGAAGCGATCGGGAAAATTCAGACAATGAGAATTTTTACGACGATAATTTTGAGGATTATGATGAGCAGTACATGATATATTCGGATACTGGAGCGATTCCTGACGTGAATAATGTCAACGTGTTGCAAAATAGCGACGATGAAGATGATGACGAGATTATTCAGATGGCTGCTCGGGAAAACGCTCGCGGGCCAGTCTCATCACAGAGGGACGTGGACAACCGTTTCGCTAGCGACAGTCACGAATCCAGTGGCACTGATAGCGACGACGATGACACCACAAATCAGCCAAACACATCTAATCAGCGACAGTCAAGACACAATTGAAAGTGTGTGTTTGTTCTTAACTCATTTCTGGTTTCGTGTGTTACAGTGTGACTGAGGCATTTCTTGCGAAGTCAGTGAGGTTTAGCTGCTTCTGGAAGATATCTGTTCTAATGAATCATTCTTGCATTGCTGTGAAATGTTTTGTGCTTTTGTTTGTTACAATTATTGTTTCGATGTATTTTGACAGGCTGCACCTGCATATACTTGAAGTTGGTGGCAATACTACTATGCCAGAGTATGCAAAAGCTTTGGAATGGGGAAATTAGTGATGTTAGTCGGCTGTTACTTGTTACTTGAAACAGATGATCTGGTTTTGTCAGAAGAATTTCATATCAGTTTGTAAATACTAAATTGCTGTATGACTATATGGCTTTGTGCTCTTGACACGTGTTTAGTTTTGATTGATCCGACTTTCTCATGATAGATGCCTGTTTATTTTGAGTTGTTATAGATAACTTTGCTTTCCATTTTTCGGGTACAGTTGTTTCAGTATATTTTTTAAACGTCCATCAGACATGCATCATCTCAGTGCATAAGTGTTATTATTGTACTATAAACTGAGGTATGTGCTGTTTTACAAAATCTCATGTTGTAAGCTTGGTCCATGTGTTGTATTTAGCTAGTTTTGATATATTGTACTACGTTGTTTGTTGTAGTTCTGTCCATTTCTTGATATATTTGATTTTGTATAAAAAAGTACAAACCATGAAGACTTTGTGGAGCAGTTTATAATATCATTTACTGTTTTATTTCTATACATAAGTCCATTGTTCATTTTTATCGTCAAATTGAAATATGGAAATAATCAAGAAGGTCATATTACTGTCGCTGTTACTACCAAAGTGTCTTTCACTTGATCTATAATTGATTGTTTATTCTACACATTAACAAAGCGCAAAAAATTAATTTAATTAGATTTTCAGGTTATTAAAAAGTTTCACAACACCTACGATCCTTCAGGAAAATAAGCCAATTGCTTAAGAGTTTTGAAGGTACGAAAATTATAATAATTGCTTACTACGGAATAGCCTGCTGCTACATTGACACTGATGGTAAATGGGCAACAGGACCAGTATTCAGCTATCCATTCTTAGACTTGAGAATAAAGAACTGACTTAGACTGAAGAAAAAATGCTTTAGCACCGGCTAATTCTGGACGACACTTCGCCTACAATAGATTTGTATTTAGAAGAGACTTCTTTGAAACCTAAAATACCATGAAAGCGGAAAGTGTCGTCCTGGATTATCCTGTGCGGACTGCACAGGCTAATCCGGGACGACACTTTACGCACATGCACAGGGGTTTACTTAAGGATTTGACTTTTACTTGCCCAGGGGGCAAGTTGCGTTGAACATCTACTTGACCCCAGTGAAAAAAGGTTGCCCAATCTTTAAGTCAATGTTTGTTGATTTTTAAAGCATAGGCATGTATTATTAGATGCAAGCTTCGAACTATCGCTATATTCTTTAAGTTGGATCCTGTAACATGACTGCCCACCCTTTCATACTTTGGACAGATCGTACATCGCATGCGCTCATTATCAAACACAAGCCATTGAAATTCATTAAGCCATGATCGAGTCAGGAAGAATCGTTTGTGATTCTTGTTCATATTAAATCAGTATTATGTATACCTGATGCACATTGATATTACCTCAAGAAAATAAATAATCGCAAAAGATGTCGCTACTATAAATGACCGGCCCGGCGTAATACCTCCTTGCCCTCAGCGATTTTAACCAGGCACGGGCAAGCGGGCGTCCACTTAAGTAAACCCCTGCATGCATTTAGCCTGGTTTTCCCACGACACACCTCAAATAAAAGATCTATTCTTTACAAGTGAATGCATAAGGGCTGCAGTAGTGTAGCTATGCTTATGGTGTTGATTATGCACCTATCAATATTGTCCCCCAGGGGGTTGAGGGGGGGGCATATACGGGACTATAGACTGAATGTGATTCCCGACAGGTGGGAATTTGACACGCCGAGTGATTCTGGGTCCCGGGAACATGGACTCGTTGGATTATCGATCCCGCTAGTATTGGGGAGTTTTTAAACACCAGCTTTTGCACACCACTTAAGTTGAGGGATGTGCTTGCACCAAGCATCTCCCACTGTGGGGATTTAGACAGAAATACTTGGCTCTAGGGTGGGGAATTAGACCCCAAAAAGTAAAATTAATCAAATTCCCCTGGGTCAGCCCACGGCTCCCCCCTTGGGCAAACTATTGATAGGTGCATTATCATAGGGAGATCGTGAGTCAGGTTCGTACTATACATTGAGAACTGATGTGATCTTTCAAGCAGATACCTCTTTGTTAATACCTGTAGCGTTCTTGTGGGCATTATTTAACTCTGGCTCCAGAAACAGACTTGATCGCCTAAATAAACCTAAGGCTTTCGATTAATTTGAAATAAAATGGGTTTCAACAATACAAGTGCGTAAAGATCTTATTCTATGCTTTAAAATCTAGTATCCTTAGCAGATGGATTTGCACAAAATCAAGAAAATCTTTTGTTATCACGCATCATGTACCAAGACATTCTCGTGCATGTACATGTATTTAAGTATATGAAGCATAAAAATCATCGAGCTTATGGAAACATAGTTTTGTTTATGGTATTACCAAGTTTCCATTAAATGATGCATATTTTGTCAAAAACGCAAGCATGTAAAAGATATCTTTCAAAAAGATATCTTTCTGTTTTTGACATTTTCATTTCGTTTAACCTAGAGAGTGGTACACTACAGAACCATCGTATGAGGCATGTGGTGGGAAAACCAAGCTCAATGCAAGTGCCGTCTGCACAGGCTAAGCTTGGACGACACTACGCACGTGCATTAAGCCCGGTTTTTCCATGACACGCCACATATTTTGTAATTAATTAATACAATGTCTTTTCTTATCATTTTAAACTTTTTGTTTGAATGAACATGACATTTTGAATGTGAGTTTTATTATTTTCTTAACATTGTGTTCCATGTGTTAAGTTAGCATTTACTGTTTCACATTTAATCCGAAGAAATGAAATCCTTACAATTTGAGTCACAAAATGTTAAATAAAATATGGTATATCCTTTGACATACTTTGTGGAAAAGTGTGCACATTTGTCTCTGCTAATTTAATGCGTGTTTACTTGTTTTTAGACCTAGGGGAATTTGACAAATGTTATTTTTGGGGGTCTAACTCTAGAGCCTAGCATTTATGTCTAAATCTCCTCAGTGGGAGATGCTATATATCTATCAAATGGCGCGGGCGTATATTACAGGGATCTAAATTCCGACGGAAGTCTATTTCCACGGGACCCAGAATCATTCGGCTGGTCAAATTCCTGCCTATCGGGAATCACTTGCATTCTAAAGTGGCCTATATGCCCGCGCTCCCCCCCCCCCCCCCCCCCATTGGTAGGTGCATAATTTTCTGTTTGGGAATATTTTAATTCAATAGTATCGACAATACTTCACACATCTGAACAGGATCTGATTTTAGTTTCAAATGCATGATATGCTAAAATTACATGTAGCTGTTCAAAGACAAATAAAAGGAAACTATGGGTATTCTATTTTACTAAAGGGCATAATCTTTCTACATAATCATAGCATATTTTAGGATATGATTTAAAACATATCGGGTCATTGATTCAATGGAGACCGTTCTTTTTCAAACATTCTTAGAATTTTTTTTCATTACATTCTAGTTTGACGAGAGCATGGACCATCTTATATACCGGTATCCACAGAATATATAATTTTGATTAAAATTATAGTGTACACGAGTGTTGGTTTACTGGTAATATTGAAAGACTGAAGAGATTGTATGTCCGTGAAATGGGAGGATACTAAACTCTTAAGTTTTGATCTCGCATCTTATATTACGGATATTGCCAAATGCTAAATTATACTGATGACATAATTATAAATGTTGTCCTGACAGTGAAATAATTATGGTAATCCATCCATCATTAGATCATGAGTTTCCGTCTTACATTGAAAGACGTCCGTATACCACGGACATCACGAATCAAGCCGAATGTCATGGAGATGATGTCGTATTGCCTTCTAAGTGAACTTCCTTGGCTTACGAATGTCTTCCGACATAACACGATTAAACACGGGGCCAATGATGGATGGATTACCTTAATGCAGAATTAGATAACATCTCAAAGGGACATCGAGTTTTGTTCTCGGTATAACAAATATATAATTTCTCAAATTGTTTCTTAGACATTGCATAAACTAAATGCCAAAACTGGAAATTTTCTATGTGAAATTGAACTGTTTTATTTACGTTCACAAACAGATACATGAGAAACATTTGTTTATTCTGTACTGGGTTATCTGTTGATGAAAATTCAGTTCCCTGCTATAAATGAGCAATCCACAAACCTAATGACATTAGTTTAAGAAAAGTACTTGCGTTGCTGGTAAGTTGTTTTATAAATATGGACCCGGATTTATTTTTTCTGGTATTTATGCTTGCATTAAATAGGACTAGGTGGCGTGGTTTTTATATTTTTATCTTTTCTATAAAATCTGAAGTCTGCAAACAAATCCTTTAATGCGAAACATAAGAAACATAATACATGTATTATGGTTTGTTTCAGAGACGTATTATGTACATAAATTGGCATATGTGTAACATAAACATGTGTGATTCTGTCTGGAAAAAGAAATAAAAATAAATATTGGTAAAATTCCTATCAGTGTTGGTTATTATATTGCAGATGGCTTAAAAAAACGAAGAATAAATGATAAATGTGGTTATAACAGTTTACCGAAAATTTGTGATAAAAATCTGTCACATACTGTTAAAACTTCCAAATTCCAGTAAAGAAGGCGAGTTCATGTCGTACACAGAACATTGGAAAAATAACCATTCAGTCCGTGTTTTGACTAGATTTACCAGTTCAAGACACTCACAAGGTGTTGCAAGTTAAGACGAATGTTAAATAAGATTTTAAAAACACAAAATACAGTAATTCATTGAGAGCAAAAATGTAGTTCACATTTGCTTAAAATAAATTTGTATTTGACTCGTTTGTAGTCCAGTTTATTGTTTACACAACCAATTTACTAATAACTGTTCCTTTTGTTTTATAAAGAATAACATGCAGCTCGCCAATAGTTAATGGTGAATATTCAGATTTAATCTGCGTATCCACGATGACTGGCAAAAACATGATGCTAAATTAAATGTTTACAAACAGTTAACTTTTCGGATTGGTGTTTTATATTTGACCGTATCCAACAACCAAATTGTTAACGGATATAGTTTATATGCAAGCTTCAAACATATTTTATCCAATCATCAAGCTGCATTGACGAAATAACACCCAGTGAGCTGTATTTCTGCACTGTGGAATACAGCAAACGCGCAGTATAATGTCATTTTGTTTGTCGTAACGTCATTTATGGGTTTTTTGTGTCAAGTGTTTTTCTTTCGTTTATTTTCAAAATAAAGACAGAAAATGATGTGATAAATAAAATACCAGGTAAGTGTTGATTAACGATAACTTTATTTGTTCGTGGCCTAACTAAATAAACTTATCTTTATTCAACACTAACCTAGTATTCTCTATAAAACACATTTTGCGGGCAATAAGATGACTCGTTTTAATGGTTCATTTTAAAATTTGACCACCTCAACTTCATAGTTTCTTCTAATATTTCTGCAAGTGGTTTCAGAACCTACAAGCTTAATCATAGTGGTGATCATGGCATCTTAGTTTAAACCTATTAACACACTATTATGTGAAGTTAGAATCAGACATCAAACATGGAATAAACTGTTTTATTACACCAATGTTTAATATACCATTAACTGTATGAAAATTTTAAAGACTTTGCAAATTAATTAGTACAGTGGACATCTGACTTATTGACTACATCAATGAACTTGATTTTACCACAATACTGTATTTTTGTATATGCATGCATGGACACACTTTCAGGAAAGTGACAACCATCAAAGAATAAATGTTTTATAAGAAAAAGTAAAGGAAACATGCATAAAATACTGCAAATAATCCATGAATTTAACAAACATACTTAACCTTCATGAATTGCTCAGTAATATATGACCCAAGAAATATGTTTGATGTCTTATTCTAACGTTGCTTTTGTTGAAAGCCTGAGGCTTTCCTGGGTAGAACCAGTACTTGGTGTCTGTTGAGAAAGATCATTTGAACACTGACGCATACAATGGAATATTGACAGTATTTGTCAAAAAAATATAAACAAACCGGAACTAAGCAAAGATTATTGGAAAATGTTTTTCAAGCAGAAATGTTGTCAATGCATCAAGTAATTGTCAGTGAATAAAGAGGCAATTTGACACAGTTATCATATATTTGAACATCATATTAATAGGAGAAAACCACTTATCACCGTATCACACTCTACAAAATCAGTCTTGTTTTTATTCATTCAATGCAAAACATTACCCAATATTTCTGTTTGAATACATGCGTATGATATGGATTTGAAATCTACAGCAAATTTGTCAACTTTATAAAGATTTGGCTTAGCACAGGAAATATTGACTAAATCTAGCAAGAACATACCATTTCTACACTTTAATGCTATAGCTGCAGCATTTTGTAAACCTCGATAATCAAACAAACATTGAAGGAATGCTAAACATATCCACCATATAGGACAATTGCAGCACAATTTTAGTAAGTATTTCTAAATTATGAGAACCAATGATTTAGTTATGATCATTCTCATTTTTGTTAATAAACTGATGTACAATAAGCTTCACAAAAAAGCTTTTATATATGAGGCGTGTCGAGGGAAAACCGGGCTTAATGCATGTGCGTAAAGTGTCGTCCAAAATTAGCCTGTGCAGTCTGCACAGGCTAATCCGGGATGACACTTTCCACTTTTATAGTGTTTTCTGTTTCAAGGTAGTCTCTTCTTAACATAAATTCACTGCAGGTGAAGACAGTCGTCCCGGATTAACCTGTGCTAGCCTGCACAGGTTGATCCGTGATGACACTTTACGTACATGCATTAAGCCCGGTTTTCCCAGTGACTTACTACAAATTATCTTGCAAAAAGTGAAAACTTTGTAACTTGCAAAAACAAAGTTTAAAAATGAGAAAAATAAATCAGAAAAAAAATCAAGAGAAATTTGAATTAACTTAACTATTAAGAGGGATTGCCCAATCGAAATGGTAGAGTGATGCTCGTATTGATTTGATTTCTACATACCAGTATTTTTATTTACAAGTATTTACATCATTTCATTAAAGTGATTATGTACAAAATTTTCTATTAAAAGCAAAACCAAACTGGAAGAAAAAGTAAAACAATCAACTTTCTTGTGCATGAACTGAAAATATTAGATTTGGTTGGATTTTGAAAAATAATTTTTTAAATAACAAAAATGAAATAAAATTCTTTGCAGCATTAGTTTTCATTAATTTTTTTAAAAAATGCTGTTTAATCTGTTTCTTACAAACACATAAACAAAGTGAAAAAACAGCACCCAATTCACCTTGTAATTATTACATTATCAAGTTAATAACACAACATAAATTTTAGTAAAAAATGTTATGCATTATGAACTATTCATTTAGTTGTTTTAGTCACTTGATCTTTTCAATTTTTTTTACCCAGTCTTATTTTAATATTTCTGAAAAAAAAAAATTGGTAAGCATATATAATTTTAGTATCAATTTAATTACCCTTTGAGATTCAAAGTTGACAAATATAAATGAAGTTCCATGAACTGGCCATCATCCGAGTAATATTCTTTTATAATAATGAAAAATATTCGAAACAAATTGAAATGTAGACACGCATATACATGTACACACAGCATTTAGAACTTTATTGATCTGTCAATGTGTGTCACTTTATTCTTTCAGTATCTAAGACATTTACGCTGTAGTCAGTATAATGTATGTACCACCACATTTCTATCAAAAAATCATTAACATAGTTCCTGTAATACATTTACTAGCATTGTGAAATCAGAACTATTGGAAGAAGTCAACGTGTAATTTTAACAATATTTGATTATTAAATTGGTCATTTTCAGCTTTTTAAATGTATTGTCACATTTGTTATGCTTACTGTGTGACTCCATAGCCAAGCAAATTCTTACTAATGCTAAATACTTACATTTTGAAATACATACTGCAAGTAAAGAACCAAATATGACTATTACTCTTTCAAAACAAACTGTACTGAAAATTACTTACAAATTAATGTATCTCATTTCTAATTAATATGTTATATAAAAAAAACATGAAAACAGTTTGAATCAGTTTTACACAATGCCATGAACAACATTCAAGCTAGTTTACTCAAAATGAACAGCTCGCAAATTTATATTTACATAAACTGATAATTGAATTCATAAATAATAGTACCGGTATTATATAAAGTACAACATGTACAAATATTTTAGAAAAATTGCTGTTTTGACCAACTGCGATCAAAATGGAATATATATATATGACATAACATGAAATACAAATAGCAACGATTCGTGCTGAGCACATTCTACTAATGATGATATCAAGCGGGAATCAGTGTCGATTCTGTCCCGATTCTTTTAGAAACATCTCGTAAGCCGCAGCCATTTCATCGTCCATTTCATTGCCATATTCTGGGTAGTATTCAGCACTGAAAAATATACAATGGCAAATAAACAAGGATCCCATCGGAAATAAACTCTCAGGCTTTCATGGACCAATTCAAGGAGCTTCCCTTTATTTGCTTGAAAATTTAATAAATACCTCTCAGTAATATCATAGTTATATATATTTTATTTAAAAATGTGTTGTAAAGTGTGTTTAAACCAGAATAAATAAATAAATAAATAAATCAATCTATCTATCTATATAGTTCAGAAAGCTAGGACTCAATTTTTGGACAGCCATGCCTTGTAAAAACTTGTGTATACTGCCAACTGTGTTTGTCTGAATTGTATCTAAGTAGGCGTGGTTATAAATCCCATAGTGAATCATCAATACCAAAAACATGTAAACATGGGGTTTACTAAGCAACAGTCCCTACATACCCCTGGTCCTGTTCAGCAGACCACTGTGAGTAGTCCTCCATGCCCGTAGACCACGCATGTGGCTCCGCCTCCCAGTTGCCATCTCCACCCGGCTCCGCCCCCACCCAGCCCTGCTGACTGGCGTAAGTCTCTGCCTCCCACTGAATGTACGCCTCCTGCTCCTCGCTGTTCATGCCCACAAAGTCGCTGTCCTCTGAGGAGAACCCCGCCTCCTCTCGCGTGATTGGCTGACCAGCGCTGTTGTAGAATATCGGCTCATTCTGAAGAGAAAGGAACATGAATTATTATAGATTGGCCTAAATTCGATAGTATGTTAATTTATTATGAGCCATTGTGAGTATATTTATCATTAAAAAAACAATTAACGAAGAAAATCACTATTTTATATGTCAGAAAAAAATCTTTACTATGATAAATTGATAAGTTACTGTTAGCCAATACACAGGTATATATTACTGTTATGGTTCAAAGTACTTAATTTGATTTAAAATCATTTACTGACATGCATAATTTATTATTTTGTTTCATTAATTAATTATAATCAGATTAATTCAAGGTGATTGTTAATTTTTTTTTTAATTATAGGTAAATAGAATCAAGAAAATCAAGAAAACACTTTGAAAATGCATGTCATTTTAAGCACTGAATTAATATTGGATTTTCTAATTATATGCAAATATCGCCAGCATCTCTGCTATGGAAGCACAACTGGCACTATTAGTACTCACATTAAAGCTGTTGTTGAAATACTGGGGGGAGGACATAGGTTTCACAGGGGACGGTTGCTGATCCACACCAAAATTGTACTGCAGTCGACTCAATACCGAGTTGATAAGGCAATGACTAGTCCTGCAATTAGAAATAGATTTCATGCTTTTTACTACGGTAAGTTTTCATGTCAGAAAGCCAATATTCTCAAAGAACAATGCCTGGTACCAAGACTACATAACTAATAAGGCGTAAACAAAATATGTTTGCTTCAGGTTACATGACCTACCCTAAACAAGATGGCCCTAGGACGCTCACCTGAGACCTCGTAACCCAATTGGAATTTGCAGACCCGAGGCGTGGCTTATTTTTATCCCAGGGGCTAATATGAACAATCTTGAACAAACCTCTGGGCCTTGCACTGTCAGGTAAAGATTTTTAAAGTAACTTTGCTATTTAAGTCTATATAAAGCATGTGACCCCTCGGGATGCCACCAGATTTTAACCCCAGTCATTTTGCTATTTAAGTCTATATAAACCATTTGACCTCTGGGGCGTGACCAGATTTTACCATAGGGGCATAATTTGAACAATATTTGTAGAGGACCATAATACATATGTTACATACCAAATATGAAACCTCTGGGCCTTGCGGTTTCAGAGGAGAAGATTTTTAAAGTCATTTTGCTATTTAAGTCATATAAACCATGTGACCCCTGGGGTGTGGTCGGTTTTGACCCATGAGGCATAATTTGAACAATCTTTGTAGAGGACCATAATACATATGTTACATACCAAATATGAAACCTCTGGGCCTTGCGGTTTCAGAGATTTAAAAAAACATTTTGCTATTAAAGTTTATATAAACCATGTGACCCCTGGGGCGTGACAAGTTTTGAACCCAGGAACATAATTTGAACAATCTTTGTAGAGGACTACTATATGATGTTACATACCACATAAGAAACCTCTGGGCCTTGCAGTTAGAAGGTTTTTAAAGTCATGTTGCTATTTAGGTCTATATAAATCATGTGACCCCCGGGGCGTGGCCAGTTTTGATCCCAGGGACATCATTTGAACAACATTTGTAGAGGACCACTGTAGGATGTTACATACCAAATATGAAACCTCTGGGCCATGCGGTTTCAGAGAAGATTTTTAGAGACATTTTGCTATTTAAGTTTATATGAACCATGTGATCCCCGGGGCGTGGCCAAGTGTGACCCCAGGGGCATAATTTGAACAATCTTTGTAGAGGACCACTAAAGGATGTTACCAAATATAAAACCTCTGGGACTTGTGGTTTCAGAGGAGAAGATTTTTTAAGTCATTTTGCTATATATTCTTTATAAACCAAGTGACCCCTAGGGCGTGGCCCGTTTTGACCCCATGGGAATAATTAGAACAAAGTTTGTAAAGGGACCACTAAAGGATGTTACATACCAGATATGAAACCTCTGGGCCATGCGGTTTCAGAGGAGATTTTTAAAGTTATTTTTCTATATATTCTATATGAACCACATGACCCCCGGGGCGTGGCCAGATTGACCACATGGGCATAATTCGAATAATCTTTGTAGAGGACAACTATAGGATGTTACATACCAAATATGAAACCACTAGGCTTTGCGGCTTCTGAGGAGTAGATTTTTTCAGTAATTTTGCTATTTAAGTCTATATAAACAATGTGACCCTAGGGGGCGTGGCCAGTTTTTACCCCAGGGGCATAATTTGAACAATCTTTGTAGAGGACCCGTATACAATGTTACGAACCAAATACCAAACCTCTGGGCCTTGCGCTTTCAGAGAAGAAGATTTTCAAAGTCATTTAGCTATTTTAGTCTATATAAACCATGTGACCACTGGGGCCTGGCCAGTTTTGACCCCAGGGACATCATTTGAACTATCTTTGTAGAGGACCACTATGCAATGTGACATACCAAATATGAAACCTCTGGGCCTTGCGGTTTCAGAGGAGAAGATTTTTGCTATTTAAGTCTATATAAACAATGAGACCCCTGGGGCGTGGCCAGTGTAGACCCCAGGGGCATTATTTGAACAACCTTTGTAGAGGACCCCTATACAATGTTACCAACCAAATACCAAACCTCGAGACCTTTCGGTTTGAGACAAGATGATTTTTAAAGTCATTAGCTATTAAGTCTACATAAACCATGTGACCCCAGAGGCGTGGCCAGTTTTGACCCCAGGGGCATCATTTGAACAATCTTTGTAGAGGACCACTATGCAATGTTACATACCAAATATGAAACCTGTGGGCCTTGCGGTTTCAGAGGTGAAGAGTTTTAGTCATTTTGCTATACAAGTCTATATAAACCATGTGACCCCCGGGGCGTGGCAAGTTTTGAAGTTGTGCTCAGGTGAGCTAAAAATGCAACAAGCATTCTCATTGATCAGTATTTTATATTGAGACTAAGTTTGAGATCTGTAACTTTGGTATTCATTGGACCTGTATTCACAAAGCTCCTTAAGGAAAACTTGTTTTATGGAAAAATGTAAATTTTTTGAATAATAAAATCCCTAGGCTGTTTCATGTACAGGTATTTTGACATTAAAATGTTTAAAACTAGTTTTATTGCTTAGATGTCTAGTAGTTTACCTTTTTGTAAACAGAAAACAATCGATTTAACATATAAAATTTTATCTGCAAATTGCACTTAAGTTCAACTTAAGATTTCCCTTAGGAGCAGGTTTCCAGCGGCCCGTAGCGCTTGTCGGAGCCGACAAGCCTTCAAAGCAGAACCCTATTTGCCGACATGCGTTAATTTTGCCGACAACACTTTTATTTCATAGCGACATGCATTAATCCGCTCATTAAACACACGCGTCATCGCCGCTAATCGGTGTCTCCGATGTGAGAATAAAGCTTAATTGCACAGCAGGACAGCGTCTGAACGTGTTACTCTGCCCCTAGAACCATAGCTAGCCAATCAGACGCGCGTTAACAGGGTTGTCGCTATTCCAGGCAGAGTCAATTACGTCCGACAGCTTGTCAATCAAGGCGATAAGAAGCTTGAAAATTCAGTATCGTATAAACAAATTGTTTTAAGATAATACAAACGCTACGATTTGTTTTAAGCCTTTGAATGACTCAACTGAATACATTTTTTTTGTATCAACATCATTTATTCACATGCCAATAAATAGTATCGCTCGCACATTATTACGCACACATGTATACATCACATCATTTTTATATGTCAAATAATAAACCAATGTCAGTTTTGAATAAGATTAATAATAATAATAATAATGATAATGACAATAATGACGTATAAGGTGACATATGAGACTTATAATCATCATGACAAAAACATATCTTATTTTCATAATTGTTTTAAACAAAGCGTGGAAGTGAAACAGATACTTGTGCAAGAACTTAAAACACATGTGCATACATTCACATCATTTTTATTCACAAATTAAAAACAATTTACCACTCTGTCAGTTGGTATCATTTCTTTTAATTACATATATATGCACAGTGTCCAGATGCATACCCAGATGGTTTAAAACACACGGAAACGATTTTAGCTATATGAGTTACAGAGATGGCGATTTGTTCAATTAAAATTTCAAATTATTTGTAAATACCTGAAGTTGCAGCGAAAACAGTTGACCCTCACACGACAGTAAGGAGCAAAAAATGGCAAACGCTTGTGCAATTGCAGATCACATAGTCTTACTTAAGTTATCATTTTCATTCATTTTAGTAGAATGCGCTTCAGCCAAGTTCAACTGATGGAGGCTTATGTGAAGCACGTGGATATCGTGCACATCATAACTTCTTGAACTTCGATAACTTATGCGCAATATCTTACAGAATAAATCTGATGGATATTCATAAACAATTTTAAGTATTTGCACATAAAACAAAATGCATCGAAACGTGTACATACACTTTCCCATTTACGGCACACAAATACTAACACTTTTTTTATGTAATTGTCAAGATTGCTTGTGATACAATTATTATTTTGAACAGTTACTCATCGAACGAGGGTGGGCGTCACATCAAAGGCTTGTTTTTGCATTTTGACGCTAAGAATAGCCCTGTGTTGCTTTATCAAAATCGTGTCAAAATGAGATTTTGGCATTACTCACAACAGGTCATTAGCAAAAAGCTCCGCGAGTAAACATAATTATGATGAGTGAATTGTGTTAAAATTGAATTTTTAATGAAAATGAAGGTACGAAGTATGTTATTGTTGTTGTTTTGCTGTCGTTTTTGCGTGTGTAATGGGTGGGGGGGTGGGGGGTAGGTGGGTAGGTGGGGGTGAGTAGAAAGATGTGGTCAGGGCAAGGGTCGGGTGATGCCGACAAGCCTTCAAGAAATCCTGTGGGAAACCCTGCTTAGGAGCTTTGTAAATACAAGACCAACACCTCTTCTCCTTAAAATCTTGCAATAACAGATAGTGAGGACATTTTCACAGCATTCAGTGAATTAAAGTGATCACTTTAGATTTCACATTTAAATTTCACATTTCTGTTTATGGCATAATTCATAAATACATGTATACTGGTATGGTTCCAGATTTATTTGTCTTGCAAAATTAGCTAATAAATTAAATGTCTAGTTACAAACATGTATACAAATATTTAATATGCAGTAACAATATATAAATAAATGTTGACTTAAATAACAAACTTGTTCAACTGTGGATGCTTTTCTAAAGACTTTATTGTTGTGAAGATATCATCAAAGTTTCCGCTGTTGGGCAAATCTTTGGTCTCCATGATAGCAGTTCCTGTAAGCTGTAAGAAAGACCATTTGTAAATAGTGAAAATATTTATCAGAACTGAATGGAATTCTAATATCTAATGACATATTTGTAATTGATGAGTTTACAGTCTACAGTGGAGCAATATTGTACAATTTACGATCATTATAATGCAGACTACTTAATTTAACAAGTACATTTTGCATTCAAATGACAAATGACTATGCAAATTTAGTAGTTAAGAGAATGCAGAATGGTTTGAATAACATTTGATTCTGTTGTAGCATTAATGTTTATTCTTAACTTTAAACACACTTTTCCACATCATAGAAAATAGTCCACTGTAAGCATATACAAATTATAAATGCGAACAGATGTTACTGTAATGTCTACATTTACTTTATAATAAGCACACATGTGTAAGTTTGTATTAAAAGTAGTTCATAAGGAATGTATCTCATTCTACATATTTAATGGGTATATTAAATGGGTACTGAAAAATCATTTCATTTCCTGTGTCTAAATTATGCGCGTTCTTTAATAAGGCTAATAAGTGGGTCTAATCTTAAATGTGCACTCTTTTTTCATGTTTATCTGTAATTTTTATATATCTTGCAAAAAGAAAATGTATGCAAGGTCTTAAATTTGTGCCATGTTTGGACCAGGTAATTTTACAAAATAAGACCACAGCAAAACGAAATGATTTTACAGTATTTGTTTTTGTGTTTTTACCTTAAGTAGCTGTGTTGCACACTTCACTGTTACATCGTCAGGTTGTGAGAGCAGAGTTTTAAGGAGTTCACTAATCACACCACGTAACAACTCCAGACGCGTGGTCAGGCCGTTTGTCTCAATCTGCGTAGAAAGAAACAAATTTCTTTTCGCTTGACAGGGCCTTTACAGGTAACAAACATGTTCACTTATGTCATTAATGACTTTTGGGTGTTTTATGCATTTCGTAAGGAATTTGTATATTTTGTGACGACCCTAGTAGCTACATGTAAATCTTTACTGATCATGAAAATGTTGATTTTGCGTCTTTTGTTAATAAAATGTTTCTTTCATACATACATTTTTGTAAGGAATATATTTACAGGGCAAAAAAAAAGTGGAGCTTGACTTGGCAGTCTCCAAGTATAGCACTCTTCCATGACCGTAAAAAGTCACGAGAACAAAAATCATACACCAACAGTATAATAATACAACCCCCAAATTTGGACACGGTACCTGACCTTGATATCAGAAAAACACCAGCTTTACTGAGATTTTTCTCACCTCTAATATTAGAAACAACTCTCCGATAAACATGGAAAGCCCGCACAACCTGTCAACATCGCTGACTAACAACTGCTCCCTGACATCAAATTCTTTTTTACATCTGAAAAACAACAGCAAATCAATTGTTTGATAAGATGATTTGATTTAGAATGCATTGAGCCATTCAGTATGGCGGCACTTTATAATTTAACACATCTGAGTAGGCAATACTTGGCAAGGATCATTTTGGTTTCCATAGTCAGTGAGAGAATTAGCCCATTTGCCCAAATTAAATGAGATTTTTGCCAATTCAATGAGTTCTCCTACATAATAGTAGGCATGATTACAATACCAAAAATGTAGAACTGAAGGTACTGTGATTATTTTACATCAGTTTTTCTTTTTACTTATCATAGCATCATAACTCAGAAATACAGTTCTGACTAATACTTTCAATACTCAACAGTCTGACAGAAATTCAGTGATTACTTCAAAACAAACCTATTTTAGTAAACAACGATTAATTTAAATAAACAGGAGGGCCATGATGGCCCTAGGTCGCTCACCTGATATATAGGTATGAAGTTTCATTAAAATATTTCAATACGTTCTCAAGTTATTGAGCAAAAACTGGTTTTCTATTTTTAGTAACAGTGACCTTGACCCCACCCACCCCATAAGCAAACCGAAGTGAGGTCTTGATATAAGATATGTGTATTAAGTTTCATTAAAATATCTCAATGCGTTCTCAAGTTAATGAGCGGAAACCGTTTTTCTACTTTCAGTAACGGTGACCTTGACCCCATCCACTCCATATGCAATCCCAAGCAATGTCTCGATGTAAGGTACTTGTGTATCAAGTATCATTAAAATAGCTCAATGCGTTCTCAAGATATTTAGCGGAAACCATTTTTCTACTTTTAATAACGGTGACCTTGACCTTGAACCCACCCACCCCATATGCAATCCCCATCGAGGTCTCATTATAATGTATTTATGTATTAAGTTTTATTAAAATATCTCAATGCGTTCTCAAGATATTTAGCGAAAAACCGTTTTTCTATTTTTAGTAACAGTGACCTTGACCTTGACCCCTCCCACCCCATATGCAATCCCTTGCATGGTGTCGATATAAGGTATCTATGTATTAAGTTTCATTAAAATATCTCAATGCGTTCTAAAGTCAGTGAGCGGAAACCGTTTTTCTATTTTTAGTAACAGTGACGTTGACCAGTGACCATCCCATATGCAATCCCAGTCGAGGTCTCGATATAATGCTTTAACCAAATATGAAACCTCTGGGCCTAGTGGCTTCAGAGAAGAATTTTTAAATCATTTTGCCATTTACGTCTACATAAACCATGTGAGCCCCGGGGTGTGGCCAGTTTGGACCCCATGGGCATCATTTTGCTATTTAAGTCTATATAAATATTGTGACCCCGGGGTGTGGCCAGTTTTGACCCCTGGGGCATAAATTGAACAATCTTTATAGAGGACCACTATACAATGGTATATACCAAATATGAAATCTCTGGGCCTTGCGGTTTTAGAGAAGAAGATTTTTAAAGTCATTGTGCTATTTAAGTCTATATAAACCATGTGAGCCATGGGATTACCCCAGAGGCATCATTTGACCAATCTTTGTAGAGGACCACAATGCAATACTACATACCAAATACGAAAACTCTGGGCCTTGAGGTTTCAGAGGAGACGATTTTTGCAGTAATTTTGCTATTTAAGTCTAAACAAACAATGTGACCCCCGAGGTGTGGCCAGTTTTGACCCCAGGGGCATCATTTGAACAATCTTTGTAGAGGACCCGTATACAATGTTACCAACCAAATACCAAACCTCTGGGCCTTGATTTCGGAGGAGCTTTTCAAAGTCATTTAGCTATTTAAGTCTATATAAACCATGTGACCACCGGGGCATGGCCAGTTTTAACACCAGGGGCATCATTTGAACAATCTTTGTAGAGGACCACTATGCAATGTTACATACCAAATAAGAAACCTCTGGGCCTTGCAGTTTCAGAGGAGATTTTTAAAGTCATTTTGCTATTTAGGCCTATATAAACCATGTGACCCCCCGGGCGTGGCCAGTTTTGACCCTAGGGGCATCATTTGAACAATCTTTGCAGAGGACCACTAGAGGATGCCACATACCAAATATGAAACCACTAGGCTTTGCGGTTTCTGAGGAAAATATTTTTGCAATAATTTTGCTATTTAAGTCTATATAATCAATGTGACCCCCGGGGCGTGGCCAGTTTTGACCCCAGGGGGATCATTTGAATAATCTTTGTAGAGGACCACTATACAATGTTACCGACCAAATACCAAACCTCTGGGCCTTGCAGTTTCCGAGAAGAAGATTTTAAAAGTCATTTTGCTATTCAAGTCTACATAAACCATGTGACCCCCAGGGTGTGGCCAGTTTTGACCCCAGGGGCATCATTTGAACAATATTTGTAGAGGACCACTATACAATGTTACATACCAAATATGAAACCTCTAGGCCTTGCGGTTTCAGAGAAGAAGATTTGTAAAGTCATTTTGCTATACAAGTCTATATAAACCATGTGACCCCCGGGGTGTGGCCAGTTTTGACCCCAGGGGCATCATTTGAACAATATTTGTAAATATATTTTTAGCGCTGGTGACCTCCATATGCAGCGGACCGGAACGATTTGAACAATTTTTAAAGAGGGTCACCCAGGAATCATTCCTGTGAAGTTTGGTGAAAATCTGCCCAGCGGTTTAGGAGATGTTCTTTGAATGAAAATATTGACACACGACGCACGACAGACAAAAGGCGATCCTAAAAGCTCACCATGAGCACATTGTGCTCAGGTGAGCTAATAATAATACTCACCTAGATAGAAATAAACCTCTAAAATTGTTGAATACAGGATGCGCTCTGAGGGCATTTGTCAGGTATTTACATATTTTTGCCCCAGTGAAACGAAAATTAGGTTCTGATATACTCTGAAAAGAAAAATACATACAATGCAACTTACATTCAGGTTGCGATATGAAAGAAAACACAACAAAAGGTAAGGATTTAACTTCCTCGGAAAGAAAAACACTTTTGTCATATATGTATCACACCAACTAAACTTCCCAATAGAAGAATTCCGAAAGATGTAAAAACCTAAGTTAATAATATTTCCAAGTATATACACAAAGATTGACAAGTATGTAGTTGAACGTTTCTGCTGTTGTTCTAAGTTGAGTCTAACGATAGCTACATTTCATTACAAAGCAAGCATCAGTTTCATATTATATAACTGCGACCAAATTACTAACAAACACAATGTTTTAGATTACCTGCTCTGTAAGTGTTTCTATAATGTCATTCATGACTGCCATATCCGTTACTTCCGAGTCCAGCATGTCTACAACCCGTTTCATGTACTCTTCCATTGAACCAGGGTTTGACGTGAGGCTGAATACGGCATCCTTGAAAATGTCCGCGACACTCTCACCCCCAGTGCCGAGGTGGTTGGGTCTCACACTGACAAGCCGATGGAAGTCCTGGTACAGTGAATCCTGTTGATTGATTTCAAGAATGATACAATCATTGCTGAAATCAATTGTTTTAAGGTAATGTGGGGCTTATATAGGGTCTCATTTTGTCAAAATCGCTATCTGCCTTGATGAGTCATTAGTGTTCTGATGGCAGTGTTCTGCTGAGGCCGCGCAATTGCAATTTTATCGCTTATTATTCAGACATGTTGCAACAAAAAAGGTCTAGCAGCGATTTTTGTCACAAAAATTCATGGGACGAATCGTAATAAATTTGGGGACGACTATCAAATCTCTCAAAATGTTGCGAGCATGAATCAATCTTCCGATTTAGGTCTGCTTTCCGATAGGTTTAATTAAATAAGTCACCTCAATCTTAGCCAATCAATAACATAATGTGTTCTAGTTTTATCTCCATATTAAATTAAGAGTATTCACACTGTAATGGAATTAAACAAAGTGATCACAGCCACATTCAGGCGAAATCTATCAACAGCAACAACAAACATGCGCAAAAGTAAACATATGTTAAGACTAAAATTAAAAGGCATGGTTTTGTTGTTAATTTCTATAACAGGACATAACGGTGATAATGCCATCTTACTTAAAACATCAGTGATTCAGAATTCCGTTGATTTTAAAACAAGAAAGACAAAAAGCAAACAAATAGGAACTTCAAACAGTCAATAATTGGCCGATAGTGTTTTTCCCTTCCGATACAAGTTGTACCAAGTCATTCTTATACATGCAGATTTTGTAATGTATTGTACCTGAGATTCACCAGGATCTTGGAATAAATGCATGGCATATATTGGAATGAATTCTGGTGCTTCTGCTGACAACTTTGACTTCATAACTGCAGGGTTTTCTTCCTCAGTATCTGTAACAAACTCTACATTTTCTTTCTTTGTTTCAGAGATGTATCTATATACATGCTATATAATAAATCTTTGTTAACAATGCATTTTTCTATGCAATTTAAAGTGTCTGAGTTTTGGTAACGGGACCATTAGCCCCGAATCATGTTTCGCCCTGGCACATCTCGCACTGGGCCGTTTCGCTCTAATTATTTGGAATAAACACACAAAGGGGCCAGTATGTGCATCAAGTCACAGCAGGATGTTTGTACAACAATGTGCCCCAACACCTATTGGAGGGGTGTTAGTGTGTTATATATCATTTGTCAAACTGTGCAAGTCGCCCCACTTTGTGTTCTTGCAACGAGATCTGTTTAAACTAATCGAACAGATAATTGTGAGATATGTGTTAATTACGAGACAGCACCCTTTTTTTTTTCTAAACCGTATTAAAAAAATTAACATAAGGCCTAAATTAAACAATATTTTGTTTGCTCTTTACCGACCCGAAATTTTAGAGGTGGGTCGGTAGGTAGGAAAAATATTTTATTTTATTCCGAGAATTTAATCTTTGTCATACATGAATGTCGTCATTTAGGAATACATTATAAATGTATCTTTGTTTGAAAATCACAATTACTTTCTTCATCTTGATTTATACAACCAAGATTACACATGGTAAAACTGGCTTTAATAATAGACATAACATAAAATAGAAAACGCAATGCTTTAAAACTATTTGTGAAGTACATGTATTTTATTTAATACAAATGTCTGAATTGACTAGACACACATATTAATAAATACAGTACAAATACATACTGTTTGACTGGAAAAATATCAAATCAATGAATTTAAAATAATCTGAATAAAATGTCACAAATAAGAAAATCAGAAATGTTGTTAACTCGGATGTCTCTGTCTTCTCAAATATACCGGTAAATGTGTTTTTGTAAATGAAAATTTAACAAAGAACAGTTACTAGTACCGATAGACGAATTATTCCTTAACAAAGCCAGTAGTGACATACACTTTTTGTTAATATCAGGGTAAAATTTTTCTGCAATGCCACTTTTTGATTTGCTGACTGAAAACGAAACTTTGTCGGTAATTTTCTTGTTCTCGTCTACCACGCACAATAGATTATACAATACATCCCATGTTTTACTTCTTTCAACTTTGTGAATTTTGTATTTATTTATTGATTTCAACAAACACGCTGAAGGTTAGAAACAGGTAAATCAAATCTCCACAGGGTCCAATTGTAAAACAGCAAAATCTCTGGGCATCGTTCGCCACTTTTCTTTGATTTGGATATTGCGAGTCTGATCTCTTTATAAGGATGGTTTTCTCTGCTTTCAAAATTTAAAACAAGAGGGCCATGATGGCCCAAAGTGCTCGCCTGAGAACTGGTACAGATGAAGACCATACTGGTGTGACAAGTTTGAAATCAAGATATCTGAACAATACGCAAAGGGGGATAGGATCAATTTTGATTTAAAACATCGGTTAGTGCAATGGGCAAACTAAAGGACGAGTTGGGTACTGGATGTGCGGGTTTTTTTGCCAATGTTCTCAAATCATTTTTCTCAATATTCTTACCTGACCCTTTTTCATTAAGCCAGTGACAATTCTGGAAAATGCAGAAACAGTAGATTTTGATGTCCTTTTCGCAGACAGTTTTGGATAACTAGTTGAAATGTGATAATTGCGATGGCTGTCCTATAAGGTAACGTTTTGCTTTTTCTTTAATCATTTTCTGTCCAATGATGATCAATAATGTTAATGGTCGTACACAAATTGTGTAAGTTTGGTCAACACTGAATCAAAAATCGTGTGTGCAAGCCAATCATTGATAACTTGTTGACAATAACCCCAGTGTTTCTGCTGCAATCATGCCTGTATTCGACTTCACCTGTAGTTTTACGTTCATAGACAAAATATGCACGATTAGTGAAGATTGGATGAAAAATGAAGTCTCTATCCCGAATAATGACCATTTTTGTATATTTTTTTCACAAACAAAGGGCAATAAATCAGGTGTTTCTGGCCCGATATTGCTTATATTCGACTTCACCTTTAATCTTATGGTCATTGACAAACTGTGCAAGATTGGTTTAGATTGGATGAAAATGAAGTCTACATCCTGAATAATGTCCATTTTTGGATATATTTTTCACAAACAAAGGGCAAAAACTCCGGCGTTTCTGGTCCGATCTTGCTTATATTCGACTTCAACTGTAATCTCATAGTAATAGACCAAATGTGCCAGATTGGTGAAGATTGGATGAAAAATGAACAGAAGTCTCTATCCTGAATAATGTCCATTTTTGTATATTTTTTAATAAACAAAGGGCAATACCTCTGGTGTATGAAACACGATTTGGCCCATTTTTGGCGTCTGCTGAGATCTGATGGTCATACACAAACTGTAAAAGTAAGGTAAGATTGGATGGAAAATAAAGTCTATACGTTGGAAAAAAGCATTTTTGCACTTTTTTTGCATGAAAAAGGGGCAATAACTGGTGTGATCTGACCCAATAACAATCCTGTCCGAGATTTAATGGTCATACACACACTGTGCAAGTGTGGTTCAGATAAGATAAAAAGTGAAGTCTCCAGCATGAGAACGAACCCAACTGTTGACGGCCCACGGACAACAGACGACGCAGGAGACGTCCCCTATACCAATAGCTCACCGAGCAATTCGTGCTCAGGTGAGCTAATTAATAAAATATATGTTATGCTACTTCTAAGAAAATTCATCTCCCTCGATTGTAGTCACCCGCAAGAAACACTCGCGATTTCGACAAAAGCACATGCTGCCTATGCATAAACTGCTGAATATTCAAATTTCAAGTACTTTGGTGTCGTGATACATCAAAATGAACAAAAGACATGTCGCAGATTTTGCAATAAAATTTTTGAGTCTGCGGCTTTTTTGTGGTTCGGTTGGTAAAGGGCAATCAAACTTAATTTAAATTAAGGCCTAACAGGCAGGTATTATCATATTCTTATAATTGAATTATTCTAATTAAGTTTAATAATAAGGATGCCTGATTTTGTTTTCGTTTTGTTTTTTATATTTCAAAACATGTTACATTAATATATCGCCATCTTAGGATTACAAGGGCCTATCTAACACGTGTTAAAGAAGCAGATAGGCCCTTGTATTACTAAGATGCCGATATATGCATGTAATATCATATTCAGTTTTGTTAAATTTGTTAAATGTGTTAAATTCGCATAATTGCAAATTGTGATACCCGACCAATGAAATATCTGAGGCGAAACCTCTCAATGCGAAACATATTTCGGTGCAAAACGTCCCAGGGAAAAACATGTTTTGGGGTGAATGGTCCCGGATTCTGAGTTGTTTGTCTGCATTTTTGTGATACACAATTATAGATCTGGGTTGTTATGTCAACAACAATGTCAAGAACTACTTTCAACTATAAATCATCGTTCAAGCATACATAAATAAAAGTTAAATTTGAAAAATACATTTTACTTAAAACTGACTATGATTGAGGCAAACAAATTTACTAATACCAATACCAAATTTGGAGCAACATAAAAACAGATTCTAATTTATATATGCAATGACTGTGAATATGTTAAATGCATTTCTTACAATAATGCACACTGTATTTGGGCCTTAAACCTAATGCTAGGACACAGTGCATCCAATTATTAAAAACAGCTGATATAACGAAGCAATTCTGTGTGTCCACCAGCTGTCATAAAAGAGTTTCTCAAGTCTAGCTAAACATATTGACATTTTTATGACAGCAGTCAGCATGTTTATTAAACATATTTTACGTGTAATAAAACTATATTTACTTACAGCGTTTATGTTTCAGTATTATGTCCAGTATACATAAATTCTTAAAACATATGCAACCACTTAAGCACAAATTTACCAAATTCTCCTTTTTTCAATCGTTCGTGTGTCGATGGCAAGGGCCTGCGTAACTTTTTGCCTTTGTCGGCAGAAGTCCCTTCTGACTGCTCGGGATTCGAGTCAGCTGACATCATGCAATCAGCTGAGTGAACTCTTATGTTCTGTCACGACTTCTAGTCCGAAAGATTAGCGGAAAACGTTTTTCCCAAGCCGATTTCTGTTCACTAGTTCACCATTAATGGATTAGTATAATCTATTTACGAAACTCTTGTCAATGTCAACATGAGCTACGTCGTCAATCCACCTTTCACGTGGCAGGTCACCGAAGTTAAAATTCCCTATCGTCATCATCATCATCATCATCATCATAACCACCACCACCACCATCATCATCATCATCACATCACCACCACCACCACAGCCATCAATGCTTTTATTATAGTCATTGTCATCTTCGACGTCTTCACCACCACCACCACCACCAGCATCATTATCACAATCACTATCATCATCATCATCGTCGTTATCATCATCTTCGAAGTCATCACCATCATCATCACGTACCACCATCATCATCATCACGTACCATCACCATCATTATCACGTACAATCACCATCATCATCATTATTATTATCATCATCGTTGTCTCGTGAACCATGAAATAATGTTTTCACACGGGGGTTAGAAGAATGTAGATGTATCGTCTATATTGCGTAGCTAGTGTGTACAGTGATTCTCTGTTTATGCCAAGTCTTGTAAGTAATTTCTCTACATGTCTACTGACATTCCATGGATAGGCCTACAGCTGACGATATTTGGACGTAACTTTTATATTTACGTTGTTAAATAAGCAATCAAACTTAGCCTACATGTACTTGCATTCTGCGTCATGAATATGTGCATTCCAGAGTTAACACAGTAACATACTGGTAAATGTAGAAGTTATTCGAATGTAAATTGCAAAACCAAGTGTAAACACGGAATGCACGAGGAAAACGACTTTTTTCGAACACCTGCAATATTCATTATAAAACAAACGAAACTACAGGATTTACGACCGGCATAGTACGTCATACAGAACACGTGTTTGGTGTTGTTTAAAAGACATCGTGTAGTGAAGTAATATTTAAAGTACCTTGTGCGTTTACCAAAAATGTAAATACGCTTCGGTATTTTGTATACATTGACTTGTGTTCATTCGTAAGTATATAGAAAGACACAATATAGAATTGAATACAGATTCGGCCTTGGAATTGTCTACACACAAATTATAATGTCGAATTGCCGTTCCTAAAATGTGTTTTATTAAATAAGACGTAATATCGAGTTTCACGAGAGCGAACAGCAGTGTCTGGTACTGTACAGTATCTTTTGCGACACACAAGTACTTTAGTCCTGTCTAAGAAATGCCATCCTTTTTACCGAAATACCAGAATGGTACACCATAGATTTATAATATACTCGTTTTGTGGCACGCGCCGGACAGTTCAATGTGAACGGAAAAATAAGCACTAAACAGTATCGATGCACTACCAAATGCAGGTATTATTTTTCGTGTTCTTTCAAACTTTATTTTGCTCAAATATATTAAGATGTCGCAGAGTTGGGGAATTGTGCAGCCAATCTCGACTAGATGACGTTTCGCTCACCTGGCGAGCTCAACTTGTGTAACTATCAATATCCCCCACCCCCCGGGGGTGGGCGGTCTGACCCAGGGGAATTTGACTAATTTTATTGTTGGGTGTCTAATTCCGCACCATAGAGCCAAGTATTGGTGTATCAAATGACCCGGGAGGGCCCAATATTGCCGGGATCTAAAACCCGCCCGAAGTCACCGGGACCCAGAATCATTCGGCGCGGGTTTGTCGCAAGTCATAATGTATAGCGCATTTGCACACTAGTAATAAACAAAGCACCAAAAGGTGTTTTGTGCCAACCGCGTGTTTAATCAGAAACGAACCTCTTCACACCAACTTATTTTATTGCCCCTATTCAGGCAGAGCCGTAATAGACAGTGGAATGATTTTAGTAACACATGATGGGAGAAACTACCGTACCGACTCCAGTCCACCGCAATTCTCCATAATTATGAGGGGCAGTCGTGATAGAGATCTACAAAGACTTCATTCAGACTTCTCCTTAAATAGAACCTTAGAATAGCCTCTGCTGTTTATTTAAGAAAATGTACAGGCATCAGAGTGATAAAGTTATTAATTTTAGAATATTCTCTTGCGTCAGAGTGATGCAATTATTAATATAAGAACAGTCTCTGACGTCAGAGCGATATATAGTAATTAATTTTAGAATAGCCTTAGACGACAGTGTGATTTAATTTAAGAATGGTAACTGACATCAGAGTGATTTATAGTTATTTATTTTAGAATAGCCTTTGACGTCAGTGCGATTTAATTTTAGAATAGTCCCTGACGTCAGTGATATGTAGTTATTAATTTTAATAAAGCCCTTTACATCAGCGTGATTACATTTAAGAATGGTTACTGACGTCAGAGCGATTTATAGCTATTAATTTTATAATAGCCTTTGACATCAGTGTGTTTTTATTTAAGAATGGTTACTGACGTCAGAGTGACTTATAGTTATAAATTTTAGTATAGCTTCTGACGACAGTGTCATTTAATTTAAGAATGGTTACTGACGTCAGTGTTTTATAGCTATTTATTTTAGAATAGCCTTTGACGTCAGTGTGATTTTATTTTAGAATTGTCCCTGACCTCAGTGATATATTTTTATAAATTGTAGTATAGGCTTTGACATAAGTGTGATTTAATTTAAGAATGGTTACTGACATCAGTGATTTATAGTTATTTTAGAATTGCTTTCACGTCAGTGTGTTTGAATTTTAGAATGGTCACTAACGTCAGTGATATTTATTATTATTAATTTAGAATAGTGATATTTATTATTATTAATTTTAGAATAGCCTCTGACGCCAGAGTGATAATACTTATTAATTTATGGCAATAACTTCAAACCAGTGTGATAGTACTTAACCATGTATGAAATAAATACATTTACAGGAAACAAAATAATAGAATATGTAAAACAGAAGACAAGCAAAGGAATTCCCCCCTGGAAAAGTTTTATTTCAGACAAACTATAATGATATATGTTTAACACGTGGAATCAGCTGCTCATGCACAAGAACACAAATAACTTAGTCTTCTCAACCGCCGCCATTTGCGAGTCATTCCATGATCAACACGCGTCGCACCATTGCACATGTTTCTTACCTCCCCTTGAAAGGCTGGGCCGATATGCACAAATCTCTTTAGTAAAAACTAAAAGAAATTTATTAAAATCATAGATCTTAATTGCACTAAAGTTCAAAGATAAATATAGATTTTTTTTATCAAGGAACATTTTATTTGAAATTTGCACTGATTTAAGTATGACTCAAGTTATGATTTTCCTTAGGAGCTGTGTGAATATATGGCCCCAGACCTCCAAAATGCCACACCTGGGTTAAATCAATGCATGTTATAATTGACATAATTGTAATTCGAAATAAAAACTATGAAAGGTAGTTGCACACAATGTTTTCCTCCTCAAAAAAGTGGAATTTATACAATTGATTCATTAGTTTAAGATTAGATATATCTACAATAATTAATAATCATTCATGACTACCAAACTGATTACTTATATTCAAATATCAAAACACATTTTATAAATTAAAAGATCCATATACCGTTATAACATGAAAAGATGTCCCATTTGTTTAAAGACGAAAAAATAAAGCAATATATTTTTTGTAACTCTCCCCCTTGTCCCCCCCCCCCAAATACTTCTGCAATATTTATAATTCACATTACTGTAAACACTGGCCTTTAGTTTTAGTCCTTGTTTGGAAGTTCACTTTGCTCAAAGCAATGGACATTTTTTTGCAATACATGAGATATGTATACAGTGTGCACATTTGAGCAAAACACACAATACAACTATCTTGCAATGCAATAATAATGATCACATACAAAATGCAGTCCAATACAATCAACGCACAGAGGGTGTCTCTTTAACAAACGAATAAGGTGTGATGAACATTCGCACTAAATCCTTGTAAAGAAGTAGCCCGTTATACGTACTGGAACCACAAGAACAGCTAAAACAGTGTGCGTTTTCTTTAGCAAACAATGTTCATTAATACAAAGCACTATGTATATTTCTGGTAAGCACCATCCGCACAATCAGTCGACCAGCTTTAAAATGATTGAGTGAACATGTTTTCATTATTCCACTGCAATGTTTCAAAATACAACATACAAATGAACATAAATCAAAGAGACAACTCATACTAATTTAAACACATTTAACTGAATAAAGAAATCTAAAAAGTAGCGGAGAAATTTAGGGAAAAATAAAAATTACAAAATGTCGCCTAGGATAAGATTTTTATGCTATTGCATGGAATGATGAATTCAACAAGATTACAAAAAGACGTAATTCAAAGTTGCATCTCGGCTCGAAACATGTATTCCTTTGACCCTGGTCGTTTCTTCTGACAAAAGGGCCAACAACTGCTCCCGATGTTGATCAAAAGCCACTACCATAAATTTTGCCACTGAGATGTCATTCTATCAGATTCCAAATGCTTCTTGACATGTTTATAATTCAACCAAGTAGAATCTTTATGGCCATCCAATGATGGGCTATTTACAAGCTCAATGATCTTCACGCAGATCCTGTCGACAGTGCCTTTACATTAAATCTTGACACTTTCTGTTATCTTGCACCACGTACCATGTGTCCAACGCACACGAGGAAATCCTCCATTACACATTAATTATAATAGTCGCAATAATCATGAACGGTATATACACTTATACGAGATCCAGAGGGGGTGGGGTAATCCACACCACCACTTCCTTGAGGGGGGCCCATTGTCTGCACTGACTGTTTATAGTTTGTTACACTTGTCCTTACCTCATAGTACTGTTTGGCATTTTAATTTTAACAAAATAAAATTTGATACGAGTTCCTACTACCGCATTTTGATTTTAAACAAGTTAAGTTTTACACAAGATCATACTTAAATACTACCAACACATCGTTTTCTAGTGTACATTTTTTTTAAACAATAAAGCTGGGTTGCCAATTATAAGGCAAATAAATACCTAAATTTTAATAAAAGAGATTAAACCAGCATTTTCTGAACAGGTATATTTGCATTATATATCATTTAAAAAAGACATGCCGATTGAGTTTTAAAACTGACAACAAGGAATTAAATCTTTGACATCAGCAACAAAATACTGAATAAAACAAAATATTGATTTAAAGCCACAAATACTATAAAGAAGAACATGTTATTACGTGCAAGGCCTTTACAAATCACACATGATTGCACAAAACCACACCAAGTCTACAAAACACTAAATACTGGTGTACTCTTGTTGATACTGTCCAAAACCATGAAGTGGTTTGTGTAGGTACTGGCTACATCAAATTCAGAGCAAAACAATTGTGTGATATATATCTGGTTGTGTGTATTTTAACTTCTGTTATAATATATTTTTGCTGTTCCAGGATTGTTGATTCAGAGATTTTCACTGTGAACATGTTGGCAATCTGTAAACAGAAATGAAACGGAAACTGTTAAAAGCTGGTTAGCGTCACATGATACTTTTACACATACAATAGGTGGTAAAATGATACTAGTATTTGTTAAAAGCCTGTCTATATATAATAACCACTACACACAATGAAATACTAGTAGTAATTCTATATAATTACACACAACTTTAACTTATGCTCGGAGTCTTAGTGTGATGATGGAAACATTTGAGCCGATTTTTTAACCAAACACACTATATGATAACAATCACTATTATACAAAAGAAACATGCTACAATTCTACGTCAGTAATCTTCTTTAAGACAGCATATAAATAGTAAATATATGTAATCAAAATGAAGATCATTAGTTAATATGAGGCGTGTCGTGGGAAAGCCCGAGTTAATGCATGTGCGTAAAGTGTTGTCCAGGACGGGACTTTCCGCTTTTATGGCATTTTCTGTTTCTAAGAAGTTTCTTCTAAACATAATCCACTGTAGGCGGAACGTGCCGTCCTGGATAAGCCTGTGTGGACTGCACCGGCTAATCCAGGAGGACACTTTATGCACGTGCATCAAGTATGGATTTCACACGACACGTATCATATATACCTTTCCAGTTGTTGCCAATAACATTTTAAAATCCACCCCCAGCTATAGTAAAAGGATTAATTTCCATTCATCGATCATCACAAATAAAATACTAGATTAACTTGAATATGATTTCCACATTTGTGGAAATGTCTGTTGTTATGTTAAGTAGGTTCATGCAAGTATGGTATCAGGGTGATTACGCCCACTACTCACAGTGTGTGATGTGCAAGGTGCGATTGCCATCGCAACTCAAGGTCAGGAGCTAACCCCCCAGTTGTATTCCAGACGACTCAAGACGGAGTTGATCAGGCAATGACTAGTCCTGAAATGTACCGGATGTGTGAATTTATATTAAAAAAAAGCTAAAATTATAACAAATCAAAACCTGAAGGGAAATTCATGCAAAATGTATGTTAGCTAAAGCATTTTATAGAGACTTCCCACAGTATGTGAAATTGAAGTACTCATAGTTAACGTACATAAGCGTATATTATTACACAGACACTAGTACAATCCAAAACTTGGACTATATTTTTATGTTTTTAATCTAAGAAACGACTATAAACAGGCACTACATGTAAAGGTCAGATAAATCGTATTATATCACGCTTTTGTTGAAAAACCAATAACTTAAGTCAGATTTACACAGTTATTGTGTGGACAAAATCTATTGACATACCGATTCAATGAAGGGTGCTTTTCTAGACTCCTAAATATGTTGTACACTTCTGTAAAATCACCTGGTAAGTGGGAATTTTTGGTGATTTCAAACCCTGTCAACTGCAAGAACAAAGGGCATATTTGATACAAGAGGATGCAAAAATCCAATGTTTTATGTGAGATTAAAAAGCTACAGTGTATTAAAAGATGTACTACCAAAATGTTAAACAAGAGATAAATGCGGAAACCGCATTAAAGTTGGATTTTTTATGAGGCGGAACCATTTGAATAAGTTTGGTAGAGGAACACTAAACGAACATTTGTGTAAAATCATTTGAAAATCTAGCCATAGGTTTAGAAGAAAATTGCGTTTAGACATAATTCTATTTTGAGCTCTGGCGGCCATCTTGTGCAGTGAAGCGAAACCATTTTCACTGGTTTGGTAGAGGACCATCCAAGAAACATTTCTTTAAAGTTTCATGAAGATTGACCAAGGACTTCTGAAAATATGACAGGAATACGAAACTTTAACGCAAATTCTATTTTTAGCTCTTTGTTTGTTTGGATTTTCGCCGTATTCAACAGTATTTCAGTCATATAATGGCAGTCAGTTAACCTACTCACTTTTCCTGGGTAAGCTGGTTTACCAGTACTAAGTGCACATACTAATGCCAGTAACTGAAAACTGCCCTACTTCAATCAGAGGTAGGGGGAATGGACGTAGAAATAATTTCATGACCAATCCCCACACAAGTTATGTGGCCGGGCTGGGAATCAAACCCGCGATCCTCTGATTTGTAGTCCAGCGCTCTACCAACTGAGCTAGCCGGCCCGGCTATATTTTTAGCTCTAGTGGCCATTTTGTGCAGTGAGGCGGAACCATTTGAATAAGTTTGGTAGTGTTCCTTAAACGAACATTTGTGTAAAATTATTTGAAAATCTAGACATAGGTTTAGAACAAAATGGCGTTTAGACATAATTCTATTTTTAGCTCTGGTGGCCATCTTGTGCAGTGAAACGGAACCGTTTTCACAGGTTTGGTAGAGGACCATCCAAGGAACATTTCTGTATAGTTTCATGAAGATTGACCAAGAACTTTTGAAAATATGACAGTAATACGAAACTTTAACGCAAATTGTTAACGACATCGCAACACCCGCCCGCCCAACCGACCGGTTTTCGCTAATAAGCCGATATTTTTCTTTGAAAAATCTGGCTTATAAAAGAAATTGATATAAATATTAGGTTGTAAAAGGAAATTACGTAATTACGCGTAAGACCTGTATAATATTATTTATGTTACTGCATAAAAACAAGCAGTATACATTTTACTATATAATAACAATACCTTACTGGGCAAGGCACATTTGATTAAAATTTTTTAAATGCATTATGAACTGCAAATACATGTACCAAGTGAAATAAAACTCAACTTCAAAAAGAGCATATCTGCTCATTTTGACGGCTCAATCTTAAAACCAACATACATGTAATACCTTAAGAAGTTGAGCTGCCGTTTTGATTCGGTCGTCGTTGGGTTCAGCCAGCAGTGTGAGCAGCATGCAGCTTATCGCCTCACGTAGGAACCCCAGCTTCTGTGGCTCTCCGTTGGAGTCGTCCTGGCAACAGGCAACCTTGATATTCTTATGCTGGCCTCGTTATAATGTTAAGTGTAACCAAACTAGCCAGTGGCTACTCAAGTTTTGGAAATTATTTGAAAATTATTTTCACAATTTCTAGGAAAATTATTTCAAGATGTCAGGTATTTTTTGCAAAATAGAACAATTTTTTGTCCTAGTGCCAACCTAGTATAAATATTATGATAAATTTGGGAGCATGGTGTAGTAAATATGGTGTCCGCCTTGCAACCCGGAGGTCCCAGGTTCGATCCTCCACTCAGGGAGCGTTCTCAAGATCTTTCCAAAGACACTAAGTACTGGTTCTTCAAAGGAAACGGACTCTAGAGTGGCTCAATAAGCCCAAGGCTTTCGATGCAATTAAGCTAAAATAAATAGGTTTAAACTAAATTTGGGCGACTAATTTGTATTAATTTTCTTCGTGCTGATCTAGCATAATCTCCAATCTAAACAACAAACATCAACATCCTGTCAACAGAAACGTTTGGGAGGGAGGGGTGAATATTTACTACTTACATGGCGGGACTGGGTCCCTATTTCAGCCCCAAACTGGCCAATTGGCCTTACAAAGATGCTGGCAATGTCTATGGAAACAGCCATTAGTTTGTTTTACATCCCAGTTGTATGCTCATGAAATAGTTTGTGTCTGATTATTAGGTTTTAGTTGAATTTGATCCCGATTCTTAACTTTTAGGTAAAAAATGGTCTTAACCACATTCTGATTAACTGGAATGGATAATATGCTCGTCTTGTACAACTGACAGATCTACAGTGAAATGTACTGACAATACTTGAGCAATTTCCAAGGTCAGGACTTTCATGCTTGTTGTCTTACAACCTCTTGATACATATGCTTGCATGGTTGTTTTACCTTACAGAAAAGGGGCAATAATAGGCATCATGATATATTCATAGAGGGGCAAATATGGGCATCATAATAAATTCATTGTAACAGATTTATAATATATTTATGCTACACTGAGCGCAAACCTAGCGTGATCTTGTATTAAAGCGAGCGTACCTCTAAAACGAGGAAGAGTTGCCCTATCAGCATGGCCAGATTGGACAGCTGGCTGAACATGGCGGGGTCCGCCACCCATGCATCCCTGTTATCGTAGGCACTTTTACACCTGCAACGAAAAATAGGTAGTTACTGCAGCTACTTAGAGATAAGGCATAAAACAAAAGCATGTAATGACGCTGAAACATTTTTTCCAAATCGGGTGTTTATACAAGGAAATAAAATGCTATAGAGCATCTCTATATACCAGAACATCTACCAGAACTACGCAAACGTAGGCACTTTTACACCTGCAATGGAGTATTGGTGCCGTTAACTAGGATGTAAAGTAGGCATAAAATAAAGACAGGAAAGTGAGGCGATTGCTACCAGTATTAACATATGTCACTATGTATACAAGGAACATCAAATACAAAGGAGAAAAGACTGGGCCCATTGGCTATGCAAGTTCTTAACTATAAACTTAGCCTGAATTTAAACATTGAAGAACAAAATTGGTTGGTACAATTCAGTCTATATTTCACTGGCTTATATTTTAAGTTAAGACCTAGTCTGAGATCCGAGGACCTCTGTAGCCGTCGGGCAAGGACCTTACACTTACAAATCTCTAAATAATAAAGATATTTCATAAAGAAAAATTAAATGCTTTGCTGCTCATATTTCACAAATGATTTGGGTTACTGTAACTGTTTTACAGAATTCTGAAGAAAAAAAGAAGACAGTTTGCATTGAAAATATGTTAATCTTGCCCGGGAAAATACTAGATTAAGGGTCTCTATTCATTACATTTGTTAATAAGGAAATAATTTTCGATTTAGAGTTGTTTATCGGCTAATGAGCAACGATTTGGAGTTCTGATGTGTATTAATTAAACCATGAGGGTGTTAGTCTGAGTGGTTTTATACACCGAATGATAGCGACAAATTGTTGTTTATTAGCAGATAAACAACGATAATGCGAAAAATATTTAGATTCTACATGTAACATGATCTGACAACATTTCTACAACTACCATGCAACTATATTTAACAGTTTTGGAACTATTTTATCAGGTTGTTTATTGGTAGTTTAACAACGGTGAATTTTGTTCTTTGTCTATACATGTAGAAAACTCTGCGCATGTCATGTTAGAATATACAGTAGCAAACTGCAACTTACTTATTCAGAAACAACGTTCTGAAGTTGCTGAACGTGCTGTGAGATTTCAGTTCACTCGCAAGACATTTGCAGATTTGAGCACCAGTGTAACTGAAATTGGTCTCCGCCAAATTCTGAAATGCAAGTATAAATAGTTAAAATCAGATAAGAATGTCATTAAGAATTACACAAAACAAAAGATGATTCACTATGCATATTTCCATATTTATCAATTGTAATTGTCATACAATAATAATTATTAACAATAAACTTCCCTGTTTGTTGCATTGTTCTTATAGTTGATTTATAGATCTATTAACAAATTCAACTTATAGAATCCAACAAAAGAACACAATTTATTTAATTCTGAAGAAGTCTCAATCAACTGAATCAAGTCCTCATCATTTTGAAACTTTTCATGTATGCAGTGTTTTTTTAATCTTATGGGTTATGGGGAATTTTACAAACAAAAGGGTTCCTTTTTTTCAGAAAGGCATTATTACATGTTTATATTCTACTTTGTTATAAAACATTAATTTATTGTTTTGCTACATATGATAACTTAGATTATGCATTAATTTGGGTTGATGAAAAATTGCTGGGATTGTTCGTGAAAACTCCCCTTTCTTGGTCAATTTTATTCCAATTTCGGTCTTTTTTTCAAAATAAAGCTTACATTCTGAGGGGAATTTTAAGGTAACTATTGGGGGGGGGGGGGGGGGGGGCGGAATTTTAAGCATGGGAATGTGCAGAATTTCAGTCCAACATTGGCCCTAAAAAAAACACTGTTATGGAACATAAAAAACTGTTTTCCATAAATAAGAATAGCTCAGACAAATTGACATGACACTGGTGAACACTTATTTCTGTAACTAAACGCTTGAAATAATTCCTAGTTTCAATTCGGCTTAGTTTTGGCGTCTTGATGCTTTGATAGTTCGCATTACTCATAATAACAATGGTATTTTCAGGGACTTGTGTTGGATAAAACATTATTTCGTTAAGAACACTTAATATATTAATACATGAAGATTTTTTTTTTGAAGTGGGAAAAGTAAACCATTCTGGGATTGGCAGTCACAAAAATAAGCATTTTGGCCAAGCGAGCCTGAATTCTTAAATTATTACATGAGGGCAAGAAAATATGACAAGCTTGTCTACATAAAACTGAAAATCTAAGAAATCCCATTTTAAAATTTGCCCAAGCAGGGCTTACAGGCTTGTACTAATGTCAACGACCCGATTGGGGATGGGTCTTTTTACTGGACCCTGTCAAATATGCAAAGAAAATCACTGTATAGCATACATACATGATCAAACAAAATATCAATAATCTGATTGAGGACGCCCATATCGCTGACACCGTTCTTCAGTTTCCCGATGATGGGCCGCATATATTCCTCCACATTTCCCTTGGTCGTCAGTGTGACCACTGCAGATCTGAATAACTCGACCGGGTCATCTGTGTTTGGCATGAAAACTTCCGACAGAGAGTTAGCGGCAAACCGCTCCATATCTTCAAGCTCCCGCTGTAAAATTAAAACAATTCCCACTTTCAGAAAATATTTGTCTAGGTGTTATGAAAAAAAAAAATGTACCCAAACACAATAGTGAATACTAGTAAGCCAAATACTTGAAGCCACTGGGTATTTTGGTCATGTAAAAAATGTAAACAAAACATAATAAATGCATCATAATCGGTGCTCAGACTATGTGAAAGCTCTAAATCATGTGCCAGACACCATGATTTGTAACCTTTATACCACATCTTGAAAACATTATAAAATAATTACTTATTACTAGGTTTAGCATGTTGCATACTAATAACTGCATCAATATTGCTACAAAACGTCGATGATTTATTATGAAAACATATTTGCATGTAAAATAGCAATAGAAACAGTTGAAATTACAATTAACAGGCTTCACAAACATCACTTCTCCATCAATTTATCACAAAAATGTCTATGCCAGTTTGTAACAGCACACTTATTTCTGTTTTTTAGTGCCAATGTAGGGCCGAAATTTGACCCCATTTCCCTGCTTAAAAGGTATTACTTTTCCCCTAAATTTACCTTAGAATTCACCTCAGAATGTTAGATTTATTTTGAAAAAAAATTGACCAAAATCGGACAAATATTAACGAAGATAGAGGAATTTTTGTAAACAATCCCAGCTATTTTTCATCAAACCAAGCTTGTTCATAATCTTAAGTTATCATTTGTAGCGAGGCAATTGATTAATGTTTTATAACAAAGTAGAACATAAACCTGTAATAATGCTTTTCTTAAAAAAAAATCCCCTTATGCTGTAAAATTCCCCCATCTGAAGGGCCCCGCCACCTTTCCCCCAAAGGTGAAAAAAAAACACTGTACTTGTGTGGGTTCATGTCCATGGTAGGCCTCAAGTGGGACCGGCTGGAAACAAAAACACACAGTAGTCTGAATGAATTAAAACTTATAATAGTTTGAATTATTGAATTGCGTGTGTTTGTGTGTGTGTATAACACAATGCCTTTCATATTTGGCAACACTCTGTGTGGGAGTAAAAAAGACTAAATTTCCACTGCATACACACAACATAAAGACCAATAATGCAAAAATTAATTCTACCCACTGAAAACGATAAATTTACTCATTTCAAGCATACTAAGAGATTCATTACTAAATGCATCGCATACAGTGAGGAATCCAATTAATGCAAAACCACAAACCTGGAACTCTGGCTGCATCATAGCAAATTTTGGAACGAATATGGGAGCATCAGCAGACAGGGTGTAGGTCTTCTTTGGACTAGCTGTAGATGACTGACCTGCAAAATACACAATGTCAAATCAATGAGTGCCAATATGCTGTCCAGCCAGGGTTGGCATGAATCACCAACCCCCGGGTTTTCCCCGCGGGTTTTACCGGGTTTTCGTGCCCTGGTCAATACTCTGAAAGTGGGTACTACTGGGCAAGACTGGGCAATACGAATTTTTACTCAGTTAAGATGCAGTTTTAATTGTTATTATAAATCTAAATGCTCAGTTAACTTATGTCATAAAGAAAATAACTTATTTTTAGTATTGCAGATCCACTATATGCATATTTACAGTATTTTTTAAGTGCCCAGCATATATCAACTAGTTCATTCATTCATTCATTTTTCGATGGCGTTGTTTTTCATGAAATATTTTTTATGTTGTTTGTGAAATGATTCCACTTGATAATCAAATACATCTACAATTATTCATCCTTCTGCATTTCTTGCATTGAACTGGTTTTTTTTGTGATCAATAAAACTTAGGGAGGCCTTCTCTGGATCATAATTCCAGTCCGGTCAATATTATTATAATCTTATATTGGGCAATACTGGGGATTACGGGACAAATCACTTTTATCTTCTATTTTCATCACTTACTTTCTAATGTTTATTCAAGGTGACCAGTTTAATTGCTTTTTGAGCAATTGCATCTGCCAATTCAATCAATGTTTGCGTTTGTTTATGACGGTGTACATATCACAATATTGTGTCATCAATTTAATATACATCATGGGGCTGCAAGGATGTCTTGATGCAACATGACATCAACTAAAAAATTGTATAACATAAAAATATGTTAGAATTTTCTGATTTCTCTTATACATGTTCTTTTTTTCTTTTATTAACATTATTTTGTTACATAATATTCTGAGAAAAATTTAATGAAAGTGAGTTAAAACACAGATACCAAGTAATACTCAGTATTGTCCAGACAGACCAAAAATTCAATCTTAAATTTTGTGAAAAAGAAAAGAAATTATCAATATGTTTTCACATGAAATAGAAATAAACAATGTAACTAACAGTATATATAATTGTTAATTTAAACTCATTATAACTATGCAATGTAAACATAATTGGAAACTGGGGCTATCTTTTTTCCCCAGTTTTGCCCAGTAAAACCCTGTAAAACCCGGTTTTTTCCAGTATTACCCACCCGGGCCGGTCAATACTATAAAACCAAGGTTTTATGCCAACCCTGTGTCCAGCAACATTTTGCATTTTAATATTTTGTCATTAATTGCTCAAAACAATGTGCCCATTTACAGTGACTGGGAAAGCATTTTTCCATATGAATTTCTCATCTCCACAAAAATCTATGGGCATTTAAAAAAAAACTATGGGATTTTCTCTGATTTTTATGGGATTTACAGCAATTACATTTTGTGAACGTCTGTTAAACAAGAAAATACATCCATGCAGACGCTCTCGTTTGCCGTTCAAGGTGTATTGAGCGCCTGTACATTGATATTGATTTTTTCTGACTGCCAAATTAATTGTATGGATAAAATCTCACTACATATTGACAAAACTGCAAACCAGAGCGAGCATCGTGTATTGTAGGGTTGCGTTTTTCAATTCGTACTCAAAATGTTGTTGCGACGTAAAATCGCATATGCGATTTTCTCAATTGTATGCGCAAATATCGCATTTTGCATGGGTTTCCCAGTCACTGAATTTAAGCTGATCCATAACCACATTAAGTTTATTGGTATACTTAATACACTACTCTGAATAAGATCTGATTATCTTAGTTCTTAACTGTAAAACTCATAATAAAAGGTGTTAACAGCTACAACTAATTGCAATTACCACTGTGAGGAATCATTTTGAAACTGTCAAATCATTATCAAAATACATGCTGAATCATTATCATATCAGACTATCAGAGTCACACAGCTGTGGTAAGACTGCAGCTATACAAGATGCATGTACAGCAAATGACTACTTTAATGGAGGCAACTGTTACATGTTCAAACTAACCTTCTGATCTAACAGATTGAAACAACACTAGATATATTTAAACATAAAATGTACAATTTACATGGCAAGTAAAATAGTAAAACACACAACAATTGAAAGATATGCATACATTAATTTAGCCATGCCAATCAACATTATATGTCAAGGATTACATAAAAAAAACAGTTAAAATTAAATTCTTTGTTAACAGTTAACACTATTGAATGTTAACTGAATGTTATCTGTTCTATACATGTATAATAAAATGATCATACTAGTATCAGTGTGAACAACAATATAAAATTCGACATAAACTTGTATTATATCTAAATCTGCCATATTATAAAATAAAATCATGAATTACTTTCTTCATCAAGTATGTTGTGGTTTTAGTAGTGCCTGTTTGATACGAAGAGGGAATGTAGCATGTTCATATGTGGGTGAACTATCCCATGACAAGTACTGGTAACTAAAAGGGCATTGAATTTTTGTGAAATACATGATTCAGCAAAAAAATACAAAGAAATAATTCTATAACTCTTTTATGTATAAAAATGCAGTTTACCTATTTATGAAACAAATGAACATACAGATTTTGAATGTGTATTAAAGAAACTGTTCAAAAATAAGGGAGGATCTTTATTCTAAAATAAACAGCTGTTTCAGTTAGGAATGTAAACATGTCATGAATGAATGATGAAGACATGTACACTATTATTTCACAACATTTATATGATAAATAAGTATAAATATTTCAACATTCATGTAATGAAAAAACATACTACATCATTTATCAGAACAGGTCTTACCACAATAACGTGGAAAATCGATGACAATATTGTAGCAGGCATGGTTAAAAATGGATGTTAACTCAAACAGAAAACAGATTTACCATTCAGCCCATTTTGAAAGTCCGGTTCGCCGCTTCCGTCATATTTAGATGTCATAATGTATATTTAACCAAATGACAATAATGCGATTAGAGACTTATATGTTTCGTGCGTGAAAAGGTATTATATATTTCTCGTGATTCTTCTTAAAAAAATAATCGCCGTCCACCATTTACTTCGTGTCACTTTTACCGACTGCGGACGAATCGATTTGTCGTTGACGTCTAGTAGGTCAAAGTCAACAACAATCTCAAGTTTTCATCAACTTTACTCACAGGTTTCGCACATATTTTTCAATCGAATCTTACCAGTCATACGTTAGTAATAAGCCTTTGAGATAAAACAAATCAATATTATAAAAAATACTATATGACTGATCCATAAACAAAATCACAATTAAGAAGAGCTGATTTAAAACAAATGATTAAAAATAATGAATTTTGCTTACGAACCAAATCTCTGTAACGTTAATCAAACGCACGAATAACAATTTCTGCTCATGGAATTGAACCCCGTTCGCCGCGTTGAGAAGCGAGTGTGCCACCCACTTTACTAGCCGGACAGCCGTTCTGTTTTACACGCATCAAAACGTAGGGGAAGTGGTATAATAACTGCAATTTCTATACTATATACTTTCAGCTAACAGCTTTTAGAATTGAGGGTTGCTTGAAGCACTCCTTATGATCTAAAAATAAGTTAGATCTGCTGCTCTTATATATTGGTAGAATACAACAGCTGAATAAATAAAATTTGGATTCGATCTTTATTTAAAGTCGAAGTATTGACAAAACAATGAATAGCTATTTACCAACATATACATTGTACTAATTATTTCATCTAGTATAATTAGCTGCCTGCAAACTATAATATTTTACAGTAAAATGCAAAATTAAACTGTAAAATAAGTTAAAAACATGCCAGTATTACTAACTTCACATATCCTCCATTCAATGCTCTAAAATCCTAACTGGCGACGCTTATGAGCAATGAGTTATCACCTATTGTTTTAGGTGATAAAGGGATCCTGTCTGTGTATCACACAAGCTAATTGATAGTTGGTGATTTCTATTTTTGCGATTCCAATAGATTAAACGAAATTTGCTTAAAATACACTGACGTTTAATTTATCAATTTTCTAGTAAAATAATTTATACTTTCAACATTATTATCTGATAACGTATTGCTGAATACTACAACTACTACTACACAACAACAACAACGACTATTACTACTACTGCTACTTCTTCTACTACTACTAGATCGGTTACTGGAAATACCGAAATCTACATGAATCTTCCGGAATCTATATGAATTTACATGAATCGATCTAAATTATACCGAAATCTAAGATAAAACTTTATGTTCATAACATTTTATAATAAATCATTATACAATAAAACGACAAATAATACAAAACAATGTAATTTCTTTCATTTTCATTCACCACATATGTCAACAACAAAGTATATAAAGCATTTGACCAGCGATAAATCGTTATACAATAACATTGAATGAAGTTGCAAACATATAATAAATTATATATAATATTTCTAACGAATTAGCAACAAATACACATGTTCGCAATGAGCAAACTAGTAAAATTGGTTTTTTATTTCTTGGTTCTCGGACCTTTTTGGAAAAGTGTCCGGTTGGAGGAGGGAAAAAAATATATAAAAACAACAACAAACAAACAAAGAAACAACAACAACACAGAATTGAGTAAATTATTGGCTAGAATTTCACAAATGGAAATGGGCAGTGATATTAAACTCTTAATGCTTTATTACTTACAACAATCATATTACACAACATTAACTTAATCAGTACGTGATAACCATGACATTAATATTTTTTTGCATTGCGTGTAACAGGTTGAAACCCTTGCACAAGGTCATTTTTACGATATCGGCGGATCCGAGAACCAAGAAATAAAAAAACTCTCGCCTAAGTTAAAATAAGTCTCTTTATGTCATTACAATGTGTTTTTATTTCAGATGCAACTGTCATATATTTTCGGGTTTGTCTTTTATCAAACAAAATAAGAAACACTTTGTTAAAAGCACTAACATGTTTTTTGTTTTCCGAAAAAAAAAAAAACAGCACTGTTACCTTTATACACACTAATTAAAATTTTCAAACATCATATACCGTCATGCCTAGATCACATTTCTATTAAACTTTAAGTTACGTAAAAAAATATAATAAGATAAGCAGATTCTTTGGCAATTTCATGTATATGTACATAGCAAATCCAGTAATTATTTAAGTATATTAGCGTGTATGACGAAATTTAAGAGAATGCATTTATTATTATGTTAAATACATAACATATACAACACCAATTCCAGCACGTTAATATGTATTTTTTTTTTAACGTAATACATTTTTAAAACAAGTATATATACTATTATTACTGTAACTTGTAAGTATTGGGACACACCTATATTTTGATAAAAAAAAAAATATATTTTTTTTTCGCGTCTCTTAATCTTGGGTAACATTTTAATATTGAATTGTGTTCTTCCCTTAATAGATTTGGACATCAAAATATAACCTGATGTTGTTACAGTGGAGACCTTACAGACCTACAAATGCAAAGGTTGCTTAGCGACAGGTGTCACGGTATATTGCGATTGCTTATCTATACACCATTAGTAACACCACCAGGGACCTGTTTATTTGACACATGGTGCAAACTGTGAACTGGACCACGAGGTTCTCAATTGATAAACATTAAGTCCCCAGCAACAAAATAATTGTCATTTAAATAGTAATCGAACAAAACTGTATTTTACACATTTATAATTAAATAATGTAATTTTACTATCTTAAATTAAAGCAGATATACAAATACAACTGTTACTGACAAAAAATGTGTCTTGTGTACAATGGATATCATCGAATCCGAATACCATTTTATAAGTACGCTCTAAAAATAGAGAACTGAGAAAAAATAATATAAAACCATATTGCTGCTGTCACTGGCCATCGCTGGTTAAGTTCCAAAATCTTGTAGACACCCAATCCAAAAAAGAAGAAATAAACGATATGGCAAAATATATTTTTCGAAAATCAGCTTACATTATGACATGTAGTAAGATATAAAACATGCTTGTGTAAAATGTGATGATTTTTAATATTGTTATTTTACTAAAATATAATTCTTTAATGTTTAAATGAAGGTTGATCTGTTAAGATTTGATAATTATTGCGTGCACCAATAAATGTTTTAGTACTTTCTCCATTTTCATCTGTTATTTTTGGAATAAGCATTGCTTAATGTTTTAATGCAATAGGCGTATAACATCGTGTTGTATCGAACAATAGGAAAAACAAATTATTAAAACCAATGAATTAACATTTATAAACTAATTAACTTGTTTTCACATTTTTTTAATAACACAATATATAAGTAACATTTAAAAAGGCAATGGTATATAATGACCTTTTTTATGTTGCTTATTTCGGCAAATACTCGAATTTATTATGAAATATGTGGTTCTTATTATTATATGTCGTTGAAATATGCCAAAATACATCATTTAAACTACAAAATATATAGTTTTTCGAAGATTTCGGTATATTAGATTTATATATTATATTTCATGTAGATTTCAGTAGATTCATGTAGATTAATGTAGATTTCGGTATTTCCAGTAACCCCTACTAGATTCAATAATGTTGAAAGTAAATGATTTTACTATATCAATGATAAATTAAATGTCAGCGTTAAGGTCCCTAATTCGATATTATCTTTACGGGCGGTGTCAAACGGAGCGGCCCGATGTGCCCCACAAACGTGCCACGTTTCGTGGCGCTAGCCCCGGTCGTTTTCGTTTGGCACCGGTAAAACTCCTCCGCCGCCGCCAACACCGCTAACTTTACTACTACTACTACTGCTGCTGCTGTTACTATTGTTGCTGCTGTTATTGATGCTGCCGCGACTCTTTCTACTTCTACTACTACTACTACTACCACCACCACTACTACTACTACTACTACTACTACTACTAGCTACTACGACCTTGTAATCTTTACAATTCGCCGGTAGTCGCAAAATAAATGTATAGTCTGACCTAAAATTATTCTGGAAAGAAAATAAAAACAATATTTTGCAAATATTTATTCCTTTATGATATAAAACCGTATTATATTAAATAAATTCTCAGGAATTTTTATTTGGATATTTTATTTCACTGAATATAAAAATATAGTTTCGAGGTAAATCATACAGAAAAACATGGGTAAGCTGTCTCGTAAAGATTTTGAACAAAGTAAGAACAATGAAGCGCCGAAAGAGCAAACAGAAGAAGTTGTATTACAGCCAGTAATAAGTTCCGATGAACCTCCAGCAAAACAGGTGAGTTTCTTCAGTTTGGCACTTAATTTTAGTTGGATTTTTATTGCTCGCGAAATTAGGTGACATCTGTCAAGTACACATGCGCCGCACAGTGGAAGCAGATCATCACAGAGACCTGCAACATCTTGGACGTTTGCTTAATAGCTGGTATTTTACTGGTGGTATGTAGTTGCACAGTGTTTAAAATACAAAATTATGGACAAAAGCCCCTGCAAACGAAAGCCCGTTCAATGTTTTTGACACCCCGGACATAAGCCTGCTCGTTATTTTAATGACCCGGACAAAAGCCCGCTTGTTGAAAACATGTTAATCTTTAATTATAATTATCGCCAGCGTTTTTCCTCACCACTTTGGGAATGGTACCGGTACTGGTCAAATTAGGAAAATTTGCGTCGTTTTCAGCCAAATTGGGCATTTTATCACTTTCATTAAAACATGTCATAAAAAATGTAAAAACAGTAAGTTACTTCCCCTAGCTGTTAACAGTAACCCAGGATTTTTCTCAGGCGCCCCGGTCCCTATGTCGAAATTTATTTTTGCGACATGTGTCATATGACATCTGGTGCGTTTAAGCTCTTAAAATTAAGTCTAACACGTTTTCAATTTTTTGTAAACGTTTAAAACGAAATGAAATAAACAAAACATCACCGTTTAAACGGTGTACCTCTTGGCTTTTAAAAGCAAAAGTGTCATTGTCAGACTCATGATTAAAATACATGTATATTACACATGCTTTGTTCTTTCCCCGTGCACATTGTGCCTACGCGCGTCAAATGTTATTTAGAAAGCACATGGTCGGTACACGCACGCTTGCCATGCGAGGAACGTGACGTCGTCGTTGTCAGCAGACATTCCGCGCTCGATTGCAGAAAACACGGGTTTTACATGGCATACATGTACATAAACAGGACAGCTTGTGTTTACGAAACTACAACACTGAGCAGTAACACTGGATAGGCTTTTCCTATTACGATTTCATATTAGCATATTTGAGACTGATTTTTCGCAGTTTATTTTTTAATGTTATGAAATTTATTAAATAAGTGTGCATATTATAAAATACAAAAGCTCATTCACTTTTTAGGTCGATAATACGCTTGGCGCGCTTATAAGGTTACTTGTGTGTGGATACATGCCAACTGCGCCGATTGGTCAGTCATAATGTCATCCCAAAGCGAAGATAAACTGAGCATTTCTATTGGCACATATCGATTTTACTGCATGTTGAAACTCCGCCTACAGGGCGGTGCTTCATGGTGATTAATTGCGGCATAGGAATAACTGTAAATTGTTACAATTTTCGGCGAAATGACACTCGCTTTGATCATTCACTGACTTTATATAGAGTGGTGTACATGTTTCTCGAGTGAAAAACGGCCATTGTGACGTAAGAGATTAGCTTTCACAGCAAGAATTGTCGGTCTGCTGCAGTCAACACAGCTAATTAATTGATAAAATACACGTTGCCTGGGCGATGTTTATATGCGCACCACTAATTTGAGACGTGTTCAAGTTAAAATTTAAGCGCCCGGGCACCGGAGCGCTAAAACGGCCTGGGGAAGGCCCTGCAGCTGTGCGTGGAGGTTTACGCTTGGGTAAAACAAAAGTACATACAGGAACATCGTCGATCTTTTCAGGGTCTTTTTGGATTTTTTCTTACATTTGGGAATTTTTTAACTGTAAATTGGGAAGAATGGTCAGAAAATCGGATTGGGAATATAGAGAACTTTATATAGAGGAAAAACGCTGATCGCCCACAGTTAATTATAATTATTGCCCACAGTTATTCGGTAATTAATTATAATTTATGCATAATTACAGCGCTTGCTGTGATTCCAAAAGGTTATTAATGTTTACATTTGATAGATTTTGCCGCAAAAAAACAAACTGCTACTTTTCTATGTATATATATATGACAACGAATCGTCTGTGTCGCTAGTATTAGTGTTCAGTAGTGAATGTGGCTTAACCTTCTCGCGGGGTACAGACATGTGGTATATGAACAGGACACACTCCGTGGCGCCGACGCAGTTCGCGCAACTCTTCTGCATCAACGTACCGCTGGGAGACACACATGGAAAAAAGGAGTGTTTGACCTCGGTACTGGACGCCTGTCTCCAGAACAATGTCCGCCCCAGCCCGACAACAATCGTCATTGATTATGAGGTGGTTCCAAGTCCATGGCAGACTTCCTTAGTGCAATTGGACATTATGTACGACTGGACAAGTAAATTGTGTGGTTGTGCTTTGTTCAGCGCTTTAGTGCAGGGGTGTCAAGAACATTGAGCAGGCTTTTGTCCGGAGGGGGGGGGGGGCTTTTGTCCAGATACCTAAAATACAATATGGTGGCCCGTCATTAAACAATATAAACTTTTAGCCACACAGTAACACATTAACAAGACTTTAGTTTAATTCTTATTAATGAGTTATTTGTGTATACAATTACAAAACAGGGTGATAACATTAGGTATCGTTTTAGATGTCAACTATATTGGATCACAGAGTGCCAGTGTCATTTAGAAATGTTACCCCATTGTTAAATCATGAAGCCAATCTGTAATCTAGTGGTACCACACTGGCTTCCCAACCCCATTACACCTGACCTTCAAAATCTTTACCAGATCTCTTTTTTTGTGTTGTCCTTTGGGTTAGTGTGACTGTTATGGTTATTTGTAAGTTCATGTATGTAATATGTTTTATTTACTATACATGTTGTTTTTCAATATCCATGTATATGCACTTATTACCGAAATAAATCTATCTAAATCTTATCTATCTATCTACCTAGGTACAGTGTACTTGGTACTCATGCACTATGCCCCTTAGTCCAACTCACAAATCTCTTGGGGAAGAAAGTCATATAAAATGGGAAATAATTATATTTTTTATCTGCTGATGAAAAACCAGGCAGAGAGAGCTATTATCATCATTGTATGATAACTATATTTTCACACACTATGTTTTCTGACCCCCTCTAAATATTTTTCGTGACACTACTGGTTAGCGACCAATTTTTCGTCGGTACCAATTATTCGCCCACTACTGAAAACCAGTCAAAATCACAAACAAATAGTTTAAACCATACTGGAGTCGATTTGCCTTGTTGGTTTGTTAAACTTCAGCCGATAATTGCAGGAATCCGTAAGCATTCCCAATTATGATATCCATGCAAACAAACAATGCACTACTGGCCTTGTCAGGAGTACGCGGGGGATGACGGCGCTGGAAGGGGGTCTTTTTTCTGTATGGATTTTTACTTCCAGACGACTCTTTTGTAAGTGAACCATGGATAACTCTTGATATGTAAATGACCCCTTCCAGTTTTAACTAAATATATTTGAATTATTAAGTGTAAAAATAAAATGATACAAATGATTCAGTACCCCTGTTTGGGCCTCAATTGTTGCTATTGATATTTTGTAAGAGTGGGTTATGGATATAGGTTAGCATAATTATTCTTCAGAGGTGAAATGTAAACACAAATAATGTGTTTTATAATGGTGTATCATCCGTGAATGAGAAAAATAAGTAGTTTGTTAATCAATATATGAGGCGCATCGTGGGAAAACCGGACTTAATGCACGTGCATAAAGTGTCGTCCCGGATTAGCCTGTGCAGTCCGCACAGGCTAATCCAGGACGGCACTTTCCACCTATAGTGGATTTATGTTTAGAAGAGACTTCCTTGCAACAGAAAATACCATAAAAGCCGAAAGTGCCCTCCCGGATTAGCCTGTGGGGACTGCACAGGCTAATCCAGGATGGCACTTTACGCACATGCATTAAGTCCGGTTTTCCAATGACGCGCCTTATATTTTGTTGAGTATTTTGACAATTGTTCACTGTCTCAGGGTTGAGCATGTTCAGGTGTGTTACAAAGTGATTGTGTGCACATTTGAACATGAAATTATCTTACAAAAGCTTTTCTAAAATGAAATAATATTACGAAAAATATTTTAAAATTCGCTTTTGAAGATAACATGTTTTTTTAAAGGTGGGCAAATAATTGGTACAGTTGTTAATAATTATGCATTCAATTATACGTGTTTTTCGCACGTGATATAATTTGATTTGTGTGAATGGATTTTTCAAAACATGTTATTGTTTATTGTCTTAGGTGCCTAACATTGCTTGTGCCAAGTTTCATTACAAATTAGTAAGACGCGTGTAAGACGCAAAAACCTTCCATTTCAGGGCGAAAATAGATCGCTAACCAGTATGTTTACCAACACATGCAGAAAAAGAATTAACTCGCAATCTGTGTTTTTGGGCAGTTCTAATAGGCAATTAAAACCCATTACCATTAAACATTTCACAAGGAGCAACAGTGGTTTTCACAAGTTTCTCCCCTAATTATTTTTAAGTGTCTGAAAACATACATTAATTATGGTAGTCTATTTGTAACCTTGTGTCCAGACGGATAAACGAGCAAGACGCACTAATATTCTCATAATTGTATAATTGAGGTGTGTTGTGGGAAACCCGGGCATAATGCATATGCTTGTGCGTCTGTGCAGGCTAATCCGGGATGACACTTTTCGCCTACAGTACTGTGAATTTATGTTTAAAAGAGACTTCCTTAAAACATAAAATACCATAAAAGCGTAATGTGTCGTCTCAGATCAGCCTGTGCGGACTGCACAGGCTGATCCGGGATGACACTTTACGCATGTGCATTAAGTCTGGTTTTCCCAAGACACGCCTCAATGATTATGTTTTTACCTGCAGTCAAGATGGACCAACAAGCAGAGAGCACTGATATTCTCATCTCGTGGGATTTCACATCGGGCTAGGCATTTGATGATAGACCTGAGAACTATGATGCCACATTCAAAAGCAGGTAAACATTGTACATTTTGGTTATCTTTTTAGGGTTACATTAATATTACATAAATACTATTTCATGTTATAAAACATATATTTATCATAAGAAAAGAAACATTACGGAAGTGAAGATGTTAGCATGACTTTGAGACACTGGTCAAATACTGAGCTACCTTGAAATAAGACTAAATTAAAGGTAAAACTAAGTTTTTTGTATTTATTTTAAAGTCTAGAGAAATTGTGCGCAAGTATACTGTCTACTACTCTGTATTACAAAATATAGCAGTCCAAGTGAAACACTGTACCATTTCTTAAATTCTTTATTTACACAAATTCAATTTGTAATCTTTCTTTTCAGAGCCAAAAATGGACAGAAAAGATCAGCTCTTTGTCATCAATGAGGTAATAAATTTGAAACGAAAATACAGCAAATATACCTTTGTATATTACTTTAAAGGATGTTCTGTATTGTTTTTCAATGATGTGGTTAAAAATATAATTATAAATACCGGTACCAGTATTTTGTTACATCATAACTGAATCTTTGCAAATATTATGTGTCACTATGTATTAGTTCAAACATATTTATTTGACACTATTTTACGACATGGCATGATATAAAATAAATAATATTTACATTTGTTATTGAAATAGATTGATTTTTGTTATTCCAGATCTGTGAAATGAAGAACTGTAACAAGTGTGTTTTCTTTGAAGCAAAAAAGAAACAAGACTTGTACATGTGGTAAATGCAGTTTTATAAATATTACCAGATATTAATTTTGTTGATCATTAAATATTGTTTATTGATGTAAAACCATGTGTTTTGTGCAATTAGAATTGGCAACAAATAATAATATATGTTGTCTGTTGTTTTTAAAACAGGCAATGGTTGAAATGTGTAAAATATAATTGATTTAAAGTCGCAGTCCATAGAATATTATTAAATACATCTTAAATTGACATTAGTTCTAATGAACGTAAATGACTTTTATTGTGCAGACGATAACTTGAGAAGTTTTTGTGCAATTGTTATGATACTTCAGGGAAGTGTTAGTGGGCATAAAAGAAAGGTCAAGTTCGGTTTTCGGCATACTACTAATTGATCTCATTGCCCCATCAGGCAACACATCCGACTCACTTAGTTCTAGTTATTAAACAATATTAACCAATATGTTTCTTAAATATATGCCGGTACATTTTGACAGACTGCTAAATGTATATTTTTAAAAATGATTTTTTTCCAGGGTCTCGAACTGTCCAAGAGGGCCTTCGGCCAAGTTTTTAGTTGAAAATGGTAAGAAGTCATTTATATAGTAATTTGTAAAACAAATTGTGTATGGTAATTAAATTTCACTTCTAGTACTTATTCTGTTAACATGGCCACACTCGTTAGGACACAGTTTTTAAAACATACGGGTATGTTGCAGGATATTCTGTTATTTATACCAATGTAATTTATTTTGTTTCTGTCTATCACTAGCGTTTATTTTACAGAGATTTTGATATTCTAAGTTTTGCTAGATAAACTTGTCCTGATCATTCTCAGAGAATAATAAGGAAGTGTTCATCTAGGGAAGCTTAGAATATCCAACATCCAAACAGCAAGCATTTCTGACATTTTTACCTAAAAATTAAAAAAACAACAGCACCAAATCAGTATTATTCATTAGTTTATCACACCTGTGTTTCTTATGGCCCGACCCTGTTATTGTTATTTTTCCAGTTCACACGATGTCTGAGCTGAAGATGACTGGAAATTGCCTGAAAGGATCAAGACCTCTGCTTTCATTTGATAGCGTAAGTCATGGGGCGCTATCTTAACTAAATTGTATCCTTATCCTTTAATCTGAAAACCTTCTTAAAGCCTCAGTCACACATTCACGATTTATAATGCTGTCCTTAATTCGACAGTGTTCCGAATCAAATATGTCAAATGTCGGGGTGAGATCCTGCGATTCGGAGCTGATGTGCCCGATCATTCCTGATCCGCCAGACATTGTTCCAGGAGCCTCCGGATTCAGCAATTTCCAGCCGTGTTTATCGCTTTCTCAATCAGATCCAGATATGATTCGTAGCATTGTTAGGACTCGGTCGGGACACTGCCAAGTGAATCGGGAATATATGTCCAGCAAGGTCGGCCAAACACACCCGACAGGTTTGTCCCGTACATTCCGGTGACACAGCGGAATTCGTGTAGTCGGAATACAATCTGGACGTTGTCGGGAGCCAAAATCTCGAATGTGTGACTGCTGCATAACTGGATCATTCCACATAAATACAGTGCAGATCTAAATAGTAATTTGAAATAACATCCATATTTTAATATGCTTCGCTTTGAAGAATATGAACAACATGCAATAAATGTATTAACTTACTAAACAAATACAGTTACACTTAAGATTTGAGAAATTAAGATGCTTTGTGAACAATGCCCCCTGGTAAACAATTAAACCTTTATTGTTCATAAGGAATTGATGGAAAGCGGCAGTTGCTAACAACTCGACAAATCTAAAAAACACCCGCCTGTACTGGTTTCATCCCCATTGCATTTAACAATGCTTCAATACAAGTTCTCTGTAAATGAATTTTATTTTGGCAAATTTTATAGTCGATCTACCGTTGATATGCCCCTTTAATGGTAAAAAATTAAGTGTAAATCCTGATTATTTTTCAGGCTTTTGATGATGAACCATATTTGTCTTTGCTGAAGGAATTATTCATACAGGTAAGCAAAGAAACTGTTGGCTATCATTATGTTTCATATAACTGCTTAGTTTCTAAATTTATTGATGAACAAACCAAGTATGTGTGTCTTATCAAAAGGTGTTAGTGTCATTTAAAGTTATAATACCTAACAATGTTATATTAATTTTTTTTTTACATTATCTGTCTAATGTGGCTTCAGTAAGAATTTGATATAACCATGCTCAATGTAAATTATAATAATGTTTGAATCTTTATTGTTAATTGTTTAAAAAAAATAAATATTAATGATACAACAGAACAAAAGCGGCATGGTAAAAGTTACTAATGAAAATACATCATAATAAAACATGAGCTGAACTGTTCTCATCTTGATTTCAGACGTTTGGGACTCCCAACCATCATCCGAAAAGCCAGCCATTTTTCGACCACGTGTTCACATTCTCCGTCACAGATAGCAGAATCTGGTTCAGGAACTACCAGATACTGGAAGAAGACGGCTCTTTAGTCGAGATTGGTCAGTTATCAGCTGAGAATTTCTTCACCGGACTCTGCTAAGTTCTTACAGTTTTAACTAAAACACTAGTGGCTGCCTCGATCTGCTTGTTGAGCTTTTGTAGACGGCTCTTTATTCGATATGGATCAGTGATAAGCTGGGAATTTCAATACAAGACTGTTATGTTCGTAGAGAAGTAATATTCTTTCAGTTTTAGCTATTCTTTTATCGAAAGGCTAGTGGCCGTCACGTATCTGCTTGTTGAGCTTTTGAAGCTGGCTGTTTTGTCGATATCAGATGGGAAATTCAATATCAGGCTGTGTTCTGGAAGTTTGTAATATTCCTTTATTTGTGCTCCTTTTTCATGGAAAGAGATAGAGGCTGTTATTCATCAGGGCTCAGTTGCTAGAAACTTTAAAGGCCAATTAAGCTAACAACAGTTAACTTTTGGATGAAATTATTTATGAAAATTAAATGTTTAAGTTTCAACCTGTGAGTTTATTTAAAATTAAATGAAATGCTCAAATAATTTTCAAATGTTTGATAAGCAAGTTGCTGGTAGTATTAATTTGCTTTACATCTAAAGTTAACAGGCTTTTAGCTTAATTGGCTTTTAAAGGTTTGAGCAACTCGCCCCAGATTTTTGAGCTTCTGAAGACACCTTAGTCCAGGTAGGTCAGTTGTCAGCAGAGAATGTCTGTCTAAGCTGTAGAAGCAGTAATATTGTTTCAGTTTTAGCTCCACTTTCCAAGAAAATTCTAGTGGTTGTCATCAATTGGATTTTTAATGCTGGTGCATAAAAGATTCTCAATTGGGGCCAGTGTAGCAACATGTTTGTTTTTCTTACTCAATTGTCCATTTACTCCAAAACTTACCAGTTAGTTCAATGAACTTAATTATAAACCAAAACTCCTCAGAATTGTTTTATGAATACATGTATAATAATGGCAATTTATTCACCACAAACTTATTTGCGAATTCTCAAAAGTAAGCTTTTCCTAAAATATTTAGTAAAATTCTAATGTCCTTTAGATTAAATATCCTTTTAAAGTTTTGAGCAAATGGACCCTTACAACTGCTGTTCCTGAAACAGCTGATCTTTTACTGTGACTTGTTGAGAGTTGTTATAGAGACCGCTGGATTAATTTTTTTTACATTAAAAAAAGAAACACTTGAAATCTGTATCATAGGAAAATGGTAATTTACACACAGAGTTTGTCAAAAGAAACAATGTAGATAATTTAAATTAAGTGAATAAAATAGGGATGGCACCGAATACCAAAATAGGTATTCAAATATTCGCATTTTCATTCAATCGAATATTCACAAAGATTCGCGTACTACAATACATCTTTGACTACATTTAGCTTTGTGGCCTAGTCTTCATTATGAAACTATTTTCTATGTAAGGTTTTAGTACCAGTTACCGAGTATATCGTCGCACCTTCATTTACAATTTGATTGAATACGTTTATTGCGTAAAATATAATAAATTGTTTATAGCAATAATATTCATATATGACAATGTTACATATAAAACTATCCTTTCAACGCATTAATGAAACACTACTAAGCATAATTTAAAAACGTGTCTGCCAATAAGCATATGGTTATTGGTAACTATGGGCAACATTTCCCAGCCATAAATGACTGCTTAATGTGTGATAAAACTTTTGTAATTTATTTTTGTGTTATTTTTAACACGCCTTAACACGAGGTGTAGTTACCAATTAACAGTTATGGTTTCTAATTATCTGTTGCCATAATGTATTACTGGCGACTGGATGAGTGGCCACTGACACTGACCCGTGTATTCAATATCCTTAGTCTGACACATGACACGGGATTATCTATTGAAAACACGGTATATGGTAGCTGTTGGTGACGTACTGTTGTATGTTGAAAGAAAAAACATATACGCTCAGGAAAATGTTGTTGTTTTTTAAGCAATAAAATATGTGAATATACGAATAGTGTTTTAACTATTCGAACGGCGAGCATTTAATCGAATGTTTGAATATTGTCATAGTTTTGCCATCCCTAGAATAAAATTAAATTAAAAGTTAAACATTTATGTTTTGTTTTGTTATAACACACATTCTCATGGAATTGTATACTAAGACATAAATTTGCCATCTTGCCATTTTTAGCCAAAACAGCTTGTTGATGATTGTAAGAGTTGTTTCCCTTTAATTGTAGAAAATATATTTGTCCATGTCTTTAATGTATTTGGTTATCATTGTCACCCAAAACTTGGTTTTAAGCCGACATTTATATCTGTTTTCTGTTAATTGATAAAATTTGGAATTTTTAGAGCTGGCTTTTTCTTAATGAACATCAACATTTGTTCTTAAAAATTAACAACTATGAAATTAGGTGCGTGGAAAAAAATGTGAATTTGGGTGTGTCATATAAATTCAAAGTGTTTGCATAGTTGAAATAAATTATATGAATATGCTATTTTAGGTCCAAGATTTGTTCTCAACCCGATCCGTATCTTCGAAGGCAGTTTCGGAGGACCTACACTCTTCACCAATCCACATTATGTTTCACCTAACACTGTAAGTTCTGTCTATGCTCTGTGATTTTGTGTGATATGCTTTCAATTAGACTGCAACTGAAAAGTGTAGAATTTGTGGTGTGCAGTCCTTGTCGGAAATGTATGATAGTTTATATCCTTATTAGACTTAACTACTCCGGTGTTCTTAATAAAATACATGTATAACTGTTTGTAAGTAATGAATTCTCCAAATGCATTTTTGACAGAGAAGAGTCTATTCTGACACCAATAATATTTTGAAGAATACCTACGGAGTAATCTATATAACATTGACTGAACATTTCCACAAATGTCTGTAATGTGCATACTTACCTAGTGTTACATCAAATCATTGTAATCAGGGCTGGTATTTATAAAGAATCTTAGTCGAAAATTAAGAAAAATCTTAAAATTCTCAAATTTAATTATTGGATTTTCCAACAAAGTAATGCATTTCTGTAAGATTTTGACACATAATTTGCAATATAATTCAAAGTGTATTAATATCAAGCATTAAGTCATGCAAATGTTCCAAAGCATAGTGATTTAAACACAAATTCTAATTTTGACTTATGTTCGACTTAAGTTAAGAATGGCTTAAGAATCTTTATAAATATGGGCCCAGGTGTCTCATGTTTAACTGTCAACCTAGTTTACACGAACGAAAATGCTGTAATGCCAGTGTCAGAAGCAACTATGGGATGTCAGCAAATAGAAAAGATTCCTTTCTAAATATCTAGGGAGCAGTTTAAAAAAGTTAGTGGCAATAAATGGAAACTTCTATTGCTCTTGAAGTGTAAGTGCCCATGATGTAGAATATAAAATGGCTTGAATAATTTGTATATTTAAAGAATCAAACTTCTAACTGTTCAAACATCACGCTTCTTTCTTCAGCACCGACAGTTGTTACGTCGTCAAGTTGCACAGAAATACATCAACCGTGTCCACGCGAAGAAATCATTGGATGAGAGGAAACCGGAGTTCACATATCGCTCGGACATCACAGATGACGTGTTTGTTACCATACGACCAGAGGACACTCAGCAGAATGGATAAAACATTTGAGGCGTGTTATGGGAAACCCGGGCTCAATGCATGTGTGTAAAGTTTTGTCCCGGATCAGCCTGTGCAGTCCACACAGGCTTATCCAGGACGGCACTTTCCGCTTTTGTGGTATTTTCTGTTTCAAGGAAGTATCTTCTAAACATAAATCCAATGTAGGCGAAAAGTGGACTGCACAGGCTAATCCGGGACAACACTACGCACATGCATTAAGCCTGCTTTTCCCACAACACGCCTTATTTAATGTTGCAGCAAATTATGTTTTTAAAGTCATCTTCCATGCTTAGTGTGCATTACCAAAAAAACAAAAACAAAGGAACAACAGGGTCCACCACATCCAGCTCCTGCGTGAAATCCTAACTGAATGTATACTTAAGCAAACACTGCAAAGTCTATTCTATGTCAAAATCTATATTTTATATTTGAAATATCGTAAAATAAAAAGCATGTGTTGATTAGTTTTTTTGGATACTGGCTCAGAAAGCTTCTGTCACAGTTGTTCCATGTTCCGTTTATATAAAAAATTGTTATTGCATACTATTATTTTTAGCTCACCTGTTGTGCTCTAGGTGAGCGTTTGTTATCACCTTTTGTCTGTCGTGTGTCGTCCGTTGTGTGTCAACATTTTTCATTCAAACAACATCTCCTTCTAAACCGCTGGGCAGATTTTCACCAAACTTCACAGGAATGATCCTTGGGTGACCCTCTTTCAAAATTGTTCATATCGTTTCGGTCCGCTGCATATGTAGGTCACCAGAGCTATAAATATATTTAAAAAGTGAAAACTTTAAAAATCTTCGTCTCTGAGACTGCATTGCTGAGAGCTTTCATATTTGGTATTTAACATCCTCTAGTGGTCCTCTACAAAGGTTGTTCAAATGATGCCCCTGGGGTCAAAACGTGCCACGCCTCGGGGGTCACATGGTTTATATAGACTTAAATAGCAAAATGACTTCAAAAATCTCCTCTGAAACCGCAAGGCCCAGAGGTTTCATATTTGGTATGTAACATTGTATAGTGGTCCTCTACAAAGATTGTTCAAATGATGCCCCTGGGGTCAAAACTGGCCACGCCCTGGAGGTCACATGGTTTATATAGACTTTAATAGCAAAATGACTTTAAAAATCTCATCTGAAACCGCAAGGCCCAGAGGTTTCATATTTGGTATGTAACATTGCATAGTGGTCCTCTACAAAGACTGTTCAAGTGATGTCCCCGGAGTTAAAACTGGCAACGCCCCGGTGGTCACATTGTTTATATAGACTTAGATAGCTAAATAACTTTGAAAATCTCCGACGAAACTGCAAGACCCAGAGGTTTGGTATTTGCTTGGTAACATTTTATAGCGGTCCTCTAAAAAGAGTGTTCAAATTATACCCCTGGGGTCAAAACTGGCCACGCCCTGGGGGTCACATTGTTTATATAGACTTAAATAGCAAAATTACTGCAAAAATCTTCTCCTCTGAAACTGCAAGGCCCTTAGGTTTCATATTTGGTATGTAACATCCTTTAGTGGTCCTCTACAAAGATTGCTGAAATGATGCTCCTTGGATAAAAACTGGCCACGTCCGGGGGGTTACATGGTTTATATAGACTTAAATAGCTAAATGACTTTGAATTTTTTTTTCTCTTAAACCGCAAGGCCCAGAGGTTTGTTATTTGGTTGGTAACATTGTATAGGGGTCCTCTACAAAGATTGTTCAAATGATACCCAGGGATTAAAACTGGCCACGCCCCGGGGTCACATTGTTTATATAGACTTAAATAGCAAAATTACTTCCAAGAATCTTCTCCTCTGATACCGCAAGGCCCAGTGGTTTCATATTTGGTATGTAACATTGCATACTGGTCTTCTACAAAGATTGTTGAAATGATGCCCATGCCGTCAAAACTGGGATGCCTTAAACTCAGGTGAGCGACCTAGGGCCATCATGGCCCTCTTGTTTTTTTACAGCAATTACATGTTACTTCTACTACGTGTACATAGAAAGTAAAGAATAAATGCCACTGCCTATGTTCAGAGATTCTGTACTTGCACTGGTGATAAAGTAAATTAGCTGGTTATGGTGTTTACATGTTGAATTTTGTTATGATTTGTATGGTATGCAATGCATTGAGATTTGTAATAGTCATGCGAAATGTAAATGTGTATCTATAGGAAGTTGTATTTTGTTTTAAGGACAATAAAAACTTGTAACTAGCTGCATATGTCTTGTTTACCAGGTATGTGTCTGTATTGTCATGTGCGTCTTAAAGTTTAGACTTCCATTTTATGTTTGTTGGAAATGGTGGGGTACGAGTTGACTAAAAAGGGTACGAGTTGACCAAAACGGGTATGGGTTAACTTTTGAAGGTATAGGGTACAAGTTAACCAAAAGGGGTACGAGTTGACAAGGGTACGAGTTGACTAGGGTATGACTTGACCAGTTACCACGCAAAAGGCTTATTCAAGGTACTGATACAAGGAATTGTATACTGGATCTAACTGGTTTAATGTTTCGAGTTCACATATCCACACAATCCGTGTAAACAGTAGTAAACTCTGATCCAAAATGATCATGGATTTAAAACATCAAACCAATTGGCCAATGCAATTAATATTCAATCGCATGAATGCATTATTCTAAGTTTAAAAAAAAATACGTTTGTTTTAGGTTACATGTCCCAAAAAATTAGGGTAGGTAGGTAGGGATTTATTTTTATGCCCCATCCGTCTGTCCGTCCGTCACGCTTCTCTATCACGGAGCATTACTCCATAAGTATTGAAGGGATTCAAATGAAACTTCATATAATGATGGAGGACAATGAGAGGAAGTGCAGATCACAAGGACCATAACTCTTTCTCCAATATTTACGGAATTATTGCCCTTTGTTTTATTTTCTTATGTGAAGCATTAATTTTCTTGTGCGGAGCACAACTCCATTAGTATTGAAGGGATTCAAATGAAACTTCATATAAAGATATAGGACAATGAGAGAAAGTGCAGAGCACAAGGACCACAACTCTTTCTCCAATATTTACGGAATTATTGCCATTTGTTTTATTTCCTTATGTGAAGCATTAATTTTCTTGTGCGGAGCAGAAGGGCTTCAAATTGAAACTTCATATAATGATGTACATTTAAGAAGTTAAATCTCTAGTATGAAATTGCCAATAAACAACTCGAAAAAGTAGTTCCGAAACCTTAAAATAAAGGTCGCAGAATATGTTGTCAGGTCATTTTAGAATGAAAACAATTTTCGCTTTATCGTTGTTTATCTGTAAACAAAGAACGATTTTTCATTATGATGCGCTAATGCCCTCGTGGTTTAATTCGTACGCTCCAGAACTCAAGTCGTTGTTTACAGATGAACTCAAAATCGAAAAGTTCTTTTATAAATAACCTGAATACAAATAAAGCTACATATATGTGTTCCATTGTTGCTTCTTGAAACAAATTAAATAACTGCTGTCTTATAATAATTTTGCAGTGTTACCCTCTTCCAAATACCGTCAAATTATTTTGATTTGTTAAACAGCATGGTTGCCAGGAGGTGAGGAAGTTTGACTATATATGGATTACACAGTTTCTATGACAATCATAAAGTCTCTCTGACCATCGTACACAGTCTTTCTGACCATTGCAGTGTCTCTATGACCATCGTACACACACTTTCTGAACTTCGTACACAGTCTTTCTGACCATCGTACACCGTCTCTCTGACCATCGTACACAAACTCTCTGACCATCGTTCAGCGTCTCTCTGACCATCGTACACAGTCTCTCTAACCATCTTACACAGTCTCTCTGACCATCGTACACAGCCTGTCTGACCATCTTACACAGTCTCTGTAATCATTATACACAGTCTATCTGACCATCGTACACAGTCTCTCTGACCATCGTAAACATTCTCTCTGACCATCTTACACAGTCTGTCTGACCATCGTACACAGTCTCTGTAATCATTATACACAGTCTCTCTGACCTTCGTACACAGTCTGTCTGACCATCGTACACAGTCTCTCTGACCATCTTACAATGTCTCTCGGACCATCGTAAACAGTCTGTCTGATCATCGTACACAGTCTCTGTAATCATTATACACAGTCTATCTGACCATCGTACACAGTCTCTCTGACCATCGTAAACATTCTCTCTGACCATCGTACACAAACTTTCTGACCGTCGTACACAGTCTCTCTGTCCATCGTACACCGTCTCTCTGAAAAATTGTACACAAACTCGGACCATCGTACACAGTCACTCTAGCCATCATACACTGTCTCCCTGACCATCATACACTGTCTCTCTAACCATAATACACTGTCTCTCTAACCATCATACACAATCTCTCTGATCATCATACTCAGTCTTTCTGACCATCATACACAGTCTTTCTAACCATCATACACTGTCTCTCTAACCATCATACTCAGTCTCTCTAGCCATCATACTCAGTCTCTCTAACCATCATACTCAGTCTCTCTGGCCATCATACACAGTCTCTCTAACCATCATACTCAGTCTCTCTAGCCATCATACTCAGTCTCTCTGACCATCATTCACAGTCTCTCTAACCATCATACACAGTCACTCTGACCATCATACACAGTCACTCTGGCCATCATACACAGTCACTCTGGCCATCATACACAGTCACTCTGACAATCATACACAGTCTCTCTGGCCATCATACTCAGTCTCTCTTACCATCATACACAGTCTCTCTGGCCATCATACACAGTCACTCTGGCCATCATACACAGTCACTCTGGCCATCATACACATTTGCTCTGGCCATCATACACAGTCACTCTGAACATCATACACAGTCTCTCTAACCATCATACACAGTCACTCTGACCATCATACACAGTCACTCTGGCCATCATACTCAGTCGCTCTGACCATCATACACTGTCTCTCTAACCATCATACACTGTCTCTCTAACCATCATACACAATCTCTCTGATCATCATACTCAGTCTCTCTGACCATCATACACAGTCTCTCTAACCATCATACACTGTCTCTCTAACCATCGTACACAGTCACTCTAACCATCATACACTGTCTCTCTAACCATCATACACTGTCTCTCTAACCATCATACACTGTCTCTCTAACCATCATACACTGTCTCTTTAACCATCATACACAATCTCTCTGATCATCATACTCAGTCTCTCTGACCATCATACACAGTCTTTCTAACCATCATACTCAGTCTCTCTGATCATCATACTCAGTCTCTCTGACCATCATACACAATCTCTCTGACCATCATACTCAGTCTCTCTGACCATCCTACACAATCTCTCTGACCATCATACTCAGTCTCTCTGACCATCATACACAGTCTCTCTGACCATCATACACAGTCTTTCTGATCATCGAAACAGTCTCTCTAACAATCATACACAGTCTCTCTGACCATCGTACACAAACTCTCTGACGATCGTACACAGTCTCTTTAACCATCATACACGGTCTCTCTTACCATCCCACACAGTCTGTCTGACCATCGTACACAATCTCTCTGATCGTCATACTCAGTCTCTCTGACCATCATACACAGTCTCTCTTACCATCGTACACAGTCTCTCTAACCATCATTCACAGTCTGTCTGACCATCGTACACTGTCTCTCTAACCATCATTCACAGTCTGTCTGACCATCGTACACAGTCTCTCTAACCATCATTCACAGTCTGTCTGACCATCATACACAGTCTCTCTAACCATCGTACACAGTCTCTCTAACCATCGTACACAGTCTCTCTAACCATCGTACACAGTCTCTCTAACCATCGTACACAGTCTCTCTAACCATCGACAACAGTCTCTCTTACCATCGTACACAGTCTCTCTTACCATCGTACACAGTCTCTCTAACCATCGTACACAGGCTCTCTAACCATCGGACACAGTCTGTCTAACCATCGTACACAGTCTGTCTAACCATCGTACACAGTCTCTCTAACCATCGTACACAGTCTCTCTAACCATCGTACACAGTCTCACTAACCATCGTACACAGTCTCTCTAACCATCGTACACAGTCTCTCTAACCATCGTACACAGTCTCTCTAACCATCGTACACAGTCTCTCTAACCATCGTACACAGTCTGTCTAACCATTGTACACAGTCTCTCTTACCATCGTACACAGTCTCTCTTACCATCGTACACAGTCTCTGTGACCATCGTACACAGTCTCTCTGACCATCGTACACAGTCTCTCTGACCATCGTACACAGGCTCTCTAACCAGCGTATACAGTCTCTCTAACCATCGTACACAGTCTCTCTGACCATCGTACACAGTCTCTCTAACCATCGTACACAGTCTCTCTGACCATCGTACACAGTCTATCTAACCATCATTTACAGTCTGTCTGACCATCGTACACAGTCTCTCTAACCATCATTCACAGTCTGTCTGACCATCATACACAGTCTCTCCTACAATCATACACAGTCTGTCTGAACATCGTACATAGTCTCTCTAACAATCATTCACAGTCTGTCTGACCATTGCACACTATCTCTCTAACCATCATACACAGTCTGTCTGACCATTGTACACTGTCCCTCTAAACATCATACACAGTCTGTCTTATCATCATTCACAGTCTGTCTGACCATCATAACAGTCTCTCTTACCATCGTACACTGTCTCTCTAAACATCATACACAGTCTGTCTTACCATCATATACAGTCTGTCTGGACATCATACACAGTCTCTCTAACCATCATTCACAGTCTGTCTGACCATCATACACAGTCTGTCTTACCATCATACACAGTCTGTCTTACCATCATACACAGTCTGTCTTACCATCATACACAGTCTCTCTAAACATCATACACAGTCTGTCTTACCATCATACACAGTCTGTCTCACCATCATACACAGTCTGTCTGGCCATCATACACAGTATCTCTAAACATCATACACAGTCTGTCTTACCATCATACACAGTCTCTCTAAACATCATACACAGTCTGTCTTACCATCATACACAGTCTCTCTAAACATCATACACAGTCTGTCTTACCATCATACACAGTCTGTCTTACCATCATACACAGTCTGTCTTACCATCATACACAGACTGTCTTACCATCATACACAGTCTCTCTAACCATCATTCACAGTCTGTCTGACCATCATTCACAGTCTCTCTAACCATCATTCACAGTCTGTCTTACCATCATTCACAGTCTGTCTTACCATCATACACAGTCTCTCTAACCATCATACACAGTCTGTCTTACCATCATACACAGTCTCTCTAAACATCATACACAGTCTGTCTTACCATCATACACAGTCTGTCTTACCATTGTACACAGTCTGTCTGACCATCATACACAGTCTGTCTTACCATCATACACAGTCTGTCTGACCATCATACACAGTCTGTCTGACCATCATGCACAGTCTGTCTTACCATCATACACTGTCTGTCTTACCATCGTACACGGTCTGTCTTACCATCATACACAGTCTGTCTTACCATCATACTGTCTTACCATCATACACAGTCTGTCTTACCATCATACACAGTCTGTCTGACCATCATACACAGTCTGTCTTACCATCGTACACAGTCTGTCTTACCATCGTACACAGTCTGTCTTACCATCATACACAGTCTCTCTAACCATCAAACACAGTCTCTCTTACCATCGTACACAGTCTCTCTTACCGTCGTACACAGTCTCTCTTACCATCGTACACAGTCTCTCTTACCATCGTACACAGTCTCTCTTACCATCGTACACAGTCTGTCTTACCATCATACACAGTCTGTCTTACCATCATACACAGTCTGTCTTACCATCATACACAGTCTGTCTTACCATCGTACACAGTCTGTCTGACCATCGTACACAGTCTGTCTGACCATCATACACAGTCTGTCTTACCATCGTACACAGTCTCTCTTACCATCGTACACAGTCTGTCTTACCATCATACACAGTCTGTCTTACCATCGTACACAGTCTGTCTTACCATCATACACAGTTTGTCTTACCATCATACACAGTCTGTCTTACCATCATACACTGTCTGTCTGACCATCACAGTCTGTCTTACCATCATACACAGTCTGTCTGACCATCATACACAGTCTGTCTTACCATCGTACACAGTCTGTCTTACCATCATACACAGTCTGTCTGACCATCATACACAGTCTGTCTGACCATCATACACAGTCTGTCTTACCATCATACACAGTCTGTCTGACCATCATACACAGTCTGTCTGACCATCGTACACAGTCTGTCTTACCATCATACACAGTCTGTCTGGCCATCATACACTGTCTCTCTAACCATCATACACAGTCTGTCTGACCATCATACACAGTCTGTCTGGCCATCATACACAGTCTGTCTGACCATCATACACAGTCTGTCTGGCCATCATACACAGTCTCTCTAACCATCATACACAGTCTGTCTGGCCATCATACACCGTCTCTCTAACCATCATAAACAGTCTGTCTGGCCATCATACACAGTCTCTCTAACCATCATACACAGTCTGTCTGGCCATCATACACAGTCTCTCTAACCATCATACACAGTCTGTCTGGCCATCATACACTGTCTCTCTAACCATCATGCACAGTCTGTCTTACTATCGTACACAGTCTCTCTGGCCATCATACACAGTCTCTCTAACCATCGTTCACAAATTTTCTGACCATCGTACACAGTCTGTCTGACCATCATACCCAGTCTCTCTGATCATCATACTCAGTCTGTTTGATCATCATACTCAGTCTTTCTGATCATCATAAACAATCTCTCTGACCATCACACACAGTCTCTCTGACAATCGTACACAGTCTGTCTGACCATCGTACACAGTCTCTCTAACCATCACACTGCCTCTCTGACCATCACACTGTCTCTCTTACCATCATACACTGTTTCTCTGACCATCGTACACAGTCTTTCTGACCATCACACTGCCTCTCTGAATAACGCACACAGTCTCTGCCCAGCAGGCACAGCTTTGACCATCACACTGCCTCTCTAACAATCATCGACTGTTTCGCTGACCATCACACTGCCTCTCTGGCCATCGCACACAGTCTCTGACCATCACACAGTCTCTTCCCAGCAGGCACAGCTACGCTGAATCAACGTTGAATTACAGTCATTTCTTCAACGTTGAAAAATGAAAGTAGTATTTAGACGTTGATATATTGACTGTGTTGCAACGTTGATTTCAGACGTTGTTTCGACGTCAGTTGAACAATGTTGTTACAGCTGTGAATAGTGGGTGAAAATGAAAAAGGAATCGGCGTTGATATCTGGACGTTGTTTCAATGTTGATTTCAGACGTTGTTTCTACGTCAGGTCTACAACGTTGGTCAAAAAATGAAAAGCGATAGACGTTGATATCTGAACGTTGTTTCAGCGTCAAATTTGCAACGTTAATAAATGTCATTTCTTCAACGACGAAAACTGAGTGAAAATTAAAATCGAATAGAGGTTAGGATGTTATTTCAACTTTGATTTCCGACGTTTTTTCCGAGGTAAAAAATAGAACGTGGTTTCAACGTAAGATAGCTAAGTTTCTGTTGTGGTCGTTGTTCTTAGTCTCGCCGTTGTCGTTGTTGTTATCGTTGTTGTTATTGTTGTCGTTTATCTTGTTATTTTCGTTATAGTTGTTGTTGTCTGTAATGTTGTCGTTGTTGTCATTTTCGATTTTGTCGTTGATGTAGTTGTTGTTGTTGTTGGTGTCGTTGATGTCGTCGTTGTTGTTGGTGATGTGGTCGTTGATGTAGTCGTTGTCGTCGTTTCTGTTGTTGTAGTTGTTGTTGTCATTGTTGTTGTCGATGATGTCGTTCATGTTGTCGTTGTTGTCGTTGCCGATGATGTCGTTGTAGTTTTCTGTGATGTTGTCGTTGTTGTCATTGATGTTGTCGTTGACATTGTTGTTTTAGTTGTTGTTGTCGTTTATGTGCTGTTGATGTGGTCGTTGTAGTTGATATCGTTGTTGTCGAAGTCGTTTCTGATGTTGCAGTTGTTGTTTAGGTGTTGTCGTTTGTGTTGTTGTTGATGTGGTCGCTGTTGTCATTGACGTCGTTATTGTTGTTGTTGTCGATGTCGTTATTGTTGTTGTTGTCGTTCTCATTGAAGTTGTTGTCGTTGATGTTGTTGTTGGCGTTGTAGTAGTTTTTGTTGTCGTTTGTGTAGTTATTGTCGTTGACGTAGTTGTTTTTGTCTGTTGTTGTCGTTGATGTTGTTGTGGTTGTTGTTGATGTCATTGTTGTTGATGTGGTCGTTGTCGTTTAAATTGTTGTTGCCGTTGATATTTCTGTGGTTGTTGTTGATGTCGTTGATGTTGTTGATGTGGTCGTTGTCGTTGATGTCATCGTTGTCGTTGAAGTTTTTTGTTGATGTTGTTGTTGTCGTTGTTGTTGGTGTTTATGTTGGCAATGTCGTTGATGTCGTCGTTGTCGTTGTTGTTGTGGTTAATGTTGTCAATCTTGTTGATGTCGTCGTTGTCGTCGTCGTCGTTGTTGTCGTTGATGTTGTCGTTGTCGCTGAAGTTGTTGTTGTCGTCGTTGACATCGTTGTCGTTTAAGTTGTTGTCGTTCATTTTGTTGTTGTTGATATCGTTGTTGATGTGGTCGTTGTAGTTGATTTCGTTTTCGTCGTAGTCGTTTCTCATGTTGTTAGCTCACCTGAGCACGAACGTTGTCGTTGATGTCATCGTTGTCGTTGAAGTTGTTGTTTTCGTCGTTGACATATTTGTCGTTGAAGTTGTTGTTATCGTTGATATTCTCGTTGATGTCGTTGTCGTCCAGGTCGTTGAAGTTGTTGTAATCGTTGTTGTTGCCCTTGATTATGTTTGTGTTTTAGGATGTTTTTTGTCGTTATTGTCGTTTATCTTGTTATTTTCGTTGACGTATTGTTTGTTGTCTGTGATGTTGTCGTTGTTTTCATTTTCATGTTGTCGTTGATGTCGTTGTTGTTGTTGTCGTTGATGTCGTTGTTATTGTTGTTGATTTGGTCGTTGTCGTCGTTTCTGATGTTGTAGTTGTCCTTGCTGTTGATGTTGTTGTTGTTGTTTATGTTGTCGATGTTATTGTCGTTCATGTTGTTGCTGTCGTTTGTGTTGTTGTTGATGTGGTCTTTGTCTTTGTGGTTGATGTCGTTGTTGTTGATGTCGTTGTCGTTCATGCTGTTTTTTCGTCGTTGTTGTTTCTGTTGTTGTTTATGTTGTCGCTGAAGTTGTTGTTGTCGTTCATGTTGTTGTTGTTGTAAATGTTGTCGCTGATGTCGTTGTTGTTTTCTGTGATGTTATCGTTGTTGTCGTTGATGTTGTCGTTGAAATCGTTGTCGTTCATGTTGTTGTTGTTGTTGATGTCGTTGTAGTTTTGTTGATGTGGTCGTTGTAGTTGATATCGTTGTCGTGGTAGTCGTTGTTGTTGTCGTTGTTGTTGTCTTTGTTGTAGTCGTTGTTGTCGTCTTTGTTGTCGTCGTTGTTGTCGTCGTTTTTGTCGTCGTTTTTGTCGTCGTTGTTGTCGTCGTTGTTGTCGTCGTTGTTGTCGTCGTTGTTGTCGTCGTTGTTGTCGTCGTTGTTGTCGTCGTTGTTGTCGTCGTTGTTGTCGTCGTTGTTGTCGTCGTTGTTGTCGTCGTTGTTGTCGTCGTTGTTGTCGTCGTTGTTGTCGTCGTTGTTGTCGTCGTTGTTGTTGTCGTTGTTGTTGTCGTTGATGTCGTCGTTGTTGGTGCCGTTGTTGTCGTTTATGTTGTTATTGTCGTTGATGTCGTTGTTGTTGTCGTTGGTGTCGTTGGTGTCGTCATCATTGTTGATGTCATTGATGTCGTCGTTCTCGTTGATGTTGTCGTTGTCGTAGTCATTTCTGTTGTTGAAGTTGTCGTTGTTGTCCTTTCCTATGTTGTCGTTTATGTTGTTATTGTCGTTGGTGTCGTCGTTGTCGTCATCATTGTTGTTGTCATCGTCGTTCTCGTTGATGTTGCTGTTGTCGTAGTCGTTTCTGTTGTTGAAGTTGTCGTTGTTGTCGTTTCCTATGTTGTCGTTGATGTCATTGTTGTTGGTGTCGTTGATGTCGTTGTTGTTGTAGATGTGGTCGTTGTAGTGGATGTCGTTGTCGTTGTCGTCGTTTCTGTTGTTGTTGTCGTTGTTGTTGTCGTTGATGTCGTTGTTGTTTTCCGTGCGGTTTTCGTCGGTGTTGTAATTGATGTCGTCGTTGACATCGTAGTCGTTGAAGTTGTTGTTGTCTTTCATGTTGTTGTTGTTGTTGATGTCGTTGTAATTGTTGTTGATGCGGTCGTTGTAGTTGATGTCGTTGTCGTCGTAATCGTTTCTGATGTTATAGTTGTCGTTGTTGTTGTTGGTGTTGTCGTTGTTGTTGTCGTTTTTGTTCTTGGTGTTGATGTGGTCGATGTTGTTGTCGTTGACGTTGACGGTTGTTGTCGTTGGTGTCGTCGTTGTCGTCGTCATTGTTGTTGTCATTGATGTCGTCGTTATCGTGTATGTCTTTGTCGTCGTGGTCGTTTCTGTTGTTGAAGTTGTCGTTGTTGTTGTTTCTGTTGTTGTTGTCGTTGATGTTGTTGTCGTTGATGTCGTTGTCTGCGATGTTGTCGTTTCCGATGTTGTTGTTGATGTCGTCGTTGTTGTCGTTCTTGTTCTCGCTGTCGTTGAAGTTGTTGTTGACGTTGATGTTGTCGTTTGTGTTGTTATTGTCGTTAATGTCGATGTTGTTGTTGGTGTCGTCGTTGTCGTCGTCATTGTTGTTTTCATCGATGTCGTCGTTCTCGTTGATGTCGTTTTCGTCGTAGTCGTTTCTGTGGTTGAAATTGTCGTTGTTGTTGTTTCTGTTGTTGTTGTCGTTGATGTTGTCGTCGTTGATGTCGTTGTTGTTGTTAGTGATGTTTTCGTTGTTGTCGTTTCCTATGTTTTTGTTGATGCCGTCGTTGTTGTCGTTCTTGTTGTCGTTGTTGTTCTCGTTGATTTCGTCGTTGTCGTTGAAGTTATTGTTTTCGTTGATGTTGTCGTTTATGTTGTTATTGTCTTTGATGTCGTTGTTGTTGTTGTCGTTGGTGTCGTCGTTGTCATCGTCATTGTTGTTGTCATTGCTGTCGTCGTTCTCGTTGATGCCGTTGTCCTCGTAGTCGTTTTTGTTGTTGAAGTTGTCGTTGTTGTCGTTTCCGATGTTGTCGTTGTTGTTGTTGTCGATGATGTCGTCGTAGTTGTTGTCGTCCCTCTCGTTAAAGTTGTTGTTGTCGTTGTTGATTCTCGTTTATGTTGTTTTTATCGTTGTTGTTGTCATTGCTGTTGTCGTTGTTGTTGTTGTTGATGATGATGTCGTTGTTGTTTTCGTTTGTGTTGTTGTTGTTGATGTGATGGTTGTTGTTGTCGTTGATGTTGTTGATTTTGTCGTTGTTGTGGTGGTTGATGTCGTTGTTGTTTATGTCGTCTTTGTCATTGTTGTTGTTTCTGTTGTTGTCGTTGTTGTGGTGGCTGATGTCGTTGTTGTTTATGTCGTCGTTGTCATTGTTATTGTCGTTGATGTTGTTGTTGTTGTCTGCGATGTTGTCGTTGTTGTCGTTTCCCATGTTGTTGTTGATGTCGTCGTTCTTGTCGTTCTTGTTGTCGTTGTTGTTCTCGTTGTCGTTGAAGTTGTTGTTGACGTTGATGTTGTCGTTTATGTTGTTATTGTCGTTGATGTCGTTCTTGTTGTTGTCGTTGGTGTCGTCGTTGTCGTCGTCATTGTTGTTGTCATTGATGTCGTCGTTCTCATTGATGTCGTTGTCGTCGTAATCGTTTCTGTTGTTGAAGTTGTCGTTGTTGTCCTTGTAGTTGAAGTTCTTGTTGTTGTTGTCGTTGGTGTTGTCGTGTCTGTTGTTGTCGTTGTTGTTGTCGTTTCTGTTGTTGTTGTCATTGTTGTTGTGATGACACGATGGTACGATGGTGATGACACGATGGTGATGACATGATGGTACGATGACGATGGTACGATGATGACGACGCGATGGTACGGTGACGATGGTACGATAACGATGACACGATGTTACGATGACGATGGTGCGATGGCACGATGATGATTGCACGATGAGGATGACACGATGTTACATCGGACTATTACCATCGTGCCATCGTACCATCGTGTTATCACTATCGTACCATCGCACCATCGTCATCATACCATCGTGTCATTGACATCATACCATCGTGCCGTCGAGGTTTATATTTCTATTCAAAATCGCGATGGCATTAACGGAACACCGTAAAAGTGCGATGGTACGACGACGACGGCGCAATGTAACATCGCACTATCACCATCGTGTCATCGTGTTATCGTCATCGTACCATTTAATCATCGTGCCACCGTCTTCGTGCTGTGATATCGTCACCGGAAAGGGAGACAATTAATATTTTCACGAGCGGTTGCGCGGGTGAAAATATGTATATTGTCTCCCTTTCCGGTGACGATATCACGCGTTATCACACCGAAAACAAACACATTTCCTTTTTATTAAAATGCTATTTGAATATTCTTTACGTTTGATTTTTATTTAGGGGATTTTCAACACGATATTTACAATATTACGTCCGCACTATTTTCTCTATATTGCGTAATAATCGGGATTAGTAATGAACATTCCAGCGCCATATTGGATTACGATCAAATGTGCCGTGGATTAGATCTAGTTAAGCAACTTAAATCGCAAAAAAAAAAGTTGACTCAAGGCATTATCATGGCAGCGTGTTTACAGTACGACAGTCTAAGTGCTATGCTACACGGTATATTCATTGACATTGCAGAATCCGTGTTTCTAAATTTATTTAAGTTTAAATACAATTGGATACACGTAGTCGTTGAATAATGGTCAGCTTTAAATCAAGAAGTTAACACACACTGCTAGCTTTAAATATATTTATGATAAAAGTACATATTGAAAGTGAAAGTGGTTCAGTTCTCCGAAATTCAGTTTTCTAAACATAGCGTGTGCATAGGTGGTGTTATTATGTTAACAATAGTTAACACAGTCACGACATTCAAACGCACATGTGTTTTCGCAAGCAATTTAAGCTGATTAAACTCGTAGATGCGAATGTACAGTAAGGAGTGTTCTGAAATTGAATACGTATACGTATAACTTGTTTTCTATATTAATTATTCGGACTTAACAACACAATTGGATTACAATAATAAAAGTCGGTCAAGAATTTGAAGAAAACAAGATCGCGGAGAATTAAACGCTGAACAGGAGAACGGGCAATACGATTATGTAAACAAAGGGAGACTACTGTTCATAGCAACAGTAAACAACAAGTGCAAGTGTAATATGCTGGGATGAATAAAGTGCAAAGGATACAATAAATACTTTGGATGCTCAAATAAAATCTGGACCAAGATGACGAGCTCCAATGCCTTGTGGGTAAAACTTGTACCCGCAAGGCATTGTCTGTTCTGGTCTCCTTGGCTCAATTCGACTGAGGAAAATCCAAGAGAAAATAAGAGGAGAGAGACTTCAATATATCAGAGAGGTATACTTAACATTTGGTGTTATAAACTTCACTAATTTTCTTTTTTTGGTAATTCTGTATGATAAATGGTGACAACACCTACAATTAAATATTGTTGAAATCAAATCAAATAACAAAAGTAGTCCATCACTGTGAGTGACATAGGGATATATCTCTCTATATTTCACTACTTAGCATTAAATAAAGCATAGCATGAAGGAAAACACAACGTTGTATTGTTATATCGAAAATGGCCATCTATTCAAATGCCAAAGAAAAAGTAATACGTTGTACAAAGTAATACATAAAAAACAAATGAGTGTAACACCCCATATAAATGTTATATACCAATTGAAAAACACAATGTCAGCAACACAAAATAGGCGGTTTAACCACAACTGGAACAACACACATTCATTTTTTTCCAACGGATCATCTAGCTTTTCCTGATAGAAAGCAAGCAAGACAGTCAATGGTAACGGTAACAGAACGAATGTACCGTTTCATTTCCAATCCTTTGGTATTCGTAGATTATTAGTTGTTCGTCGCAAATTTTAAAATGTTCACCGTCAATGCGCTTAATGAGACCGTTTGTTATGCTCCATACGTTGTTGATTCTCCAGTTCGTTGCTTGCGGACCCTGTAGACGTTGGTGTACCGTTATCGTCTCCTCTAGAAGTATAGCCTACCATTTGTAGGAATTCGCAAGATGGGGAAAGCTTATGATGCACCTTCCACGGATCATCCGTTTTTTTCCATTGATTCATTTTAACTCCGCACGCGAAACATTCTACTTTATCTCCAAACCCCGTGTAATAAAAGCCTGCTTTGGCTAGATGACATTTATCCGGAACTATTTGGTCCGACCAAGTGTCAAATGTCGCAAGTCGTTCTTCATAAAACTTACACATTTTGTCAGTTATTGTGACCGACATATCCATCGGTTCCATTTAAAATGTTTTCAATTGCAACCTTCTTTATGATTTAAAGCGCTTTATAATTAGTTATTAGCCCCTTTTCAAATAAATATAAAATGGACTTCTGTCTTCGGTAGCACTTAGATCAATTTCTTATTCATAATGCAGTTACGCCGGCATTTATATAGGCGGATTGCATTCAACCGGCAATTATGTTAAAGTACATTACTTTTTCCCCAGCCAAAACTTTGACCCAATGATACATAAATTTTTACGGTAACCTAATTACACGATACTTCCGTTCAGTAATATTCGCAGTTGCCATAATATGTTTCCCAACATATTTTTAAACATGCACATAAATATTCAAAACTAATACGACGATATGGAGTTTATTTTTTTTTACTGAATAAAAGTTGATGTTGAATTAAAATGTATGTTTTATTCAGTAAAAAATAAACTAGCTGTCATGACAGAATTTCAAGGCGGAAAAAAACGGCTAGGCTTTTCAACAAATCTGAATAGCATGTATGATTGCAAATAAATTCCATAAAAAATGCAGCCTAGTGTTTTGATGTACACTGCCTCCAAAGGAGTTAGTCAATACGTTTTTATTCAATTCAGGAAACCGCGGTTATTGCGCTTTAATGGGAGAAATATTGATAATAGTTTTAGTTTTATAAAGGTAAGAATTCCCAAATTAAAGATAATGCAAAGAGAGGTGCTGGTCGAGCAAAAGGCTAGGTAGTTTAAGTGATAAAGGGCGGTAGTCAAAGCGATACTGCCCATTTGATCGCCGCTGGGATATCTAACGTCGCAGTCGATTTCGGAAAGGTGGGGTCACGCTATGCGACCGATTTTGGGAGGTTGCTCAAGCGTTGCAGCCGATTTCGGGGAGCTAGGGTCGGGCAATGCGGCCGATGTCGAGGAGGGAGGGGGGGTCAAACTGAGCGGCCGGGGGGGGGGCTAAGGGGTTCGAGTGGATTTATGTCGCGGGGGCATGCCGACATGCCTTTAAGAAATTCTGCGGGAAACCCTGTCAGTTAGAATCATTTCAAGGCAAACACGGTTAGTGAATTTTTGTTTTAGAGCTTACTCTTAAAACGTCGTTCATCCTTCTTAAGTGGTACAAGTAAATCGTTTTTTTTATCTATGTCTTTTATAACTTGAAAATGCATACGGTAAGATGATTCGTTTTCTGTATTTTCATTTGTTTTTTCCCCGAGTGTATTTATCCAATTGTTGCTCAACTCCGTAAGGGTGAACAAAATGCCACTGAGTTCGATTTGCAGGTGCTAAACTCATCATCCTGAACGTAGCTATTTAAACAACAACAACGACGACGACGACAACAACAACAACAACGATAACAGCAACAACAACGACAACAACAACAGAAACGACAACAACAACGAGAACAACAACGTCAACGACTCACGATGTTGTTACAGTAATAGACAATATGCAAAACAACTGCAGTTTTGGTAACACACACTGACACTGAGTTCGATTTGCAGTCGCAAAACTCCTCATCCTGAACGTAGCTATTTAAACCCCAACGATTGTGTTACCATAATTGACAATATGCAAACAACTGCAGTTCTGGCGGCACACAATGACACTGAGATCGATTTGCAGTCGCGAAACTCATCATCCTGAACGTTTCAATTTAAACCCCAACGATTTTGTAACCATAATTGACAATATGCAAAACATGCGGTTCTGGAGACGCACAATTACACTGGGACCGGTTTTCAGCTGCATAACTCCTCATCCTGAACGTAGCTATTTAAACCCCAACGATTTTGTTACCATAATTGACAATATGCAAAACTACAACAACACCAACAACAACAACGCCGACAACAACAGCAGAAATGACAACAACAACGTCAGCAACTACAACGAGTCTCTCGTTCGCATGATCGGGGTGAAGTCAAACGGAAGTTATCTATTTATTTTGAAAACGTATATGGTCGAACAATGGATACGGGGAGTGACAAAAATCAAATATTCGATATTAAGTACCGGTAATTTAAAGTTACTGTGGAAATGAAATGCAAATACACACAAATGAACTCGCATTTAGCCATTTGAAGGTCACTTAACTCTGGCAGTTGTATTTCTTCACCGACATTCGATTGTATATAATGTGTACATTAGAATTAGCTTGTAAGAATGTATAGGCATTTTGTTAATTGGAATTTCCCTTTTTGATCAACGTACCAAATAATTCTTCGGTCTGATTGTTCTTGACCAATTAAATAATCCAATAAATTTTTTTTGCCTGTAGAGTAAATTAAAGTTGTCATACTTATTCCGCACCAACGATTCTGCGACTTCATGTTTTCTTTCTGAAACCGTGTTTGTCGTAAATAAAGTTACAGATATTTTTCATCATTTGAAAACGTTGCAGCAGAAGCGTTAATGCAAACATTGTTCGTATGATCATCTATCGCACGTTAGGCAAAACATTTCCCTCATTTTTCCTCATTTTCGAAAAATCTGCATTTTCGAACAATATTTTTCATTTTGTGAAACCGAACATTTTGCTAATTCAGTGTGAGCAGACGAACCGTTCGATGCATGAATGCTTTTACATTAAACGAGTATTTTTTACCCAGTCAGATAACAGTCCGGTGCATGAATGCATTAATTGCTAAGCAGTAATATTATAGAAGTTGGAGAGAAAGTTTCGTCAGTTTAAGCTTTTAACAGGTATAAAGCAGGCAAGTAAACGCGTGACTGACTGTAGTTGACGGTTACAATAATGTCTTGATTCTTGGGCAAGTTTGAATGCTTGACAGCCTAAACCAGCACTGATATACGGATATGCTGTTTTAGTAAAACAAAACAAAACAGACTGAATTAAAGTTTATGTTGGACTAAAATGTGTGTAAGAATTACTTCAGAGAAAATATGGTAAGTAAATATTTTGGTTATTTTATGCCAACTGTTTAAACGTTTTTTTCCATCGCTTTGAACAATTTGTTTTTAAGCACATCTTAATTGGTATGCCAAATGATCTTTTTAAATATACATATACGTATGTTTATAATTAAACCTTTGTTATAACGCTGTTTATTTTTTAACTTTAAATATAACAATGGACTACTACATTTTACTTGCCTTGTTTGTTAACTCTAATGTAGAAAATCTATTGCAAGTAGTCATATCTTTGCAAAACGTAACTCTTTAAATAATTTTACAAATGTTCGATTGCGTTAACCGATACAAATCCTGGTAAAATCAAGTCTACAGTGGTAATTATTGGTTTCGTATTGTTTATTTTGCTCACAAACAAACGCGAAACGGAAGGCTGATTTTACAATTGTACAAAACAACAACTTGCAGATATAAGCTGAATGCCCAATAAAATAACGTAACAAAATTCAAATAGTAACCAATCAGAAAACAGCACGATGCTTAAACGGGTTAAAAGCAGACAGCAAAACTGCGGTAACTTTTTGATAAAGCACGGAGCTTGAAATGCATGTTTGTTTAAATAATTTTATGTTACGGATATATTTTATGAAAAAAGGACAATTTTTATGTTTTAATTTATTGTCTTCGTTTTCTGTATTTTCAACTTTATTGTTTTTACTTCAAGATGTAATTTTTCATATTTTCCATTATCGTTCTGAACGATGCTAAACCTCACGATTACGATTTACATTCAATTATTCTAACAAAATTGACAATATAGGAAACATCGCAAAACAGCTGCAGTTCTGGCGGGAAAATGGCATACGTGTCGACCGACAAAATATATGTTTACGAAATACTAACATGGTTGCATCGCGTTTTCTAAAATAAATACCGATTCGCCGGGGAAGTGTTTTTTGGTTTTGTAACCAAATTTAGCATTTCAAAGTGAACAATTTCAGGTCATTTCTTTCAGTTGAGTTTAGGACGATGATTGAGACGGACGCGTTTTGAAATCTCTTAAAATACCAATTTACATGGAGATAATTACATATTTTTACCATGACTTTCTGTTAGAATAAATTGGGCCTCGACGAAGTCTTACTCGTTCGATTATGTTAACCGGTAAAATTACGGTTTAAATTCGCTATACAACAGCAGTTGTCTATTTCGTGATGTTCATGTTTATTGGTTTTGGCAACAAACCAAACGCAAAAGGTCGCATATTCACCATTCCGTAACGTAACAGCCGGCAATACTAGTACTAGCCAATCAGAAAACAGACGAATAGCCGGATATCCTTGTGTTTTTTTTACACAGTCGTCTTCCTGCCATTGGATTGAATGGTTCGTCAGTTTAAGCTTTAATTTCTAAACAGTTGTACTGCAGACAGTTAAACACAAATGTTTGATCATTTAAAAGAAATTTATATCGATATTTTCGGTGTTTTTATTAACACAATGGATTAAATAATGCTGATGTGGGATTGAAATGCGGGTTGGAATTTCGAACAAATACGCTAAGTGTATTTCTGGATACTGTAGAGTCAACTAATTAAAACTTTTTTCACCTATCTTTGAACTAAAGCACATATTTTTGGTGTATTGGAATCTATTTATTTCTTTAATAATTTGTGTATTATCTTAATGTTTGAACGCTTGCTAAATGTGTCATTTTTGAAGCTCTATCTGGTTTTAGCCAATATTTAATTTTAAACGTTCTAAATTATGTTGTCGTTTGATACATTCATTCAAGCGGTGAGGTCTTTTTATATTCGTAGATAGTAGTCCAGAAAATTTGGGCGATTAAGTGATAGTAAAAAACAATGTAACAGTTTATGTCAGAATTCTCTCAAAACACCCACTAGGCAGTCAACATCCACAATTTCAAACTTGCAAAACGCGCTACTAAAATTAAATTTATTATCAAATCTCTCCAAACCACGCCCGAATCGGTTAACGCCGGCACAATACACAACTAGAAAGTATTCATGATTTGGATACCGACGTGAGCTGATTCGTTTTTGCTGCTTTTATATTGACTTCTTGTCGCAGTTGATAATTTGTAAAACAACGTGCTAAAACGTTTAATCAATGGATATAACTTCTGGAAGGTATGTACGAATCAGTTTAAATTTCACATTCAATTAAACTATGAATTTCTGTCAGAAAACGTTTTGATAAAGACCTAATCGGGATGTTTTTGAGAGATATTATTATTATTTTAATTTAATTCGGTTGGTTTACTTAGACTTTCTTTCAGTTGACTTTGAGACATTCACCGAGTCGGATGTGTTTTTCAGAGCTCTGACAATAATTAATTATTTAATTTAGTTGTTTTACTATGACTTTCTGTCATTTGCCATTTTTCTGAAAATGAATATTTTAATAATTAAATTCAATTGTTTTTTCTTTGACTTTCTCACTGTTGACATTTGAACGATGATCAAATCGTACGTAATTGCAAGAGCTCTATAAATAAATAATTATATTTTTCTACGACTTTCAGTTCGATAATTTTTAGAAAATGAAGGAATAAGACGTGATTTTGAGAGCTCGCAAACAATTATTTTTTAATAATTTTACTGCTGTGATAATCTGTCAATTTAACTTTGGACTTTGATCGAGTCGGACCTGTATTTACGCCATCTAAACGTACTTATTTAACTATTTTAATTCAGTTATTTTTTGTACGACCGTTTGCAAATTTTGGTCGATGACCGTGCTGAAAATTATTATTAATAATAATAATAAAATATAATATAATATAAATAAATTATAAAATAACATGTTTTGTAGAGCTCGAAAAAATATTTAAATTCATTTTAGTCTGAAAATATTTATTCTTGCTACGAGCGTTTCTGCCAGTTGAATTTAGAATGTTAATCGCGTCAGACGTGTTTTAGAGCTCTGAAAAAAATATTGTGGTAATTTCGAGGTTGATTTCGTGGTTGATCGAGGCGCAAGTGGTCTGAGAGCACAGACAACAAATATTTTTAATGATTTTACACCAACTTTCTATCAGTTGAGTATTTAACGTTGACCGTGTCGGACGTGTCTTTGAGATCACTGAAAATAATCATTTATATTCAATTTATTTACTGTAAAATATACAGACGATAAAAAATGAAACGGATACGTGACATAAAACGTTGGGCACACAACAGAGCATGCAGAAGGCACACACATTTACCTAAATGTGACTGCGAATATAGACTATACCTTATTAAACGTGGAAGTGTAATGAAGCATCGAAGATCTGATCGTAATAGAAAAGTGCGATCTTGCAAAGGAAATAAATACGACAGAATCGTAATGAACTTTAAGTAGATCGACGTACGATTCTTATCCAAGGAAACCATACAACGTCTTCATTTTTTACTTATTAACAAAGTTTTGACCAACCATCCGGAATTCGACTTGTACAAAGTTCAGGCTGGGATTCTTACCGCGTTGACAGTTCTTATGAGCGATCTGATGAATACAAATTTAATTGGCGACACGGGGTATATAACTACTATCCGAGAGGTGCTAGACAAATACGTTAAACAAGAAAGAGCTGAAAGTAACAGACAAACGCGCACTGGCTACTTTTGGCAAACTGAGGGAAACGAATGCGACCGAATCGTAATGAAATTCCAATTCAAGGATTTACGATTCTTGTCTTATGAAACTTTGCAAAGAATTCATTTCTTACTGATAAGGAATGTTTTATCAAACCATCCTGAATTCGATTTTTGTAAAGTTCAGGCCGGTGTTTTTACCGCGTTGACAGCTCTTATGAGCGATCCGATGAATCCAAGGTGCATTGGCGATATAGGGTATATATACTACGATCCGAGATGTGTTAGACAAGTATGTAAAATGAGACAATCAGACGAGGCAAATGGACATTAAAGTTTGATAATGTTATAGAAATATTAAGATAACAAAATGCGATTATATTGAATGTGTTATTATTCGCTAGGCTACAAAATATTCCTTAATAAAGGCGAGTAACTTATTTCAATGTTTGTTTTTTGTTTACAGTGTTTCTCGTACATATATTTTGTGACACCACTATTAAACTTGAAAGTATAATTTTTAATATTAAAGATTCGAACTTCATTAAAATAATTTGTTAAACTAAAGTAGTACTCTAAAATGCTTCATAACTCCTCAAAAGCTAGTGCTTTAACTTACTCGTGTCAATGTATTGGATGTTGTTTCGTGTATAAACAGTTTTTGTATGTCGTTTGTTTATCAAATAAACCCTATAATAAATTGGTCTTCATTTTACAACTGAATGTATGCATACTTTTAAAAGTGTTGAGCAGCTGAAACCGCTTTATGATTTCATGATGAATGCGTTATCTAATAAATTAATTATGCATTGAAATACATTACCGGTGTTTATTAATTAACTTTATAATATTAAACGAGAATCTGGTCAGTTTGTCCGCTTGATACAATGTAAACCTCGTCAATAAATTTCAAAACTCAGCCAATACGGGAAAAACTCGGCCAGTATGGAAAAACTTGGCCAATACGAGATTTGGCCAATCAGGGTTCTGGAGTAGCTCGGCCTTATACGAGATGAGATTTTGCAAGTATTTTGGACGCCATTTTGAAAACGCTAAGCACATTTTGCACTTTGTATTTATTACGAAAAGTTTCTAGATGTAGCACTCGCAGGTTTGCATAGACGCGGTCGGGATAACAGTGCACATCGATTGGTGGTGTTAAACCTTTTGCGACTTTCACGATAAGCAGATATTTGGCCTACGGCCTCAGACCAATACGGCTGTCTTCTGCCCAATAACAAGGCCAATATGAATTCAACTAATTAATAACATTATAGTAAAATTGCCAAATTGTTCAATAGTGTTGTATTTATAGTTATAACTGTAAAGAAACTGTTCGTGGTTCTGTTTTTAATAATGATATCTTTCTCATGTGATGTTTAAATCTCGTGAAAGACGACGACGAAGTTAGGTTATTTATCCTCCGGACTGCGGTTAAAAACCATTGCCCGAGCAGACAATTTCAAAGATAATTCAGAGAATACCGACCAGCTAGCTCAGTTGGTAGAGCGCTAGTGAAAGAAAAATTAATACCATAATAATAAAATGTGTCTCATATTAATAATAATAATTAATTGAGTAAAAGGTTTTTACATTTGTAATAGTGGGAAAGAGTGATTTGCTTGTTGAGATTTGGAATGTGTTTTGAAGTGAGTTTTCATATCGATAACGAGATTTATTTCTAATAATAATTTAGAATTTTTTTAAAAATACATTTTCTTACTGAGCATGTTTATTAGGATTACTATTTAAAACTACAATCGCATGAAATGACGATCCTTTGAATTATCTTAGAACCTATCAAAGCATTATCAATGGTAAAGCATTTGCTTTTCAGTTCTACGAATTTCTGGTCCACGGGCGCGTATATGACTATTTTGGTTTTCAATTTTCCTACTCGTAGCTACCCCTGTATAAGGAGATGTCTTGGCTCTGTGGTTTACTGACCATGCATTCACTGTCAAAGTAGTTCAAGGCAGAACGCTTTTCCTTCTGCGAGGGAGAAGAGATCTGGGTTCAAGTCCCAGCTTTGGCTACTGTAATTTGTTAGCAGCTGCAGAGACAAGCAAATGGCGTGTAGCTGGCTGCTTTCAGAACTTAATTAAACTCAATTCGTTGCTTGCTATAAGCACATGTGATTTATGTTAATTTCTGTACTGTATACATTAATTTTATTAATGCAATTAGCTGCTAGAATATTGAAGGTGTTAATCAATACAGTAGCTTACGATTTTAGAATAGTATTTCTCACCCAATAACAATTTATATAACTTACCCATGCTATGTATTCTATAAGAAACGTGATTTAGACAAAATTTCACTCAAACTAAGTTTGCTGTCTCAAAAATATGATAGCTTTGATGGTAGTTCAGGCCAATGCTCTTAAGGCGTGTACAGCTCTGATGAGCGATCCGATGAATGCTAGTTTAATTGGCGACCTGGGGCATATAACTACGATCAGATATACCGCGCTGACAGCTCTAGCTCGTATGAGCGATCCGATGAACCGAATTTCATGGGCGACATGGGGTATATAACTACGATCCAGTATGTGTGAGACAAATACTTTAAACCAAGGCAAATGGAATTTAATGTGTGGTAATGTTATGGACATAAAGATTTAAATTTTATTTATAATGAAATGCCAATATATTCAAGGTGTTATTGTTCGCCGAGATACAAAATTGTTCTTAATAAATGCGACTAACTAATTTCAATGTTTGTTTTTCGTTTATTTTTTTTTTTTCAACTGCCCATTTTCAAACCTCTGTTATAAAACCGGGTAATTGGCCGTAGAGGTTGCATACACTATACACTCGCGTACACATTTCTGGTGAGAGAATATTTTATTAATAAAAGAGCCGGTCAACGTGAAAAGATCGGTAGATATTTCATGCTTAGATGCTAGGAGTATCACCATATACCGGTATATTGCAGTATTTGATTATGCAATAAAATATTGCAATATAATTTCCCATACCGGTATATTGCGCAATTTATGTGGTCTTTTGTGCCATATCATGTTTATATATTTGTTACGTAATTTTTTAATATATTTTGAATACACTTATTGTCAGTGATAGACAATTGAACACTGTAACAGTTGATGGTTGTATAGGGTTCAGGTTAAAAGCTGGACCATAATAGAATGTACTGGCGGCTACTAACTGTACATTTAATATACATGTATTCGCTTAAAATGTTCATGCTCAGTTAACATTAACATAATGAATTTGTTCCAAATAAAATAAGTTTCAAACAAATAAGTTAAACTTAGTTAAAGCACAAAACATTACAAGTACTCTGTGTCAACCTATATGCTTTCCTTAACACCATGACTGAAGTACCATTACGTGTAGTTATCACTTTATTTAATTATATTATAACATAATTATATAGTATATAGAGATGACAGGCTTTGAGAGTGCTATGCATATTTGTATGGTTTTACTACTTGCTTATTATAATTATGTTGCTGTTGTGACTGTCTTCAACATCAGAAGGTGACAATAAAATCTGCCCTATGAAATAGTGTCATGTTGATAGTGCTTTGATCACATCTTGAGCACATTAATTACATAACAACAAAGGCGGCATTAAATCGCAATAAATATTGTGTTAAATTAAAAAATATCGCAGTATATCGCGATATGGAGTTCTACTATCGTGACACCCCTATTAGATCCGATAGTGAAATAACACGCTGAAATAGCGGAGTATGAAGGAAAACACAACATCGTATTGTTATATCAAAATGAGCATCTATTAAAATGCCAAAGAAACAATCATTCTCGTACATTGCATAAATAAAAAAAATGAATATAACATCATTCACAAAAGTAATAAACCAATAAAAAAACTCGCATACAACAATGTTTTTAACAACACGAAATAGGTGGTCTCAACGCCTCAAATGGAACATAACACTCGACTTTTCTTTTTCATTAGCTATTCTCTATTTCCAGATAGTCCGAAAGTATTGACCACCAAAACCATTCTAATAAACTGAACGACTGCATGGTTTCATTTTAAATATCTTATCATTCTTGTCATTCTGGACATCCGTGCTGGATGGTCGCACAAATACAATTTGCACCATCTATTAGTGCTCAAACGGGTACCCGAAAAAACCCGAAACCGCGGGTCCAAAAAATACCCGCGATTCCGGGTCAAAGTTTTCGCAAACGGTACCGGGTCGGGTCAATATTTTTCAAAAGAACGCCGTAAAATCAACTGGGCCGTTTTGTTCGGGCCGTTTTGACCTGTGCCAACCTGACCTTCAATCACACTTCCGGAATAAATATTATATGATTTCGCGGTTGCATTAGTTCAACCAAACTCGTGTTTCTGAGTAATTGTAAGTTTTCTTTATTGATAATCAACTGAATCAAGGCAAATAAAGATAATAGACGCACCGAAGGCATTAAAATCGCCAGTATGGGAGTATTTCCCATCTTATAGACGTCTTGAATAAGTCTTGATATGGTGAGATGAGATTTTGTTTACAGTATGATACACGCAGTTACATTCTTCCACGTTTATTGTAAACGGAGTTATGAAAGATTTGTTCTAAAACAGTCTATATTGTGCATTTTAGCCTGTTAATGTGGGTGCCTAATTTAAAGCAAATAATATGTTAGCTTCGGGTATTACATATAGATACACCTATATTCCCATGATCTCTGATGTTCTCTATTAGCTCTAGTCATTTTGAATCTTATAGATGCACCTACATTCTACTATAGGAAGCATATCCTAGCTTAGCTTTGTTTTTTGTTTGAAGTTTAGTTTTTATTTTTTTACTGAATTTTGTCTCTATATATCCAGTAATTGATGTTTTAGGAAGCACCATTTTATCATAAATTCATTTATTACTATCAAGAATGTGGTAATTCTACATAAAGGACTCATTTTTGTGCAGTAATTAGTCTAATTATTTTTGACATATCTGCCATGTTCAACTTTAAAAGAAAATAAATGTTTTAATGTAGTTTACCATATTTTAGAATTAATCTTTTTAATACCCGATCCGACCCGAAATTACCCGAACTTTGAAATTTTGACCCGCCGACCCGACCCGAAGAAATTTTTAGACCCGTTGGAGCCCTACCATCTATGCGGTTGCTGATACCGTCTCTCATGGTCGTCTCTCTGATCTTCAGTAACTATTCCATTTTATTTGTCAGGTGAGTTGCTTTCACACCCAGCAGACGTTAATGTTTCATTATCGCCGCCTCCAACAGTACATCCTATCATTTTTATGTATTCGCAAGATGGGGAATGCTTGCAATGCTTCTCCAACGGATCATCCGTCTTCTTCCACTTAGCTAGTATAACGCCACAGGCGAAACACACCACTTTGTCACCCATCCCAGAGTAATAAAACCCAGCTTTGGCTAGCTGGGTTTTGTCAGGAACTATCTGTTCCGACCAATTTTCGAATGTTACAAGTCTCTCTTCGAAGAACCTATACATTTTGTTAGTTACACAGACTGATACGTCCATCGGTTCCATCTTCACAATTAGTCTTAACAATTACAAAGTTAAATGATGTGTGTTCTGACCCACTTTATTCAATATACACTAAAACCCCTCTTTATATAGGCGGATATATTTCATTTAAAATCATAAATCCATTAGTAATTTTTTTCCGGTAAATTTCGCCTCCTAAAACCGTAACACCAAATACATATATAAAAAAGAAAATCGACAATTTTGTCTGTTATATGCGGACAACCCGGTCACGCTTTGATGAAGAATGTCATGTTTTTAATTTTTAAATAATAATCTTGGGCACATAATCATAACACTTTTCTGTAACATTTGTGCGCGAAAATATTGAGTCATCAAGTGTTTCGAAAATTGTGTTTCCGAAATGTATAAATAAATGTATTGATAAATTACAACTTTTTGTACCCAGTATTATTAAGGCTTAAATATTATATTCAAGAAAAGTCTACATCTTATAGAATTCAATCAAGCATGTTAAGATTTAAACTTTAAAGATATATTGCAGATTTAATGTTTGTGGGAATTCTTTTTTTTATTATTATGAATAATGTACACGTCAACAATTGAAGTCCACTGTATTTTAAGCGATTTGCTGCCATTCGTAGCTTAGTCATCGATGAGTGCGGACCTGTTTTGCTGGCGCTTTAAATGTGTATGTTTGATATATATAAAATCGCCTAACTATATCAAATTTGTAGATCGTTTTTCAGTTAGTCGATGAAGAAACTGAGCGGAATTTAAAATATAACATTTCAATAGAAATAACCGAATAAATAAAACCGAATACCGAACTGGTCGTTTTAAACAGTAATGAAGTAATAGCACTGCGCTTGACATATACAGCTGAGATTTGAAGATTTGAATAAGTAGCATGTGCATAGTGGATTAAAACTGGATGTTTTGATAAATAAATGGGATTTGTTCTTTTACAAGATGTAGATATCGGTGAGTGAAGACATGTTTTGTTGTTGTTCTTTATTATTAAAGAAACAAGACCCAACATAATCAAACTCATAAATAAAACGTTTTTGATAATTATCAAATAAGGTTAACACATTGCTTTTTTGAAACGATATAAAGTCAAACAATACATACATTATATAACCTTTGCGACAAAACCCTCTTAATTCATGACATACAAAACTACGCAAACGTTGCAAAAGTGACCCTTCTTTCTAAAATTGGAATTTACTATATCGAAGTTGTATCTGCGTTTAATGTTGACTTCATATATTTAATAATTATAGTTTTAACTGTTTTTGATTATTAAATTATTATTTGCTATTGATATAATATGTCTTAATACTTCGACCATTTTAATCCTAGTCGATAATTATATAGTGTTATAGGATAAGGATATTGATTTCATCCAATTTTGGGAAAAGTTATGATTTAAATATTTGAATTATGATTTACCAAATCAGTGCACCTGTAAAGGTACTCTATTCTGGACACACAGAAGCGCGCCAAATACATGTCATTGCCATCATAACAAAAAGTATTAAATAATTTATTTCAGTTTTCGTGAACATCGTAGAAGGACCAAATAAATTAACATTGCTTTATGGTGATTGCCAATATAATAATACACAGTTTGTAAGACGTTTTTAATCAATTAAACCTTGAAAAAAGACAAGTATAGAATGTGTTAAACGATTTAATATGTATTATTGCTTGGATGAAGCAAATATTTATTAAGAACATGATGGAGAAAAAATAGAAATACAATTTGAAGAAAATGCAAAAACATTAAATACCATTTTTTTTTGTAACCTGATTGAGTTTTGAACTAAATACCACTTGTAAAAATTACAAAATACAAACCTTGCTCTCTTCGACGTTACTTACTGCGTAAGTAGAACTGATATATCGTCGCGTAATTTAAGACCTTTAATTAATTATTACTACATCGATACAAACACATGTCAGACATCACGTGATCTACATACATGCCAAGCATGGTTAGACATCACGTGACGTCTAGAAAACACCCATGAATCGGCCGTGGAAAGTTTCGATGTGTCAGTTTACTTTGGTTTAAAATACTTGTTGCACTTGTTAACTTTAGGAACTGTCATTGAGGAGGTATGTACGAATACATTTGTATGTCGCTTTCAATTTTACTATGAATGTCTGTCAGAAGACTTGGATGTTGAACTAATCGAAAATGTTTTTGAGAGACCTGAAAATTATAATTTAATTAAATTCATTTGTTTACTACGACTTTCTTTAAACTTGATTTTGAGACATTGACCGAGTCGAAAGTGCTTTCAACTTTTCACGGATTCAAACATCCATTGGTTCGCCTGCCATTTTTGACGATGTTTATAGCTAACGCATTTATATTAAAATATCTTAGCAATAATTTTTACTTCAAAAGCCACCAGTTTTTAAACTGAATTGAAACTGGATTTTCTGTATTCTTAACACATTTCAGAAGTTTTTAATTCAATATAATTAAAACTCAGTGTTTGTAGAGCGAATATCTTGCAGGTACAAACTCATATTCGTTAGAAGTATCAGTTGACCGTATATTACGTCTCTTCACGTAACGTAACCGTTTGAATTTTCGTTTAAAAGTTTACGAAACTGACAATTGAGTTGCAAGTAGCTTCTAGCTCGTATGACCACAATATTAGCCAATCAGAAAACAGCACGCAACATGAATATTATACAAGTACTGGTAAAGCAGATAACCAAACGCCAGTGACTGACTTTAGTTGACGGTTACATTATTCCCACCTGAATGTTTAATTTCTAAATTCATCGGCAAGCTTTAAATGCTTAATCGCTAAAAGCAACTCTGTTATACTGGTACTCTGTTATGGTTTTATGGAGAAATAAGCTCTTAAACAAGAAATAAGCTCTGCATTTAAGTACATCATTATAGGTATAGCAAAAGATCTATGAAATTTCGAAATAGACCTTTGACTAGGCTGTTGATTTATTTCTTTTATAACTTTTAACTTGGGAGCCAGGGTGTGGAAATATTTCTACGGTTTACAACAAAACAATCGCAGCATTACAAATAGCTTTCATCTACCATGACTTCTGAAATCACGGTATAAACAGTTGAAACCGACTTACTACACACCTGTCCAACCAATTTCATTAAGCATTTAAATATAGATTCACAACGCTTACATAATATTCGTCCCAACAAGATATTCCCGTCTTATTATACGCATAGCAAAACAATTCATCAACCACCTCTGATATCAATACTTCTTTAAACAATATAAAAAAAAAACTTGATAAACAACTTCAACCAAATTACATTTCGATTTTTTTTACTGATACAAATGCTGTAAAATGTAGATTCAATCGGAAATTGTTTATTGCGTAATGTGCTCACAAAACAAACGGGAATCAGGTGACTGATTCACTATTTCTTAAAATATCGACCTGCAGATTATTAGCTGATGCACCAACGGCATAACGTGAAGACTGACAAATATTAGCCGATCAGAAAACAGCACGATGCTTACAACAGGTATAAAGCAGACAGCAACAAATATTGGCCAATCAGAGAATGGCACGATGCTTTCAACAGTTATAAGGCAGACAGCAACAAATATTGGCCAATCAGAGAATGGCACGATGCTTTCAACAGTTATAAGGCAGACAGCAAAACGTGAGACTGACTCACATAATGCTGACCTTTGCGTGGAATGTTTTTTAAAATGTAAAATGAGTGTGGGCTTAAATGTGCACTGGAGTCATTTCATGGCAAATACGTTTAGTACATTTTTGTTTTAATCACCTATTAACTGACCAGACCACTTCTATATGGAGTCTTTTTTTCTTCATCATTATCTATGCAGTCATTGTAGACATCTGTTGGTTGTGGCTCTACTAAACATCTATCAATAGATTTAATTATTTGTTTCTGGTTTTTGTTCGAGTATCGCTATCAGCGTTTAGATTAACGTAAAGGACGATGATTGAGTCCACCAGGTGTGGCGTCCAGCTATTGTCAGCTTGTGAGGTAGCCTCTATTTGTTGAATAATATGACGAAAATAAGCGTATTGGTGAAAAGCAATGGAACGGTATATGTTTAACATATATGATTATAATACCGGAATGGAGAAAAGCGAAAGAGCTGTTTATGTTTATTTCGTCTTAGTGAAATGCGTCAAAATGGTGTACGTTTATGTATGATGTGGCGATTATAACATACGATCGGTAAAAATGGTAACAAAGTTTAATGATTATACATGATAAAGAAAAGCGACAGTACGGTGGTTGTTTAGCGTATTTGTCGATACTAATACATGTATCGTATTGGGGAAAAGCGAGAAAACAGAGTTTGTTTAACGTATATGACGGTAATTTGGAATGGGTAAAATGAGACAAAATGGTGTTTGTTAATAGTACACGAGATACTTGCGATGGCTATATGTTATTGGAAAGAGCGGAAAAAAACAATGTAAGTTCGACCGACGTATAAGACATTTAACATATCGGCAAAGTGAAGGGCATGTAACTGTTTTGTTGAACGTTGATGACGATCATTATATGGGCTTGGAGAAATGCGACAAAACGATGTGTGTTTGAGGTACGTGACGATGATAATATGCGATAGAACGGTTTGGCGATGCTTATATCGGATTTGACATCGGTGTATATTGTTTGCATATGACAATGTTTATATCGGGCTGAAAGACAGATATGCGCATGAACAATGTATGTTTCAGTTTAGGTAAAATAATGAAAAAAAAGAAAACAAACTCTATCATACAAGTATTATTTTGTCTCAACTTTCCACCCAAACATGTATATCTGACAAACGCTTTTGACGAAATTGCCTTCGTCATTACCAACATTGCGTTTGCTCAGAGTAATTGTTTACCTTTGCCACACAATGTTCGACTAAGGTTTTGGTGGTAGAGTTATTGTTTACCTTTGCCACACAATGTTCGACTAAGCTTTTGGTGGTAGAGTTATTGTTTACCTTTGCCACACAATGTTCGACTAAGGTTTTGGTGGTAGAGGCCATGCTGCAAGACCGTTAAAAACTCCCTATTAACCACCGGAAGCATAATATAAACATTCTTTAATTCAAACATAAATATATTTGTGTCCTTTGATAGTCGGGCGTAGACTAAGTCTGATGTGTTTTTGAGATCTCTGAAAATAATATTTTTAAATATTTAATTAAGTTGTTATACTTCGACTTTCTGATTGAAAGTTGACTTTTGGACATTAATTGAGTTGGGCGTGTTTTGGGGAGTTCCGAAAAAATATTTAAAATCGTTTTAAAACGTCTTTCTGTGCGAGAACTCGGAAGATTATAATCTTAATTCAGCTTTGTTACTACGACGTTCTGTCAGTTGATTTCTGGACGTTAACCGAGTCGGACTTGTTTAGAGTTTTGTTAAGAATAAGACTTTTTATTCAATTTATTTACATATACATCCGAGGTTTGTCGCATTTAAATGAAACACTTAAGCATAATTCGTAACAGTATAGTCGGCGAGAACACTCACACACGGTGGGCTTCAACGACAGAGCATGCACAAAAGGCACACATACGTAAATGGATCAATTATTATGTATTTATAGTTATAACTCTAAAGAAACTGTTCGTGGCTCAGTTGTTCGTAACTATACCTTTTTCACGCGTTGTTTTCTCGCAAAAGGATTAATTAATACCAAAATAGGTCTAGTATTTGATAATAATTATTAATTATGTAAAAGGTTTTTACATTTGGAACAGTCGAAAAGATAGATTTGCTTGTTGAGATTTGGAATAAGTGTTGAAGTGAATTTGCTGAGAATTAACAATACATTTATTAATTTCTGTTTATAAAAGATTACTATTGAAAACTACAATCGCATGAAACTACAATCGCATGAAATGAAGATCCTTTGAATTATCTTAAAACCTATCAAAGCATTATCTATGGTAAAGCATTTGCTTTTCAGTTCCAAAAATGTCTGGTCCACGGGCGCGTATATGACTATTTTGGTTTTCAATTTTCCTACTCGTAGCTACCCCTGTATAAGGAGATGTCCTGGCTCTGTGTTTTACTAACCGTGCATTCACTGTCAAAGTAGTTCAAGGCAGAACGCTTTTCCTTCTGTGAGGGAGAAGAGATCTGGGTTCAAGTCCCAGCTTTGGCTACTGTAATTGGTTATGAGCTGCAGAGACAAGCAAATGACGTGTTTTCAGAACTTAATTAAACTCGATACGTTTCTTGCTATAAGCACATGTGATTTATGTTAATTTCTCCGTTCTGTCGTTTTTCACCAATAACATTTCAGAGATATAAAACCAGCTCTCGCCAGCTGGGTTTTGTCAGGAACTATCTGTTTCGACCAAGTGTCAAATGTCACAAGTCGTTCTATATAGAACTTATATAAAGAGTCAGTTACACTGACAAGACACATCCATCGCTTCCATCTAGTATAACAGTAAGTCGCACAGAGAGCAAATATATATTACAACCTTTGAAAAAAAAAATTATTAGTGGAATGACCTGTCTTCTTAGATTTATAAGTGGTTTTGTTCAATATACACTAAACCCACTGTTTATATAGCGGAACAGATCGACGGTGTTAATTTCTTACCACCAACTGTTTTCACCTGAAATGTAGCGCATTATGTCGTATAACTGGTACTAAAATACCAGCCAATCAGAAAACAGTCCGATGCATCAATATCTTTGCAGTCGTCTAGCTCTAGCCGTTGGAGTAAAAGCTCTGTTATTTGACAACCGGTATAAAGCAGACAGTTAAACCAGTCAAGCCTAACAGTATCTACTTGACGGTTATAATATCGTAAATACTTTGAATTCATTTCTTGTTGCTCCAAGAAGCTCGAAATGCTTGATTACCAAAATAAACATTCTGGAACGGGTATTATGTGTTTTCAAAAATCGGAATAAAAGTTCACAAACGGGAGAAAAGCCTATGTTTTCCTTATGTTTTACGTTTGTTAAATATTACAATTTATAAATTAAAATTGTACATAGATCTATCTACAAAATCGGTGTTAGCACCCACCTTAACAATAAACGTTATGATTTGGATGATTACTGTTGAACTACATCCAGATCACGCGTGGTTACGTGAGTCATGTTTTTAAAAATCGTTAGGCGTATTTTTGCCACTTCCTTGAATATAGTCACCAATTTTTCGAAAATTGCGTTTCTGTTGTGCACTTTTCTCTGACAGTTAGAATTGTAAGAAATGTATTGATAAAATACAAGTTGTTGTAAGACCCAGTATTATTATGGCATAAATATCCTTTTCTAGAACAGTATACATCTTAATTATTCTCTAGTATTCGTTTAAACACGTTAAGATATATTGTAGATTTAATGTTTGTGGGAATTTGAGTGTTTTCCTACGCCACTCATGCTTCATATTCGTCAACAATTAAAGTCCCCTGTATTCTCGACTCATTTTAAGGGATTTGCTGTCATTCGTAGTTTTATCACCGACGAGTGCGGAACCGTTTTGTTGGCTCTTAAAATGTGTATGTGCTATATATAAATATTTCTACTAACTATATCAAATTTGTAGATCGTTTTTCCGATAGTCGATACAGAAACTGAACGGAATTTAAAAGATAACATTTCCAAAACCATAACCATTTAACGGAAAAATAAAACTGTTTTTTTTTAAACAGTAATGAAGTTAATAACTCTGCATTTAACTTATGCATATGAGTTTTCAAGATTTTAACCTGTCGCGTGGGTAGAGTGGATTAAAACTGGATGTTTTGAAATATAAATGGGATATATTCTTATACAGGATGTAGATATCGGTGAGCGAAGACATGTTTTGTTGTTGATCTTTATGTATAACTAAAGATACAATACCCAACCTCATAAAACGCATAAATAAAACGTATATGATAAACATAATACAGACATAATACAACCTTTGCGAACTAAATCAACAACAACTCTAATTAAGTACATACAAAAGGTTTAAACGTGACCTTTCTTTTTAAAATTAAACATTTAGTATACTAATATCTAAGTTACATCTTTGCTTCATTGTGACTTTTTAATTATAATAGTATTATTTGCTGTTGATATAATATTTCTTAATGCTCTGTCTCATATTATAATAAGACCATACAATGCTATGAAGTGTTGTATATTATTATTATTACTATGTCCTTTGAAACGGTACAGTGATGTTGAAATGTGGTAAGAACATAACCTCATGTAAAAATCGTACTGTTGAATATCAGCGAAACGTTGATTTGATGGATATGATTTTTGGAATGGACGATGAAAATAAAGGTACTTTCTTGGCTCTGTGGTTTCCGGACCGTGCATTCAATGTCAGAGTAGTTCAAGGCAGAACGCTTTTCCTTCTAAACGGGAGAAGAGATCTGGGTTCAAGTCCCAGCTTTGGCTATAATTATTGGTTATGAGCTGTAGAGGCAAGAATATATTCATTGAGATTTAACGTGCTTGTGCAGAATTTTAACTTGCTAGCTGTAAGCAATTTTAATCAATATGGTCTAAACCACAGACATTTGACGCGCCGCTTCGGTAATTAGTATAACATCAGTTTTATTTACAAAAATACGGTGTAAATGTATTCCAATTAAAAATTCGTCGGTTTCTATTACAACAAACGCGTCGTGAATTGCACATGTATAAATATCGACTTTATATGTCATTGATAATTTTGATGGGGTAAAAACAAATCACGAATATTAATGTCAACACTGTAGAAACAAAATATGAAGTCACAATGAATTATAGATCGTCAAAATGTGGGCCTACGTAAGCTAGTTATGGGCCTACGCAATCAAATGTCTGTGAAGTAGTACACATGTACGTCAGCGCTGCAATTTGAAAACAATATATCGCTGGGTTTTGTTCTACTTGTCTTATATCGAATGTCTGTAAACTAGTACTAAGTACTTTGCATTTTGTACTGCTTAGTATACATCGAACGTCTGTAAAGTACTTTTATGTATTTTGTTCTACATAACATATATAGGGGACGTTTTCTGAGAGCTCTGAAATAATTGCATTCATTTTAATGCGACTTTCTGTCAGTAGACATTTGGCCGTACCACTTTTTTGGCCGATTTAAGGGGTTTTAAGTATTGGGCTGGATATCTTTAAACTTCTTTAAAGTTTTATCCATTTTATTCCGTATTTGTATGTCATTAGCATCAATACACGGGGTTGTTTTACAACCTGGCAAAAAATAAAACAGCCTTAACTACAGACTGTCCGTAAAGTCATGGTAACCGACAAAATCAATAGTTACAAATGAAATAAAACATGTCTTGCAGCACTTTTCCTTCGGAACCGAATTAGCCAAAAGCAATCAAATTTCCAAAAAACGAGGGGGGGGTGGAGGCCCCGGACCTCCCTAGATTTAATTTTTCCCATACACTTTGGCCGCACCACTTTTAAACTGCCTGCGACGCGCCTGTTTGGACGCTGTCGTGGCATTGATTATAATTTTTCAATTTTTGCATTTCAAAATGTTCATTGTCGAAAAATGGAGACGCGTAGCGTCAAGCGACAAACATTTGATATTATAAATTTAACGTACTCTGCGAAGCATACACGCAAAAATGTAAGGCGAATTTATTTTAGGACATATAGTGGATCGATTTAGAACACGTAGCCATCGCTATTTCGCACAAAGTTTGACCTCCTTTCGGGACACATAGTGGATCTATTTTGCGGTGCAGCAACATGGTATTGTTGATTAAGATACAAACAAAGCCATAAATCAAACATGTGCCGAATTACCGTCACCTGTGAAGGTCTGAAGATATGTATTATATTGTGAAATTTTATTTGTATACCGTTATTTGTGTTTCCGTTAACAAACAGTAAAAGAAAACAGCGATATTATCAAACCTTTACAATTAAAACGTAAGAGAATTAAAAGTTTCAAAATCTTCTTGCAAAAATAACGAGAGACGTTTTAGAGAAAATGTACAAGACGTTGTATATACATCGTCCTACAGACTGTTTAAGCCACAAAGTTCACATATTTTTTGTATTCTCCCTTTACCTGTAAATTGTCTTTACAAGGACAGTTGTTTTGTTCTTGTCGGTGCCTTAGTAAAGCGCAACACTCCCCGCAGTCGATGAAGCACGGCGCTCGACAAACCGAACATTTACCAATCTTCATCTGCTGTATATCCATGGTTTCAAGTCTTAGCAATTTGGTATTTGTTAAAAACCAACTATCCATCTTTTCTTTTATATACTACTCAGAGATGTCCAGCAAATAGTACATTCATTTTAAGACTGAGCTAGAACAATAGCAACATTTCCCCTCCAAAATTAACGTACCGATTTTTTTTTTTTTTCGCTGAACATTCGCTGACCAGTCGCGGGTACTAAGAAGAACATTTGAGCGCCAGCAATACATGTAGCCCCTTTAAGCCACATGTTGATCATTTGATTTGTAGTTGACACTAAACTACATAAAATGCATTGGGTATACCTGAGGACCTTTAAACTTGATTTTTCACACTCAAAGTTTCAAAGCTCTATTATAAAACTGGGTAATTGAAAGTGGATGGTGTAACGTACACATTTTTACTAAACTTTTTTCCATGGAAGGACCGGTCAACGCAGAAAAGGTCTCAAGAAATTTATGTGATGTTCAGGCTGAGGTGCGATCTTGAAATAGCTCGCTTAAATAGCACAGCATAAAGGAAAACATAACACCGTATCGTAGGTAACCGTCGCTGGTGTGTGATGTGTACCGCCAGTGTCGTCTGTCGCAACCGTCGCTGGTCTGTAGTTTGTACCACCATTGTCGTCACCGTCGCTGGAGTGTGGTGTGTACCGCCAGAGTCGTCAACGTCGATGGTCTGTGGTGTGTACCTTGAGTGCCTTCACCGTCACTGGTGTGTGATGTGTACCGCCAGTGTCGTCTGTTGTCACCGTCGCTGGTCTGTAGTGTGTACCGCGAGTGTCTTCTGTCGTCACCGTCGCTGGTCTGTAATTTGTACCGCGAGTGTCTTCATCGTCGCTGGTGTGCGGTGTGTACCGCCAGTGTCGTCACCGTCGCTGGTCTGCGGTTTGTACCGCCAGTGTCGTCACCGTCGCTGGTCTGCGGTTTATTCCGACAGCGTCGTCACCGTCGCTGGTCTATGATGTTCACCGCCAGTGTCGTAACCGTCGCTGGTCTGTGGTATGAAACGCCAGTGTCGTCTATCGTCACCGTCGCTTGTGTGTGGTGTGTACCGCCAGTGTCGTCACCGTCGCTGGTGTGTAGTTTGTACCGCCAGTGTCGTCACCGTCGCAAGTGTGTTGTGTGTACCGTCATTGTCGTCAACATCGCTGGCCCCTGGTGTGTACCGCCAGTGTCGTGACCGTCGCTGGTCTGTGGTGTCTATCGCCAGTGTCGTCACCATCGCTGGTGTGCGGTGTCTACCGCCAGTGTCATCACGGTCGCTGGTGTGCGGTGTGTACCGCCAGTGTCGTGACCGTCGCTGGTGTGCGGTGTGTACCGCCAGGGTCGTCACCGTCGCTGGTCTGTGGTGTGTACCGCCAGTGTCGTCACTGTCGCTGGTGTGTGGTGTGTACCGCCAGTGTCGTCACCGTCGCTGATGTGTGGTGTGTACCGCCAGTGTCGTCACCGTCGCTTGTGTGTGGTTTGTACCGCCAGTGTCGTCACCGTCGCTGGTGTGTGGTGTGTACCGACAGTGTTGTCACCGTCGCTGGTGTGTGGTGTGTACCGCCAGTGGCGTCACCGTCGCTGGAGTGTGGTGTGTACCGCCAGTGTCGTCATCGTCGCTGGTGTGCGGTGTCTACCGCCAGTGTCGTCTGTCGTCACCGTCGCTGGTGTGTGGTGTGTACCGCCAGTGTCGTTACCGTCGCTGGTGTGTGGTGTGTTTCGCCAGTGTCGTCACCGTCGCTGGTCTGTGATGTGTACCGCAAGCGTCGTCACCGTCGCTGGTATGTGATGTGTACCGCCAGTGTCGTCTGTCGTCACCGTCACTGGTTTGTAGTGTGTACCGCGAGTGTCGTCACAGTCGCTGGTATTCGGTGTGTACCGCCAGTATCATTACCGTCGCTGGTGTGTGGTGTGTACCGCCAGTGTCGTCAGCGTCGCTGGTGTGTGGTGTGTATCGGCAGTGTCGTCACCGTAAATGGTGTGTGGTGTGTTTAGCCAGTGTCGTCACCGTCGCCGGTTTGCGGTGTGTACCGCCAGCGTCGTCACCGTCGCTGGTGTGCAGTGTGTACCGCCAGTGTCGTCACGGTCGCTGGTGTGCTGTGTGTACCGCCAGTGTCGTCACCGTTGCTGGTCTGTGGTTTGAACCACCAGTGTCGTCACCGTCGCTAGTGTGCGGTGTATACCACCAGTGTCGTCACCGTCGCTGGTCTGTGGTGTGTAGCGCCACAGTCGTCACCGTCGCTGGTCTGTGGTGTGAACCGCCAGTGTCGTAACAGTCGCTGGGTTGCGGTGTGTACCGCCAATGTCGTCACAGTCGCTGGTCTGTGGTGTGTGCCGCCAGTGTCGTCACCGTCGCTGGTCTGTGATGTGTACCGCGAGTGTCGTCACCGTCGCTGGTCTGTGATGTGTACCGCCAGTGTCGTCACCGTCGCTGGTGTGTAATGTGTAACGCCAGTGTCTTCTGTCGTCACCGTCGCCGGTCTGTACTTTGTACCGCCAGTATCGTCACCGTCGCTGGAGTGTGGTGTGTACCGCCAGTGTCGTCACCGTCGCTGGTGTGCGGTGTCTACCGCCAGTGTCGTCTGTCGTCACCGTCGCTGGTGTGTGGTGTGTACCGCCAGTGTCGTTACCGTCGCTGGTGTGTGATGTGTTCCTCCAGCGTCGTCACCGTAGGTGGTGTGTGGTGTGTACTGCCAATGTCGTCACAGTCGCTGGTGGGCGGTGTATACCGCCAGTGTCGTCACCTTCGCTGGTCTGTGGTGTGAACCGCCTGTGTCGTCACCGTCGCTGGTCTGTGATGTGAACCGCCAGCGTCGTCACCGTCGCTGGTCTGTGATGTGTACCGCCAGTGTCGTCTGTCATCATCCTAACTGGTTTGTAATGTGTACCGCGAATGTCGTCACCGTCGCTGGTGTTCGGTGTGTACCACCAGTGTGTACCGCAAGTGTCTTCATTGTCGCTGGTGTGCGGTTAGTACCGCCAGTGTCGTCACCGTCGCTGGTCTGACCAGTCGCGGGTACTAGGAAGAACATTTGAGCGCGAGCAATACATGTAGCCCCTTTAAGCCACATGTTGATCATTTGATTGTAGTTGACACTAAACTACATAAAATGCATTTGGTCTATGTGAGGACCTTTAAACTTGATTTTTCAAACTCAAAGTTTCAAAGCTCTATTATAAAACCGGGTAATTGAAAGCGGATGGTGTAACGTACACATTTTTAGTAAAATAAAATTTTTCGGTAAAACGACCGGTTAACGCAGAAAAGGTCTCAAGAAATTTATGTGATGTTCAGGCTGAGGTGCGATCGTGAAACACACACCGAATATCGGAGAATAAAATTGACAATTGCCGTGTGTCCTGTATATAGAACAGTGTGTACCGCCAGTGTCGTGACCGTCGCTGGTGTGTGGTGTGTACCGCCAGTGTCGTGACCGTCGCTGGTGTGTGGTGTGTACCGCCAGTGTCGTCTGTCGTTACCGTCGCTGGTCTGTAGTGTGTACCGCGAGTGTCGTCACCGTCGTTGGTGTGCGGTGGGTACCGCCAGTGTCGTCACCGTCGCTGGTGTGCGGTATGTACCGCCAGTATCGTCACCGTCGCTGATCTGCGGTTTGTACCGCGAGCGTCGTCACCGTCGCTGGACTGTGATGTTCACCGCCAGTGTCGTCACCATCGCTGGTCTGTGGTATGAACCGCCAGTGTCGTCTGTCGTCACCGTCGCTGGTGTGTGGTGCGTACCGCCAGTGTCGTCACCGTCGCTGGTGTGTAGTTTGTACCGCCAGTGTCGTCATCGTCGCTAGTGTGCGGTGTGTACCGCCATTGTCGTCACCGTCGCTTGTCTGTGATGTGTACCGCCAGTGTCGTGACCGTCGCTGGCCTGTGGTCTCACCGACATTGTCACCGTCGCTGGTGTGCGGTGTCTACCGCCAGTGTCGTCACCGTCGTTGGTGTGCGGTGTGTACCGCCAGTGTGTGACGGTCGCTGGTGTGCGGTGTGTACCGCAAGTGTCGTCACCGTGGCTGGTCTATGGTGTGTACCGCCAGTTACGTCACCGTCGCTGTTGTGTGGTGTGTACAGCCAGTGTCGTCACGGTCGCTGATGTGTGGTGTGTACCGCCAGTGTCGTCATCGTCGCTGGTGTGTGGTGTGTACCGCCAGTGTCGTCACCGTCGCTGGTGTGTTGTGTGTACCGCCAGTGTCGTCACCGTCGCTTATGTGTGGTTTGTATTGCCAGCGTCGTCACCGTTGATCGTGTGTGGTGCGTTCCGCCAGTGTCGTCACCGTCGCTGGTGTGTGGTGTGTACTGCCAGTGTCGTCACCATCGCTGGCGTGCGGTGTGTACCGCCAGTGTCGTCACCGTTGCTGGTGTGCAGTGTGTACCGCCAGTGTCGTCACGGTCGCTGGTGTGCGGTGTGTACCGCCAGTGTCGTCACCGTCGCTGTTCTGTCCAGTCGTGGGTACTAGGAAGAACATTTGAGCGCGAGCAATACATGTAGCCCCTTTAAGCCACATGTTGATCATTTGATTGTAGTTGACACTAAACTACATGAAATGCATTGGGTCTACGTGAGGACCTCTAAACTTGATTTTTGAAACTCAAAGTTTCAATGTTTTATTATGAAACTGGGTAATTGAAAGTGGATGGTGTAACGTACACATTTTTAGTAAAATAACATTTTTCGGTAAAAGGACCGGTCAACGCAGAAAAGGTCTCAAGAAATGCCTGAGGTGCGATCGTGAAATAGTTCGCTTAAATAGCAGAGCATGAAGGAAAACAACACCGTATCGAAAATAAGCATCTATTAAAATGGCAAAAAAATTATACTTTGCATAGATCTACATGAAAAACATATGAGTATAACACCCAGCCGCTTGTTATGCTCGATGTTCTGGTCATTTTAGTTGTCTTGTGTATTGCTCGCAGGACCTGTAGTCGTTAGTGCATCATTTTCATTTTCGAGCTGTGTATCCCACCATTCGAAGGAACTCGCAAGATGGGCAAAGCGTGAAATGCTTTTCAAAAGCGTCGTCAGATTTCTTCCAGCAACATATTTTAATTTCGCACGAGAAACAAATAACTGCGTCCCCCATCCCCGTGTAGTAAAAGCCAGCTTTAGATAGTTGAACTTTATCTGGAACAATTTGTTCCGACCACGTGGCATATGTGTGAAGTCTCTCTATGTACGACCTGTAGACTGTTTCTGCGAAGCTAACAGCTACCTCCATCATCTCACTTTCCATATAAACAGCAAAAAGCCGTAATATCTGTGTAAGTCCTTTACACACACCGAATATCGGAGAATAAAATTGTCCATTGCCGTGTGTCCTTTATATAGAACGGTGTGTACCGCCAGTGTCGTCACCGTCACTGGTGTGTGGTGTGTACCGCCAGTGTTGTCACCGTTGCTGGTGTGTGGTGTGTTCCGACAGTGTCAATACCGTCGCTGGTGTGTGGTGTGTACCGCCAGTGTCGTAACCGTCGCTGGTGAGCGGTGTGTACCGCCACTGTCGTGACCGTGGCTGGTGTGCGGTGTGCACCGCCAGTGTCGTCACCATGGCTGGTCTGTGGTGTGTGCCACCAGTCTCGTCTGCGTCGCTGGTCTGTGGTGTGTAGCGGCAGTGTCGTCACCGTCGCTGGTGTGTCGTGTGTACCGCCAGTGTCGTCATCGTCGCTGGTGTTCGGTGTGTACCACCAGTGTCGTCTCCGTCGCTGGTGTGTGGTGTGTACCGCCAGTGTCGTCAGTGTCGCTGGTGTGCGATGTGTACCGCCAGTGTCGTCACCGTCGTTGGTCTGTGGTGTGAACCGGCAGTGTCGTCATGGTCGCTGGTCTGTGATGTGTACCGCCAGCGTTGTCACCGTCGCTGGTCTGTGATGTGTACCGCCAGAGTCGTCTGTCGTCACCGTCACTGGTCTGTAGTATATACCGCGAGTGTCGTCACCGTCGCTGGTGTTCGTTGTGTACCGCCAGTGTCGTCAACGTCGCTGGTGTTTGGTGTGTACCGCCAGTGTCGTCACCGTCGCTGATGTATGGTGGTACCGAGAGTGTCGTCCCCGTCGCTGGTGTGTGGTGTGTACGGCCAGTGTCGTCACCGTCGCTGGTATGTGAGTGTACCGCCAGTGTCGTCACCGTCGCTAGTGTGCGGTGTCTACCGCCAGTGTCGTCTGTCGTCACCGTCGCTGGTGTGCGATGTGTACCGCGTGTGTCGTCACCGTAGCTGGTCAGTGGAGTGTACCGCCAGTGTCGTCTGTCGTCACCGTCACTGGTCTGTAGTGTGTACCGCGAGTGTCGTCATCGTCGCTGGTGTGCGGTGTGTACCGCCTGCGTCGTCAGAATCGCTGGTGTGTCGTGTGTACAGCCAATGTCGTCATCGTTGCTGGTGTTCGGTGTGTACGGCCAGTGTCGTCTCCGTCGCTGGTGTGTGGTGTGTACCGCCAGTGTCGTCACCGTCGTTGGTCTGCGGTGTGAACCGCCAGTGTCGTCACCGTCGCTGGTCTGTGATGTGTACCGCCATTGTCGTCACCGTCGCTGGTCTGTGATATGTACCGCCAGTGTCGTCTTTCGACACCGTCACTGGTCTGTGGTGTGTTCAGAAAGTGTCGTCACCGTCGCTGGTGTGTACCGCCGGTGTCGTCACCGTCGCTGGTTTGCGGTGTGTAGCGCCAGTTTCGTCTGTCGTCACCGTAGCTGGTGTGCGGTGTGTACCGCCAGTGTCGTCACTGTCGCTTGTTTGTGGTGTGTTCATCCAGTGTCGTCACGGTCGCTGGTGTGTACTGCCAGTGTCGTCACCGTCGATGGTGTGCTGTGTGTACCGCCAGTGTCGTCACCGCCGCTGGTGTGTAGTGTGTACCGCCAGTGTCGTCACCGTCGCTTATGTGTGGTTTGTATTGCCAGCGTCGTCACCGTTGATCGTGTGTGGTGCGTTCCGCCAGTGTCGTCACCGTCGCTGGTGTGTGGTGTGTACCGCCAGTGTCGTCACCGTCGCTGGTCTGTGGTGTGTACCGCCAGCGTCGTTACCGTCGCTGGTCTGTGATGTGTACCGCCAGTGTCGTCTGTCGTCACCGTCACTGGTCTGTAGTGTGTACCGCGAGTGTCATCACCGTCGCTGGTGTGCGGTGTGTACCGCCAGTGTCGCAACCGTCGCTGGTGAGCGGTGTGTACCGCCACTGTCGTGACCGTGGCTGGTGTGCGGTGTGCACCGCCAGTGTCGTCACCATGGCTGGTCTGTGGTGTGTGCCACCAGTCTCGTCTGCGTCGCTGGTCTGTGGTGTGTAGCGGCAGTGTCGTCACCGTCGCTGGTGTGTCGTGTGTACCGCCAGTGTCGTCATCGTCGCTGGTGTTCGGTGTGTACCGCCAGTGTCGTCTCCGTCGCTGGTGTGTGGTGTGTACCGCCAGTGTCGTCAGTGTCGCTGGTGTGCGATATGTACCGCCAGTGTCGTCACCGTCGTTGGTCTGTGGTGTGATCCGGCAGTATCGTCATGGTCGCTGGTCTGTGATGTGTACCGCCAGCGTTGTCACCGTCGCTGGTCTGTGATGTGTACCGCCAGAGTCGTCTGTCGTCACCGTCACTGGTCTGTAGTATATACCGCGAGTGTCGTCACCGTCGCTGGTGTTCGGTGTGTACCGCCAGTGTCGTCACCGCCGCTGGTGTGTGGTGTGTACCGCCAGTGTCGTCACCGTCGCTGGTGTGTGGTGTGTATCGCCAGTGTCCTCACCGTCGCTGGTGTGCAGTGTGTACCACCATTGTCGTCACCGTCGCTGGTGTGCTGTGTGTACCGCCAGTGTTGTTCCCGTCCCGTCGCTGGTGTGTGGTGTGTAACACCAAGGTCGTCGCGCGAGCAATACATGTAGCCCCTTTAAGCCACATGTTGATCATTTGATTGTAGTTGACACTAAACTACATGAAATGCATTGGGTCTACGTGAGGACCTTTAAACCTGATTTTTGAAACTCAAAGTTTCAATGTTTTATTATGAAACCTGTTAATTGAAAGTGGATGGTGTAACGTACACATTTTTAGTAAAATAACAATTTTCGGTAAATGGACCGGTCAATGCAGAAAAGGTCTCAAGAAATGCCTGAGGTGCGATCGTGAAATAGCTCGCTTAAATAGCAGAGCATGAAGGAAAACATAACACCGTATCGAAAATAAGCATCTATTAAATTGGCAAAAAAATTATACTTTGCATAGATCTACATGAAAACATATGAGTATAACACCCAACCGCTTGTTATGCTCGATGCACTGGTCATTTTAGTTGTCTTGTGTATTGCTCGCAGGACCTGTAGTCGTTAGTGCATCATTTTCATTTCTAGCTGTGTATCCCACCATTCGAAGGAACTCGCAAGATGGGGAAGCGTGAAATGCTTTTCAAAAGCGTCGTCAGATTTCTTCCAGCAACATATTTTAATTTCGCACGAGAAACAAATAACTGCGTCCCCCATCCCCGTGTAGTAAAAGCCAGCTTTAGATAGTTGAACTTTATCTGGAACAATTTGTTCCGACCACGTGGCATATGTGTGAAGTCTCTCTATGTACGACCTGTAGACTGTTTCTGCGAAGCTAACAGCTACCTCCATCATCTCACTTTCCATATAAACAGCAAAAAGCCTTAATATCTGTGTAAGTCCTTTACACACACCGAATATCGGAGAATACAATGTCAATTGCCGTGTGTCCTTTATATAGAACGGTGTGTACCGCCAGTGTCGTCACCGTCGCTGGTGTGTGGTGTGTACCGCCAGTGTTGTCACCGTTGCTGGTGTGTGGTGTGGTCCGCCAGTGTCATCACCGTCGCTGGTGTGTGGTGTGTACCGCCAGTGTCGTAACCGTCGATGGTGAGCGGTGTGTACCGCCACTGTCGTGACCGTGGCTGGTGTGCGGTGTGCACCGCCAGTGTCGTCACCATGGCTGGTCTGTGGTGTGTGCCACCAGTATCGTCTGCGTCGCTGGTCTGTGGTGTGTAGCGGCAGTGTCGTTACCGTCGCTGGTGTGTCGTGTGTACCGCCAGTGTCGTCATCGTCGCTGGTGTTCGGTGTGTTCCGCCTGTGTCGTCTCCGTCGCTGGTGTGTGGTGTGTACCGCCAGTGTCGTCAGTGTCGCTGGTGTGCGATGTGTACCGCCAGTGTCGTCACCGTCGTTGGTCTGTGGTGTGAACCGCCAGTGTCGTCATGGTCGCTGGTATGTGATGTGTACCGCCAGTGTCGTCACCGTCGCTAGTGTGCAGTGTCTACCGCCAGTGTCGTCTGTCGTCACCGTCGCTGGTGTGCGATGTGTACCGCGTGTGTCGTCACCGTAGCTGGTCAGTGGAGTGTACCGCCAGTGTCGTCTCCGTCGCTGGTGTGTACTGCCAGTGTCGTCACCTTCAGTGGTATGTAATGTTCACCGCCAGTGTCGTCACCGTCACTGGTCCGTTGTGTGCTCCACCAGTGTCTTCACCGCCGCTGGTCTGTGATGTGTACCGTCAGTGTCGTCTTACGTCACAGTTGCTTGTCTGTAGTTTGTACCGCCAGCGTCGTCACCGTGGCTGGTGTGTGGCGTGTACCGCCAGCGTCATCACCGTGGCTGGTGTGTGGTGTGTACAGCCAGTGTCGTCACCGTCGCTGGTGTGTGGTTATTGCCGCCAGTGTCGTCACCGTCGCTGGTGTGTGGTGTGTACCGCCAGTGTCGTCACCGTCGGTGTTGTGTGGTGTGTACCGCCACTGTCGTCACCGGCGATGGTGTGCGGTGTCACCGCAAGTGTCGTCACCGTGGCTGGTCTGTGGTGTGTACCGCCAGTATCGTCAGCGTCGCTGGTCTGTGGTGCGTACCGCCAGTGTCGTCACAATCGCTGGTATGTCGTGTGTACAGCCAATGTCGTCATCGTTGCTGGTGTTCGGTGTGTACCGCCAGTGTCGTCTCCGTCGCTGGTGTGTGGTGTGTACCAGCAGTGTCGTCAGTGTCGCTGGTGTGCGGTGTGTACCGCCAGTGTCGTCACCGTCGTTGGTCTGCGGTGTGAACCGCCAGTGTGGTCACCGTCGCTGGTCTGTGATGTGTACCGCCATTGTCGGCACCGTCGCTGGTCTGTGATACGTACCGCCAGTGTCGTCTTTCGTCACCGTCACTGGTCTGTGGTGTGTTGAGCCAGTGTCGTCACTGTCATTGGTGAGTACAGCCAGTGTCGTCACTGTCGCTGGTGTTTACTGCCAGTATCGTCACCGTCGATGGTGTGCGGTGGGTACCGCCAGTGTCGTCACCGTCTCTGGTCTGTGATGTGTACCGCCAGTGTCGTCACCGTCGCTGGTCTGTGATGTGTAAGGCCAGTGTCGTCTGTCGTCACCGTCACTGGTCTGTAGATTGTACCGCCAGTGTCGTCACCGTCGCTGTTATTCGGTGTGTCCCGCCAGTGTCGTCACCGTCGCTGGTGTGTGGTGGGTACCACCAAGGTCGTCACCGTCGCTGGTGTGTGATGTGTACCTCCAGCGTCGTCACCGTCGCTGGTGTGCAGTGTGTACCGCCAGTGTCGTCACGGTCGCCAGTTTGCGGTGTGTACCGCCAGTGTCGTTACCGTCGCTGGTCTGACCAGTCGCGGGTACTAGGAAGAACATTTGAGCGCCAGCAATACATGTAGCCCCTTTAAGCCACATGTTGATCATTTGATTGTAGTTGACACTAAACTGCATGAAATACATTGGGTCTACGTGTGGACCTTTAAACTTGATTTTTTAAACTCAAAGTTTCAATATTTTATTATGAAACCGGGTAAATGAAATTGGATGGTGTATCGTACACATTTTTAGTAAAATAACATTTTTCGGTAAAAGAACCGGTCAACGCAGAAAAGGTCTCAAGAAATGCCTGAGGTGCGATCGTGAAATAGCTCGCTTAAATAGCAGAGCATGAAGGAAAACATAACACCGTATCGAAAATAAGCATCTATTAAAATGGCAAAAATATTATACTTTGCATAGATCTACATGAAAAACATATGAGTATAACACCCAACCGCTTGTTATGCTCGATGCGCTGGTCATTTTAATTGTCTTGTGTATTGCTCGCAGGACCTGTAGTCGTTATTGCATCATTTTCTTTCTAGCTGTGTATCCCACCATTCGAAGGAACTCGCAAGATGGGGAAAGCGTGAAATGCTTTTCAAAAGCGTTGTCAGATTTCTTCCAACAACATATTTTAATTTCGCACGAGAAACAAATAACTGCGTCCCCCATCCCCGTGTAGTAAAAGCCAGCTTTAGATAGTTGAACTTTATCTGGAACAATTTGTTCCGACCACGTGGCATATGTGTGAAGTCTCTCTATGTACGACCTGTAGACTGTTTCTGCGAAGCTAACAGCTACCTCCATCATCTCACTTTCCATATAAACAGCAATAAGCCTTAATATCTTTGTAAGTCCTTTACACACACCGAATATCGGAGAATAAAATTGTCAATTGCCGTGTGTCCTTTATATAGAACGGTGTGTACCGCCAGTGTCGTCACCGTCGCTGGTGTGTGGTGTGTACCGCCAGTGTTGTCACCGTTGCTGGTGTGTGGTGTGGTCCGCCAGTGTCATCACCGTCGCTGGTGAGCGGTGTGTACCGCCACTGTCGTGACCGTGGCTGGTGTGCGGTGTGCAACATCAGTGTCGTCACCATGGCTGGTCTGTGGTGTGTGCCACCAGTATCGTCTGCGTCGCTGGTCTGTGGTGTGTAGCGGCAGTGTCGTCACCGTCGCTGGTCTGTGGTGTGTAACGCCAGTGTCGTCACCGTCGCTGGTGTGTCGTGTTTACCGCCAGTGTCGTCATCGGCGCTGGTGTTTGGTGTGTACCGCCCGTGTCGTCTTCGTCGCTAATGTGTGGTGTGTACCGCCAGTGTCGTTACCGTCGCTGGTGTGCGGTGTGTACTTCCATTGTCGTCACCGTCGTTGGTTAGTGGTGTGAACCGCCAGTGTCGTAACCGTTGCTGGTCTATGATGTGTACCTCCAGTGTCGTCTGTCGTCACCGTCACTGGTTTGTAGTGTGTACCGCGAGTGTCGTCACAGTCGCTGGTATTCGGTGTGTACCGCCAGTATCATTACCGTCGCTGGTGTGTGGTGTGTACCGCCAGTGTCGTCAGCGTCGCTGGTGTGTGGTGTGTATCGGCAGTGTCGTCACCGTAAATGGTGTGTGGTGTGTTTCGCCAGTGTCGTCACCGTCGCCGGTTTGCGGTGTGTACCGCCAGCGTCGTCACCGTCGCTGGTGTGCAGTGTGTACCGCCAGTGTCGTCACGGTCGCTGGTGTGCTGTGTGTACCGCCAGTGTCGTCACCGTTGCTGGTCTGTGGTTTGAACCACCAGTGTCATCACCGTCGCTAGTGTGCGGTGTATACCACCAGTGTCGTCACCGTCGCTGGTCTGTGGTGTGTAGCGCCACAGTCGTCACCGTCGCTGGTCTGTGGTGTGAACCGCCAGTGTCGTAACAGTCGCTGGGTTGCGGTGTGTACCGACACAATGTCGTCACAGTCGCTGGTCTGTGGTGTGTTCCGCCAGTGTCGTCACCGTCGCTGGTCTGTGATGTGTACCGCGAGTGTCGTCACCGTCGCTGGTCTGTGATGTGTACCGCCAGTGTCGTCACCGTCGCTGGTGTGTAATGTGTAACGCCAGTGTCTTCTGTCGTCACCGTCGCCGGTCTGTAGTTTGTACCGCCAGTATCGTCACCGTCGCTGGAGTGTGGTGTGTACCGCCAGTGTCGTCACCGTCGCTGGTGTGCGGTGTCTACCGCCAGTGTCGTCTGTCGTCACCGTCGCTGGTGTGTGGTGTGTACCGCCAGTGTCGTTACCGTCGCTGGTGTGTGATGTGTTCCTCCAGCGTCGTCACCGTAGGTGGTGTGTGGTGTGTACTGCCAATGTCGTCACAGTCGCTGGTGGGCGGTGTATACCGCCAGTGTCGTCACCTTCGCTGGTCTGTGGTGTGAACCGCCTGTGTCGTCACCGTCGCTGGTCTGTGATGTGAACCGCCAGCGTCGTCACCGTCGCTGGTCTGTGATGTGTACCGCCAGTGTCGTCTGTCATCACCCTAACTGGTTTGTAATGTGTACCGCGAATGTCGTCACCGTCGCTGGTGTTCGGTGTGTACCACCAGTGTGTACCGCAAGTGTCTTCATTGTCGCTGGTGTGCGGTTAGTACCGCCAGTGTCGTCACCGTCGCTGGTCTGACCAGTCGCGGGTACTAGGAAGAACATTTGAGCGCGAGCAATACATGTAGCCCCTTTAAGCCACATGTTGATCATTTGATTGTAGTTGACACTAAACTACATAAAATGCATTTGGTCTATGTGAGGACCTTTAAACTTGATTTTTCAAACTCAAAGTTTCAAAGCTCTATTATAAAACCGGGTAATTGAAAGCGGATGGTGTAACGTACACATTTTTAGTAAAATAAAATTTTTCGGTAAAACGACCGGTTAACGCAGAAAAGGTCTCAAGAAATTTATGTGATGTTCAGGCTGAGGTGCGATCGTGAAACACACACCGAATATCGGAGAATAAAATTGACAATTGCCGTGTGTCCTGTATATAGAACAGTGTGTACCGCCAGTGTCGTGACCGTCGCTGGTGTGTGGTGTGTACCGCCAGTGTCGTGACCGTCGCTGGTGTGTGGTGTGTACCGCCAGTGTCGTCTGTCGTTACCGTCGCTGGTCTGTAGTGTGTACCGCGAGTGTCGTCACCGTCGTTGGTGTGCGGTGGGTACCGCCAGTGTCGTCACCGTCGCTGGTGTGCGGTATGTACCGCCAGTGTCGTCACCGTCGCTGATCTGCGGTTTGTACCGCGAGCGTCGTCACCGTCGCTGGACTGTGATGTTCACCGCCAGTGTCGTCACCATCGCTGGTCTGTGGTATGAACCGCCAGTGTCGTCTGTCGTCACCGTCGCTGGTGTGTGGTGCGTACCGCCAGTGTCGTCACCGTCGCTGGTGTGTAGTTTGTACCGCCAGTGTCGTCATCGTCGCTAGTGTGCGGTGTGTACCGCCATTGTCGTCACCGTCGCTTGTCTGTGATGTGTACCGCCAGTGTCGTGACCGTCGCTGGCCTGTGGTCTCACCGACATTGTCACCGTCGCTGGTGTGCGGTGTCTACCGCCAGTGTCGTCACCGTCGTTGGTGTGCGGTGTGTATCGCCAGTGTGTGACGGTCGCTGGTGTGCGGTGTGTACCGCAAGTGTCGTCACCGTGGCTGGTCTATGGTGTGTACCGCCAGTTACGTCACCGTCGCTGTTGTGTGGTGTGTACAGCCAGTGTCGTCACGGTCGCTGATGTGTGGTGTGTACCGCCAGTGTCGTCATCGTCGCTGGTGTGTGGTGTGTACCGCCAGTGTCGTCACCGTCGCTGGTGTGTTGTGTGTACCGCCAGTGTCGTCACCGTCGCTTATGTGTGGTTTGTATTGCCAGCGTCGTCACCGTTGATCGTGTGTGGTGCGTTCCGCCAGTGTCGTCACCGTCGCTGGTGTGTGGTGTGTACTGCCAGTGTCGTCACCATCGCTGGCGTGCGGTGTGTACCGCCAGTGTCGTCACCGTTGCTGGTGTGCAGTGTGTACCGCCAGTGTCGTCACGGTCGCTGGTGTGCGGTGTGTACCGCCAGTGTCGTCACCGTCGCTGTTCTGTCCAGTCGTGGGTACTAGGAAGAACATTTGAGCGCGAGCAATACATGTAGCCCCTTTAAGCCACATGTTGATCATTTGATTGTAGTTGACACTAAACTACATGAAATGCATTGGGTCTACGTGAGGACCTCTAAACTTGATTTTTGAAACTCAAAGTTTCAATGTTTTATTTTTTATGAAACTGGGTAATTGAAAGTGGATGGTGTAACGTACACATTTTTAGTAAAATAACATTTTTCGGTAAAAGGACCGGTCAACGCAGAAAAGGTCTCAAGAAATGCCTGAGGTGCGATCGTGAAATAGTTCGCTTAAATAGCAGAGCATGAAGGAAAACAACACCGTATCGAAAATAAGCATCTATTAAAATGGCAAAAAAATTATACTTTGCATAGATCTACATGAAAAACATATGAGTATAACACCCAGCCGCTTGTTATGCTCGATGTTCTGGTCATTTTAGTTGTCTTGTGTATTGCTCGCAGGACCTGTAGTCGTTAGTGCATCATTTTCATTTTCGAGCTGTGTATCCCACCATTCGAAGGAACTCGCAAGATGGGCAAAGCGTGAAATGCTTTTCAAAAGCGTCGTCAGATTTCTTCCAACAACATATTTTAATTTCGCACGAGAAACAAATAACTGCGTCCCCCATCCCCGTGTAGTAAAAGCCAGCTTTAGATAGTTGAACTTTATCTGGAACAATTTGTTCCGACCACGTGGCATATGTGTGAAGTCTCTCTATGTACGACCTGTAGACTGTTTCTGCGAAGCTAACAGCTACCTCCATCATCTCACTTTCCATATAAACAGAAAAAAGCCGTAATATCTGTGTAAGTCCTTTACACACACCGAATATCGGAGAATAAAATTGTCCATTGCCGTGTGTCCTTTATATAGAACGGTGTGTACCGCCAGTGTCGTCACCGTCACTGGTGTGTGGTGTGTACCGCCAGTGTTGTCACCGTTGCTGGTGTGTGGTGTGTTCCGACAGTGTCAATACCGTCGCTGGTGTGTGGTGTGTACCGCCAGTGTCGTAACCGTCGCTGGTGAGCGGTGTGTACCGCCACTGTCGTGACCGTGGCTGGTGTGCGGTGTGCACCGCCAGTGTCGTCACCATGGCTGGTCTGTGGTGTGTGCCACCAGTCTCGTCTGCGTCGCTGGTCTGTGGTGTGTAGCGGCAGTGTCGTCACCGTCGCTGGTGTGTCGTGTGTACCGCCAGTGTCGTCATCGTCGCTGGTGTTCGGTGTGTACCACCAGTGTCGTCTCCGTCGCTGGTGTGTGGTGTGTACCGCCAGTGTCGTCAGTGTCGCTGGTGTGCGATGTGTACCGCCAGTGTCGTCACCGTCGTTGGTCTGTGGTGTGAACCGGCAGTGTCGTCATGGTCGCTGGTCTGTGATGTGTACCGCCAGCGTTGTCACCGTCGCTGGTCTGTGATGTGTACCGCCAGAGTCGTCTGTCGTCACCGTCACTGGTCTGTAGTATATACCGCGAGTGTCGTCACCGTCGCTGGTGTTCGTTGTGTACCGCCAGTGTCGTCAACGTCGCTGGTGTGTGGTGTGTACCGCCAGTGTCGTCACCGTCGCTGATGTATGGTGGTACCGAGAGTGTCGTCCCCGTCGCTGGTGTGTGGTGTGTACGGCCAGTGTCGTCACCGTCGCTGGTATGTGAGTGTACCGCCAGTGTCGTCACCGTCGCTAGTGTGCGGTGTCTACCGCCAGTGTCGTCTGTCGTCACCGTCGCTGGTGTGCGATGTGTACCGCGTGTGTCGTCACCGTAGCTGGTCAGTGGAGTGTACCGCCAGTGTCGTCTGTCGTCACCGTCACTGGTCTGTAGTGTGTACCGCGAGTGTCGTCACCGTCGCTGGTGTGCGGTGTGTACCGCCTGCGTCGTCAGAATCGCTGGTGTGTCGTGTGTACAGCCAATGTCGTCATCGTTGCTGGTGTTCGGTGTGTACGGCCAGTGTCGTCTCCGTCGCTGGTGTGTGGTGTGTACCGCCTGTGTCGTCAGTGTCGCTGGTGTGCGGTGTGTACCGCCAGTGTCGTCACCGTCGTTGGTCTGCGGTGTGAACCGCCAGTGTCGTCACCGTCGCTGGTCTGTGATGTGTACCGCCATTGTCGTCACCGTCGCTGGTCTGTGATATGTACCGCCAGTGTCGTCTTTCGACACCGTCACTGGTCTGTGGTGTGTTCAGAAAGTGTCGTCACCGTCGCTGGTGTGTACCGCCGGTGTCGTCACCGTCGCTGGTTTGCGGTGTGTAGCGCCAGTTTCGTCTGTCGTCACCGTAGCTGGTGTGCGGTGTGTACCGCCAGTGTCGACACTGTCGCTTGTTTGTGGTGTGTTCATCCAGTGTCGTCACGGTCGCTGGTGTGTACTGCCAGTGTCGTCACCGTCGATGGTGTGCTGTGTGTACCGCCAGTGTCGTCACCGCCGCTGGTGTGTAGTGTGTACCGCCAGTGTCGTCACCGTCGCTTATGTGTGGTTTGTATTGCCAGCGTCGTCACCGTTGATCGTGTGTGGTGCGTTCCGCCAGTGTCGTCACCGTCGCTGGTGTGTGGTGTGTACCGCCAGTGTCGTCACCGTCGCTGGTCTGTGGTGTGTACCGCCAGCGTCGTTACCGTCGCTGGTCTGTGATGTGTACCGCCAGTGTCGTCTGTCGTCACCGTCACTGGTCTGTAGTGTGTACCGCGAGTGTCATCACCGTCGCTGGTGTGCGGTGTGTACCGCCAGTGTCGCAACCGTCGCTGGTGAGCGGTGTGTACCGCCACTGTCGTGACCGTGGCTGGTGTGCGGTGTGCACCGCCAGTGTCGTCACCATGGCTGGTCTGTGGTGTGTGCCACCAGTCTCGTCTGCGTCGCTGGTCTGTGGTGTGTAGCGGCAGTGTCGTCACCGTCGCTGGTGTGTCGTGTGTACCGCCAGTGTCGTCATCGTCGCTGGTGTTCGGTGTGTACCGCCAGTGTCGTCTCCGTCGCTGGTGTGTGGTGTGTACCGCCAGTGTCGTCAGTGTCGCTGGTGTGCGATATGTACCGCCAGTGTCGTCACCGTCGTTGGTCTGTGGTGTGATCCGGCAGTATCGTCATGGTCGCTGGTCTGTGATGTGTACCGCCAGCGTTGTCACCGTCGCTGGTCTGTGATGTGTACCGCCAGAGTCGTCTGTCGTCACCGTCACTGGTCTGTAGTATATACCGCGAGTGTCGTCACCGTCGCTGGTGTTCGGTGTGTACCGCCAGTGTCGTCACCGCCGCTGGTGTGTGGTGTGTACCGCCAGTGTCGTCACCGTCGCTGGTGTGTGGTGTGTATCGCCAGTGTCCTCACCGTCGCTGGTGTGCAGTGTGTACCACCATTGTCGTCACCGTCGCTGGTGTGCTGTGTGTACCGCCAGTGTTGTTCCCGTCCCGTCGCTGGTGTGTGGTGTGTACCACCAAGGTCGTCGCGCGAGCAATACATGTAGCCCCTTTAAGCCACATGTTGATCATTTGATTGTAGTTGACACTAAACTACATGAAATGCATTGGGTCTACGTGAGGACCTTTAAACCTGATTTTTGAAACTCAAAGTTTCAATGTTTTATTATGAAACCTGTTAATTGAAAGTGGATGGTGTAACGTACACATTTTTAGTAAAATAACAATTTTCGGTAAATGGACCGGTCAATGCAGAAAAGGTCTCAAGAAATGCCTGAGGTGCGATCGTGAAATAGCTCGCTTAAATAGCAGAGCATGAAGGAAAACATAACACCGTATCGAAAATAAGCATCTATTAAATTGGCAAAAAAATTATACTTTGCATAGATCTACATGAAAACATATGAGTATAACACCCAACCGCTTGTTATGCTCGATGCGCTGGTCATTTTAGTTGTCTTGTGTATTGCTCGCAGGACCTGTAGTCGTTAGTGCATCATTTTCATTTCTAGCTGTGTATCCCACCATTCGAAGGAACTCGCAAGATGGGGAAAGCGTGAAATGCTTTTCAAAAGCGTCGTCAGATTTCTTCCAGCAACATATTTTAATTTCGCACGAGAAACAAATAACTGCGTCCCCCATCCCCGTGTAGTAAAAGCCAGCTTTAGATAGTTGAACTTTATCTGGAACAATTTGTTCCGACCACGTGGTATATGTGTGAAGTCTCTCTATGTACGACCTGTAGACTGTTTCTGCGAAGCTAACAGCTACCTCCATCATCTCACTTTCCATATAAACAGCAAAAAGCCTTAATATCTGTGTAAGTCCTTTACACACACCGAATATCGGAGAATACAATGTCAATTGCCGTGTGTCCTTTATATAGAACGGTGTGTACCGCCAGTGTCGTCACCGTCGCTGGTGTGTGGTGTGTACCGCCAGTGTTGTCACCGTTGCTGGTGTGTGGTGTGGTCCGCCAGTGTCATCACCGTCGCTGGTGTGTGGTGTGTACCGCCAGTGTCGTAACCGTCGATGGTGAGCGGTGTGTACCGCCACTGTCGTGACCGTGGCTGGTGTGCGGTGTGCACCGCCAGTGTCGTCACCATGGCTGGTCTGTGGTGTGTGCCACCAGTATCGTCTGCGTCGCTGGTCTGTGGTGTGTAGCGGCAGTGTCGTTACCGTCGCTGGTGTGTCGTGTGTACCGCCAGTGTCGTCATCGTCGCTGGTGTTCGGTGTGTTCCGCCTGTGTCGTCTCCGTCGCTGGTGTGTGGTGTGTACCGCCAGTGTCGTCAGTGTCGCTGGTGTGCGATGTGTACCGCCAGTGTCGTCACCGTCGTTGGTCTGTGGTGTGAACCGCCAGTGTCGTCATGGTCGCTGGTATGTGATGTGTACCGCCAGTGTCGTCACCGTCGCTAGTGTGCAGTGTCTACCGCCAGTGTCGTCTGTCGTCACCGTCGCTGGTGTGCGATGTGTACCGCGTGTGTCGTCACCGTAGCTGGTCAGTGGAGTGTACCGCCAGTGTCGTCTCCGTCGCTGGTGTGTACTGCCAGTGTCGTCACCTTCAGTGGTATGTAATGTTCACCGCCAGTGTCGTCACCGTCACTGGTCCGTTGTGTGCTCCACCAGTGTCTTCACCGCCGCTGGTCTGTGATGTGTACCGTCAGTGTCGTCTTACGTCACAGTTGCTTGTCTGTAGTTTGTACCGCCAGCGTCGTCACCGTGGCTGGTGTGTGGCGTGTACCGCCAGCGTCATCACCGTGGCTGGTGTGTGGTGTGTACAGCCAGTGTCGTCACCGTCGCTGGTGTGTGGTTATTGCCGCCAGTGTCGTCACCGTCGCTGGTGTGTGGTGTGTACCGCCAGTGTCGTCACCGTCGGTGTTGTGTGGTGTGTACCGCCACTGTCGTCACCGGCGATGGTGTGCGGTGTCACCGCAAGTGTCGTCACCGTGGCTGGTCTGTGGTGTGTACCGCCAGTATCGTCAGCGTCGCTGGTCTGTGGTGCGTACCGCCAGTGTCGTCACAATCGCTGGTATGTCGTGTGTACAGCCAATGTCGTCATCGTTGCTGGTGTTCGGTGTGTACCGCCAGTGTCGTCTCCGTCGCTGGTGTGTGGTGTGTACCAGCAGTGTCGTCAGTGTCGCTGGTGTGCGGTGTGTACCGCCAGTGTCGTCACCGTCGTTGGTCTGCGGTGTGAACCGCCAGTGTGGTCACCGTCGCTGGTCTGTGATGTGTACCGCCATTGTCGGCACCGTCGCTGGTCTGTGATACGTACCGCCAGTGTCGTCTTTCGTCACCGTCACTGGTCTGTGGTGTGTTGAGCCAGTGTCGTCACTGTCGCTGGTGAGTACAGCCAGTGTCGTCACTGTCGCTGGTGTTTACTGCCAGTATCGTCACCGTCGATGGTGTGCGGTGGGTACCGCCAGTGTCGTCACCGTCTCTGGTCTGTGATGTGTACCGCCAGTGTCGTCACCGTCGCTGGTCTGTGATGTGTAAGGCCAGTGTCGTCTGTCGTCACCGTCACTGGTCTGTAGATTGTACCGCCAGTGTCGTCACCGTCGCTGTTATTCGGTGTGTACCGCCAGTGTCGTCACCGTCGCTGGTGTGTGGTGGGTACCACCAAGGTCGTCACCGTCGCTGGTGTGTGGTGTGTACCTCCAGCGTCGTCACCGTCGCTGGTGTGCAGTGTGTACCGCCAGTGTCGTCACGGTCGCCAGTTTGCGGTGTGTACCGCCAGTGTCGTTACCGTCGCTGGTCTGACCAGTCGCGGGTACTAGGAAGAACATTTGAGCGCCAGCAATACATGTAGCCCCTTTAAGCCACATGTTGATCATTTGATTGTAGTTGACACTAAACTGCATGAAATACATTGGGTCTACGTGTGGACCTTTAAACTTGATTTTTTAAACTCAAAGTTTCAATATTTTATTATGAAACCGGGTAAATGAAATTGGATGGTGTATCGTACACATTTTTAGTAAAATAACATTTTTCGGTAAAAGAACCGGTCAACGCAGAAAAGGTCTCAAGAAATGCCTGAGGTGCGATCGTGAAATAGCTCGCTTAAATAGCAGAGCATGAAGGAAAACATAACACCGTATCGAAAATAAGCATCTATTAAAATGGCAAAAATATTATACTTTGCATAGATCTACATGAAAAACATATGAGTATAACACCCAACCGCTTGTTATGCTCGATGCGCTGGTCATTTTAATTGTCTTGTGTATTGCTCGCAGGACCTGTAGTCGTTATTGCATCATTTTCTTTCTAGCTGTGTATCCCACCATTCGAAGGAACTCGCAAGATGGGGAAAGCGTGAAATGCTTTTCAAAAGCGTTGTCAGATTTCTTCCAACAACATATTTTAATTTCGCACGAGAAACAAATAACTGCGTCCCCCATCCCCGTGTAGTAAAAGCCAGCTTTAGATAGTTGAACTTTATCTGGAACAATTTGTTCCGACCACGTGGCATATGTGTGAAGTCTCTCTATGTACGACCTGTAGACTGTTTCTGCGAAGCTAACAGCTACCTCCATCATCTCACTTTCCATATAAACAGCAAAAAGCCTTAATATCTTTGTAAGTCCTTTACACACACCGAATATCGGAGAATAAAATTGTCAATTGCCGTGTGTCCTTTATATAGAACGGTGTGTACCGCCAGTGTCGTCACCGTCGCTGGTGTGTGGTGTGTACCGCCAGTGTTGTCACCGTTGCTGGTGTGTGGTGTGGTCCGCCAGTGTCATCACCGTCGCTGGTGAGCGGTGTGTACCGCCACTGTCGTGACCGTGGCTGGTGTGCGGTGTGCAACATCAGTGTCGTCACCATGGCTGGTCTGTGGTGTGTGCCACCAGTATCGTCTGCGTCGCTGGTCTGTGGTGTGTAGCGGCAGTGTCGTCACCGTCGCTGGTCTGTGGTGTGTAACGCCAGTGTCGTCACCGTCGCTGGTGTGTCGTGTTTACCGCCAGTGTCGTCATCGGCGCTGGTGTGTGGTGTGTACCGCCCGTGTCGTCTTCGTCGCTAATGTGTGGTGTGTACCGCCAGTGTCGTTACCGTCGCTGGTGTGCGGTGTGTACTTCCATTGTCGTCACCGTCGTTGGTTAGTGGTGTGAACCGCCAGTGTCGTAACCGTTGCTGGTCTATGATGTGTACCTCCAGTGTCGTCTGTCGTCACCGTCACTGGTTTGTAGTGTGTACCGCGAGTGTCGTCACAGTCGCTGGTATTCGGTGTGTACCGCCAGTATCATTACCGTCGCTGGTGTGTGGTGTGTACCGCCAGTGTCGTCAGCGTCGCTGGTGTGTGGTGTGTATCGGCAGTGTCGTCACCGTAAATGGTGTGTGGTGTGTTTCGCCAGTGTCGTCACCGTCGCCGGTTTGCGGTGTGTACCGCCAGCGTCGTCACCGTCGCTGGTGTGCAGTGTGTACCGCCAGTGTCGTCACGGTCGCTGGTGTGCTGTGTGTACCGCCAGTGTCGTCACCGTTGCTGGTCTGTGGTTTGAACCACCAGTGTCATCACCGTCGCTAGTGTGCGGTGTATACCACCAGTGTCGTCACCGTCGCTGGTCTGTGGTGTGTAGCGCCACAGTCGTCACCGTCGCTGGTCTGTGGTGTGAACCGCCAGTGTCGTAACAGTCGCTGGGTTGCGGTGTGTACCGACACAATGTCGTCACAGTCGCTGGTCTGTGGTGTGTTCCGCCAGTGTCGTCACCGTCGCTGGTCTGTGATGTGTACCGCGAGTGTCGTCACCGTCGCTGGTCTGTGATGTGTACCGCCAGTGTCGTCACCGTCGCTGGTGTGTAATGTGTAACGCCAGTGTCTTCTGTCGTCACCGTCGCCGGTCTGTAGTTTGTACCGCCAGTATCGTCACCGTCGCTGGAGTGTGGTGTGTACCGCCAGTGTCGTCACCGTCGCTGGTGTGCGGTGTCTACCGCCAGTGTCGTCTGTCGTCACCGTCGCTGGTGTGTGGTGTGTACCGCCAGTGTCGTTACCGTCGCTGGTGTGTGATGTGTTCCTCCAGCGTCGTCACCGTAGGTGGTGTGTGGTGTGTACTGCCAATGTCGTCACAGTCGCTGGTGGGCGGTGTATACCGCCAGTGTCGTCACCTTCGCTGGTCTGTGGTGTGAACCGCCTGTGTCGTCACCGTCGCTGGTCTGTGATGTGAACCGCCAGCGTCGTCACCGTCGCTGGTCTGTGATGTGTACCGCCAGTGTCGTCTGTCATCACCCTAACTGGTTTGTAATGTGTACCGCGAATGTCGTCACCGTCGCTGGTGTTCGGTGTGTACCACCAGTGTGTACCGCAAGTGTCTTCATTGTCGCTGGTGTGCGGTTAGTACCGCCAGTGTCGTCACCGTCGCTGGTCTGACCAGTCGCGGGTTCTAGGAAGAACATTTGAGCGCGAGCAATACATGTAGCCCCTTTAAGCCACATGTTGATCATTTGATTGTAGTTGACACTAAACTACATAAAATGCATTTGGTCTATGTGAGGACCTTTAAACTTGATTTTTCAAACTCAAAGTTTCAAAGCTCTATTATAAAACCGGGTAATTGAAAGCGGATGGTGTAACGTACACATTTTTAGTAAAATAAAATTTTTCGGTAAAACGACCGGTTAACGCAGAAAAGGTCTCAAGAAATTTATGTGATGTTCAGGCTGAGGTGCGATCGTGAAACACACACCGAATATCGGAGAATAAAATTGACAATTGCCGTGTGTCCTGTATATAGAACAGTGTGTACCGCCAGTGTCGTGACCGTCGCTGGTGTGTGGTGTGTACCGCCAGTGTCGTGACCGTCGCTGGTGTGTGGTGTGTACCGCCAGTGTCGTCTGTCGTTACCGTCGCTGGTCTGTAGTGTGTACCGCGAGTGTCGTCACCGTCGTTGGTGTGCGGTGGGTACCGCCAGTGTCGTCACCGTCGCTGGTGTGCGGTATGTACCGCCAGTGTCGTCACCGTCGCTGATCTGCGGTTTGTACCGCGAGCGTCGTCACCGTCGCTGGACTGTGATGTTCACCGCCAGTGTCGTCACCATCGCTGGTCTGTGGTATGAACCGCCAGTGTCGTCTGTCGTCACCGTCGCTGGTGTGTGGTGCGTACCGCCAGTGTCGTCACCGTCGCTGGTGTGTAGTTTGTACCGCCAGTGTCGTCATCGTCGCTAGTGTGCGGTGTGTACCGCCATTGTCGTCACCGTCGCTTGTCTGTGATGTGTACCGCCAGTGTCGTGACCGTCGCTGGCCTGTGGTCTCACCGACATTGTCACCGTCGCTGGTGTGCGGTGTCTACCGCCAGTGTCGTCACCTTCGTTGGTGTGCGGTGTGTACCGCCAGTGTGTGACGGTCGCTGGTGTGCGGTGTGTACCGCAAGTGTCGTCACCGTGGCTGGTCTATGGTGTGTACCGCCAGTTACGTCACCGTCGCTGTTGTGTGGTGTGTACAGCCAGTGTCGTCACGGTCGCTGATGTGTGGTGTGTACCGCCAGTGTCGTCATCGTCGCTGGTGTGTGGTGTGTACCGCCAGTGTCGTCACCGTCGCTGGTGTGTTGTGTGTACCGCGAGTGTCGTCACCGTCGCTTATGTGTGGTTTGTATTGCCAGCGTCGTCACCGTTGATCTTGTGTGGTGCGTTCCGCCAGTGTCGTCACCGTCGCTGGTGTGTGGTGTGTACTGCCAGTGTCGTCACCATCGCTGGCGTGCGGTGTGTACCGCCAGTGTCGTCACCGTTGCTGGTGTGCAGTGTGTACCGCCAGTGTCGTCACGGTCGCTGGTGTGCGGTGTGTACCGCCAGTGTCGTCACCGTCGCTGTTCTGTCCAGTCGCGGGTACTAGGAAGAACATTTGAGCGCGAGCAATACATGTAGCCCCTTTAAGCCACATGTTGATCATTTGATTGTAGTTGACACTAAACTACATGAAATGCATTGGGCCTACGTGAGGACCTTTAAACTTGATTTTTGAAACTCAAAGTTTCAATGTTTTATTATGAAACTGGGTAATTGAAAGTGGATGGTGTAACGTACACATTTTTAGTAAAATAACATTTTTCGGTAAAAGGACCGGTCAACGCAGAAAAGGTCTCAAGAAATGCCTGAGGTGCGATCGTGAAATAGTTCGCTTAAATAGCAGAGCATGAAGGAAAACAACACCGTATCGAAAATAAGCATCTATTAAAATGGCAAAAAAATTATACTTTGCATAGATCTACATGAAAAACATATGAGTATAACACCCAGCCGCTTGTTATGCTCGATGTTCTGGTCATTTTAGTTGTCTTGTGTATTGCTCGCAGGACCTGTAGTCGTTAGTGCATCATTTTCATTTTCGAGCTGTGTATCCCACCATTCGAAGGAACTCGCAAGATGGGGAAAGCGTGAAATGCTTTTCAAAAGCGTCGTCAGATTTCTTCCAACAACATATTTTAATTTCGCACGAGAAACAAATAACTGCGTCCCCCATCCCCGTGTAGTAAAAGCCAGCTTTAGATAGTTGAACTTTATCTGGAACAATTTGTTCCGACCACGTGGCATATGTGTGAAGTCTCTCTATGTACGACTGTAGACTGTTTCTGCGAAGCTAACAGCTACCTCCATCATCTCACTTTCCATATAAACAGCAAAAAGCCGTAATATCTGTGTAAGTCCTTTACACACACCGAATATCGGAGAATAAAATTGTCCATTGCCGTGTGTCCTTTATATAGAACGGTGTGTACCGCCAGTGTCGTCACCGTCGCTGGTGTGTGGTGTGTACCGCCAGTGTTGTCACCGTTGCTGGTGTGTGGTGTGTTCCGACAGTGTCATCACCGTCGCTGGTGTGTGGTGTGTACCGCCAGTGTCGTAACCGTCGCTGGTGAGCGGTGTGTACCGCCACTGTCGTGACCGTGGCTGGTGTGCGGTGTGTACCGCCAGTGTCGTCACCATGGCTGGTCTGTGGTGTGTGCCACCAGTCTCGTCTGCGTCGCTGGTCTGTGGTGTGTAGCGGCAGTGTCGTCACCGTCGCTGGTGTGTCGTGTGTACCGCCAGTGTCGTCATCGTCGCTGGTGTTAGGTGTGTACCACCAGTGTCGTCTCCGTCGCTGGTGTGTGGTGTGTACCGCCAGTGTCGTCAGTGTCGCTGGTTTGCGATGTGTACCGCCAGTGCCGTCACCGTCGTTGGTCTGTGGTGTGAACCGGCAGTGTCGTCATGGTCGCTGGTCTGTGATGTGTACCGCCAGCGTTGTCACCGTCGCTGGTCTGTGATGTGTACCGCCAGAGTCGTCTGTCGTCACCGTCACTGGTCTGTAGTATATACCGCGAGTGTCGTCACCGTCGCTGGTGTTCGGTGTGTACCGCCAGTGTCGTCAACTTCGCTGGTGTGTGGTGTGTACCGCCAGTGTCGTCACCGTCGCTGATGTATGGTGGTACCGAGAGTGTCGTCCCCGTCGCTGGTGTGTGGTGTGTACGGCCAGTGTCGTCACCGTCGCTGGTATGTGAGTGTACCGCCAGTGTCGTCACCGTCGCTAGTGTGCGGTGTCTACCGCCAGTGTCGTCTGTCGTCACCGTCGCTGGTGTGCGATGTGTACCGCGTGTGTCGTCACCGTAGCTGGTCAGTGGAGTGTACCGCCAGTGTCGTCTGTCGTCACCGTCACTAGTCTGTAGTGTGTACCGCGAGTGTCGTCACCGTCGCTGGTGTGCGGTGTGTACCGCCTGCGTCGTCAGAATCGCTGGTGTGTCGTGTGTACAGCCAACGTCGTCATCGTTGCTGGTGTTCGGTGTGTACGGCCAGTGTCGTCTCCGTCGCTGGTGTGTGGTGTGTACCGCCTGTGTCGTCAGTGTCGCTGGTGTGCGGTGTGTACCGCCAGTGTCGTCACCGTCGTTGGTCTGCGGTGTGAACCGCCAGTGTCGTCACCGTCGCTGGTCTGTGATGTGTACCGCCATTGTCGTCACCGTCGCTGGTCTGTGATATGTACCGCCAGTGTCGTCTTTCGACACCGTCACTGGTCTGTGGTGTGTTCAGAAAGTGTCGTCACCGTCGCTGGTGTGTACCGCCGGTGTCGTCACCGTCGCTGGTTTGCGGTGTGTAGCGCCAGTTTCGTCTGTCGTCACCGTAGCTGGTGTGTGGTGTGTACCGCCAGTGTCGTCACTGTCGCTTGTTTGTGGTGTGTTCATCCAGTGTCGTCACCGTCGCTGGTGTATACTGCCAGTGTCGTCACCGTCGATGGTGTGCTGTGTGTACCGCCAGTGTCGTCACCGCCGCTGGTGTGTAGTGTGCACCGCCAGTGTCGTCACCGTCGCTTATGTGTGGTTTGTATTGCCAGCGTCGTCACCGTTGATCGTGTGTGGTGCGTTCCGCCAGTGTCGTCACCGTCGCTGGTGTGTGGTGTGTACTGCCAGTGTCGTCACCATCGCTGGCGTGCGGTGTGTACCGCCAGTGTCGTCACCGTCGCTGGTCTGTGGTGTGTACCGCCAGCGTCGTTACCGTCGCTGGTCTGTGATGTGTACCGCCAGTGTCGTCTGTCCTCACCGTCACTGGTCTGTAGTGTGTACCGCGAGTGTCGTCACCGTCGCTGGTGTGCGGTGTGTACCGCCAGTGTCGCAACCGTCGCTGGTGAGCGGTGTGTACCGCCACTGTCGTGACCGTGGCTGGTGTGCGGTGTGCACCGCCAGTGTCGTCACCATGGCTGGTCTGTGGTGTGTGCCACCAGTCTCGTCTGCGTGGCTGGTCTGTGGTGTGTAGCGGCAGTGTCGACACCGTCGCTGGTGTGTCGTGTGTACCGCCAGTGTCGTCATCGTAGCTGGTGTTCGGTGTGTACCGCCAGTGTCGTCTCCGTCGCTGGTGTGTGGTGTGTACCGCCAGTGTCGTCAGTGTCGCTGGTGTGCGATATGTACCGCCAGTGTCGTCACCGTCGTTGGTCTGTGGTGTGATCCGGCAGTATCGTCATGGTCGCTGGTCTGTGATGTGTACCGCCAGCGTTGTCACCGTCGCTGGTCTGTGATGTGTACCGCCAGAGTCGTCTGTCGTCACCGTCACTGGTCTGTAGTATATACCGCGAGTGTCGTCACCGTCGCTGGTGTTCGGTGTGTACCGCCAGTGTCGTCACCGCCGCTGGTGTGTGGTGTGTACCGCCAGTGTCGTCACCGTCGCTGGTGTGTGGTGTGTATCGCCAGTGTCCTCACCGTCGCTGGTGTGCAGTGTGTACCACCATTGTCGTCACCGTCGCTGGTGTGCTGTGTGTACCGCCAGTGTTGTTCCCGTCCCGTCGCTGGTGTTTGGTGTGTACCACCAAGGTCGTCGCGCGAGCAATACATGTAGCCCCTTTAAGCCACATGTTGATCATTTGATTGTAGTTGACACTAAACTACATGAAATGCATTGGGTCTACGTGAGGACCTTTAAACCTGATTTTTGAAACTCAAAGTTTCAATGTTTTATTATGAAACCGGGTAATTGAAAGTGGATGGTGTAACGTACACATTTTTAGTAAAATAACAATTTTCGGTAAATGGACCGGTCAATGCAGAAAAGGTCTCAAGAAATGCCTGAGGTGCGATCGTGAAATAGCTCGCTTAAATAGCAGAGCATGAAGGAAAACATAACACCGTATCGAAAATAAGCATCTATTAAATTGGCAAAAAAATTATACTTTGCATAGATCTACATGAAAAACATATGAGTATAACACCCAACCGCTTGTTATGCTCGATGCGCTGGTCATTTTAGTTGTCTTGTGTATTGCTCGCAGGACCTGTAGTCGTTAGTGCATCATTTTCATTTCTAGCTGTGTATCCCACCATTCGAAGGAACTCGCAAGATGGGGAAAGCGTGAAATGCTTTTCAAAAGCGTCGTCAGATTTCTTCCAGCAACATATTTTAATTTCGCACGAGAAACAAATAACTGCGTCCCCCATCCCCGTGTAGTAAAAGCCAGCTTTAGATAGTTGAACTTTATCTGGAACAATTTGTTCCGACCACGTGGCATATGTGTGAAGTCTCTCTATGTACGACCTGTAGACTGTTTCTGCGAAGCTAACAGCTACCTCCATCATCTCACTTTCCATATAAACAGCAAAAAGTCTTAATATCTGTGTAAGTCCTTTACACACACCGAATATCGGAGAATACAATTGTCAATTGCCGTGTGTCCTTTATATAGAACGGTGTGTACCGCCAGTGTCGTCACCGTCGCTGGTTTGTGGTGTGTACCGCCAGTGTTGTCACCGTTGCTGGTGTGTGGTGTGGTCCGCCAGTGTCATCACCGTCGCTGGTGTGTGGTGTGTACCGCCAGTGTCGTAACCGTCGATGGTGAGCGGTGTGTACCGCCACTGTCGTGACCGTGGCTGGTGTGCGGTGTGCACCGCCAGTGTCGTCACCATGGCTGGTCTGTGGTGTGTGCCACCAGTATCGTCTGCGTCGCTGGTCTGTGGTGTGTAGCGGCAGTGTCGTTACCGTCGCTGGTGTGTCGTGTGTACCGCCAGTGTCGTCATCGTCGCTGGTGTTCGGTGTGTACCGCCAGTGTCGTCTCCGTCGCTGGTGTGTGGTGTGTACCGCCAGTGTCGTCAGTGTCGCTGGTGTGCGATGTGTACCGCCAGTGTCGTCACCGTCGTTGGTCTGTGGTGTGAACCGCCAGTGTCGTCATGGTCGCTGGTATGTGATGTGTACCGCCAGTGTCGTCACCGTCGCTAGTGTGCAGTGTCTACCGCCAGTGTCGTCTGTCGTCACCGTCGCTGGTGTGCGATGTGTACCGCGTGTGTCGTCACAGTAGCTGGTCAGTGGAGTGTACCGCCAGTGTCGTCTCCGTCGCTGGTGTGTACTGCCAGTGTCGTCACCTTCAGTGGTATGTAATGTTCACCGCCAGTGTCGTCACCGTCACTGGTCCGTTGTGTGCTCCACCAGTGTCTTCACCGCCGCTGGTCTGTGATGTGTACCGTCAGTGTCGTCTTACGTCACAGTTGCTTGTCTGTAGTTTGTACCGCCAGCGTCGTCACCGTGGCTGGTGTGTGGCGTGTACCGCCAGCGTCGTCACCGTCGCTGGTGTGTGGTTATTACCGCCAGTGTCGTCACCGTCGCTGGTGTGTGGTGTGTACCGCCAGTGTCGTCACCGTCGGTGTTGTGTGGTGTGTACCGCCACTGTCGTCACCGGCGATGGTGTGCGGTGTCACCGCAAGTGTCGTCACCGTGGCTGGTCTGTGGTGTGTACCGCCAGTATCGTCAGCGTCGCTGGTCTGTGGTGCGTACCGCCAGTGTCGTCACAATCGCTGGTATGTCGTGTGTACAGCCAATGTCGTCATCGTTGCTGGTGTTCGGTGTGTACCGCCAGTGTCGTCTCCGTCGCTGGTGTGTGGTGTGTACCAGCAGTGTCGTCAGTGTCGCTGGTGTGCGGTGTGTACCGCCAGTGTCGTCACCGTCGTTGGTCTGCGGTGTGAACCGCCAGTGTGGTCACCGTCGCTGGTCTGTGAGGTGTACCGCCATTGTCGGCACCGTCGCTGGTCTGTGATACGTACCGCCAGTGTCGTCTTTCGTCACCGTCACTGGTCTGTGGTGTGTTGAGCCAGTGTCGTCACTGTCGCTGGTGAGTACAGCCAGTGTCGTCACTGTCGCTGGTGTTTACTGCCAGTATCGTCACCGTCGATGGTGTGCGGTGGGTACCGCCAGTGTCGTCACCGTCTCTGGTCTGTGATGTCTACCGCCAGCGTCGTCACCGTCGCTGGTCTGTGATGTGTAAGGCCAGTGTCGTCTGTCGTCACCGTCACTGGTCTGTAGATTGTACCGCCAGTGTCGTCACCGTCGCTGTTATTCGGTGTGTACCGCCAGTGTCGTCACCGTCGCTGGTGTGTGGTGGGTACCACCAAGATCGTCACCGTCGCTGGTGTGTGGTGTGTACCGCCAGCGTCGTCACCGTCGCTGGTGTGCAGTGTGTACCGCCAGTGTCGTCACGGTCGCCAGTTTGCGGTGTGTACCGCCAGTGTCGTTACCGTCGCTGGTCTGACCAGTCGCGGGTACTAGGAAGAACATTTGAGCGCCAGCAATACATGTAGCCCCTTTAAGCCACATGTTGATCATTTGATTGTAGTTGACACTAAACTGCATGAAATACATTGGGTCTACGTGAGGACCTTTAAACTTGATTTTTTAAACTCAAAGTTTCAATATTTTATTATGAAACCGGGTAAATGAAATTGGATGGTGTAACGTACACATTTTTAGTAAAATAACATTTTTCGGTAAAAGAACCGGTCAACGCAGAAAAGGTCTCAAGAAATGCCTGAGGTGCGATCGTGAAATAGCTCGCTTAAATAGCAGAGCATGAAGGAAAACATAACACCGTATCGAAAATAAGCATCTATTAAAATGGCAAAAAAATTATACTTTGCATAGATCTACATGAAAAACATATGAGTATAACACCCAACCGCTTGTTATGCTCGATGCGCTGGTCATTTTAATTGTCTTGTGTATTGCTCGCAGGACCTGTAGTCGTTATTGCATCATTTTCTTTCTAGCTGTGTATCCCACCATTCGAAGGAACTCGCAAGATGGGGAAAGCGTGAAATGCTTTTCAAAAGCGTTGTCAGATTTCTTCCAACAACATATTTTAATTTCGCACGATAAACAAATAACTGCGTCCCCCATCCCCGTGTAGTAAAAGCCAGCTTTAGATAGTTGAACTTTATCTGGAACAATTTGTTCCGACCACGTGGCATATGTGTGAAGTCTCTCTATGTACGACCTGTAGACTGTTTCTGCGAAGCTAACAGCTACCTCCATCATCTCACTTTCCATATAAACAGCAAAAAGCCTTAATATCTTTGTAAGTCCTTGACACACACCGAATATCGGAGAATAAAATTGTCAATTGCCGTGTGTACTTTATATAGAACGGTGTGTACCGCCAGTGTCGTCACCGTCGCTGGTGTGTGGTGTGTACCGCCAGTGTTGTCACCGTTGCTGGTGTGTGGTGTGGTCCGCCAGTGTCGTCACTGTCGCTTTTGTGTGGTTTGTATTGCCAGCGTCTTCACCGTTGCTGGTGTGTGGTGCGTTCCGCCAGTGTCGGCACCGTCGCTGGTGTGTGGTGTGTACTGCCAGTGTCGTCACCATCGCTGGTGTGCGGTGTGTACCGCCAGTGTCGTCACCGTCGCTAGTGTGTGGTGTGTACCACCAGTGTATTCACCGTCGCTGGTGTGTGGTGTGTACCTCCATTGTCGTGACCGTCGCTGGTGTGCTCTGGGTACCGCCAGTGTTGTCACCGTCGCTGGTGTGTGGTGTGTACCACCAAGGTCGTCACCGTCGCTGGTGTGTGGAGTGTACCGCCATTGTCGTCACCGTCGCTGGTGTGCGGTGTCTACCGCCAGCGTCGTCACCGTCGCTGGTGTGCAGTGTGTACCGCCAGTGTCGTCACGGTCGCTGGTTTGCGGTGTGTACTGCCAGTGTCGTCACCGTCGCTGGTCTGTCCAGTCGCGTGTACTAGGAAGAACATTTGAGCGCGAGCAATACATGTAGCCCCTTTAAGCCACATGTTGATCATTTGATTGTAGTTGACACTAAACTGCATGAAATGCATTGGGTCTACGTGAGGACCTTTAAACTTGATTTTTGAAACTCAAAGTTTCAATATTTTATTATGAAACCGGGTAATTGAAATTGGATGGTGTAACGTACACATTTTTAGTAAAATAACATTTTTCGGTAAAAGAACCGGTCAACGCAGGAAAGGTCTCAAGAAATGCCTGAGGTGCGATCGTGAAATAGCTCGCTTAAAAAGCAGAGCATGAAGGAAAACATAACACCGTATCGAAAATAAGCATCTATTAAAATGGCAAAAAAATTATACTTTGCATAGATCTACATGAAAAACATATGAGTATAACACCCAACCGCTTGTTATGCTCGATGCGCTGGTCATTTTAGTTGTCTTGTGTATTGCTCGCAGGACCTGTAGTCGTTAGTGCATCATTTTCATTTCTAGCTGTGTATCCCACCATTCGAAGGAACTCGCAAGATGGGGAAAGCGTGAAATGCTTTTCAAAAGCGTCGTCAGATTTCTTCCAGCAACATATTTTAATTTCGCACGAGAAACAAATAACTGCGTCCCCCATCCCCGTGTAGTAAAAGCCAGCTTTAGATAGTTGAACTTTATCTGGAACAATTTGTTCCGACCACGTGGCATATGTGTGAAGTCTCTCTATGTACGACCTGTAGACTGTTTCTGCGAAGCTAACAGCTACCTCCATCATCTCACTTTCCATATAAACAGCAAAAAGTCTTAATATCTGTGTAAGTCCTTTACACACACCGAATATCGGAGAATACAATTGTCAATTGCCGTGTGTCCTTTATATAGAACGGTGTGTACCGCCAGTGTCGTCACCGTCGCTGGTTTGTGGTGTGTACCGCCAGTGTTGTCACCGTTGCTGGTGTGTGGTGTGGTCCGCCAGTGTCATCACCGTCGCTGGTGTGTGGTGTGTACCGCCAGTGTCGTAACCGTCGATGGTGAGCGGTGTGTACCGCCACTGTCGTGACCGTGGCTGGTGTGCGGTGTGCACCGCCAGTGTCGTCACCATGGCTGGTCTGTGGTGTGTGCCACCAGTATCGTCTGCGTCGCTGGTCTGTGGTGTGTAGCGGCAGTGTCGTTACCGTCGCTGGTGTGTCGTGTGTACCGCCAGTGTCGTCATCGTCGCTGGTGTTCGGTGTGTACCGCCAGTGTCGTCTCCGTCGCTGGTGTGTGGTGTGTACCGCCAGTGTCGTCAGTGTCGCTGGTGTGCGATGTGTACCGCCAGTGTCGTCACCGTCGTTGGTCTGTGGTGTGAACCGCCAGTGTCGTCATGGTCGCTGGTATGTGATGTGTACCGCCAGTGTCGTCACCGTCGCTAGTGTGCAGTGTCTACCGCCAGTGTCGTCTGTCGTCACCGTCGCTGGTGTGCGATGTGTACCGCGTGTGTCGTCACCGTAGCTGGTCAGTGGAGTGTACCGCCAGTGTCGTCTCCGTCGCTGGTGTGTACTGCCAGTGTCGTCACCTTCAGTGGTATGTAATGTTCACCGCCAGTGTCGTCACCGTCACTGGTCCGTTGTGTGCTCCACCAGTGTCTTCACCGCCGCTGGTCTGTGATGTGTACCGTCAGTGTCGTCTTACGTCACAGTTGCTTGTCTGTAGTTTGTACCGCCAGCGTCGTCACCGTGGCTGGTGTGTGGCGTGTACCGCCAGCGTCGTCACCGTGGCTGGTGTGTGGTGTGTACAGCCAGTGTCGTCACCGTCGCTGGTGTGTGGTTATTACCGCCAGTGTCGTCACCGTCGCTGGTGTGTGGTGTGTACCGCCAGTGTCGTCACCGTCGGTGTTGTGTGGTGTGTACCGCCACTGTCGTCACCGGCGATGGTGTGCGGTGTCACCGCAAGTGTCGTCACCGTGGCTGGTCTGTGGTGTGTACCGCCAGTATCGTCAGCGTCGCTGGTCTGTGGTGCGTACCGCCAGTGTCGTCACAATCGCTGGTATGTCGTGTGTACAGCCAATGTCGTCATCGTTGCTGGTGTTCGGTGTGTACCGCCAGTGTCGTCTCCGTCGCTGGTGTGTGGTGTGTACCAGCAGTGTCGTCAGTGTCGCTGGTGTGCGGTGTGTACCGCCAGTGTCGTCACCGTCGTTGGTCTGCGGTGTGAACCGCCAGTATGGTCACCGTCGCTGGTCTGTGATGTGTACCGCCATTGTCGGCACCGTCGCTGGTCTGTGATACGTACCGCCAGTGTCGTCTTTCGTCACCGTCACTGGTCTGTGGTGTGTTGAGCCAGTGTCGTCACTGTCGCTGGTGAGTACAGCCAGTGTCGTCACTGTCGCTGGTGTTTACTGCCAGTATCGTCACCGTCGATGGTGTGCGGTGGGTACCGCCAGTGTCGTCACCGTCTCTGGTCTGTGATGTGTACCGCCAGCGTCGTCACCGTCGCTGGTCTGTGATGTGTAAGGCCAGTGTCGTCTGTCGTCACCGTCACTGGTCTGTAGATTGTACCGCCAGTGTCGTCACCGTCGCTGTTATTCGGTGTGTACCGCCAGTGTCGTCACCGTCGCTGGTGTGTGGTGGGTACCACCAAGATCGTCACCGTCGCTGGTGTGTGGTGTGTACCGCCAGCGTCGTCACCGTCGCTGGTGTGCAGTGTGTACCGCCAGTGTCGTCACGGTCGCCAGTTTGCGGTGTGTACCGCCAGTGTCGTTACCGTCGCTGGTCTGACCAGTCGCGGGTACTAGGAAGAACATTTGAGCGCCAGCAATACATGTAGCCCCTTTAAGCCACATGTTGATCATTTGATTGTAGTTGACACTAAACTGCATGAAATACATTGGGTCTACGTGAGGACCTTTAAACTTGATTTTTTAAACTCAAAGTTTCAATATTTTATTATGAAACCGGGTAAATGAAATTGGATGGTGTAACGTACACATTTTTAGTAAAATAACATTTTTCGGTAAAAGAACCGGTCAACGCAGAAAAGGTCTCAAGAAATGCCTGAGGTGCGATCGTGAAATAGCTCGCTTAAATAGCAGAGCATGAAGGAAAACATAACACCGTATCGAAAATAAGCATCTATTAAAATGGCAAAAAAATTATACTTTGCATAGATCTACATGAAAAACATATGAGTATAACACCCAACCGCTTGTTATGCTCGATGCGCTGGTCATTTTAATTGTCTTGTGTATTGCTCGCAGGACCTGTAGTCGTTATTGCATCATTTTCTTTCTAGCTGTGTATCCCACCATTCGAAGGAACTCGCAAGATGGGGAAAGCGTGAAATGCTTTTCAAAAGCGTTGTCAGATTTCTTCCAACAACATATTTTAATTTCGCACGATAAACAAATAACTGCGTCCCCCATCCCCGTGTAGTAAAAGCCAGCTTTAGATAGTTGAACTTTATCTGGAACAATTTGTTCCGACCACGTGGCATATGTGTGAAGTCTCTCTATGTACGACCTGTAGACTGTTTCTGCGAAGCTAACAGCTACCTCCATCATCTCACTTTCCATATAAACAGCAAAAAGCCTTAATATCTTTGTAAGTCCTTGACACACACCGAATATCGGAGAATAAAATTGTCAATTGCCGTGTGTACTTTATATAGAACGGTGTGTACCGCCAGTGTCGTCACCGTCGCTGGTGTGTGGTGTGTACCGCCAGTGTTGTCACCGTTGCTGGTGTGTGGTGTGGTCCGCCAGTGTCGTCACTGTCGCTTTTGTGTGGTTTGTATTGCCAGCGTCTTCACCGTTGCTGGTGTGTGGTGCGTTCCGCCAGTGTCGGCACCGTCGCTGGTGTGTGGTGTGTACTGCCAGTGTCGTCACCATCGCTGGTGTGCGGTGTGTACCGCCAGTGTCGTCACCGTCGCTAGTGTGTGGTGTGTACCACCAGTGTATTCACCGTCGCTGGTGTGTGGTGTGTACCTCCATTGTCGTGACCGTCGCTGGTGTGCTCTGGGTACCGCCAGTGTTGTCACCGTCGCTGGTGTGTGGTGTGTACCACCAAGGTCGTCACCGTCGCTGGTGTGTGGAGTGTACCGCCATTGTCGTCACCGTCGCTGGTGTGCGGTGTCTACCGCCAGCGTCGTCACCGTCGCTGGTGTGCAGTGTGTACCGCCAGTGTCGTCACGGTCGCTGGTTTGCGGTGTGTACTGCCAGTGTCGTCACCGTCGCTGGTCTGTCCAGTCGCGTGTACTAGGAAGAACATTTGAGCGCGAGCAATACATGTAGCCCCTTTAAGCCACATGTTGATCATTTGATTGTAGTTGACACTAAACTGCATGAAATGCATTGGGTCTACGTGAGGACCTTTAAACTTGATTTTTGAAACTCAAAGTTTCAATATTTTATTATGAAACCGGGTAATTGAAATTGGATGGTGTAACGTACACATTTTTAGTAAAATAACATTTTTCGGTAAAAGAACCGGTCAACGCAGAAAAGGTCTCAAGAAATGCCTGAGCTGCGATCGTGAAATAGCTCGCTTAAAAAGCAGAGCATGAAGGAAAACATAACACCGTATCGAAAATAAGCATCTATTAAAATGGCAAAAAAATTATACTTTGCATAGATCTACATGAAAAACATATGAGTATAACACCCAACCGCTTGTTATGCTCGATGCGCTGGTCATTTTAATTGTCTTGTGTATTGCTCGCAGGACCTGTAGTCGTTATTACATCATTTTCTTTCTAGCTGTGTATCCCACCATTCGAAGGAACTCGCAAGATGGGGAAAGCGTGAAATGCTTTTCAAAAGCGTTGTCAGATTTCTTCCAACAACATATTTTAATTTCGCACGAGAAACAAATAACTGCGTCCCCCATCCCCGTGTAGTAAAAGCCAGCTTTAGATAGTTGAACTTTATCTGGAACAATTTGTTCCGACCACGTGGCATATGTGTGAAGTCTCTCTATGTACGACCTGTAGACTGTTTCTGCGAAGCTAACAGCTACCTCCATCATCTCACTTTCCATATAAACAGCAAAAAGCCTTAATATCTTTGTAAGTCCTTGACACACACCGAATATCGGAGAATAAAATTGTCAATTGCCGTGTGTCCTTTATATAGAACGGTGTGTACCGCCAGTGTCGTCACCGTCGCTGGTGTGTGGTGTGTACCGCCAGTGTTGTCACCGTTGCTGGTGTGTGGTGTGGTCCGCCAGTGTCGTCACTGTCGCTTTTGTGTGGTTTGTATTGCCAGCGTCTTCACCGTTGCTGGTGTGTGGTGCGTTCCGCCAGTGTCGGCACCGTCGCTGGTGTGTGGTGTGTACTGCCAGTGTCGTCACCATCGCTGGTGTGCGGTGTGTACCGCCAGTGTCGTCACCGTCGCTAGTGTGTGGTGTGTACCACCAGTGTATTCACCGTCGCTGGTGTGTGGTGTGTACCTCCATTGTCGTGACCGTCGCTGGTGTGCTCTGGGTACCGCCAGTGTTGTCACCGTCGCTGGTGTGTGGTGTGTACCACCAAGGTCGTCACCGTCGCTGGTGTGTGGAGTGTACCGCCATTGTCGTCACCGTCGCTGGTGTGCGGTGTCTACCGCCAGCGTCGTCACCGTCGCTGGTGTGCAGTGTGTACCGCCAGTGTCGTCACGGTCGCTGGTTTGCGGTGTGTACTGCCAGTGTCGTCACCGTCGCTGGTCTGTCCAGTCGCGTGTACTAGGAAGAACATTTGAGCGCGAGCAATACATGTAGCCCCTTTAAGCCACATGTTGATCATTTGATTGTAGTTGACACTAAACTGCATGAAATGCATTGGGTCTACGTGAGGACCTTTAAACTTGATTTTTGAAACTCAAAGTTTCAATATTTTATTATGAAACCGGGTAATTGAAATTGGATGGTGTAACGTACACATTTTTAGTAAAATAACATTTTTCGGTAAAAGAACCGGTCAACGCAGAAAAGGTCTCAAGAAATGCCTGAGGTGCGATCGTGAAATAGCTCGCTTAAAAAGCAGAGCATGAAGGAAAACATAACACCGTATCGAAAATAAGCATCTATTAAAATGGCAAAAAAATTATACTTTGCATAGATCTACATGAAAAACATATGAGTATAACACCCAACCGCTTGTTAAGCTCGATGCGCTGGTCATTTTAATTGTCTTGTGTATTGCTCGCAGGACCTGTAGTCGTTATTGCATCATTTTCTTTCTAGCTGTGTATCCCACCATTCGAAGGAACTCGCAAGATGGGGAAAGCGTGAAATGCTTTTCAAAAGCGTTGTCAGATTTCTTCCAACAACATATTTTAATTTCGCACGAGAAACAAATAACTGCGTCCCCCATCCCCGTGTAGTAAAAGCCAGCTTTAGATAGTTGAACTTTATCTGGAACAATTTGTTCCGACCACGTGGCATATGTGTGAAGTCTCTCTATGTACGACCTGTAGACTGTTTCTGCGAAGCTAACAGCTACCTCCATCATCTCACTTTCCATATAAACAGCAAAAAGCCTTAATATCTTTGTAAGTCCTTTACACACACCGAATATCGGAGAATAAAATTGTCAATTGCCGTGTGTCCTTTATATAGAACGGTGTGTACCGCCAGTGTCGTCACCGTCGCTGGTGTGTGGTGTGTACCGCCAGTGTTGTCACCGTTGCTGGTGTGTGGTGTGGTCCGCCAGTGTCATCACCGTCGCTGGTGAGCGGTGTGTACCGCCACTGTCGTGACCGTGGCTGGTGTGCGGTGTGCACCACCAGTGTCGTCACCATGGCTGGTCTGTGGTGTGTGCCACCAGTATCGTCTGCGTCGCTGGTCTGTGGTGTGTAGCGGCAGTGTCGTCACCGTCGCTGGTCTGTGGTGTGTAACGCCAGTGTCGTCACCGTCGCTGGTGTGTCGTGTTTACCGCCAGTGTCGTCATCGGCGCTGGTGTTTGGTGTGTACCGCCCGTGTCGTCTTCGTCGCTAATGTGTGGTGTGTACCGCCAGTGTCGTTACCGTCGCTGGTGTGCGGTGTGTACTTCCATTGTCGTCACCGTCGTTGGTTAGTGGTGTGAACCGCCAGTGTCGTAACCGTTGCTGGTCTATGATGTGTACCTCCAGTGTCGTCTGTCGTCACCGTCACTGGTCTGTAGTGTATACCGTAACAACGTCGCTGGTGTTCGGTGTGTACCGCCAGTGTCGTCACCGTCGCTGGTGTGCGGTGAGTACCGCCAGTGTCGTCACCGTCGCTTGGGTGTGGTTTGTACCGCCAGTTTCATCACCGTCGCTGGTGTGTGGCGTGTACCGCCAGTGTCGTGACCGTTGCTGGTGTGTGGTGCGTTCCGCCAGTGTCGTCACCGTCGCTGATGTGTGGTGTGAGCCGGCAGTGTCGTCACCGTCGCTGGTGTGTGTTGTGTACCGCCAGTGTCGTCACCGTCGCTAGTGTGTGGTTTGTACCGCCAGTGTCGTCACCGTCGCTGGTGTGTGGTGTGTGCCGCTAGTGTGGTCACCGTCGCTGGTGTGTGGTTTGTACCGCCAGTGTCGTCACCGTCGCTGGTCTGTGGTGTGAACCGCCTGTGTCGTCACGGTTGCTGGTCTGTGATGTGTACCGCCGGCGTCGTCACCGTCGCTGGTCTGTGATGTGTACCGCCAGTGTCGTCTGTCGTCACCGTCACTGGTCTGAAGTGTGTACCGCGAGTGTCGTCACCGTCGCTGGTGTTCTGTGTGTACCGTCAGTGTCGTCAACGTCGCTGGTGAGTGGTTCGTACCGCCAGTGTCGTCACCGTCGCTGATGTGTGGTGTGTATCGTCAGTGTCGTCACCGTCGCTGGTTTGTGGTGTCTAATGCCAGCATAGTCACCTTCGCTTTTGTGCGGTGTGGACCGCCAGCGTCGTCATCGTTGCTGGTGTGCAGTGTGTATCGCCAGTGTCGTCACCGTCGCTGGTGAGTGGTGTGTACCGCCAGTGTCGTCATCATCGCTGGTGTGTGGTGTGTACCGCCAGTGTCGTCATCATCGCTGGTGTGTGGTGTGTACCGCCAGTGTTGTCACCGTTGCTGGTGTGTGGTGTGGTCCGCCAGTGTCATCACCGTCGCTGGTGAGCGGTGTGTACCGCCACTGTCGTGACCGTGGCTGGTGTGCGGTGTGCACCACCAGTGTCGTCACCATGGCTGGTCTGTGGTGTGTGCCACCAGTATCGTCTGCGTCGCTGGTCTGTGGTGTGTAGCGGCAGTGTCGTCACCGTCGCTGGTCTGTGGTGTGTAACGCCAGTGTCGTCACCGTCGCTGGTGTGTCGTGTTTACCGCCAGTGTCGTCATCGGCGCTGGTGTTTGGTGTGTACCGCCCGTGTCGTCTTCGTCGCTAATGTGTGGTGTGTACCGCCAGTGTCGTTACCGTCGCTGGTGTGCGGTGTGTACTTCCATTGTCGTCACCGTCGTTGGTTAGTGGTGTGAACCGCCAGTGTCGTAACCGTTGCTGGTCTATGATGTGTACCTCCAGTGTCGTCTGTCGTCACCGTCACTGGTCTGTAGTGTATACCGTAACAACGTCGCTGGTGTTCGGTGTGTACCGCCAGTGTCGTCACCGTCGCTGGTGTGCGGTGAGTACCGCCAGTGTCGTCACCGTCGCTTGGGTGTGGTTTGTACCGCCAGTTTCATCACCGTCGCTGGTGTGTGGCGTGTACCGCCAGTGTCGTGACCGTTGCTGGTGTGTGGTGCGTTCCGCCAGTGTCGTCACCGTCGCTGATGTGTGGTGTGAGCCGGCAGTGTCGTCACCGTCGCTGGTGTGTGTTGTGTACCGCCAGTGTCGTCACCGTCGCTAGTGTGTGGTTTGTACCGCCAGTGTCGTCACCGTCGCTGGTGTGTGGTGTGTGCCGCTAGTGTGGTCACCGTCGCTGGTGTGTGGTTTGTACCGCCAGTGTCGTCACCGTCGCTGGTCTGTGGTGTGAACCGCCTGTGTCGTCACGGTTGCTGGTCTGTGATGTGTACCGCCGGCGTCGTCACCGTCGCTGGTCTGTGATGTGTACCGCCAGTGTCGTCTGTCGTCACCGTCACTGGTCTGAAGTGTGTACCGCGAGTGTCGTCACCGTCGCTGGTGTTCTGTGTGTACCGTCAGTGTCGTCAACGTCGCTGGTGAGTGGTTCGTACCGCCAGTGTCGTCACCGTCGCTGATGTGTGGTGTGTATCGTCAGTGTCGTCACCGTCGCTGGTTTGTGGTGTCTAATGCCAGCATAGTCACCTTCGCTTTTGTGCGGTGTGGACCGCCAGCGTCGTCATCGTTGCTGGTGTGCAGTGTGTATCGCCAGTGTCGTCACCGTCGCTGGTGAGTGGTGTGTACCGCCAGTGTCGTCATCATCGCTGGTGTGTGGTGTGTACCGCCAGTGTCGTCACCATCGCTGGTGTGTGGTGTGTACCGCCAGTGTCGTCACCGTCGCTGGTGTGTGGTGTGCACCGCCAGTGTCGTCACCGTCGCTGGTGTGTGGTGTGCACTGCCAGTGTCCTCACCGTCGCTGGTGTGCGGTTTCTACCGCCAGTGCCGTCACCGTCGCTGGTCTGTACCACCAGTGTCGTCACAGTGGTTGGTTTGTGGTGTGTACCGCCAGTGGCGTCACCGTCGCTGGTTTGCGGTGTGTACCGCCAGTGTCGTCACCGTCGCTGGTCTGTGGTGTTTACCACCAGTGTCGTCACCGTCGATGTTCTGTGATGTGTACCGCCAGTGTCGTCACCCTCGCTGGTCTGTGGTGTGGACCGCCAGTGTCTTCTGTCGTCACCGTCGCTGTTCTGTGGAGTGTCCAGCGAGTGTCATCACCGTCGCTGGTCTCTGATGTTCACCGCCAGTGTCATCACCGCCGCTGGTCTGTGGTATGCACCGCCAGTGTCCTCTGTCGTCACCGTCGCTGGTGTGTGGAATGTTCCGCCTGTGTCGTCACCGTCGATGGAGTGCGGTGTGTAGTGCCAGTGTCGTCACTGTCGCTGGTGGGAGGTGTGTACCACCAGTGTCGTCACCGTCGCTGGTCTGTGGTGTGTGCCGCCAGTGTCGTCACCGTGGCTGGTCTGTGGTGTGTACCGCCAGAGTCGTCACCGTCGGTGGTGTGTGGTGTGTAACGCTAGTGTCGTCACCGTCGCTGGTGTGTGGTGTGTACCGCCAGTGTCGTCACCGTCGCTGGCCTGTGATGTTCACCGCCAGTGTCGTCACCGTTGCTGGTATGTGGTTTGTTCCGCCAGTGTCGTCAGTGTCGCTGGTGTGCGGTGTGTAACGCCAGTGTCGTCGCCGTCGCTGGTCTGTAGTTTGTACCGCGAGTGTCGTCTCCGTCGCTGGTCTGTGGTGTGTAGCGCCAGTGCCGTCACCGTCGCTGGTCTGTGGTGTTTACCGCCAGTGTCGTCACCGTGGTTGGTGTGCGGTGTGTACCGCCAGTGATGTCACCGTCGCTGGTGTGCGGTGTGTTCCGCCAGTGTCGTCACCGTAGATGGTGTGCGATGTGTACCGCCAGTGTCGTCACCGTCACAGGTCTGTGCTGTGTACCGCCAGTGTCGTCACCGTCGCTCGTCTGCGGTTTGTACCGCCAGTATCGTCACCGTCGCTCGTCTGCGGTTTGTACCGCCATTGTCGTCATCGTCGCTGGTGTGCGGTGTGTACCGACAGTGTCGTCACCGTCGCTGTTGTGCGGTGGGTACCACCAGTGTCGTCACCGTCGCTGGTGTGCGGTGCGTACCGCCAGTGTCGTCACCGTCGATGTAGTGCGGTGTGTACCGTCAGTGTTGTCACCGTCGCTGGTGTGCGGTGTGTACCGCCAGTGTCGTCACCGTCGCTGGTGTGATGTGTGTACCGCCAGTGTTGTTACCGTCGCTGATGTGTGGTGGGTACCGCCAGTGTCGTCACCTCGCTGGTGTGTGTTGTGTTCAGCCAGTGTCGTCACCGTCGCTGTTCTGTGATGTGTACCGCAAGTGTCGTCACCCTCGCTGGTCTGTTGTGTGTACCGCCAGTGTTGTCTGTCGTCACCGTCGCTGGTCTGTAGTGTGTACCGCCAGTGTCGTCACCGTCGCTTTTCTGCGGTTTGTACCGCCAGTGTCCTCACCGTCGCTTGTCTGTGATATGCACCACTAGTTTCGACACCGTCTCTGGTCTGTGGTGTGTACCGCCATAACGCCAATCTGCGGGTTTCGCGTGGCACGTACTGTATGTCAACTTGACCCAACATAATGCCAATTTGACTCAACCTAATGCCATCTTGACTAAACGTAATGCCATTTTCACCCAACATGATGCCAATTTGACCAAACATAATGTCAAATTGACTCAACCTAATGTCAAATTGACTTAACCGAATGCCAACTAGACTCAACCTTATGCCATTTTGACTCCACCTTATGCCAGTTTGAACCAACATTATGTCAACTTGATTCAACATAACGCCAATCTGACTCAACCTAATGCCAGCTTGACTCAACCAAACGCCATCTAACCAAGCATATCAGTTTCTCTCAACAAAAGGCAGTTTTGGCGTTCCATAGTTTTCTTTGTGTATAGGTGTTTACATTGTCAGTGTGTACAATGCGGTTCGAACCCAGACCGCACTAGACCTCGTTCGAAGCCCGATAAACCATATAGTGCCCTGTAGGATCATATTTTTTACAAAACGTATTATTCAAATACCTGTGAAGAATAGGATCTCATTCGTCACAGTTTGAAGCGTGAAGAATGTGGTTGGCCAAACAAAGGGTATGCGTGAGGATCACAGCTGAAGCATATGATTTCATGGCATATCAAAAACTGTATGCGATCACAATGTGAAAAATAAGACTGTAAAGTCTGAAGAATAAGATCTTAATGTTAACACCTGTGAAGAATGAGATCCAGATCCTTTTTTTCACAGATGTGAACATATTATTTGTGAAAAATATGGTCCTACAGTGCCCTCTCGTGAAAACCCATGGGACCCGAAGCATTTCATAAAATACAATTTCGCACGTGTCTCCACAAATTTGACGAAATGAAGACGCATTGGACCTAATAAAATTTAAAAAAAAACTGCGAAAAAATAGCACAAATCTGCAAGAGATCCACATACCGGCAACGTTGGAAAGAGACATGAAAATGTCATTGATATAAAGGGGGAGTACTCCGGCAGCATTATTTGCCATTTTCGTTAAAATGGGAAGATAAGTAAGGGCTTCTTCAGAGAGAATATATTGGATTTACGTCCCTTTACTTACGTTCTGTTCAGCCAGGAATGGAATGTGCAGACGTCACAATATGGGAACGAAGTAATTTCGTTGCACCAGAAAATGCTTTTAATGGTGTCAATGTAAGGATGTATGTTTAAATTTAAAATTATGCTAAATATATTAAGGGATACTATTTTATGTCGCCATTATATAATATTATTACATTATATAATATAATTATATGTTTTGGTTATCAAAAAGTGATGTCGGATCATATTTTCTGTGAATGTGCCCTGACAATTGTGTTAATTAAGTACACATAGCATAAATACTTATGGTATGATGCTGATATGCAATTACGCTATTATTTTCTTGCATTGCAATTCTTTAAATTTTGCTTTGCCTCACAAATCGTAACATATATATGTTAAAGTGAATTATTTAGATTATTCAAGTATCATTGATGGCAAACATGAGGCGGTAAGATCGGATTCTTGTACGGGCATTACATAATGATGGATTTTAATAGTTTCGTTTGTTTAAAAGGATCTTAATTTTATAATTTCAACCCCATGATAATATATGAATTTACTGTTTTATTAACTTCATCATACATATTTACATTTATTTAATGTAGGGTTCCTTTCTTCTTTATGCCATTATACGGCGCCTTTTATTCTTTGCATCATTGTTTTTCTTGTTAATAATGTTGAACTTAAACAGTAAACCGGATCACTGTTTAGTAAAATAAGTATTTTAATGTTACAGCAATTTCTTTTCTAGTTACAATAGATCAATAATAGTCGGTTTAATGCAGTTGTAGCGAGTATACTGTAAGCCCTTCTAAATTAGCGCTGTTGACATTCTTTGAGTTCTAACTAAGTCGGTTCAATGTATTTGCACAGGGTGCTTTTCGTGCGAGCAAATTTGCGTCATTAAATCAACACATATTTTATTGTTCACAATTTTCCGGTCGCCTTTTACGTCATGTCGGCGCCTTTAAATGACATTGACTGACTGCATCGAACCTCATTAAACGAATTCCGTTGTCATGTCGGCCTTTGCGCTTGTTTGGAAACTTGGGGAAACAGTGAAGGGCGACGGTTGCATAATTGAGTACAGGAGATCTATGTTGTCAGTTCATATGCAAAAAATGTGTTATTTAAATACAAGTGATTCTTAAAGTTATCATCATTTGGCACCGTATGCCATCGACAAACAGAGCATACCGTATAAGCCGCATGTTTCGAGCGCGTGCACGCAGTGAATTGTGATCGAAAGTACTGGTATATCATATGTATATATATATAAATATATATATATGATGGTATTTTCTGTTTCAATAAAGTCTCGTCTAAACATATATCTACTGTAGGCGGAAAGTGCCGTACCGTATTAGACTGTGCGGACTGCACAGGCTAATCCGGGACGACACTTTACGCGCATGCATTAAGCCCGGTTTTCCCACGACACGCCTCATATATAGTATTTATATAGCTAGCCTACATGTACTTACTTTTGTTTTCCATGATTATGTTGATTGTAAATCATTACCATGGCAACGTTCCCGCATCTTTTTAACGAGTTTGTTCGGAGACAAATTCCATATAAGGCATTAATAAATTACTGTTATATTCAAACTTTGTTGATCAATGTTTTTCATTATTTATTTATGTTGATTGTAAATCATTACCACGGCAACGTTCCCGCTTGGTACCTTTAAGAGTTCGTTCAGGAAACAAATTCCATATAAGGCATAAGTAAATCACTTATAAATTTAAACTTTGTTGATCAATAAATATATGACTGACAAAGGTAACCAATTAAGGAATTGCCTGGGCTACCCAATGCATAACGTCGATCATCACACGCTTATCCATAAAAGGATAGTTAATTTATTTAGTTTACATATTCGGGTGGCTGGGCTAGCGCAGTCCCGGGCGCGGTTTTCCGTGAAAAGGGCAATTGGTGTTGAGTCATATCGCCACGTTGTGCAATCCAGCAAAACGATTTCCATACGTTCTAACTTTTGGGATTCCCCAAGGCCACGTGATTGGTGTAGTTGGGAGAATATTGACATTGGAAGTACTATTTTTCTATTCCAACCTAAATATTTGTATTTTCAATTTTAAATTCGGTTTTCTATTAGTAACATTTAATCTTATGCCATGTGCACGAATAAATTGAACATTGTAACAATAAATTTTGATAAATGTAATGGGAAATCCAATATTGAATCAGCCACAGCTAAAAATAGAACTAACGCAATAAGCCAATCGAATTTCAGACAAGGGTAAATCCCGGCCAACGTGTACAAACTTGCGTTGGAATGTCCGGATTGCGAATACAAACCATGGGACTTTACTGACAACGAACATTCCAAAGTTTACACTAGAGAACGATAGACATACGTTAACACTGTGCTGTTGTGATTGAAACAGATTTTAAGGATAATGACTTTCCCTGAAAAAGAAGAAATAAGCATGCCGGATTCAAAGTAAGTTTTATTTAAATTTGCCTTTTTTGTAGACTTGTATTTTAAATCTTATGTGAAATCAGTGTTTTATTGATTTCGGTGAAATTTTCACTATCAACACGTTGTACACGTGTCCTAAGAAGGTAAAGTATTGCACAATCAACTTTGTTGGGAGGGTGAAGTAAATTTATTTGCATCTTGTTTAGTCAATTAGCTTGCTTTTTTATTGTTGTTTGATTTAGCAATAATAATGAAGTTTGATTACAATTTTAAAACAATGAAATACGACATAAAATGTGATATTTGTAAAAATATACATTATGAGCATGCGTGTCTATATTGTTGCTATGCATGTTACATTATGAGTGTGCGTGTCTGTATTGTTGCTATGCATGTTATCTTCTAAGTCATGTGCATCGTAAATGTTTTGTCACTAAAGCAACAGATTGGTCAGCAGAAAACATAATAAAATTAAAATTACAGACATTTCAAAACTTTGCAATTCTATAAAAATAGAGACATAATTAAAATGCATCGGATCAAATGACAATGAATGTATTAATTACTTATTGATGGATCTATATCTGTTTATTTCCAGAGTGAAGAAATCTGTCGGGTTATGCCTGACGAAGGTTCTGGGCAGAGCCAAAGACGAGAGCAGACTGATTTGCGGGGTAGTCGAGTGTGCCAGTCAGCTAATGCAGGACCCGGATTGTGTGATGTTGTGTCTACTTCCGGAAACCGCACCGTCGGACATCTCCCAGAAAATACAGCAGAAGCTGATCGAGGCGTATTGTCTGGAGAATGGAATTCAAGTTGTCAAGGTAGTTAATTTTGCCAAGGCATTGAATTTGTTGAACAATAGTTTAAGGGTCAGCCATTGTTAATCTTCATTTAAGAGTCTTAGACAAGTGTTAATCTTATAAGTATGATATTATTAAACTTTTGTTTATAATCCTGTCCAAATGATTTATTTATTGAAACATTTAAAGTTTGTCTTTATGTGCAGAAATGGAATACCTTACTGTATGTTTTTTTCTGAAAAATCATGGGGGTTTTCCCAGAATCCATTAGTCTATTTTAGGATTTGGTTTCTTTGAACCCCCAAAATGGTTTCCTTCTGTGTTTGGATTGAAAATTCATCCTTCACTTTTTTTGAAACAATGCCAAGTCCAGTATGATTTGCAGTTGTATACAATTACATTTATAAGGAATGTAATGTATTAAATGACAACTGGGAATTCGCCATGAATTCTAAAAGTAGATGAAGCTTCATTCTGTAGCAATATGTTTTGTCATGAAACAGTTTCCTCTATATGTCTATATGCATCCATTTGTGGTTTTTTGCATGATGTAACATTCAGTTATAATATGGTTCTTTCCTTTGTATTTTCAGGTAAAGAACTCCGAAAAGCTGTGTAGCCTGTTGAACAAACCAGGCGCCACGAAAACGGAAAAGGACAACCCCGTGACGTCACCGAGTGTGGATTCCTCGTGCGTGCTGATAGAATGGCCGCCAAAAATGCAGACGAACAAAAACAAGCAAGAATATCATCTGATGGACCTGATTTGGTCCAATCAAGTTGTAGAATTACCCATCTGATAAAGCATCGTCGTGTACATTTAGTAGGTAAGTGATCATTTGTTTTCCTTTGGGGAAAATGCACGAAGAGTAAATTTAATCAAAAACAAAGTGACATATTGATGACCTGGGCTGGTATTTATAAAGAATCTTAGTCGAAAATTAAGAAAAATCTTAAAATTCTGCAATTTAATTTCTGGATTTTCTGACAAAGTAATTCATTTTTGGAAGATTTTGACACATAAGTTGCAATATATTTCAAAGTGGATTAATATCTAGCATCAGTCATGCAAATGTTCCAAAGCATAGTGTTTTAAACACAAATTCCAATTTTGACTTATGTTCAACTTAATTTATGGCTTAAGAATCTTTATAAATATGGGCCCTGTTCACCTTTCTAAGTGAGGTGAACGGTAGGTTCGTAGAGTGCAATGTGCTGTAAACATGTAGAATTCCTTAGGGGTATTAAATTCCTTAGAAAGCTATTACTGAGTGACAGTGTAAAATTTCAAGCTTTTGCAAGCATTAAATAATATATAGGGTTATTGTTACCTATTAAGCGAAATGGCCTTTGCTTGGAATTGCTGAAAAATGTTCGACTACATGGAAAATGTAAAAATGCTATGAAAAATACACGGAAATTCCACTGAATGAAATGCATTTTTATTACCAGAAACATTGCAATTAAAAGTGATGCAACGTTCTTTTTGTTGACCTTTAAAGTTTAAACAATATTTCCTGAGAGGTTTTGGTTTGCATATTCAAAGTGCTCGTGGTGACGTAAATAGTTGTCCTAATTTCACCAGTGTTATACCTTTGCAGAGCGGCAAAATCTAGAACATGATCTAAAATATTATTCAAGGGACACAATCCAAATGACGCAATCGTTCTTTAGAATATTGCCTCAGTACATAACCTTGCCTATTGCAATAGTTATTTCTTATTGCAAACTAGTTTTTCTTTTGTTATATTTAAATGATTCATATATTTTACATGGCTATATTTTGTATCTTTCAGGAAAATGCCAATAAAAAGGGTAAAATCCGAAAAATGATGAAAAATAAAGTTATACCAGGCACGGCCCGTGTATATATGCCCTACAGACACACCCAGTTCCTGCAAATGAACGCTGCACATGCGCACTCGAGGTCGGATCATCGCAGAACGAATATGAACATCCTTGTCATCATCAGCAGTGCTGGAAAAACATTTGATAACATTAGACAGTGTCAGAACTTCAAACGACAGTATTAAAATGACATCAAAAAGTTAAACACCAGATATTAATGAACAATATATTAAGATTTCAGATATGGTAGAAACGATGCATATCGATTTGACTGTTAATTGTTAACGACACATAATACATATTACCTTGCAACTTGTTCATATAAAGGTTAGTTGTATACATTAAGCTGTTATGATATGAACTTAGTAGAAACACATTTGATGGTAATGATTTGACTCTGGTGATGATGAAGACGATGATCTTTGCTGCGTTACATGCCAGTGTTGGTGTAACTTGACGCGAACTCGTTTCACAAACCGCTATTGTAACAGCAAGCTGTCGCATGCTTTGTGGAATTCGTGGGTTGTTGATAGGTATTGCTGGGCAGTCTATAAAGGGGTCATTTTGTCATTGTACATGCCACTGTATATTTTGACAATTCAGTCGATGATGTTACGAAGAAATATGGGGAGGAGAGACGATGCAAATCATTCAAAATAGTTTAAGTTTTGTGAAGCTTAAAACTTTGGGTACTTCATGACAAAAATGTTGTAACTTTCCAATGTTCTTTAACAGTGGAGGTTTTGATGTAGACTGTCATTTCTTTGTGTTTAGTGCTATTTTTAATGTGTGTATTTATACAAGAACAAATATATAAACAGTGTATATTATTGTGTTGCGTTATTGTTATTTCATTTTGTAAAAAACGCATGTTGCTGCCCTGTTAAATAGTAGATTGATAGTGATTGTGCATGAATATGTTTTATGTAGCGTAAAAGATAATTGAGAAAATTAATTTATTTTATCAAAACAGTTTGTTTCGTTTTCATGCTCAGTTTGTTTGTCACCGTAATGAGTGCATATCAAGAAACATATTTCTAATATTGTTTGATAAAAAAAGCCACTGCCGTATCTGAAAAAAAGCTTATTCAGGAACGATAAATGAATATACACAATTAGCATACGAGATGATCCACTGCCATGTGTTAGATTTATTTAAATATGCCTGGAACGATAAATGAATTTGTAAATGAGATAATACGACCTCGAAATGAACGATGCAATGCGTTGCATAACACTGGCTTAGACATTATAAATCACGATCAAACAGCGAAAACGAATAAACAATAGGGTTTTACAGAATTGGAAATTACACACATTGACTACTGTCTAACACCACGAAGATTGAATAAAACGCATTTGATCGTCTTGGTTGGACAGGGCCCGTATTCTCCAACCAAGTGTTAGACTTTAGAATAAAGAAAAGAAAAATAACAAGTGCATGTGTTTTTGCAAATATGTTGGGTAACAATGTCGTTTATGCATAAATAAATCGTTTTAAATGAATAATGCTATAATTAGAGTTGGTGTGTGCCAAGTAAAATTCAGATCAACAGCGTTCATAGGATTAAACAGTTTCGATAATATTCTTTATTCGTATGTATTAAGTCTAATAATGGGTTGGTTAGTATGGACCCAGATCTAAATATTATACAAAACAAGCATTGACGTCAACTGACTATAATACCGGTTATATACTTACTATGTGTTGATGCACCTATAAATATTTTCCCCCCAGGGGGGGGGGGGGGGCGGCGGGCTGACCCAGAGAAATTTGGCAAATTTTATTTTTTGGGGTCCAATTTCCTACCCTAGAGTCAAGCATATTTGTCTAAATCTCTTCAGTGGGAGATGCTATATGTCTATCAAATGGCCCGGGTGCCTGTATTAGCGGGATCTAAAATCCGACCAAAGTCTATTACCCCGGGACCCGGAATCATTCGGTGTGTCAATTTCCCGCCTGTCGGGAATCGCTTTCAGTCTAAAGTCCCGTATATGCCCGCCGCTCCCCCCATGGGGAAAACATTAATAGGTGCATTATTTACGCTGGTTTTCATAACAACGAGCATTGTAAAGCGTTTGAACTTGCTTGACTTGACTGTTATAATTAAGTTGGCTTAAAACACCTCAGTTTATACGTGGTATCATCACAGTCACTACCAATCTTCTCGCGTAATTAAACCAGCACACTATTTAGTATAGATCTTAATGCGTTCTTCGTAAGGTTTTAATACCCCTGTCGTTATTACGATCTCAAAACCGTGATGTGATTTTCTCTATGACTCACATCATCATTATCTAAGTCAAGACGTGATTTACCCGGATTCTTGTGTGAAGTCATTCTTTCTCGACTGACTCAATTACGATTTGTTTACAAATTTCAGTTCTTTCACCTGCCGGGCCCGGCTAGCTCAGTTGTTAGAGCGCTGGACTGTCAATCCGGGGATAGTGACTTCGAACCCCAGCCGGCCACATAACTTGTGTAGGGATTGGTCATGAAATTATTTCTACGGCCATTCCTCCCCCCCCCCACCCCACCCCCACCTCTGATTCAAGTAGGGCAGTTGTCAGTTACTGGCATAAGTATGTGCACTTAGTACTGGTAACTGCTTATATAGGCTAATCTTGCCCAGGAAAAGTGTGAGTAGGTTAACTGACCGCCGTGATATGACTGAAATACTGTAAACAAGAGGGCCATGATGGCCCTAGGTCGCTCACCTGAGTTTGAGGCATCATAATGGCTAATATCAAGAGGGCAAAATGGCACTAAGCCCCTTATCTCAGTATAAAAATCTGGGCCTTGCTGGTTCAGAAGGTTTTTAGTCTATATAAACCATGTGACCCACAGGGCGTGGCCACTTTCTACCTTAGGGGCATAATTAGAAAAATATTGGTAGTGGACCACTATTCAATGTTACATACCAAATATGAAACCACTGGGTCTTGCGGATGCAGAGCAGAAGATTTTGAAAGTCATTTTGCTATTCAAATGTATATAAACCATGTGACCCCAAGGGGCATCATTGGAACAATCTCTGTAGAGGACCACTTACCATATAAGTCTATATAAACATGTGACCCCCGGGTCATGGCCACTTTTTACCCCAGGGGCAATCTTTGTAGAGGACTACTATACACTGTTACATATCAAATACAAAAACACTCCGGTTTCAGACGAGATTTTAAAGTCATTTTGCTATTAAAGTCTATATAAACTGTGTGACCCCCAGGGCAGGGCCAGTTTTGACCCCTGAGACATCATTTGAACAATGATGGGCCTATCAGTTTCAGAGGAGAAGATTTTTGAAGTCATTTTGCTATTTAACTTTAAAGTCTATATAAACCATGTGACCACCGGGGTGTGCCCAGTTTTGACCCCATGGGCATCATTTGAACATTCTTTGTAGAGGACCCATATACAATGTTACATACCAAATCTGAAATCTCTGGGCCTTGCGATTTCAGAGAATAAGATTTTTAAAGTCATTTTGCTATTTAAGTCTATGTTAACCATGTGACCCCCGGGGTGTGGCCAGTTTTGACCCCAGGGGCATCATTTGAACAATCTTTGTAGAGGCCCACTATACAATGTTACATACCAAATATGAAACTTCTAGGCCTTGCAGTTTCAGAGGAGAAGATTTTGAAAGTCAGTTTGCTTTACAAGTTTATATAAACAATGTGACCCCCGGGGCGTGGCCAGTTTTGACCCCAAGGGCATTATTTGAACACTCTTTGTAAAGGACCACTATACAATGTTTCATACCAAATATGAAACCTCTGGGCCTTGTTTCAAAGGAGAAGATTTTTAAAGTCATTTTGCTATTTAAGTCTATATAAACAATGTGACCACGGGGTGTGGCCAGTTTTGACCCCAGGGGCATCATTTGAACAATCTCTGTAGAGGACCACTATACAATGTTACATACCAAATATGAAACCTCTAGGCCTAGCGGTTTCAGAGGAGAAGATTTGTATAGTCATTTTGCTATATAAGTCTATATAAACAATGTGACCCCCGGGGCCTGGCCAGTTTTGATCCCAGGGGCATTATTTGAACAATCTTTGTAGAGGACCACTATACAATGTTACATACCAAATATGAAACCTCTAGACTTTGCTGTTTCAGAGGAGAAGATTTTGAAAGTCATTTTGCTATATAAGTCTACATAAACCATGTTACCCCCGGGGCGTGGCCAGTTTTGACCCCAGGGGCATCATTTGAACAATCTTTGTAGAGGACCACTAGAGGATGTAACATATCAAATATGAAAGCTCTGAGCTTTGCAGTTTCATAGGAGAAGATTTTCACTGTGAAGTATGGTGAAAATCTGCCAAGCGGTTTAGGAGGAGATGTTGTTGAAATGAAAAGTTGATGGCGCACGCACGAACGCACGCACGACGGACAACGGGCGATCACAATAGCTCACCATAACATTTCAAAAATCGCTGAATGTTTCCTTACTATTGCTTTTTATTGGTCGTTATTATATTAGATAACTAACCTGAATGGTATATTACCGGTACTATAAATAACTATATAGACTCGTCTGATATAAAATAATTTTAATTCATTCCCGTAATTATTTTCTTACATTGTTAATTTGTTAAATTGGCTTGACAAATTCAGATAACACTTATGTGAACCTAAATTCTTTTGGTTATTCATATATCACTGGTGGAAACATGGAGCTGTATGATTGGTTTATTCACAGCATATATATTAATTATAATTTTATTTAATTTTCAAATTAATAAATTTATCTCAAATAAACTTTTGGGTCCGAGAAGTTTTCTTTTAGTGTCCGAAAAATCTGAGGTCCAATGGGTCTCATAATATTGGTGGGGACATGACATCTCAATATTAATTTCAACGCCGATTGTCTTTTTAAAGACATTTCTTGTTAAAGATAGAATTATTGAAACTATTACAAGAAATGTTTAAAAGGCGACACAATTTACGCAAAGTTAACTTAATGTACTTACGTAATTGAAAAACTCACGGTTATTTTTCGGGACTGGGTAATTAGAATTATCGAAACTATTTAAACTGATTGTTGAAACAGACGACACAATTTACTCAATTATTACGTATTTGCAAAATCTCGAGATTATTTGTTATTTTGTAGTGTTCGTATCAAGTGTATAGTGTTGATTCAGCCATTGTTAAAAAGTTTTGGTCTAATTGAGTCAGCTGTTGTAATTCTGTTACTTATTTTAGTGCGTTTTAAACAATAAGGTTATGCGTAAATACAAAAATATCGTGTGACCGGCTAACAATAATAAGACAAAATAAGACAATTAATGAATCGCACTATACGTCTAAAACTGGCGGGAAATCGTCTGCAAATTTGGCAGACGACAATTTTGCGATTCCTCTCCTCCTTTGATCGATTCAGAGCAGACGGCAAGTTCCAGTGACATTGAACCTGGAAATGGTATCTGAAACAGAAACTGTATCATTATTAAATACATTTTATGTATTGCTTGTTTGTTAGTTTGCCATGGTTTGTTGTTCTTATATAAATGTACTTACTTCTGAAAACAACGAAGATGTTAATATACTGACGCTATTTAAAATAGCTAGTTTTATCATTAAATGTGCATGAGTAGTTTTCAGTAAGATACTCTTACATCCTAAATTACCTCAACAATAATTATATATGCGTTGCATGCTTGCTTGTTTGCTTGCTTGTTTGTTTTCATAAATGCTTATGTCGCATATTAGATTCATTGACAAAGTGCTGAACTACTACATATTGGCCCAATTCAATGGTCCAATTAAAATGGCAATTGGTATCGTTTAACGTACACGTACTCTTACCTTTTGTAATATTCAAGGATTCACTTTCTTGACCCTCCATATCCTATTCAGTGCAGTTGAAGTCTATAGCTAATACTCATTCGCCGTTGTCATAACAAACTGACAGTCTCTCTCCTAAATACGCACTGTATGACCGAAATATTGACAGTCATATTTCGACCATTGAAAGCCAGAAGGTGCTATCAGCATATGCGCAAAATGGCTGATAGCACTTTCTAGCTGGCAAGAGAAAACTAATATAGATTGTGGCTGTGCTTGATTCTATACGGAAACTCGCTTTGAACTACGATATCAGCTGCACTCGATTCTACACCGAACCTTTGTTTGAACCGCGATTAAACCAGGACGTCGGTACACGGTTACGGATAACTGTGAACCTATCGCGCAGTTTAACCCTCTCGTACTAATTGTATGTATATTTCACACAAAGGGAAGTCCCAGTGATAATGGCAGAATGACGCACGAGCAGTCTATACGCCGGAAAGAAAGGTAAATAAGGCCGTTGAACAGACCAAGATGTCCGCTGTGAAAATGCGGTTAAACTAAAAGTACAACGTAAATTTGGTAAGATAAATTTAGCAAATAAATGCACGCGCGTGTATGAATTTCTGACCACTGCTGTGCACTATATACATAATTAAAGGGGCCTATTCACAGATTAGCAAAATTTACAATAATTCCAAGATTTTTGCCACCGATTTCAAAACGAACACTACACAATATAAAATGGACGAAATAATACTACTGGTACAGAAATACATGTATACTCGAAATAGTGTGTCGATTAAAATGAATTAATATCGAATGAAATTGCAAAAATGATCAAGCTTTTCGTCGATATTTTTCACGCGTATCACTTACATAAATATAGCGTTAACATTACACACTTACGCATACGAACCCCTTTAATCTAGTGGTTAGCGTGTCAGACTTGGTCCGGAGGTCGTGAGATCGATCCCCGACGTATGCTTTGTTTTAATGGGGTTGTTTACTCGGCGAGCGTTCAAATGATCTCTCTCAGAAGACACCAAGTACTGGTTCTTTCTAAAAAACGGACCCGAAAATTTCTCATCTTTCCTCGGGCTTTCGACATAGTCGAGCTTAAATAAATAACTTTAAACTAAAATCATTACAAATGAATTTACTAATACAACCGATCAATATATACGAACTTATTGAGTATATGTGTATAGGTAGATCTATAATCAAAAACATCCAAAGACAATCTTAAAATTGAAAACTTGCCAAGCCCTGTAAATTGTACTTTTTTGAAACTGCAGACCAAACATTGCATAATAAGGTACATTTTTGAAACTGCAGACCAAATATTGCATAATAAGGTACATTTCGACCATAATTAATGAACTTTAAAGAGTTGAAATTACAGAAGTGACATTTGAGTAAAATGCACACGTTGGATATACAAAATGCAGCTTATTTATTCGCTGACAGTCAGTAACTAATCGTTATATATAATGTCAGCAAAAAGTCGGGTACCGGTATCACTCTGTGGTTCACTTTAAAGTCGGTCGTACATTGGACATTTTTTCTTTGTACGCTGTAAAGTAGGACGAAAATTATTCGATTTTTTATTTTGCACAATGAGACTCAGACAATTTACCGGGCTGGTCGTGGTTTTAATGGTTACACCCTGTGAACGGTGTATCACCTGGGAATTCTGATTCATTGAGACACAATATTACATGGAATGTGAATTTTAAGGTGATTACTTAAAATACATGTAGAGATGTGCGAATGTCAATTTCGCGAATACATACACCAATGCAAATTTACAACGCGTGACTACTTTCAACATTTCAAGATTGATGGATCTTTCTAGGAAGACAGAGTGATGTAGCAAATCGTATTTATTTGAAATGAATCAAAGTAACGGAAATAATCGTTCGAAAACGAGCAGGCTTGCAGCATTTCATATACAAAGGAATGAGAAGAAAGACACCACGAGATTTTGATATGTTTCTATTGGACCATATGTATATTTAATTTACTGGTTTCTATCCATAATATACCTATATCAATATTTCCTCCCGGGAGGGGGACGGCGGGTATATACGGGACTTTAGACTGAAAGCGATTCCCAACAGGCGGGAATTTGACACGCCGCATGGTTCCGGGTCCCGGGAAATAGACTTGGGTCGGATTTTAGGTCCCAGCATATTGGGGCCATTTAATACACTAAGCGTCTCCCACTGTGTGGATTTAGATACAAATGCTTAGCTTTAGGGTGGGGAATTAGACTAAAAAAACAACAACAACAAAACAAGTCAATTTCCCCTGGGTCAGCCCGCCGCTCCCCAATCCCCTGGGGGAAAATATTGATAGGTGCATAACACTGTGGCAAGGACGTGGGATTAAGATAATGACACATATTGAAAAGGATGCACTTTTCATCAATTAAATTGTAACGTAAACCGCACATCCTCCTTTATAAGCACTTAAACGCGCTAACGTCTTTTTTTGCATTTTTTTTTTACATAGCTCTCCATATGCATTTGAAACAAACAATGCACTTAATGCATCACTTATCAAGGATGTGAAAAACGTGTTTACAATTCGATTTTCATGAAGTGTTTCTACGACTACAAGCGCAACTAACGGAACTTTAATAGTACTATTATTAAGTATAAATATAATATTGATTATAACAGCAGTAACATCATCATCACTATAATCATCACGAGCAGCAGTAGCAACACCATTATTATCATCAGCAGAAGCAGCAGCAACATCAGCATTAACAACAAAACCAACAGCTCACCAGCAACAGCAGTACCACCATTAATAGTGGCAGCATACGAAGTGCGCACGTCCGGAAATAATCATGATGATGTACTTTTCTCGAAGCGACTATCGATGTTCTCGATTAAATACCGGAAGTTAGGATGTGAAAACAGAACTGCAGTGCGATTTGATCGACCTTCACCTTGCATTGCGCAATAATAATTCCCAGAAACTCGAATTGATGTCAGAGCACACATGCATTTGTTAATCAGGAAAGCTCTAATTCGAGGAAAACTGCCGACTGCGTGTATTTATTTCATGAAAAAATTATTTTCACGTGTTTCGTTCCATTTACGTGCGCTTAGAAATCTGTTTATTAGCTCACCTGAGCACGAAGTACTCGGTGAGCTATTGGTAGAGGGGACCTCTCCGGCGTCGTCCGTCGTTCGTATGCCGTCAACAATTTGGACCGTTATCGCGATAAAGACTACAGTTTTTACTCAATCTTGACCAAACTTGCACAGTTTATGTATGACCCTAAAATCTTGGACGAGTTCGATAATGGGCCCGATCGGACCAGGAACACCAGAGTTATTGTCCCTTTTTTTGCCCCAAATACATCTTTTCCTTAATAATTCACCTGGTAAAGGGATGTAAATGCAGTATCAGAAAGATAAGTGCTATTTCCTTGTAGTCACAGATATAACCCAGACAGTGGAGTCTGCTTATCAGTAAAATCAATACATCACTCTGAGTCAACATGATACTTCTATTTTAGATCAGCATCATTACACATAGATTTAGTAATCCATGTATAGCCTGCTGCTGACCTTTATTTTGGCTATGTGTGCAGCAGTAAAGTTTTCCACTGTCTGTCTTGGCATCCAGTCAGGAATAAGATGTAAACAACAATAAATAGCTAAAATTCATGTGGTAAACAAACAATCAAAATATAGGATTAATATCATGTGATCTAGTGCCTGAAAGGGTTAATTATTTTCTGTAGTTTTTGAACTGTTTAGTTAGTAACTTATTCAGTATCATTTAATCATGTAACTTTTGGACTGACTTATACATTTAAATTGGGATTTTGGAAACTCAAGTTATTATCTTACATGATTTTTGAAGCTGATTTATTGTTTTTCCTTAATTGAAAATACTTCAACACTGTTTTGACTCAAAATTGGTGTGATTATTAGTAAGTTTTTACACAAATCAACTAAAAGGTTGTATAGTTATTTATAATTTAATCTGACAATGTTGATAGGTGTATGGTTCTTAATGTTAACAATGAATCATTGACTCAAAAGTATTAGTAAGTTTTTACGCAAAACAACTAAAAGGTTTTTATAGTTATTTATAATTTAATCTGACAATGTTGATAGTTGTATGGTTAAAATGAACGTTTTATTAGGTTGATAAATTATACTTCGGCCACGAAATGAAGTTGACTGTTCTGTGCAATTGGTTAACAAAAATCAAAATGGTTGAGAACACCAGTTCATCGAAGCGTGAAAGGCTTCAAAAGCCAGTTTTTTTTAAATCATAACCACGAGAAATAAGTAATTAAAACAGAGTTCTACCCGATATAAAAGATATGGTGAATCAAAAGCTGCCATAAAGCATTGTGGTACTGTCAGCAGAACATTTTATAAATGGATACCCTTTTTAGCAGCAAAAAAGCAGTTTTCTAAATGTTTGAAGTCTCAGATTACAATAATATAACATTTTGGTGTCACTGCAGATGATAAGCAATCGTTTATAACCATTTTAGATGACCTGAGCAAAAAGTACTCAACGGTTAGCTATTGTGGTCAGTCAAAATATGGCGTCCGTTTACCTGCATAGGTTGGGCAAATAGTATTATCTGCACACTGAAAACCAGTATGAAATCTTCACATGTCATGGAAACAAACATGGTGGTTATGTGTCCGATTTAGAACTAAGTATTGATGTGTCATATTCAAATGTAAAAATGATTTGATCAATCATTTTTAAGAATTCAGTTTTAAATTAGGGAGTAAAATAAGAATTGCCCTAGAAAGTTATCTGGAGCTCTGGCCAGGTAAATAACGGAAGTAGGCTGGGCAGGCATGAAACTGTATATCGCCTGTACATTGCCAGGTTAGCTACAGAAGATGGCCGGACAGGCATCTGTTTTGCACCTGTTGCATTGCCAGATCAGGTTTTCTGATTTGGGTCATTTTGTAGGTGATGACATAAAGCTGATCTCTGTCATTGCCAGTACTCAGGTGAGCGCTTTGGGCCATCATGGCCCTCTTGTGTGTTTTATTGTTCTTTTTCCCGTGGAAATTCCGCCGTCGATATCATTGGCACATCGGGTTTTGAAATTTATGAGCTTGGAATGAGGTGGGAATAATAAATGAATAATCATGGTAGGACGATATTTCGCCAGAAATTGCGCTATTACAATTAATTATCGACAATGTTTATATTATGTGCGTGTACAGTTCGTGGTACTTGCACGTATGCGGTAATATCGCTTTATAGGTCGTGGGCCTCTATTGCGAAAGACGAAATGTAGCTAAATTGCAAGAAATGCATCATTTTGTATTTACGTCAAATTGTAATTTTTTTTCTCGTTTTTTTGTTGTTGTTGTTGTTGCTTTTTTCACTCTATCAAATATTTGAATGTATCATCTTATGTTTTCAAAAGTAAGCAAAATCATGAAAGTAAACTCTAGTACATCATTGTAATGAATACCAATTTAACTTTACTCGTGACTCTTGTAAATAACGCTATAAAATCATATTGAATATCACGCCTGCATGTTCCGTGTATAGGTAAGTCCTGTAAAATGTTTACCAAACTAGTTATTAATGCGTAAACTGAAAATATCACTAACCAAATGTCAACAGTTTGTAAAATATCGCGACAACTCAGTGTTGCTTGTTTTCTATTATACGTGTGGTAAACTTGATATCTACTTGATAAACATGTGTTGTAAATTCTGTAAATATCATATAATGCTTTCATTATTAAACCCTTTAATGTCACAAGTACCTATTAGTGCACCTTTAAAGGAAGTATGTCTAATGCAGTAAAATGCTTGATCTCATTATACATGATACATTTTACTGATAAGCCCACTTCAACTACTGTGTTAGTGGTGTATTGATTACATACTTTATCTGATCAAATGGATATTAGCAAAATAAATAATCATAATTAAACAGACTACAGTGCACTGATAATGTTTCCATGAGAACTTAAACCTCAATGGAGAATGCACTGGCTGACCTGTATGCCAAGAACAATGCAAAGTGACTATTTTTAGAAGAAATACCAAAGTGACTATTTTTAGAAGAAATACCAAAGTGACTATTTTTAGAAGAAATACAATAAATATCAATTGTTTATGCTCTTTATTATTGTTTGTGACATTCTTATTCATTTGTATGCTTTGTTCATGTAAATATTATCACTTGAGGGGGTAAAATGCCAGTTCTTAGATCCTATCTGTCAATAAAAAATCAGCCTTCCCCTAAAATGGTGCATCAGCCAATTAAAATTAATCAGAACCCAGGAGATGATTTTATTGGATTTTGAACATTTACCAATGCCCATCTAACCTGAGGGAGTATAAAAGGTGATGCACAAAGCTTATCAGCCACTGAAAACTGAATTTTCCAATACATACAGAATCTGTGACACTGGTAATAATAATTGATATTTATTTTGCACTTCAGTGATATCTTAAGCAATTGTCACTTGAAAACATAACAACTGGTTAGATTAATGTCTTAATTAATGAGAAATGAAGATGATACCTTTTCTTATCATTTTGATGATTTTGAACTTTCTTTTGAATTTATTAATCTTTGGAACGGCTTCAATTGGGATTGGCTTCTACATCTACTTGTATTACTGGGGACAAGATTGTATATCAGTAACCTGCAGAGTCATATGCAGATTGTGAAACAGACTAAGGCTGGCAGACTTTTGTTGAACTGTTAAGTGAAAAAAATGTTTGAATAATTGATTTGGAAAAACACCTAGCTTTATTAAATATAAATGGAAATAAGTGACTTGTTGTTGTTTCTTTGAACTTCAAAAAGGACAGTTTAGGTTTCTGGCTTACCGACTTAACAAGCCAGTGGTGTCGGCAACCTGTATTCTCACAAACACGCAAAAACGCGTATACGGACATAGAAATTTTCAGCCCAAAATTGCCTTATACAGGCCCGTAGAGAATCGGTTTTTGCATGTTATTGGCGAAAGTATAAGAGCTATCGCCACGAAACTTGGCAGTCTGTTAGGGTCCATGGGGCCGAGACTGCCTGCACGAGGTGAGCTTCCTGGTGACGTAATTAACGTCAAAACGACGTCAACGGTAGCCCTATTTAACGTGTACAGTACAGCAATAGGCGTACGTTGGTGCGCTTCAGGTCGCGTATGAATTGTTAACGTGGATAAAGGTGCCAAACGGCGCGTCCCCATGACCCCTAACACCCTGCCAAGGTTCAATGATAAGTCGTTTAAAGTATTCTCACAAACACGCAAAAACGCGTATACGGACATAGAAATGTTCGGCCCAAAATTGCCTTATACAGGCCCGTAGAGAATCGGTTTTTGCATGTTATTGGCGAAAGTATAAGAGCTATCGCCACGAAACTTGGCAGTCTGTTAGGGTCCATGGGTCCGAGACTGCCTGCACGAGGTGAGCTTCCTGGTGACGTAATTGACGTCAAAAGGAAAAGATCGCCGGTCAAAGATCGCCGACCGATAATTATTTGTGAGATACGTCCCAGTTAAATGTATCAAGTGCTGTTGCATTTGTTGTATCAAGTGCTGTTGCATTTGTTGTATCAAGTGCTGTTGCATTTGTTTCCAAGGCAATACATGCAGCAGGATGTACACACATATATGTCACAAACAGCATCTTGGCAATGGCCACCACATTGACGGATATTTATCTATCGTGACTAATCGAACAGTTCACATGATAAATTCATAGGACCAGCGTGTTGCAAATCCAATTGTTGTATCATAATGATTAACGTGACACGCTGTGCATACAACATTATATTTTAAACGCTAATACATACACTTACCATATGCAAACTTGGCGGTTTGTAGGACCGTTACTTTTACAAATCATATATTTCACATCTGTAAAAAATTCTTCACACAGGACAGTCTTATTCGTCACAGTTTCTGCGAAGTTTGTGATCGAATCCAGTTTTTGATATGCTATGAAATCGTATTCTTCTGTGACCCTCACGCGTACCCCGTTTTTGACCAATCGCATCCTTCACATATAAAAATGGGACAAATAAGATCCTATTCTTCATAGCTGTGTGAAAAATATGATTTATGAAAATTATATCCTACAACGCTTAAACGTGCAATGAGTACTTAAAACGTACAGTGATTAATTTCAACGGTAAGTGTTATACATGTAGATTCAACCCATCACTGACAAGGTTTTTCTAAGTTTCTAGAAACAAGCTTTTGTTCAAGTTTCTAGAACATATACAAACAACGTTGCGATATAAAGTTGAAACGGAACACGAGCGAAAGTCTGGTAATTTCTGAGAAGTAGTGTTTTGTATTTGCGTAAGTTGCCACTATATTGTTGTTCCGGTTTTGATTCCTATCGTGTAATCACTTGAAAACCAGGAAATTACCGTCTGAACGTAAACAATAGGCAGAAAATCCTGTTGTGAGTACGCTGTACGCAGAAACGTTAGATTAATTGCTTCAGTGAATGAAAAGCAAAAACGTGTCTGTTGTGTTTTGTTGTGTTTACGTGGGGAATTTATGAACGCTTATTTACGAACGCTTATTTACACATTATAGTTTTTATTGTGCATTATGTATTAAGATTAATTTGGATAAAATCGCATGTTTACTTATATAAACATAAAAACACTAACCAAGTCGTACTATTGTATACCTACAGCATCTTCCATGCACTCCACGTTTAGTAACAGCCATATTTAACAATATATTTGCAGCAGCAGCAATAGTACCACCAGCTGTAGCAATATTTTAATACAAATTTGACTAATCTTCATCATAATCATCACCACCACCCCGATCGTCGTCATCATCATCATCATCATCACCACCACCACCACCACCATCATCATAATCATCATCGTCGTCGTCATCGTCGTTGTCGTTGTCGCCATCGTCATCATCATCGTCATCATCAACAACACTATCTTCGTCTTTTCCTTCATCACAATCATCATCAACCCTAGCACAAACAACAATAACTCAACCGTAAAGTAGAACACCAACATCCTCGCCCATGTACTTAGAGCGACAAACAGATTTAACGATGGCAAGCAGCGGCATCTTAATACAAATCCGACCCATCTTCATCATAATCGTCACCACCCCCAACAGAAAAAGCAACTCCAGCACGTTTATTTATTACAGCAATTGTATACATGCAGTCACAAAATAAATGCATGTCCACTAGTAATAATATATTGACAATACAAAAATGAATGCACACCTGTATGTATTATGCACAGAACGCACGTCTACATGTACAAAAGGTACGAAGCAAGTTTTCCGGAGTATCAGACGGTATCGATGACTAAGTAATTCGTACATATTGCCAATTGTTTTGGAATCCTGCTAACAAATGATAAATAAATCAAACACCAGAGAAAATACCCTACGACGTTTATAGCCCTCTATATGAGTTCCCCTTATACATGCTTTATTATGTTTGCCTGGACCTCTAAGAGGAATTATCAAAAGACCGCAAAGAACGTAGAGGTATTAAGTCCACATGGGGCGTAATCCCCGTTTGCCTCTTGTTCTGTTTTAGCTGTCAATCACTCGTTCAAAGGCAAACGAATTAAATCCATGGGTGGTTTCACTATCAGTGGCCATAAATAGGTAGGCTAAGATTGAATGAATACCAATATGACAGGCAGTCGACAACCCAGCACAACTTTCGGATCACTGATTACCCGGCTTTACGTACACCATGTGATTCACCGGTGGGTTTAAATGTCTACCTTGTAAACGTGGTTCCCGCCGCGTGGTTTCTGTTATCTAAAAACTAGAATGCGAACAAGCGGGTAATATTTAAAGTTCACATGAGACGACACATGGGGGGTTTACAAACCACCTGATCGATGATTTAGAACCCACTAGAACGCATTTCAGCTGACTAGCATTTGTTTCAATAATTCATTCTATACTGGCGCAGTGCCTAAACCGCCACTTGCCTAAATCCGCCACCCCATCCGAATAAGAGTTTTTTTACCGCCGATTTCTATTTTGTTGATCTCAGTCAATCAGATACTTGCCCTTAACGATGCTGACGATTTTTCATCTTGATTTGTGCATAAATAAATATTTAATCCAATTATTTTGTACATAAACCCTATATGCAAACAAACTGCATGCGGGGAATGCGCAATTTTGAGGCCCCTTATGGTGTCCATGACAAAATTAAATTATCGTGTTTTAATATTATGTCCATGTGAGCATTTGCAGCATAAAAATAACCATTATTCATTGGCATTACATACAATAAAATGCGGAAAAACTGCATATTAAGAGCACAAATGTCTCGTTACTCAAAACCCTCATTATTTGTCCCACATGCACTCAGTTTAAGAGCTATTTTTATAAAAACAAATGAGTATTAGGAAGAAATTGAAACATTGTATTAACAACAGAAAACAGGCTGCTTCATATAGAAAATTAAATAAGAACAATAGTCAAATGTGGAATAAGCATGTCACGGTTCCTGATCTACGATTTTCACCAAGCAACTTCTGATCACCGTGTTTTTTTTAAACACTAGAAAATGAACCGTAGATAAACAAAAGTGGGAGTTTTGTCAAAGGAGTCAATAGAAGTTGCTTTGAAAACAGAAATCATAAAACATTATTATTTTCGAGCAGTTGGAACATTTTAAAGAGGGGTGGCGGATTTAGGCACTCCCGCGCTCATTTTTTTTACACTGTTTAGGCCTTCAATCTCTATAAATATTTTTCATTTGCAAAGTATTTGAAATGTAACCAAAACATGCCAGCAAATGCACATTAAACCAAACTTGATATATGTAAAGTTTTAAGTCAATTGGTTAACAACTTTTGAAAATATCGTACAAATACACCCTGAATGTGGCGGATTTAGGCACTGCACTAGTACGTACTTATTACAAAAGGTGGTGACAATTGTTTCAATTTTAGCTGGAATTTAATGCGTACTGATCACAATGGTTCGACCAGTTGTGTTGTGGTGACGGCAACACAGCTGGAACGTATAAGTCTCCCGAATAAGTGGTTTATAAACCTCCGTGACGCAAAGTATGCTTAGTTGTCAAACACACATGGGGGTAGGCCAGCAGCAAACAGAAAAGGAAACTCCTGCAAAACAACGGCACACCCAGGCCGAGTACCTTCAGATGATGGTTATTCTATACATCAGAAGTCCAGGCAGTGCGGAAAAAGAAACTCACATGTGGCAGCGTATATCTATGTATTCGCTGCTGTTATGGGCGGTTTTGTTGAATTGCAAATCTACAAATAAAAATGTTACAAAACAAAACACTACGTTGACAACCAACTGAATGTATTCGTGTATAGAATCAAATGCTCAATACCAGATGTGATAGAATATTACAGATGAAACACAAAACAATTTAGTATATCAAACCCGTAGTAAAATGTGAACAAAATAATGCAAATATACACATACATGCATAAACAATAGTTGAACTGAAATCTGTAGCAAACAACAGCATAAAACTGTTGTGTTAGTGCGTTTGAAACGTGTGCTTTCTTGACCTGTACTTGTTTAGAATAAATATTACATTATTGAATGTCATGTAAATCACTTATCGCTCAGCAATGGCAATGTCCGTCAGTTTAACGATAAGGGCTAAGCACATGGCAAAGGTCAATGGGTATCAACCTTTTGATGCAGGTTATTCAAACTGACCAGTACAGCCACGTCAGGTAAAACAGGTACAATTACCTAGGGAAAGCTCTGGAGCAAAACAGCAGGGTACTGCACCGTGCTCCTTTTTGGTTCCCCCCTGCTGCCCATCTGGGCTGGTCAACACAGAAATAATGAATATCTTTTGACATTGTATATACTTTTGCAAATGAAAAGACAATGCTTAAACAATATCAATTACAACCATTAGACTAACAAATACCCTGGATTTAGCAAATAATAAAAAAGTCAATAGACTGGTCCGGATATTCACCCCGTTCCTTTCTAAGCAGCACCCTGTACCGTTTGTGAATCTAGATCTTTTCCCACAATAATCTTATAATCCCAATAACGAAACTTTTCTTTGAATACAACATGAATCACACATATTCGAAATTGAAGTCTTAGATCGTTCAACCTGTTGTAATAAAGCCGAGTGCTATTGGTCATTGGATTTATTGTGTTTGCCTATAATTCAACCACTGCGTTAGAGGTCAATGCCTTGTCCTAATAAGTTCGGATATTGTCTTGCAAACTTCATACGATCTCAAGAAATGGACGACTAGCTGCAACAATATAACATATCCTATTACCCTTTTTTTAACTTCAATTAATGAGAACAAATACTAAATTGCGTCCTTATTTCTTAACGAAATATGCATGGAACCTTCTGAAAAAAAAGCATATTGCAATATTAATAACACCGTTACTAAATTAAATATGCATTGCATATCGGTATATCGAAGTGTTTAAATGAATTATTTTGCATGCAAAATGTCCTACTTTCGTACCAACATAAGAAAAGCTTCAATCACACACCTTCCAGTTTCAAAACATGTTATTGCAAACTAGAGCATTGTACTCGATAGCGACTAGGCCTACGTTTCGTTCTTTCATAACACGATAGAGAAATTATCCCGCACTGTTCACCGGTTGAACCGCTTGACTTTGTTTACATCGTAACAGCCAATGAAAACAACGCAACTGCTCCCAATCAGGGCAGCACTATAAAAGCCGTAAGTTCAGATATTTATAACATAACGAATAACGCGGAGCTATCGACTACGTTCGCTACATTGCTACATTGAGTTTATCGTTTATTTGTGCAAGGTTTATTTGAAAGGAGTATTGTTACAATGAAATCTTACAGGCGGAATATGTCTGTGGAATCTGGATCTGACAGTGAAATGTAAGCAATTGCTTATTTTATTTTAAATTTCATTTAGACTTATTTGATTTTTATAACGTTCTTGAAATTATAGAATCCGATAAGTTTTAAATCTTTTCAATTAACAATACATTTGCTATAAACATTTTGTTTAAAAGAAATACACAATGCAGAAAATAATTTTAAAGTGACTTGCAAAAAGTTTTTGGTCAAAGGTATTGGTTTATTGGGAGCAACTGCATGAGAGATAACTGTACCTAACCACCTTGTACTCGTTCACTGTTACAGGTCTTGTGACGAAGCAGTTCATAACTTTGAGGAGGTGATTAGACAGGCGGTGAGAGAGGCGAAATGCATTCAGGGGGTCTTCAAGTGCGCCAGCGTTCTTGAGCAGTAAGTACCACTTTATATTATTACCTCGGCATTTATTATTAAGAGTTGTTATAAATTCATAGAAATACTAGTAGAATGGAGAGTATTCGGTTCACTTTTCGGTTTATTTTGATGAATGTTTGACATGTTTACGGTTTAAAGGGCTTCCTTGGTGCAAACCTTAATCTGGATTATTTCTCTTGTGTTTTTCAGTTCACCGGAACTGGTTGCCTTGTGCATCCTGCCAAAGGAGCAATGCAAGAACATCTCCGCGCACATTCAGCAGAAGCTGATCCAGGCTTACTGCTGGGAGAACGACATTCAAGTCGTCAACGTCGAGGAGAAAGTTCTCCAAAGCCTTATGAAAGTCAACAGAAACAAGGCTGTTTCATCCACTGATCTGTCCTGCGTCCTGTTGACCACTGTGCCATGTGACGCCAGTGACGTATCTTCACACATGCATTTTAATGGTAGGTTTTTAAGAATTTTATCTTTATTATTAAAAATAATGTCTGTTTTTGGTACAAATCTACTTGATTGACGTCTAAATCTTTAGTTATTTTGACGTTAAAGATGTAATCTGATATTGTTTGTTACACATGTGACTGACAATTAATGTGATTTCTTGTTGTCTCTTTTCAGGGTAGCCCAACCCATTTCATCACAATCGCATGCAACAGCTGTTTCTAGTCCAGACTGGCGGCAGATGACGTCGAGCGTGTGTGATCTGCACTACGAGAGGTCCGTCCGACTTCGCTCTTAACACCTTCTGATGCAACCAGTACCATCTCTGACAATGGATAGTCCAATGGTTCAGAAACCTGCAGAAAGGTTATCAGCAAGGCAGCAGCGAGGTGGCGTTGCCTGGACAGTGGTTTGGACGTTGAAATCATTTTATCATGATGGAATCTCAACATCATAAGTGCGTGGCAATGACTTCAACAAACAAGTAAGCCATTCAATGAACTATGCGAGGTAATGGACTAAATAAAGTAATTGGTACGAAGTAGAAGCGATCGGGGACTATTATCTCTTGTGACTTCTGAATGACATCTTTGTACGGGACAGTATCGAGGACTTTATCACGAGTGGCTCATGGGCTAACAATTCATCATGGACGAATTGTCATTCGGACACTGTTGGTACTTGACGCTGTGTGATAAAGATAGAACATTGACTCACGCAGGGAATACCAGTACATTGTTAAACCACATGACATTATGTACACTTACCGTATACAGTGTGGACTTGTGCATCCGAGAAATTTATCACATGTTTAACACGTGATTGTTAATTAACAATAACTTCATGAACATGCATTATACTATGTATAACTATTACAGTATCGAATAATATTTGCAAAGCAATAACATTATTTTGCTGTCATAAATGCGAAACTTTAGTGTTTTACTGAAACTTGTTCTTAGATCTTGGTCGTATTTGTATACTACATTGTCTTCAAATGGTTTAAAATTGCATATGTACTTCATATCGAAACTGACTTCGTTGAATAAATCTGCTAAAACGTTAACAGCTGTTATTATCTCTCCTTGAATTCCTAACATTTCTCACATTCTTGATCATTGCCCGCAAATATTGCATTCAACGCATTCAACCTCTAGATAAAATACGGGGTACACTCCTGTAATGCGATTACAATGATTGCATTAAGAACAGTACGGTCGCACCGTTTGGTAAAGCGGTACAGGAATCGATAAAATGTTCAACATTCTTTTGGTTTTCTCGCAAACAATTTCATAATTGGAGGGCCGTCGATCTTAAAAAATATATGCACGTATGCAGCTTTGCTTTAACGAGGGAATAATAAGTACTTTGTGAATCTTAGTCCACGAAGAAGAGCTTTTGGCGAAGTTACGATCAAGCAGCATTGCTGACATAGCACACAGACGTATGTGACTGCCTGTCGAACAACATAATTTATCATGCAGTATTGCGAAATATGCAGTACATTTAATTTTTGTAACAAAAAACATATATGAGGCGTGTTTTGAGAAACCCAGGCTTAATGGATGTGCGTTAAGTGTCGACCCGGATTAGCCTGTACAATCTGCACAGATTAATCCGGGACGACACTTTTCGCCTTCACTGGATTTATGTTTAGAAAAGACTTCATTGCAACAGAAACTATCATAAAAGCATAAACCACACATAGTGCATGGTGAAGAGAATAATTTCTCGAAAAGTCCAACGCTAGTTAACATGGACAGTGGCATTTAAGGCTGTTGACCGAATGTCACTAGCAGTGTTAGGGGCATGCGTACATCCATGTGATTCAGTGTTAGCTTAGGCTAGCTCAGTGAACTTTGGGTTACAAAGCTTGCACAAGCCAGAACTTTGGTACGGGAAACTTGAAGATAATTTCTATCAATGCTCGCAGTTTATACATTAGTTGAGCTATAATGCATGCTCATCAAAATGAGATTACCATTATTGCGTTCAATGTAGAGAGAGATAGACAGAGTCTTTTTCGGAAAAAGGCAATTAATTAATTTTAATGCAGTTGTATTGTATTTGTCGAATGGTTTACAGAGAACGTGACATGTTTCTGTCATGGTATTTGCAAACCTTTTTAGTGGTTAGTCAGAAGTAAAAACGTAAACACACGGGATATATGGGAGGACTAAACTTAGTGCAATGGGCCAAAATTGCTGAATATAAAGCTATGTGTTTCTTCTTATATACTGTAAGATTCTCCTTGGCAGAACTTTATTAGGCATTTTTTTTAAAATAACACCCTTGTTTACGGAGTGTAGTCTGAAGCACTAAACAGGCACACGGCTCACCGAAAAAGATAGCAAAGAGAAATTGTTTGTGCCCTTCAGGTATTTGTTACATACTTGACACAACCAAAATAGCGTTATCTGTCCTGTAAATAGAAACCGAATCTAGAATTGGGACGCGTTTATCACGTTTATCACGTAAACTAGGACAGGGGACATTTAGTAAACTACTATTTGAAAGCTAACTTACTTGAAAACCATATGATTGGTAAATATGTCGAAGGTTTAACGCTTTTGTTTTTCAAACGGTTTGTTTAAGACAACATCTACTGTTTGAATAAAAAAAACATAACATATGGTAAATAATAACTCATTACACTTAAATGAATAGCGAACATAACAATAATGTCCTTCAAAGGCAAACGAGGTTTATCAGTCATTTTAAACTATTGTGTGTTATTGTTCAGGCTTGTAAATGTTTATTTTAGTAGTTTGTCACTGAACCATTGATATCGCATATGGGCCCGTTTCATTGTGAGCTTTTATTGGCCTCAAAGGTCACTGACCAGCACACTGACCTTTGACGTGTGTTTAACGAATCTGAATTGGACAATGATAGAAAATGGGTGTTATAACATAATTCACTAATACTCACTTTTCTCTTCAGATTATAACTGTCATTAAAACTAGCATTTTATATGTATTACAGCAACAACGCTAACAACAACAACAACAAAAATCACACAAAGGTTTAATGCATCTGGCGACGTACCCAGCTCATTACGTACCAAAAGCAATAACAACTACACAGTATGTTTATAATTGTTTGTACTATTGTACAGCTTCGCGCTATGCTGTCCATGTTGTTATGAAGTCACCGACCAGATCAGAGAAACTCGATGAATGGGTCTGAATAACGGACGGCGGGAATATCTCTGTGCATTGATCACAAACACCTATGTGTACTACAAAATAACGTAACATTGAAGACGCTCTTTGATCGACAGAGAAACACACTGAAATGAAACTCGCTGATTCTACATTCATTTGTAGTTGACATTAAAGCATTTACCATTATCGTTGAAAATAAAAAACCTTTTAGTACAAGTACTATGACAGACACGGTGTATAGTGTATCTACATTTATGTACCAATTCTTTGTACCAATTTTTGTCGAACTGTTCCAAACATTTTTAATCTTAGTCTTTTTAGTAAATCACAACTAACAATATGTCAGGTTGCTATGTTAAACAAGTAAATTATTGCATTTGCCTCTTCGTGGAATGTATTTGCCAAAACAACATTTGAACAAAATACATTACAACTTGAACTGTCACACGAGTGACGGATATACCCCCACATTATGGCCTTGTCACAAAACTATGGCATCCATTCGAAAGAAATGGACAGAGAGAGAATGCTTTAATTTGTGAATGGTCAACAGTGTATTTGGAAAATTTTAATTTCAATAGGAGCCATAACTCTGTCAACATTTAGTTGATTGTAACCAAAGTTGAACTTGATCCGTATTTTATGCTACACCTATGTATAAAAAAATAATGTAAATATGTGAAGCCTTTCATGAGTTATTGTCATTGTTTTTCGGGAATTTAAATCAAAAAGGGGCCATAACTGTGTCAAAATTTAGTGGTTTGTAATCAAGGTAGAACTTGACCTGTATTTTATGATGCTACACATGTGTACCAATAATTATTTAAATATGTCAAGCCATTGTTGAGTTGTCGTCAGGAAACCATGTTTTTAGGGAATTTAAGTCAAATAAAGGGCCATAACTCTGTCAAAATTTAGTGGTTTGTACCCAAAGTCGAACTTGACCCGTATTTTATGATGCTATACATGTGTACCAAAAATTACTTGAATATTTCAAATACCCCTCCCCCTTAACTTCGTCTGTGGGGGTATAATTATTTTCACTTCAACTGATTGTAAAGAAAATGCCTACATGTGTTTATATATAAATTGGCTATCTTAGATATTTACATTTCCGAAACCTCACGTGCTTTTGTGTGTTGTTACGCTATGTTACGCAATTCAAATTCTCATAATCGAATACATTTCAAAATACGAACCAGTGATTTTGCGAGCCGAGCGCATATCATAACGGGTCAATGGTTACGCATGCGTGAAATCTATAATAGGTAACCATTACTACATGTACTCCTTTCGTACTTTCCAGGTGTGACACATATTAAATTCCACTACGTGAAAACATTCTAACTGTTTACCTTTATCAGATAAAAATACGTGGCAAACCTTAAAACGCTACAAAGAATATTCAAGAAAAAATTCTCCCACTTAGATATTGAATCATCCAATAGCTCGTCTGTTTGCAACGGTGTTCGTGTAATATTGTTTAAACGGATGTCATTTGTGCCGTTTAGAACTTAAATACGACAGTGAAAATTGTGTCGATCGCCCTTGGAAAATGTCTCTAGTTCAGTGGAAAATTACTGGATGTTCGCCTTTAACGCACCAACACCATAGCATACCATAAACAAGCATGCCATTAATGAGTATTAGTCTCACAATGTCTCTGTTCTCCCGTAACCATTATAAATGACGTCTTTCAGCACCATGGGAAATGAAAGCTATGTTGTTAATTGTACGCCGCATCATACTCAATATTCTATGTTATGGATTAATATTTCAATATATATAACCGTGCCTTCAGCTAAATACTCTAGATGATTTCTAAAAAGCATCAATCGGTGAGACATAATTAGATAGTAAAATGACATAATTAGATAGTAAAATGACATAATTAGATAGTAAAATGAAACTTCGACAAAAATATTTACTGTTGTTTCACTGACATTCACTTTAATGTAAATGAATGCAAATGAAACTAAGGCCAGAGTTTTTTTTTATTTATTGGTTCTAGGACATTTTTGTTAAAGGGTCCGGTTGGAGGAGGAAAAAAAACAACAACAAAAACAACAACAACACAGAATTGAGTAAATTAATTACTAGATTTTCACACATGGAAATGGACATGGATATTAAAATCTTAATGCATTATTACTTACAAAAATCATATTACACAACATTCACTTAATCACTACATGATAACCATGACATATGTATTTTTTGCATTCCGTGTAACAGGTTGCAACCCTTTCACAAGGTCATTTTTATGATACCGGTTACATTCTACAAATTATTTTATTTTTTTGCTTTTTGGAAAAAATCGGGTCGGCCTATCCGAGAACCAAGAAATCAAAAAACTCTCGCCTAATGTGAATTCACTGTACATGGATATCGATTAGTTAGCGATTTGAATAATGCAAAAATTGCTGATCCATATCATAAAAGTTATGGACCATCGTTTCAACGTTAGCGATGTAAATAATGCAAAAATTGCTGATCCATATCATAAAAGTTATGAACCATACTTTCAAAGTTAGCGAATTTAATAATGCAAAAATTGCTGATCCATATCATAAAAGCTATGGACCATCGTTTCAAAGTTAGCGATGTAAATAATGCATCAAATGCTGTCAGTATCATTTAAGTTAAACGTCTATAGTTCCATTTAGATAGGTTAGTGAAACGAATCATGCAAAGGATCCTGATTAATATCTAAAACGTTACAAGTCCATAGTTTCAGTTTCCATCAGCAAAATGGAATCCCATACTCAAAACGAAAGGTCCATCATTCAAGGCATGTAACAAATTGGCTATACAACACAATATATACAGTTATGAAAATACGAAACAGAGAGAAAACGTATCATTAAAACTACGCAGTGTCTCTTCATGGAAACTGTCAGTGTGACGCATTGTGCTTATATACAGGTTTAAATGTTCACCAAAGCTTTCACTTTTCTCGGAAATGCTCGGAAAAATCTACAGTTCCATGGTTCTAATAAAAACATTATTAAATGTAGGCCTCTGGAAAGCACGAAACACTTTGTGATATGAATTTTCCTTGATGATCTTAAAAAGGTCTGCGACCGTAAAACAAATAAAGCTCCAAGACCAAATGTCTGTAACTATGGCTTTGCGTTCTTCCAACGTGACAATACCGGAGGCTTTATTTTCTCAATATTTGCGATGTGCTTTCTAGCATGCTTCACATCATTGTTAACTGTGTTCACGGTGAATTTAATCTGTCTTCGTTTTAAACATTGCCAAATATATCTACCTGATTGAAGTGTTTATCTTTTGCAAGTGCTTCGAGTATGGCAATACATTTCTATGCATGTCAAGTTGAAGGCCGTTGCAAACTATTTCCGACGTCCGGGATTTTGATAAACAAATCCAAATATTTGTTAATTGATACTCGCCATCGATGATGTGTAAACTTACTTATGTAGTTTTCCACTGACTTACACGTGACTCTCTACATAATAATATTGCTTTTACAGCTGCACGTAGTCCCCCATTAAAGGGATTGTAAAAGTAACCCGATACTTCTCACGTATACCATATTTAGTTATTATTATCTTGTCCATCATTATACACGTAATATCCACACATCACATCATGCATAAATAAGAACCGTCTGTCGTACAGTTTTTGGAACGTATTTTAGTTGATATGCTAAAATATACTTTATGTACATTTAGTAATGTGATAGAATTTGCAAGCATTACTAAGACCAAAACTACCATAATTTGTGCGTTATATGAACAATCTCTGTTTGTCATACCAGTCCATAATTTGTGCATAATATCAACAATCTCTGTTTGTCATATCAGTCCAGTTTCAGAGTGTAGAATATAGACTGAATCTTATTATCGTATTCAGGTCTTCGCCAATTATTTATTCTTATGAATTTGCATAACTAACTGCCTTAGGTTCCATACGGCCATTGACCTGGCTTTTGCATACTAGTTTACTCGAGTATGTGAAGTTGTGCTGTCCGCTTTGTTCCAGCTGCCTTAACTTTATTTTATATGTATAGAGAACATTACCTCTACGGGCGTTCAAATGTCCTTTTTAAAGCATTCGGCTACTGAGCTTTTTGACACATGTCTATTAGGTGATAAAGCGTTAAGCTTCATGCTTTTCTTATTGTTAAGAAGTTCATTGACCACCGTGGACAGAAATTCAATGGCTGAAGGAAAGTCGTTTCTCTTGAGGGTTATTAGACTGAAATACAAACGCAGAAGGTCATTGGCGTTCTATATTTGTTTTGGCATAATTCTAACATAAAGAGAAATCTTAACAGTTTATTGATAATGAAAACCATTGGCCTCCATTCAATAATAACTTATTCTGAAAATGTCAGTGCAGGATTGACATCAACCTTTATTAAAGAGTCCATTACTTTGCAGGAATCAGAGATATTCGTTGTAATATCAAACTCTTCTTTGTCAACAGTATAAGGATTTGTTGAAATTAATCAGAATGTGTATCTGTACACGACGGTTTTTAATAAGAAAAAAAAAACTTGTGAAAAGGTTCGTACATTTGAATAAATCTTTCAAACAAAGCAACTGTAACAGAGAAGAAGCTGACATCAATACCATGGTTCATATAAATGCTTTTAATCCAATACTAGACACTGGAATTGTGTTACACCATGCTATCAATAATTCGGATAATTCTTAAGTACAGCAGCATCATCAAATGTATAAGGCGTCAAAGACAAAATGTTTTGAGAAGTCAATTACTCTGTCATGGCAACGTTTGTGTCATTTTGCTTTTTAACTCATCCATAGGGTTCCCGTATGACAAAATGAGTGTTCCTCATTTGAAAAAACCTAGTATAGGGCAATCGAACAACCGAAAAATGTTCCATAACAGTATCTGAATTTAACCGAAGCAACCAACATTTACTGACGTATAATAATTATTGTCGTCATTGGAATTCTTATAATGTTTCCTCGATTCATCTGCGTGCATATGCGTATTACGCGCAATGCATGTTTAAATCCTTAAGCAATGTGCGTAAAACTATAACATTAATATCAAATGTCATTGACACCAAGACTGCTTTCCATTGTATTCCAAAGTGCAATGTTAATTGGGCAATACATTCAGAAAATAATTTCTCTCTTCACAGCACAATTTAAAAAGCCCCTGGAGACATTTCAACCTGCAAACATTCCATGCATGTATTGAATCTGGTTTCTGTAACACTAACGTCATTTGGAGGGTTCGGGTGCATTCTGTTTGTTAATACATGGCGTTTGTAAATACGCACACTGACGTGAGATTTAGCGTCAATATGATCAAAGACAACGTCCAGATTTTGGTTTTAAGAACTAAACCTATAAAAAGACCACATCAACAATGGACGCAAAACAAGCACAACGCAATGACAAAACAACACCTCTGACAACAAGATACTCACATAGCAAATCTAACAACGAATGATAGACCTCGATAACGTAAGAATTGTGTTCGTCTGTTGGCACAAAAGCAACGTCTAAACAAACGTTAACGTATGTTGGACGTAGACGTAAATACATACGTACAACATTTGCGTTTGTTATACGGAAGATTACAAGAACGAGTGCTATTGTTGAATTGACAGAACGGCGTTTATTCACTCAGAATTTGTATTATGCATTTCTTATAGAGAAAACAAAATATCATTGCCTATAAAATTTAGAACAACAGCAGCAGTTGCGACAACAACATCAACAATAACCACAGTAACAAAAACAAACTGCACATAGCTGTTTAAGCATGTTAAAACTAGGGCCCAGTTGCTCGAACTTTAACGGCCAATTAAGCTAACTGCCAGTTAACTTAAGATTTAAATAAAGCAAATACTACAGGCAACTTGTTCATCAAACATGTACATTATTTAGTATAACATTTTATATAGAATAAACTCACAGTTTACAAATGTAACGTTTCATTAACATAAATAAATAAATCCAAAATTTAATGACTGTTAGCGGAACTCACCGTTAAAGTTTTGAGCAACTCACCGGAGACGTCCAGCCAATGTCATTCTCCTTCAAATTGGCGTAGACGCTGAGTCATTGTTACGAGTGTTTGTAAGATCGGAATAAAGTGCAAATATGTTAAGGGTTGGTGCATTGTATGTAGGTAGTCGAGGTACAAGGAGACACATGCCCCAACGGACATTGCATTGTCAGATCATTTCAATGTCATGATTAGATGTTCTCTGTTCATGTATATCTTATTTGGACCTCGAAACTCATGCAACAGAGGTATATATAACTGAAGCAATAGCTACCAAAAAAATAAAACCATTACATAACGATCAGCAGAAAACTCACACGCAAAAAAAGGTTCAGCGTGAAATATTATAGTAGTACCGTACTGATATTTGCATAACCTACAAGTTGATAATAGATGATTTAGTTATTCTAAGATAACTACATTGTGACAAACAATGACCATTGAAGTTTTTAATTAGCACTGAAACATATGTTTGTTATGTACTTATATACTATGCTGCAATATCTGTCTAGTATTGTGCGGTCACAGACCCTATTGATCCACAATTATGTATTGAATTGTAATGTCCTCTCCTCTGACTAACAATGTTTAATGATTCAGACACTTCCTTCTCCATTTAAGGATGCGTCACTCGTTTGTAAAGATGAAAACTATTCGAGCTATGTGCATTGTTCGTGTATTAATGGGTTTATAGGAATGCAGAGACTAAAGGACCTTTTTCCAGTATGTCAGTTGTGATCTATATATTGGCATTGTTTCCATGTAACAAATGCAACCAAATGCCTGCCTACCGATGCTACTTTCTCAGCAATACAACCAGAACCGAATATGAATTTTGCTATTTCGTCATATGCTTAGAATTGAATGCTACTACAGTCGAAATGAATTTGATTCTATTTTGACATCTTTATAGGTTTAATTGGAAATAATGTTTATGTTCTTGTTGCATGGTTACAATACAGCATGAGTTATAACATACATCGAACTGTTCGCGCAAGAGGTTGCACGTACATCTATGTAGATATTTGTTGTTGTATGTTTACATCATAGGCATAGGTTTTAAATAATGAGATATATCATATTTAAATATAAAGAAAGTGTGCGAGAATTGTACGGTATAAACTAATTAGGTCTAAGGTATGGATGTTAAAATATGGTACTGTCTACGTGTTTTGAAATAGTCATAAGATATTGACTGTTTCAATACAGTGCTTGAAAAATATGTGTAACATGCGTTGTTTTCTCGGAAACTGTTACATGGGGGTGATGTCTTCAAATCACAAGTTCTACATCTTTCACATGAAAAATAGCCCACGCCAACAAAATGTCATTACTATTGATAAGATAAATGCTTCGCAACATGCGTTCATCTTTCGGTCAGTGATACACGGGCGGTCAATGCCCTAACATTGCCTGCTTGTATATGTAGCCACATCGCTCAATGTGCCTTCGAGCAGGTTAAACATGGAGTCGATATCATTAAGAAGTGATATAGCGAAATGGCTTTATAGCGAAAACTCTACAGTTTAACGTTCCTGACTTGTATCGGACATTGACCGACAATAAATGGTACGGTAATGAAAAAAAGAGAGCAGACTTAATATGACAACATTGGCATGCGTAAGGTCGATTTTGAGGTGAATGTTAAATAGTAAACAAAGCGATAGTAAACAGACCATGAAAATGGGTGACCCACAAACCTATATCCGAAAGGGCCATGAACTGAAAGCGTTTGAAGAAAATGTTAACGACCAAGAGAGTTATTGATATTTTTGGCGGGCGATAAAATCAACGGTAAATGATCGATTGTAAGTATAAACGAGATCGTTGAACCGCGTTTGCAAATATACAGAACATTTTTTTTCAAAATAAATCAACATTTAATGCAAAGTAATTGAATCAATCGGACATCGCGCTATTGGAAGAAAGTGAAAGAAAGAAAATAAAGAAACCGTTGTGGGCCTTAAGACATTTGAAAGACGATACGTTTGCGGGCATGCATGTATAGTCGAGTAACTGCTAGTCTTATTGGAATATGATTATTATTCTGGTTATGGGGAACGGAACTGTGAGAAATATATACGGCTTTGTGTACCAGAACAGAGAACTAAAAGTACTTGTACTATGCATTTGTGGGTGTTCTAATTAAAAGCGCATTTTTCATGGATTTCTGATAATGTCATCCATTGACAATTATTAAATGGTTGAAGTAGAACTGCGCGTTTCAAGTAAATAATACTTCTACATGCGCTTGCAAATAAATAAATTATGTCTGAACTGGAGTGTCATATACTGGCATTCATTGCGGTTTAAGGGTTTCATGGCCTGTCAATGTCTCCACTACCTATCAAAGGCTTATGTATGGTGGCTGATTTCTGCCATGTCGTTTTGGCGTGTTGGCGCCTTTAAAGTGCGCCAAAACGACAACACGCCAGAACGACAAATACCTGATTTGTCGTATCGGAGCGCATATTTATCGTTGGCGGACTACTAACGCGCCAACGCGCCACAACGATAAAATAAGGGCGACAATACGATACATTTGTACGCGCCAGAACGACAACACGACACTTAAATATCTCGTTATGGCGGTCCTTATTTGGCGTGTTGGCGCCTCAGATTTGTCGTTCTGGCGTTCGTGCGGGTTTAAAGGGCGCCAAAACGAAAACACGCAAGAACGACAAATAAGCGCGCCGATACGACAATTAAGATATTTGTCATCCTTTCGTTTTGGCGTGTTGGCGCCTTCCGCTAAGCATGCACGCCAATAAGAGGACGACAAATACCTTATTTCTCGTATCGGCGCGCTTTTTGTGTCTTGTGTCTTGTTGTCGTTCTGGCGGGTACAAACTTGTCGTATTGGCGCTCTTTGTCGTTCTGGCGTGTTGGCGCGTCTGAAGGGCGCCAACACGCCGACACGCCAAAACGACAAGTACCTTTATTTGTCGTATTGGCGCGTATATTTGTCGTTCTGGCGTGTCGGCGTGTTGGGGCCCCTCAAAGGTGCCAACACGCCAGAACGATATGGCAGAAATCAGCTACACTTTTCTGATTGGTTGTAAAGGTAAACTATTTGGATTCTGACCCCGTATGAGTGTGGAGTGCATACCAAGAAATGTTGATATAAGATAAAGATATGACCTCGGGGAACGGAATTTCAAAATGTGCAAACACTCAGTTGCAACGCACGTTATAAGATATGCACATGCGGGTTGGAACATAATATTGATCAAACATCAATAAAATATCATTTTCATTAAATTTTTAATAATAGTTGAGGGCAAATTATGATAGACATTTGCATAATGCACAGAATATTGATGATAATTTAATAATTGTATGCTTATATAGGAATTTCAAATATTTTTTTGCAAGATGGGCAAACACATAATTAAAAATTGTGACCACTTCGCACAAGCAGCATTTATATACCAGGCCAGTCGTTTTGACATTATTTTATAATGATTTGGGGTTTAAAATGGAAACTAATATAAAATGGCAGTGTTACGTATAGTAAAATGGCATCGACATGACAGTCCGCTATTGATGTTTTTTTTTCTTCAAATATTTCGTAAACAATGGTAGAATATTTTCCTGCAAATTCGTTATGCTTGACAATGCACTACTTAGACTAGTACACAGAGGTAACATTTGCAAAAAAAAAACAACAACCCCAAAACAATGCATGCATATCTGTTATTTAATTGTATGTGTCCGAACGTGCACTTTGTCAGAATAACGACAAACATCAAAAATACTCCGGCATTTAAACAAGCTGTCAACAGAATTGTATATTTAATGAGCAGATGATGTTTTTTATGTTGGCTTTTTAGGACAACAGAAGTCTTAATTCAAGTTCAAAAACAAACCCAAAGGCCAATGTCAATGTCGGTCTATCTCGGTTACTGAATAACTAGCGTTTGGAAAATGTTTAGTAGTATTTTGAACCGCATACCAGACAGCTAGCGGTGAATATTGATAGATAAACAACGTTCTTAAAATAGATTTCTAAAAATAACACTGGCTATGTATGTTAATCCATACGGTGGTTTTCCTTGTTTCGTTTTGGGTTTCCTTGTTTCGTTTTGGGTTTCCGTGAATACTAGAGCGTTTTGAGTCGGGCTAACGAACTTTTCCGACCGAAATTCGGGCGTTTCCGTAGCATTGGCACAATAACTTTACGAATGTACACGGAATGGTACGAAGATCTGGGTATATGTGTCATGTGAAAGGAACTTACCTGTGATTATTAATGTATAGTGGTTTTTGAGTATAAAATTGAACGCCAATCGCAAGTATTACTGCTGGATTATTAAATAAATATTTTTTAAAGTGACTGGAAGTATCGAATCAAGATCAACTTGACAGATTTAATGAATATTGGAGAAAATGGGCCCATCGAAACCAACGGACAACAAGTAGGGCGCGTTACTGTAGTTTTGATCTTTTCACAACATGCGCACACTTCCTTTAAATATTTGATTTTGAAACAAGCAATACCTTGAATAAAATGCGCATTTGGAAACCTATGGTTTAACCTGTCATTTATAATCTCGGAGCCTTCCACGAAAACACATTAATTTTAAAGTTCATGATGTCTAAATCGCAAAGCCGAGTATTTTATTGCAAAAATATTTACACTGATAACAATCATATCTGATAGCCGCACTTAAAAAAAGCAATTCACTAGCTTGCTTTGCTATGCAACAGTTTCATACTTCGTGTTTGAGCAATGAGCCATTTACATGGAGTACTTTAACTGACATAATTTATGTGCAAAGACCATTATTTAGACGCTTTCACAAATGTCAATCATATTCAAAATCATCTGCAATATTATCCAATCATCGCACTTGGATATCACGTGTTTAGCGGTTAAGCTATATCATACAAAAGAGCAGTGGAATTTGTTTGTGATATTCCAAAGAGCACGTGGTAATGTTTGTGATTTTTCGATGAATGGACATTTATCCTTTAACAATAGCTGGGGAGGAGTTTCAACTATTCGTGGCAAATCCCGGATCAGTCTGCGCGAACTGTAAGAGGACTCAACTGTTGATTGTGTTCGAGTTACCGTAAAATAGAAAGGTGTACTTTTCTATTTGTTCGTATCATTCGTCTAAGGTATGGTTATCAATGGAAACAAATACCTGCAACGTAAAGACAAACAGCTGTAACTTTCGTATAAACATTCTTGTTTGATGTTGCCCCAATGAGCATCTAATATCTCATTTAGTGTTCTAGTATAGTGTTGCACTTCGTACAAATTAATGACGTCAATGACAAGTTTCCATGCTCAGATTACTTGATCTAGCGTAGTCATTTGTACGCCTAGATCTTTTATATGTTCTTCGTTTTGTTTTTTCACTGTAAAAGTATACTTGTTATGATGCAAACTAATGTTATGTCACGGCAACTTAATCCATCAATGTTCGACAGTCGCAATAACAATCTATACATATAAATGTGTTGGCTGACGTTCATAATGAATGAATGAATCCTTTGTTAAAGGCCTTGTTTAAGGAATTTCCGGCCTCTCCATAGAGGTGTTCCACTCTGTGTATTGGTCCACGATAAAAACTCATATCATTATCTGCAATCTTATCTCTCAGCTGACTGAGCAATGGCTGAGTGGACTGTTTCAATTGCAGCACTGTACTGGTCTCAGCTGATAAGGGTCGCTACTCTGAACAATGGCTGAGTGCACTTTTTCAATTGCAGCACTGTACTGATCTCAGCTGATAAGGGTCGCTACTCTGAACAATGGCACAGTGCACTGTTTCAATTGCAGCACAGTACTGATCTAAGCTAATAAGGGTCGCTACTCTGAGCAATGGCTCAGTGCATTGTTTCAATTGCAGCACTGATCTAAGCTGATAAGGGTCGCTACTCTGAGCAATGGCTCAATGCATTGTTGCAATTGCAGCACTGATCTAAGCTGATAAGGGTCGCTACTCTGAGCAATGGCTCAGTGCATTGTTTCAATTGCAGCACTGATCTAAGCTGATAAGGGTCGCTACTCTGAACAATGGCTCAGTGCATTGTTTCAATTGCAGAACTGATCTAAGGTGATAAGGATCAGCTCTTTGTCCACTCTATGACCACAGCAGGATACCAATACACACGAGTACAATGCCCCAGATTTGGGAGGGGGGTCAAATAAAGATGGATTAAATTAGGCCTTTAAATATCCACACATGTCAGAGATAACAACCATATAATGCACAAACCATAATCTCCTCATCATTCAATTCTGCAATTGTTCTTTAATTTCTTGAATGGAATGTTTAGAGATCATCTGAGGCCAAATTTTAAACAGCTATATAGTGTGTGCAGACACTAATAATTTTTAAGTATCTGCAAAATATTCACACATAGTGAGTTGTTAACTCGGTACACTATATAGCTAAGTGTTTCAGTGTAAACCCGTCGTGTGGAACGTTTGGACGATTTTTTAAAACTAAAATATAGTTTGAATTTCGAGTACCCGAGGTAGCCCACCTGTCCTGTATGGTGACCACTAACCAGACTCACATGCGACGGGACCTGCTAGTGAATCCCGATCGCCTATGTGAGAGCCGATTGTGAAAACCACTGCGCTAGCCGGAAATGTTGATATTTCAGTCCCTCTTTGGTTATAATCGTTACATTCTGTTTATTCCTATGGCCACTGCATCTCAAAGTGTATCGACGATTATTTTTGCCATAAGTTTGCTTTGTAAATTGCACCACAAGCTTGGTAACAAACATTGCCACGTGTTTATTTGTGTAAACTAGGCTAGCAGTTAATAACGTTATGGTCAAGTACAGTAACTGGCAATTCCACCCAGTACAAGTTAATATATTGAATGATTGACCTATTTTCAATGACCCAGTCTGCAGACTACTTCTATATATTTTACCTTCATTATTGTTAAACTGGAAAAAGCACGAAACGCGGACATACTGATGACGTCAATATGAACAAGTTCTTTCAAGCGTTGGTGGTAAAGTATTTCAAATATAGGGGTATCTAAAAACTCACTGTCATTCGAAAACTTAAACGCTATGCCCAATTTGTTATACGGGTACATAGAAACTACTTGCTTGACATGCGGTTACACTGTACGCGACAAACTCTTTTGGTTACACATGCGCAAATAAATTCCTTCATTGTTACATATAAAATATACAATGTTTGATTTCAATTTTCACCATGACCAAGCTACTTTCTAATATATCACCATACATCGTTGGAAAGATAAGGCCATAACTCTTTGAAAAAAACAGCATGTCAGCAAATTATATGTGTTGTAACTCAAAATTTTCACCTTAGAATAAACACACCGGTTTGACGGGCATGGAGGCTGCCATTTTGTGCATGAATACATGGGCCAAAAGTTGTGAAGCTGGGAACCAATTATTTGAAAGTATTGCCTAAAACTGTATTTTTTCTTATTTCTTACATATATACCTTTAAATTGATACCAAAACATATCATTTAAACTGTATTTTTAAAATCATATGCATTATACACTGAACCATATGTGTTTATTATCTAACTGACAGCATGTAACCCTGGGGATTAGACTTCCGATTTGGTGTAATTTGACCTTTAAGAGAACAACCCTTTCAAATTTGAATAAAAACCACATTTTTCATAAGTCTGATCTATTTCGAGAAAAAACATGAAGTCCTATTACACTGGTTCGAAGATTTATTGAAAAAAAAATTGAATATGTCACATATAATGGCGTTTTGAGGCAAAAATTAAGACAGAACAAAATGTACTTGGGTACGTCTGGAAAACATGATTTTAACTCAGAATTAAGCATAAGTTTGAGTTGTAATAGGCATAGCAGATACAATATATTAAGTCAGAAGTGAAAACAATCTTCATTGGCATTCTAAATCTTACATAATAGGTTTTTAGTCAGTTTTGAACAATTTTTTTTTTTAAGTTTCTGCATGTTTGGGGGTAAAATCCATATCAATGTAACATTTCAGATGCCATTTGACCCCAGAAAAGGGTTTCTTTACATAACAATCAACAGATTTGACCTCCTGTCACACAACACAAAAAGAATTTGACCCCAAAATGTAAATGCCAGATACAAATTAACAGTCTTCTGTCACACCTGAACCTGTGGATGGGGTCAGCCGCCTGCAATCTTCAATCTGTTCCAGGTACTCTCTGCTGAGTAATCTGTGAAAATAAAAAGGTTTTCTGTGCATGTTTACTCAATATTGTGATTACTAGTGTAACTTAGATACAATAAGTGTACATATACACTAATTTACTAAGTTTTATTTACTGCGATAAGGCTAGTCGCTATGCCGGCTTCAGATTGTCGAGCTCATTAACGAACAGTTCAGTTCTAAAACGAGTTTGAGAGTCCCAACAAGGGTTAAACTCTTGCTTTTCCTACTGGTGTTGATAAGACGAATGCCAGGCGGGAAAAGAAAACATTAGATAGTAGAATACATGACAATAATCATGTACTAACCTTAAAAAAATACCGATGGTACGGGCACGACTGTGTCAGCTTTACGGCCCCGCCCCAACGCTCCAGTGTAGTTGACAAGTAAAGTAGTTTTGATGACTCGTCACTTCACCCAGACTTGTATACCAACGAGTTGATGGTTCCGGCTGAGGTCCTGGTTCTTTTCAACACTGCATTTAAAAAACATACTCAAATTAAACCAAACTGTGATGGTGATTTAAATTTTGATGCCGCTATCTCCATTTGGTGGGGTCTAGGTTGGCGTGAGCGGCTAAAGTGTTTTATGCATGCATTTCATGTATTTATCAGCTGAAAGCCTGATTGAACTACATTTACAAAATTACAGATGAAGTAAATAGGATCTGTTAACTTTGCAAATTAGGAAAATTGGTATTATTCAAAGTAGGCAGGTCGGACGGTCATCATGGCCAAAGCATCGGCCAGTGCGGACACGACCTTTGCGGCGCATTATTGTCAGATACAGGTTCTTAAACTAAATATTCAGGATTACAACACAAGGCATTATGACATTAATGAGATAATTGTTGGAACTAATGCAAATTAACACGATGAACATAATGGGTCTCGGATTGCCACTCCGGGGGACATTTTGCTTTAATTTTCCCATATTTACCCCCCTAATGCCCCCTAGAGAAACCATCGCATAAAATACAGCCCTAAATGGGGTCAAGGTGGCATCTGGCAGTTATTTTTGCCAGTACAGTGTGTTTGTAAAAGTCCATTTTCAAAATCTTAGCAGAAGGCTAATATTAGTTGAAGTTCTTAAAGGTTACACATGCGCAAATAAATTCCTTCATTGTTACATATAAAATATACAATGTTTGATTTCAATTTTCACCATGACCAAGCTACTTTCTAATATATCACCATACATCGTTGGAAAGATAAGGCCATAACTTTTTTGAAAAAACAGCATGTCAACAAATTCTGTGTGTTGTAACTCAAAATTTTCACCTTAGAATAAACACACCGGGCATGGAGGCTGCCATTTTGTGCATGAATACATGGGCCAAAAGTTATGAAGCTGGGAACCAATTATTTGAAAGTAGTGCCTAAAACTGTATTTTTTCTTATTTCTTACATATATACCTTTAAATTGATACCAAAACATATCATTTAAACTGTCTTTTTAAAATCATATGCATTATACACTGAACCATATGTGTTTATTATCTAACTGACAGCATGTAACCCTGGGGATTAGACTTCCGATTTGGTGTAATTTGACCTTTTAAACCGGTTAGTTTAGACTGGAAAAGACCACCACCTTCGGTTATTTAGAAGGAAACGAATACTACTTTCGTCTTGCATAATTACCGGTAATTATACCGCTTGTCCGAAAACTAGATTTACTACTGAGGGCTGCATAAATATTCTACCGAATTTTAGGCTTATGGAAATTTTGGAATCTGTTTACATAAATTTGGTTTATTGAAACACACACACAATGCATACACCATTTATTGACTTTATCCATAGGTTTGAGCCTTACATTCTGGCTTGTGAAAAACTGATATAACTAAAAGTATAGAGAATTAACGAAATTGGGTCCCATGCTGTCGCATTTTTAGCAATGAGAAAATTTCATACGACGCGGTTGAAATATTATAAATAATATTAATATTATAAACTTAAAAAAGTCTACGTATTTCGGGATAACGCCTCGTAAATATATAAACGTTTGGAAAAATCGACGTTGCTTTGTTATGTAATAGTTGTAGCACACTTTGACCGAACTATATTAGTTATTTAACAAGCCCGCAGGGCGAGATTAAATAATTAACATATTAATGTCAAAGGGTGCTACAACTGTTTTATACCATATTTACCAATCACATCGCAATTTTCTACAATGCTGATCCCAATTGGCAGTTCCTAGACGTCACGTGATGTCTGACATGCTTGGTATGTGTGTAAAGCATGAGTGTAGTTTCCAAATTTAGCGCTGTCGCATGTGAAAGCTTACCATGCAATAAGTAGCTTGCGTATAAATTAAACTAAATTTCTATATACTGCATGCTACTTATTGCACAATAAGCCTGCATATTAGGCTCCAGTTTCTGTTCAAATATAACAGTTGTTGGATACCGCAAAACAAAGAAAACTCTCTGAAGTATGGTATAATTGATGGTTAAATTACGCGACACTTGCCATTCTTTACATTAGATATTCGCACATTAATGCATTAATTAGTAAATTAAATCAAGCAATTAGAGCTTGGCCTTGTATTAATGTTAATGTTATACATGTATGCTCTGCACAATATAAATAGTTTGTGGTTTCTATGAACGTTTGGAGTCGGCATTGAATTGGCTTCTACGATAAAGAAAACATAAATAACCACAATTATTCATTTCTTGTTTCGTTTCTACGGAAAGGAACTTTCGGAATGCCAGCAATGCGCTCGGTATGCAACGAGCCATGTTTGGTATGTAAAACATGTTGTGTCGTACTGAATTATCGAAACACGAACAAAAGCCAAGGTCTCCATAATGTATTGTCGATGACTACGTTCAGAACAGTGTTAACTGGTTATATATTTCATATAACGTATCGTATTATTGTGCTGAGTCGTCAATATGGTAATTTGAAAAAAAAAGCATACAGAGACCTTGATTTATAGATATTTAGATAGTTTGATATTGGAATTCATAAATGTCATCGAAGATTTTGACAGATATTTGAGTAAATGTATTAAAATACAAACGATCTTTTGATAAAATATTTGATATGCGTTTAATGGAATTATTAGCTGGAGGGGCTATTGGATGAGGGGCTATTGGTTGAGGATCTATTTGTTGAGGGGCTATTGCTGGAGGGGCTGTTGGTTGAGGGGCTATTGGTTGAAGGGCTATTGGTTGAGGTGCGTCTAGTTGAGGGGCTATTGGTTGAGAGGCTATTGATAGAGGGGCTATTGATTGAGGGGCTGTTGGTTTGAAGGGCTATTGATTGAGGGGCTGATGGTTGAGTGACTATTTTTTTTTTTTTTTTTTTGGGGGGCTATTGGTTGAGGGTCTTTTGGTTGACAAGCTATTGGTTGAGGGACTATTGGCTAAGAGGCTATTAGTTGCGGGGCTATTGGTTGAAGGGCTATTTGCTGAGGGGCTATTGGTTGAGGGACTATTGGCTGAGGGGCTAGTTGTTGAAAGGCTATTGGCTGAGTGCATGGCTATTTGTTGAAGGGATATTGGTTGAGGGGATATTGGTTGAGAGACTGGCTATTGGTTGAGGGGCTATTGGTTGAAGGCTATTTGTTGAGGGGTTATTGTTTAAGTGCATGGTTATCGGTTGAGGGGCTAATTGCTAATTATGTTTTGCAAAGTTCAACTCTTGTTCGATACGTCGATCCATGAAAGGTACCATGTTTACAGCTGCCAAATGATACCATATGCCATTATTCTATTCAACAGTTCTTCCATGTGACTAAGTCCACAAAGCAATGTTTAATTTAATAACGAGGACAACAGCAACACCAATGATGATTTTGATGATGTTGATGATTATAATGATGATAATTGGTGTGATGATGATAATGATGGTGATGATGGAGATACTGCTGCAGATGATGATGATGACGTTGATGATAATGGTGATGGTGATGATGATGATGAGGAGGAGGAGGATGACGTTGATCTTAAACGGATACTATTAAATAAAACAAGTAAATTGTCTAATGCACCCAGGGTATAACATGAAAAAGTCACATTATCAGCACTAAATAGATCAGATCTTAGTAAATCGAAACCAGACTGCAAAGGTTCATCTGTATATGGCTAGTTCAAAACTAGAACACAATGAAATGCTGTAGTTTGAATACCTAGTTGTAAATAACAAAAATATCGTCTTAAATCCTGGACAGCTTCCAATGTAAAATGCCCTTTCGTAATTCAAACTGGAATATTGCAGAACATGCAATATATTACAGAAGAAATATGGCGACAGGTGTAATTAAACTGGACTCTGTCACATAATATAAAACGTACTCTCATATAACTAAATACGCGTTTAATTAATTTTACTAACCTAAATAATGGTGATTAAAGTGTTGCTTATTTTTATCCTTATACTTTGTTTTTTAACTCTCAAGGTTTTCTTTGAAACAAAATCTGAATGCCAAATTTGAACAACAGAATACCGATTGCAAACAATACTTAAAATGTAATGATAAAAGGTGCGTTAACATTGTTGTTGTTGTTGCTGCTGCTAATGATGTACGTGTTATTGTTAGTGCCAGCGTTGTTGGTCATATAAGAAATCGAATGCGACAACAAATATTCATATGTTAGAATAGTAAATATGTGTATGATCTTTAATGTAAGTCATGTAAATGTGAGGCATGTCATGGGAAAACCTGGCTTAATGCACGTGCGTAAACTGTCGTCCCGGATTAGCCTGTGCAGTCAGCCTACAGTGGATTTATGTTTAGAAGAGACTTACTTCAAACAGAAAATACCATACAAGCAGAAAGTGTCGTCCCAGATCAGCCTCTGCTGACTGCACATGCTAATCCGGGACGACACTTTACGCATATGCATTAAGCCCGGGTTTCCCAGGACACGCCTCATATATTTTTCTAAGATACACGTAACACCATTTCAGCAATACTGAAGTGATAAAATAATTTCACATATTAAGCATATTAAGAAACATATTTGTGAAAGTAATTTGTAAAGAAGAGTGAATCAATAATAGTAGTAAATGAAACACAGACACAAGGGAATTTTGCGTTGCCAAAATTTAATAGATACTTACGAATGTAATTCGGCTTCTAATGGTTGGACCTAATGGCTTTATTCAAAGCAAAGACACAGTTAGACCCAATATTGCTGACATATGTTGCAAAATATAATATGATTTTATTATAACTCATATATTGGCAGCAACTCAAACTATTAAAGAGCAAAACAAAATGGAAGAATGAATTCCTTGTGAATACAAATGCTATAAAAACTTCTTTCCCATATCTGACACGATTGCAAATTCCCCATGCATAATGTGCTTCCTTGTGAGTTTGTTTAGTGGAATTTATGAAGGAAGTACAAACTTATGCATAAAGGAAGACTTGAAAAAAAAAGAGAAATACAGTTTCCTCTTTCGGTTGAACAGACCAAATTGTTCACAAACAAAATATGATTCATGGCGTATTCTTTGATCACCTTGGTCCGTACTCAGTCACGTTTGATTTATAGATCATTGTCAACTGTTCGATTAAACTTCCACAGAGGACGAATATCGCACTGTTTTAATGTACAGAAAGTACAGTCATGATGCGAGATGCGAATCTCTAAAGAGATGAGTAAATTAAACACGTGCGAATGTTTAACGATTTTTAAATAGTGGTTTTCCAAGAGGAATAATTATTATTGTAAGGTGTCCTAAATTGTTGGCATTTGCAGTATTTTTTAATTTCACAGTTAATGTCTATGCAATCTGCTTTTATCCGAATGCGTAACTCAGAAAATTGTTGTGTCAGATGATTGTTGTTGTTGTTGTTGTGTTGTTGATGTTCTTGTTATCTTTAAAAATACTTTCGTTTTAATAATGATGATCCATTTCGTTACTTTCGTGCAGCGTAACTAAAATTACGCCGGACAGATTTGGTGTCTGTTTATCTGGACCATGACTCATTATCCTTGATGCACGCAACAATCCACCTAAGAAACAAAAAAGGCAACGTAATAACGGGGACATCACGCATTTGCGACGCGAGACACTTTGTTTTATGTTTAACCTTGAATGCACATTTTAATGAAAAAGAAACAATTATTCTTAAGAAGTATCCAAAAATCTTGACCTGTCATTGTTGCAACGTGCAATTTACGCACAATATATATCATCACGTGAATTATGACGGTACGTTTGACATCTCTAAATTTAACCATTAAACACCTCTTGATAATCATGGCTACATTTCGAACCGGGCTTTGTATATCAACGCATAGTGCCTATTACTAATAGGAATGTTTTGATTTTTGCCTTAGTCATAGTCGATTACACGCCCTCGTTTAGTCAGCACGGTACGATGGTGCGATTTTCGCGGCTTCCAAGGCCATATCGATGAGTAGTAGCAGTGGCGAATATTATTTAGAACAAGGTAACGCAGTGCGTATAGAGCTACCTAGCACTATTGGTGGCCCTCGCAGTCGTACGATCGAAAGATCGAACGAATTAAGCGTGTTCCGTATGTCCTGATTCACCGTCACGATCGATCTAAATTATGAACCTACCGATTATCGCCGATTTACTAGTGTACGGACAGTGCCGATTGTTACTGATCGATAAATTTGTTTAATGCGTTCACGATCGTCACCTTCAGAAAAGCGAATGCAGAAGATCTGTATATGCTCCAAAATGGGTCCTTTATTAAAATACTTAACATGATCCTTAATAAAAACGTAGATAACGTACTGTTGATAATGTTTTTTATCATATAGCGGAGATCAGCGAGTCTTTACGGAAACTGCTGGCCGAGGAGAACTATAATAGATACATGCACGGGGAAACCACCAATTTGTATACACCAAACGACCTAAATCGGTTGAAGGAAAGCTACTCAATGGCACAGTATCGACAATGCAACGTATTACATACAAAAGGGACGTAACTCTATATCCTGTAGCGCGTGAATGAATAAATGAAGCTCGATAACTATTGGTCGGTGATTCATAGACGCGAATATCTTTGTTGACTCGTATGTATTAGTAACCGCCCTGCATTCCTGACCATCAGACGACTGTGTGCAGCAGAAAAGCTTGTTTTTGAGACTGAATTGTGCAGTAAAATTGTTAATTATTACGTTAAATTGTGCGTTTGGAACTACTTTCAGCATGGGCAAGTAAGTTATCTTCGTTTTTAGTCTTATAAAAGTTTTATACATTGTCGTCTGCTTAGGACCAAAAACAACTTGACAAAGCGGACGTGCACGACATTGTAACGTGTATCCATCTATCAACCTAACTAGCAACCTAGGTTAGGTTGATAGATGGATACACGTTACAATGTCGTGCACGTCCGCTTTGTCAAGTTGTTTTTGGTCGACATAATTTCTTCCTTCGTAGCAATTTGCAGATTTGAAGAACTTTTCGGTCAAATTTGAAATACTTTTCAGTTAGGTGATATTTGTAAATCGTACGCGAAAAGCCACAGCAACGTCAACAACATCAACATACAAATAAACAAACAAAACATGTGGCACTGTATACGATGCACCAACAAGACACCACGCATTGCAAAGCCATTACAAAACTGTTAATATACTTATTTTGTTGTGACATGTACGTTCTGTTTGCGTGACCCATTTCCCCAATTTGGCACGCGGGTGCCTTTTGTATATGTTATAAATTATTATTTTTTATGGTTCATTTTGCTTTTAAATGTACTTTATATGGTTCGTCCAAGGTACGTCGTTGAACGATTTGCATACGCTAACTTCCAAATCTTCTGTACACTGACCCAGTTGAGACCATTGATTATGATGTTATAGAAACTGTACAAGTAAAGGTTTGCATGAGCGGTTTACATAAAGCCTTTAACGCCCAGTTTAAAGGTAAAAAGGTCAAACTATTGATAATGAAGGCATTGCATGACTAACTTGTATAACATACAGTTATGAAAATGCCTTTCACTGCAAACGAATGTACAATGAACTCACAAAATACCAAACCATGTCACATGTTTTCGCGCGTGAGATGAGTGCTGGTATATATTGCAGTGATTCTGACAAGCATCCAATGTCCGAAAATCACCGCATTGCTTGGTTTTTCTCTGTCCACAATAATGCGTTATAACACGCACCTTTGCTGGTGCTCTGTTTAGAATTTGCACAACTAGCAATGACCTAGAAGCTAATTTTTCAGCGTCTAAGCTGAAATGTTACATTTACTGAATATAAATAATAAACCGTATTGTCACGTTAACATGCCGTAATGTGATTTTAACATGCTGTATATGGTGTGTATATATGTTAGTGATTGCTTAGAAAAAATGTGTTTTACATTTACAACATGCTCTGATAGTTATTGATCTAGTGATGTTAGAATTTAACGGTGATGATACCACAAGTATTAGAAGGAAAATGATTATCAGCCACATATTATAATATAATGCTCAATTAAACATGACCAGTCTGAAAGGCGACCGGGGTCGTGCATAACTTGAAATACACTGATATTTGCATTTAGTGTAATTATTTCACCTACGTATATATATGTTTCATAAATTGGTGCAAAACAGGGAAACAAAGTGCGATATAATTATATAGCTGTATCGTCCGTTGCAAACCTATATATCGGCTATTAAACTATAAAAGTAGTGTAGTATGCTAGCGTTGTTCACATCAATATAAGTTGATAAGCGTTTGTTTAAATCAAGCGTCGGCCATTTCAGATCCGTACTGGACATGGGTCAGCTGATTGCCCACGTGGTGAAGTCAGCGTTGAGTCAGGGGAGGGTGACCTTTGGCCTATTCGAGTGTGTGGAGGTCTTAGAAATGTAAGTGAAGTGTTTCTACGTTCATAGGGAAATATCTACGATCAGAAAAGGTTAATGGTGCGGCCTAAAAGGATCAGTTGGAAACTTCCGAAAGTCGGACCTGTTTTTGTACATTTTCAAATAAGTATGTCATCCCGGGAATATTTTGGGAATGCTAAAGTTCTTGTTTTTTAACATAGTTTCTTCGTCTGTAATAAATGAGTATTTCTCAGTTGACAAGCCCAGAACGATAGCAGGGGGAGGGGGATATATCGCTCTGGATCCTTACCTATTATCTGCTTAACCAAGTCTGGCCAGTTTGAAATGTAAGTAGCATTTTCCCCAGTTTTGGTGGCCTTCAGATTTGGATTTTGTTTGCGTCGGGAATCTTTTCAGTTTAAAATAAGTTTCACCTGTGGTCAGGGTTTGAGTTGACGCTTTGATTTTAAGTACATTTTATCTTGGCTACATATATATACAGACATAATCACATAAAGCTGTGTTTCCAATACATTTGATCACTGAGGGTCCTTGAACAGAAGTGTACGAACAAAGAAGGAAGGAAAATGAAAAATGTAATGGGGTTTTACAAAAGACTGGGTTTCCCCGCGGATAATAAGGGTATTTTGCCTTCATATTATTTATTTTTTGAAACTATGGAATTTCTTCAGGTGTGTGAATGTCATGCTTTCCATACCAAATACCAGACAGATAAAATAATTATACCACGTGTAGTAGAAACACAAAATAACTAGAGGAGAAACTGAAAATTATTATCTGGTCAGCATGCAGTTGCCTTGATTTGGTATTTGAAAGGATATGAATGATTTAATAGCATAATTAACCAACTGTAATTCAAAGTTTAGTTGTCAGATTGAAGCTAAATTTTGCAGTCAATAATATATATATAGATATTACAATCCGAGTTTGAATGCAGAGTTTCACGCCTTTGTACGGGTAGTAATTGATAAAGAGAATCAAACTAACATAAACCATACATATATAAATACATATGAGGCGTGTCGTGGGAAAATCGGGCTTATGGATGTGCGTAAAGTGTCGTCCCGGATTAGCCCGTGCAGTCCGCACAGGCTAATCCGGGACTACACTTTCCGCTTACAGTGGATTTATGCTTAGAGGAGACTTCCTTGAAACAGAAAATACCATAGTAGCTGAAATTTAAGTGCCGTCCTGGATTAGCCTGTGTGGACTGTATAGGCTTATTCGGGACAACACTTCACGCACATGCATTAAGCCCGGTTTTTCCACGACACGCCTCATATAGATTCATGTCGAAATGAGATCATTGTACTTTGCATAAGAGAACAGTTTGGGTGTGCGTATATAAGGTTAGGATTTATGTTATCGTTCGGACTACGTGTGAAACTCCACTGGCCGAAGTATTGCTGTATTACGCGCGATAATTTTGCCAAGACAAGTCGGGACTTATTGAGTGTATCGGTCAAGGTTAAATTTCAGATTTGGCACAAACAGACAAGGTTACAAGATTTTTCAAACTAAAGCAAAAGATTAGTTTATTATCTTGTATATAAATTTCGAAATAAAACACTCAAATTAATTCGCAAATAGCTCACCGTAATTACCCTATAAGTACCCATATAGGTAGGTATAGGTTCAACTTGTAGGTTCAACTGTTTACAAGCTTCATAACGTTACCTATATATTTAAACCACACCAAAAACTGTTTTGCCCCGCCCTCATGAACAATTCAAACGTAGAAAAACAGCAAATGTTTTCTGAGAAGACTTAGTGTGCAAACATTATTATCCAAAATATATACATGTACTATAGAATTTGGTTCGAAAAAGAAAGCTTGGAAATCAAACAAGGAAAACCTATTTATCTTTTCCACTGTAGAGGTTGACCTAATTTTGTGTTTTGTTTATGTCGTACTATCGCGCAGCTTTGCAAAGTCGGTTATACGGTTAGCTAGATAAACGACTTCGCGTTCGCACAGTGATTGTAACAAACTATAGTCTACCATGAATGGTTTATGTTTTAAAGGCTTATGCAAGTTTGTAACTATGCATTGGAAATGTTTTATAAATTTTCCAATCGCATAACATGTCACAATGGGTTTGAACTTATTTTTTGCAAACATGTCTATAAAAGGTCAAGATTTAGTTTATTTTCTTAACAATCTCTAAAGGTCGTGATTGAGTTCATAAATTGTGTTATTAATTTCACGTAATCATGTCATTTTCGATGCTATGCTCCAATGTCTCTAAAAGTTCATGTTCGATTTACGATTCCTCTTGATATTAAAGAAACGGAATTTAACCGGCCATCTGCACCAAAAAAAGCAACAGCGTACTAGTTAAAATTGTTTAAGTAGTTGACCAGAATTGATAACCGAGATAACCGAGAAACTTAATGCATTTACGGTAGAAAACAAACTCCAAATGAATCATATGAACTTTCTGCGTATTTGGTCATGTTTAATGCTGAACTCTCTTTGTGTTGTCTCTGACCTAGAAACGAGATTCTATGCGCACGTGATGACATCATCGCAAACTATGTAATTTCTATTGCCTAAATCATCGCAATACATAAATAGATGTTATCTCTATTTTAAGAAGGAAATTTGCTCTCCGAATTATAGTCCGCTACATTGATACAGTATCGCGGCCGATTTTCAGTAGTAAAACAATCCGGTCGATCATCTGTTTCAGTTACACTCGCGATTCATGCATTTGTCATCCTTTCGTAGCATGCGTGACAGGATACGGGGTGTTGTCGTCTCGCATAGTAATAATAATAATAATACTAATAATAAACGTTATGATTTTGATGATGATGATGACGATGCTGACGACGATGACGATAAAAATGACGATGACGATGATGATGATGATGACGATGATAATGAAGATGACGATGATAGACGGTGATGCAGGTGAAAATGATGATGATGATGATGACGATGATTGACGGTGATGCAGGTGATAATGATGATGAGGGTGATGATGCTGACGATGCTGAATCTTGATAAATGAAAATGAAAATGATCTTAATAATGTTGATGATCATGATGGTGATGATGAAGGTGATAGCAGTGGTACCTTCCCTGAGTTGAAAGCGAGACGCCCCGCCTATAACTAATTGTAACTAGTTTACGTGTATAAACGTGGCGGATCCGTGGTCTATAGTAACGCACTGGTTTTACAATCGAGGGGGACGGCTACACCCTAACCTACTAACTCGTCTTTTGCATGAGACGTTAACCGAGGTGCAGTGTACTAGGTGCTTCACGCCGGGCACTAAAAGACCCAGGGTCGCCTCTTGCACTATCACCCTTAACCCAACTAATAAGTGGCCAAACGGACGATAATCGCGGGGCACTGGATAAAAATGTGCTACACAAACATGTAAATGTATGTAATGTTCTGTTCCACAGGTGCCCGGACCAGGTGATGCTGTGCATTCTCCCACAGGTTCAGGACTCTAGCTTTCTTAACCTGATCAGCATTCAACACAAGCTGATCGAGGCCCACTGCTGGGAAAACGAGGTCAACCTTGTAAAAGTAGGTCAAGGTCATTTGTTTCTTAAGAAAGTAATAGTCTTCTATGATCCACTTCTAATAAAAGTTAACATAACTAGATCATAATCACAGTCTTGATCCTAGTCTTAAATACCAGCCAATGATACATGTTTGCTGATGCGCCATTGAATCGCATTTGTTATTGTTGAATATCAGAAGTTCCATTTAAGAAATAATATCAAATGAAAATGGGGGTATGGATGCATCTATGGTTTTCGTTACCCGGATATAAAAAAAAAACGACAATACATATTTTGCTATTTTTTAAACTCAATTTGGTGACTGGAAATCGATGATGGTGTATATGTACAGTGACGGGAATAATTTTTTAATCAATGATTTGTGCAATTATTTTTTCAAATGCACCAAATACTCGGTCTACCTAGGAGTAGGTTTCAGTTTCGTTTCTGTTAAACTGAACATGTATTTGTCACTCAAAGGAATAGTCGGACAAAATAGTGCTTTTTATTTCAATCCATATTTTGCATTAATACTTAAAATTATATTCATATTAACATATTCTAAATGTTATACTATATACACCGAATTCAACTAGATTTTACCGCATATGATCTAATTATGCATTCGCTGCATCTAATATAGAACGCACTAGTGAGACCTTTAGAATCACGTGGCTAGTCCATTACCTGCACTTCTTCAAATACTCGTATACAGATCATATGCAAATAAAGGTTTGTAATTTATGAAGTGTCTTACAAACTGCGCATGAACCATATATGTTTTTGTACCGACCCGCGCGATAGGGTTTCCCAGAATTCAGCGATTTATAACCAGATTTTCCAAGAAGCATGCATCGTTTTGAAGTGGCCAATAGTTCACATTTTTGTTATCCGCTTCCTTGTTTTTTAATGCGATGTGTGACTTGCAACCAAATGCACGATTGTTTAAATGATAATACGTTTTGCGCGTGACGTTTAACATTTCCCTCCACTTTCATTTACTTGCTGTATTATTGTTTGCATCTTTCGATAATGGTTGATAATGTTCAGCATTTATAATTTATCAATATTAAACACTTCTAACGCGCTTTCATTTCCGACTGGGTACACTATATAAAACTTTATGTGCTTATACATGTTTATATTCTTCTCTGATTTTGATAAAGGCCCCAATATATCAAGTTTATAGCTAAATGTTGATGTTGTTATTGCGCATACTGAGTGAACTTCATTATAATTGTGTTAACTGAGTGGTTATTGTTTTAATTGCTCAGGTTGACAGCGCATCAAAACTGCTCAAGCTTCTGAGCGACGGAAGTACGGCTTGCATCGACCGGTCGGCGGACCTCAGCTGCATCCTCGTTGGCTACCCGACGGATGCCATGTCCAACGAGGACATTCAGGTCACCAAGATGTCTTACCTGCTGCAAGACGGCTTGGATCCGATAGCGCTTCCGGATTGAGCGCCGGTGGAGGCGTGAGATACTTCTTGTGTATATAATACCATATAGGTGCGTGTTTTAGTTGTTTTTGTTTATTTTCAAAATGACCGACATTCAATTATTCAGTTGGTGTGTTTGTGTTTAGATGCATTTGATGTACATTTGGCGGGATATTTTAATTGCAGTTAATGCCAAAAAATGGTATGTATTGATATTTAATGGTACATTGTACCGTTGCAATTGAAGAAACCATTAACAATCATTAAAGTGTTTGGTCTCAATAGTCAAGGCTTATATTCACTTCTCTAAAAAACATTTTAGTTGACCACAGAAGTCATTATATACTTGGCCAATAAACAACTATATTGCGAAAATTATTTCGATTCTAACACGATTTGACATATATTTTTGCATTTGTATTTGGAACTACTTTTTACTATGCCCCCTCAGAATCGGAACTACTTCTTGCATTGTTTATCGGGTAGTTTAACAATTATAATTTTGTTCTTTGTCAATATAAAAATTAGCGAGTATTATGTTAGAATGTCAGGTATTGAAGGCATTTAAAGATTCAAGGTCATTAAGTGCAATGAGTGCTATAAGAGAATATAGTGACGTATGCTACGTTTGCAGAATAGTCTCTAATGAATAAGGACATGTTTAGTAAAATTTCAAAGAAAAGATATTCTGAAAATTCCTAAAATAGGTAGAAACTTTCGGTAGTTGGATTATGGTGTTTGCGTTATGTTTTTGGCGACATTAGTTTCGTTATCTGGTTGTCTGATCTTTTGCTAGTTATCAACTTTACACAAAACGTTAATGACGGATTTGCATGAAAATTTCTGGGAAGGTTTGAAATAGGCCAATGGTGTGTTTTGGACTGTTAGTGGAAGCCTACGTCTTTAGTAGTGCGATTTTTGGACTGATAGTCGAAGCCGCCTACGTCTTCAGTAGTGCGATTTCAAGAGACTGATAGTGGAAGCCTACGTCCTTAGTAGTGCGATTTCAAGAGACTGATAGTGGAAGCCTACGTCTTTAGTAGTGCGGTTTCAAGAGACTGATAGTGGAAGCCTACGTCTTTAGTAGTGCGATTTCAAGAGATTTGAATCGCGTGACCTATTTTTTACTTTCCATTCTACGAAGCACCTACAATCGGTATTCCCCAAATTTATTTGCCCCATCAGCTATTTCGGCCCGTTCAGGATTAGTCGACAAGTGGACTGTTATGCATATTATTGATTTTGAAGTATAACTGAGTATTTCGATGTATATTTTGTAAAAATGACATATCCGAAATTCAATTTCATTTGAACAAATGTGCATTTCCCTTGATTTTGGTTTCTTTCCTTTTCTCGCCAACTGTCTTTCTACGCTTTCAGCGTTTCGATTTAATACGCTGCTCCGGTTCAGTGTCTGTATCCAGTAATTGTTTTAAAAGGAATGTTTATTATATACAATTGGGAGATCGCCACATTATGCTGTATAACTCTAGTACTTTCTGAGCTATTTTTTGTTATGTAACACTACAAAAGTCCAGCTTATGCAGCGCATTTAGACCACAGTGATAGATTCAAGCAAATGCAAATGCATTTAAGGGCTGTATACCACTTTCCACATGGAAACATGATACACTGCTTTTATACAATCTGAAATATTTCACATAAACCTGATGCTTAGCATTCTTATCAGTTTCACAACCCGGTAATTTTGAATTGCCTTTTAAATCAGGAAGAAGGAAGCGTGCTTCAACGAAATATGAATTCCCCGGATTGTACAATATAGGTTTTTGTAGCTAACCTATATTAAATGTTTAACAGTGCACGGTTTACTCGTAATTTATACTGCACCCATTTTTGAGGCGAGCTTTGCAAAAAAGGTCCTATACATATTTAATGTTGCAAGTTTTCATGCAATTTTGTATATAAGACAACCTTGTTTTACGTTTCTCATTGCGGATTGATTTCCCACTTTGCTAGCTTGAAATATAAACAATTACAACAGCAGTGTATGTTTTGCTGTATTATAAGGCCATAATGCCACAATGCTTGTTCTTCCTGCTACGTTGTAGTAACTTTATTAAACAAAATCGCAAATGCATTACTGTTCTTCTATACATTTATGATTGCTTTTCAAGCTGTTTAAACTCTACATATATAATTTAAAATTCAAACAGCCGTGTTCAGGGGGCCTGTTGTGGCAATAGGTTTGACAATAGTTTCGGCCGCAAGTCTGAGATTTCATGGAAGCTTGTCGCATTCCGATTTACAAATGTTCCAAATATTTTGTGCATAAGTGTCCCAAGGATTTCTTATGCCCATTTTCCCGGATATTTTGTGCGATTGTTTTCCGACAATCGTTGTTCAAGTGAAAAACAACAACACCCACAACGATGGCTATACACTGTCAAATGCTTTGCTGCATTCGAAGTATGATACACACCTACACGTACTTGAGTACAACATGTTGTTCGATATTCATAGAATAGTCGTTTTAAGTGTATTAAACTTCCCTTTGATACCGAAAATGAAACTTGATGTGGGTAAACGGTTTCTATAAATTTTGCATAATCAGCTTTATGTATCTCTATTGTGCGAACGTTTTCCGCATTGCTGTGAACATTTCCGTCTTTGGTTGATTTATTTAGGAGAATTACAGAAATGTTGTGGTGAAGGTCATGTGAATGATATATAAGGATGTAAATTCACAGTAACGAAACTCCGGGCACTGAATTATAAGCATACAATTGTAGGTTCATACTTGCAATACTTAATTGATATTAAATGATACATTTATGTTAAAATGAGAGTCTTAAGTAGCTCCTATCCGTGATAAACTAAAAGGCAGATTCTTTGCAAAGCGTCTTAAATAAGGCAGAATGTTTTTTTGCAAATATCTAGATATAATTGGTATGCAACAAGTGTCCTTTTACCTGTAAATCTAGTGAATGAAACGATGTTTTTTTGTGTGTCAGTGCTAAAAGTGTTGCATTCAAGTCCAATAATTTCACGTTTTGATTTTTGTTTATTTTCAGGGACATCATGCGTTCCTCCACGTGTCTTCACGTGGTAATGACGTGAGTTGTGTGAAATATCTCATCATCGATCTTGATTCTACGTGACACGTTGTCAGTCACATCTCTGGTGCAGATACAACCACGTGATCGATGAGAAACCGCCTTTGATGCGCAGTGATCCTGCCCTCTTAAATGTTTAGGAATAACACCTGATGTTGTATAATGCGTCACAGCTAAACGAACGAACAGTATGTTACAATTTAAATGTGAAAATGCTCCTCTTAAAATTTATTTTACAAAAGATATAAACAAGATGTTAATATTTATGTGTGAAAATTCTACGTTTATGTTTTATTTTAATTGCTAAAATTAGTTGCAACCACACCCATGTCTGTAATTATTGTATTCAGTTTGATGATGCAATTGCACATGGCTAACTTCCGTAATAAATTGTTAGTACTCATATTTCATAATACTGTCGTACGTGTTGGAGTTTACATGGTGAGAACTATTTTCGGTGTTTACCATTTAAAAAGATTTACGATCAACTACAACGTTGACCCTGACAATGAAATCGTCTTCTATTATAACTGTATACAACTGGCGAAATGTCACGTGCATATCTATCATGCCGTGGATAATTCACATAAAAAAAACGATAAAGCTTGCCAGGCGACCTTAAGGCATTTAGGCTCACGCGCTGCAGCGCACGTAGACTATTTGATCTACTCGTGAATTGACTACACGTTTTTGGCTGTCGCCCAATCCGTCATGTGGTATAATACCTAAATAGCATACAGCTAAACAGCGCATAAAATAGCATACATATTAACAGCGCAAAAAATAGCATCCATTTTAACAGCGCAAAAATAACATACAGATTAACAGCGCAAAATAACATACAGTTAATAGCCCAAACATAGCATACGGATTAACATCGCACAATAGCATACAAATTAACAGCGCAAAATAGCATACATATTAACAGCGCAAAATAGCATACAGCTTTACAGCGAAAAATAGCAAACAGATTTACAGCGCAAAAATAGCATACAATTTAACAGCGCAAACATAGCATACAGATTAACAGCGCAAAAATAGCATACAGATTAACAAGGCACAAATAGCATACAGATTTACAGCGCAAAATAGAGTACAGATTTACATCGCATGGAACTTTGAACTTGATAAGTAGAAACTTTTTGGTTTTCTTTTTACATTGATTGAGTGGAAACCCAGTTGATATTTTCCCCAAACAGTAAATGAACTTCATGGCGCACTTGATACAATATATTTTTGGAATGATTCTGTGCAGATTAAAAATACTAAAAAAAAGTCCAATTTATTAACATAAGGATTCCCAATACTGTCGAGAACGCCTTATATGAGTTTCTTTCTTAGTCGATATTTGACGTATAACATTTGCAGGTATTGTTTAAACATTTGTTGCAGTATTTCAATGAAATCATGTCATCTGGCAAAAAAAGATCGTTGCCATAAATTCCAATTAAAAGCTAGTATTTAGTGTGTATTATTTATTTATTTTTGAAACTTAGTATCTTCAATACAGATCTGTCATTACATAACTAGATTATTATAACGAATTTGTAATTTCAGTATTGGCATATTAATGTGCATATCGTTGTTATTTGTGCTAATAAAATACTATTGTCTTTGTTGTTGTCACTTTTGTTTTGTTGTTGATGTTGATGATGTTTGTGCCATTGTTTATTATTGTCCAATTCCCTGTCTGTATATAGCAACACTGCTGAGAATTTGTGCTGGGCACAACATTGTATTTATTGTTGTTTCGTTTAAAATTGCGGCCCCTTATTTACACTTTTGCTGGTCAAAAAAAACACCATTGTAAGTACGTATCGTTTTTAGATTGGCTTCATTGCGCTAACATAGAAATTAATTTGAACCCAACTTTACATACCATACAAAAATGTTATTTGTTCGGTATGTTGTTCTTTTTTTTTCTTTATAAACAACAAAATGCTGATAATGTGTAAATAATGTGTTATTGTGTATGTACACATATGAGCGAATACACAATGTTAATAAAACGTCTTGTTTTGTTATTATTTGTATGTATGCATGTATTTTAATACGTGATTTTATATTATATTATGTTAGTAAACATTGTAAAGAAACATCTCTAAAGGAAGTAATAACGACAAATAGAATAGTAAGTTCAAGTATTGGTGATTTTTTTTATGATTTCTTAAGTGTTTTATTCACAAATGAGGAAATCGATAATTATCAGATATCGATCTCGATTGTACAAATAACATCACTGACGTTGGTGCAAATTGCAGAAGCAGTTCAGTTAAGCCACGTACTTAAATCAAATTTATTAAAGGGACTATGTCACGAAAAATTGGCTTTCTATTGCACTATAAATCGTATTATTTGATAGAATTGCGCTTTACTAACAAATGTGCATTAGATAAATAAAACTAATATATTACACAATACGAAATTTGATACAAATTTGCGAAAAAGCCTGAAAAAATTAAAACCCAAAGCCGGTATCGAACTCACGACTTAGGACCCATAAGATTAAAGGACTGTAGACAGCGCTTTAACCAACTGCGCTATCATGCTTGGTAAGGAGTCGTTTGTAAACTACGGTTATACAAAATGCTCACAATTCTAACGTCAAAATGTAAACAGAAAAAGGGCCAAACAAGCACAACCTTTATTATAAATTGATTTTTTATCTGAGAATGCGTACACTCTTTTTCCATTATGTATACCCTGTTGTAACCGTTAGTGTATGCCAGTATTTACATCTAAATTTCAGATTATTTTTTTTAAAGAAATGCCGCCTCGAGGCCATTTTCGATGACATATTCCCTTTAAAAAGGCTCTAAGTGGTAAATGAGAAAAATCATATTTATTTTAAAATTGGATTCTCTGAAAAAGACATGCGTTGTTTGAATACATTGACACAGAAGATTCAATATAATTCAAAGTGTATTTTTAATTAGTAAGGCATTGTGTTCTAACACAACTTATAATTTTGACTTGTTCCACTTAAGTTAAGAACATAAGAATCTCCATAGACATTGACCCTTATTTTACGCATAAGAGATAACAACGTCCGGGTTTTGAACCGTTTAGTGTAAAAACATCAGATTTCTTATTGACAGGGCGTTTATTGGTTTAATTGGTCGACTGTGTTACTTTGAGAATTGCGCAAGTTTCCTTTCGCGAATGGTCTGGTTTGAACCCTCCACCAAAGCAAGTTTGTTTCTGTTGAATACATTTAATTGCATTGCAATTGTTAATAAAATTACATCTATTAGTGTACCGCCTTTTAGAACAGATATCCGGAAAATATATTTAACATAACTGCATACGAAGAGTTGATATTCAACATTTTAATATTGTTTCAAATAATTACACTGGTTGATGTATCTGTGAATTTTTTTCGTTAAATGTGCACAGTAAGGGGACTACCTTTCAAATTAAGCCCGGCGCTTTTCATCGATATTCAGTCAATAACAATAAAAACAGCATATTTGCAACATATCTGCAGTTATTACATTTTATAGACCTTGTACCTATCAGAGTAACCTGGCTTGTACGTAATGCCAACATTTCTGCGATTATCACACTCATTTATAACTTATCCCTAGTGAGCTTTGAAAACTAGGACTGATAAGAATCCAGTCCATGAAAGCAGTCCTTTGTTGGTGTCCGCGATATAGACTATATTGATGATCGCCGGACATGACTTTGAGCACTAGTAGTATTTTCACGCGTTAGACAGGAATTTTCAGAGTATGATCATCTATGCTATACGCTTGTTACCTTCAACCATAACACGATTCTAGGACGTTACCTTAATGCTACCAGCAGTGAATAATTATGTAGTTAACATTGTTGTGAAATTGAGGTTATTTGTTGATTTCAGTATTTATATCGCGTTGCATTGCATTCATCGTCATACACATGATACAAAAGAATCAATTTTCAATGAACACGAAAGAAAGAACAAACGATTTTTGTCGTTTCCTGCTTATTGTAAACAGAATACTAAAAAAAAATAATTCTATTAATGTATTTATATTGCCCAGAGTGAAATGATCGTGTTCATCATCTCACTCGACCCACAGTGAAATGATCATTAATTTTTATTATTTAGTGATGTTATCATTTCACTCGACCCACATTTTATCATTTAATGAAATGATCATGTTATCATCCACAACATGAAATAAGTTGTCATCACCATGAGAAGCTGCACACGCCAATGGATTCCGAGTTTATTGTCCGCGTCCCGGACCGAAGTTGTATTCATTTCCTTCTGTTGTTTTTATATCAATTTATGAATTTATGTGCCCGGAAAATATGATTGACATTGAATAGCAAATACAAAGTATACAGACAAATTCCGCGAACATTTTGCTCGGCCATATATTTTGCTTTGGGGGATTCCAAAACATAATCACGGCGATTTTCATCCATTGATATTGTTATACAAGCAAATCAGGCACCATTATGCTCGACATATTCACTTCTGAGTGGTACCGACCAGTGGATACACCGCCATCGTAGGTGCATCCAACATGCGGGGGGGGGGGGGGGTACTTTGAGGAATGCCGAAACAGCAGTGAATGCCGTTTGGTGCAGTTTGAATCATCTGACGTCTTTGATATTATATACCGTTCGCCGGGTGGCCATATACGACCTTGTAAAATGCTCTGTTATTTGTAAATGCTTTAAAAAATAACATTTTTCTTTGAAATGTTCACTGTTGGTAGCGGAAAGATTCCGCTTGTGTTCGATGTATTTTTCTTTTTTACTTTTTTAATACAATAAACCATATTGGTTTGAACGTGACAATCCGGGTATTTTTGGATCATCCGTCTTATATAGTTCACTACCGCGACGTCATTTATCATTTATCCTGCTACTAACCCAAACAGTGACCTAATAAAGCGGTGACCGTATAAACTTGTTGATATCCGGCAGTAGATCACGTGAATGTGATATACCGTCAATAGGTATTCCTA